>JAREYC010000004.1:4975000-5607500 GCA_030015325.1 Cryptoblepharus egeriae | reverse complement strand
AATCCACATTGGATAACGCTAGTGAATGCTGAAGATCACTTAACGTGAATAGTAAAAGTTATTTGGTTACGATAACATGGTAGTATATAAAAGATCATAAAAATTATGATCACTTAATATGGTAGTAAAAGTTACTTAGGCTATCATTCCTGACTGACAAGGGAATGATTGTGTGTTTGGTGGATTTTCTATATTAAAAATCAAAAAGTGTGTCGTGGATAGGGAAGCAGGTGAGGCTTCCCTATTAAAAGGCAACACACATCCCTATTAAAAATTGGCCAGTTGTGTTTACAGACAAAGTGGTCTGTTAAACCCAAGCTGTCATCTGGTGACTTCATACTGAGTGTATTTAAATGGATTGCTGGATGCAGGGGAGTGGCAATGGGGTGAAAGTATCTTCTGGTCTTGTATGAGGAAAATGGACTAGAAGTCCCTAGTCTACAGCTAGCATTTTTATGTTTTCATTAGTTTGTTACATTTATATGCTGGCCCAGATGATTTACAAGAGCTTGGACAGATTTCTGGAGGAAAAGTCCATGTAGGTCAAGGTGGGTCTGTAAGGTTAGCTGGTGGCTCCTCATGAGAGCCAGGTAGTCTTCTGTCAAACTGATTTCTGAGTTTTTCACTCAAAAGTTTACCATTCAAAAAAAGCTGTGGGTAATATGAGGTGAAGAGATGCATCTCCTTTTTCTTTGTCAGTTGTTGGTACAGCGGTACCTTATAATACAAATAACTTGTAAGAAGAATGCTTTGTAAGACAAACTAAAATTTCTAAGGAATTCTGCCTTGTAAGGCAGCGTCCTGTAAAATAAACAGTTTTTCAGTGAAAATTTGTTGTAAAACAAACAAATTAATGGATCTGCATGGTGAGCAACTACAAGAGGTTATGGAGATCTCATCTGCAGAGGAGGAGAACGAGGAGGAGGAATCCCTCACATCAAATGAGATTAAGGACATTTGTAAACATTGGGAAATTGTGCAAAATTTTGTAGAAAAGCACCACCCAAAGAAAACTGTAGCAGTGCAAGCGATGAATCTGTTTCACGACAATACAATGTCACAGTTCCATGAAATCCTCAAAAGGAAACAAAAGCGTCATTAGAAGCTCCCGTGTTGCAGGAGTACATTACCCTCCATACGCCATGTGTGCAACAGCTTCTCATGTGCAACATGTCTACTTAGAAGTAAGCCCTATTATACAATATGAGGCATGCTCCTGTATGGGCACATAATCCTTTTATTTGGGCCTGGCTGGGCACTGGCTGAGAAGCGTCCTCTTGCCAATGGGCAATGGGTAGTGTTCTCCTTCCTCTCCGGAACTGGTGGAGTTGCAGAAGCAAAGGGGAACACCACCCACCCGCACCTAGGACAAGCAAACTACTTAGCTTCTAAGCCTGAGCTGAGTCTGTGCTTCCACAAGGCTGCCTGGAGAAGCCTGTGGCAGTGGAGCAAGCGGAAGCAAGGTGATTGCTGCCCGCCTACTATTCGTATGTTTGAAAGTTTGTATCTTGCAGGTATGTTCATGTGTTTGAAAGCATCTTGAATTTTCATAAGTCAAGGACTTACTGTATACTGTTCACACGTCAAGGCTGACATTGGTCATGCAAATTTGTCTTTTAGATTTTTTTCTGACTCTCCCTTAATCTTATTCCTGACATGCTTTTTAGAGTGCAATCCTAACTTGCACAGGAAAGGAGGGTGCTGTAACCAGCACCAAGTAGGTGAGGGCTGAGGCACAACTCAGATTAAGAGGATTTTATTCCTCTTGCCTCAAGTTGCATACCTGCCTAACCAATGGGGCAACTCAGCTCTGCACCCACAATTTTGCTAAGTTTGGATTGTGCTGTTGGAAATGTATTTTTCTCCTTAGTTTTCTCCTTAGTTCACTTTTGCAAATGAAGTCTCAGAATAGATTGATGTCATTAGGCCTGTGTTTTTGATACAGAATGTATGATGTAAAGTCTTGAGTGCAAAGTTTATTTCGTTCTGGAGGCATGCTTGTTACATGAAACATTCTTTACATGAAGTGGATTTTCCCATAGGAAACAATGGAAACTCAGATGATTGGTTCCACAACACCAAAAATATTCATATAAAATATTAACTGGATGTAAAAATGATGACAAAACACTGGAATTGAATTCAAAACATGCATTCAGTGTGCATGATCCTATGAAATCTACTTAGGCTGCAGTCCTAAAGACACTTTCCTGGGAGCAAGCCCCATTTAACACAGTGGGGCTTACTTCTGGATAGACATGGTTAGGAGGCTTCAATCAAAGACACTTTCTTCTGTAATCCAAGACACTTTCAAAGTGTCTCCCCACTTTCTCCTTCTCTTCATCCTGAGCCTCTCTCTCCCCTGCTCCTTCTGGCTAGCCCTGAGCTGCTTCCCTCTTCTCCACTGCTGTTCTCTCCCTCTGCCCAGCGGACGCTTGGCCACAAGAGGTATCATGCGGACGTTTTGCTTTTGCTATGGGAGGCCCCCAAGGCTGCTCTGATGCTTCTTAGAAGGGCTGTCAGCCAGCCGTCTGCCCCAGCTGCCGTGTTTGTTACGTGAAGCAGAATCCTAGAGAAATTATTTGTTTGTTACATGGAACATGCTTTATGTGAGGCGCTTGTTAAGCAAGGTACCACTGTACATGCACAGGATTGAAGAAATTAGTTTTTCCCATCAAAGGCAATCCAATGGGTTGCTGCTGCAGGAAGGATGAGAGCTAAAAGAACAGTTTGGCACTTAAAAGGCATTATGCTGAGTGCATTGGATGCAGGCAATTAGAAAACAGTGGTTTTTACGAGAATGTTGTGCACTTGGTTAAAAGTATTGGTTTCAGTGCTAACGTTCTGTTTCTTATGTCAAACAATGCAAACAAATTTTTAAACATGTTTTTCACACGTTAAACACACTCTACTCATAATCTTGAGTAAAAAGAGTGAAAGACAGCTTGGCTAGTATTCCTAGCATCAATTTAAACACACAGTTGGTACCTTGCAAGAGGAATGCCCTGTAGGACGAATGCTTTGATTGACCAACTAAAATTTCAATGGGATTCTGCCTTGCAAGACGAAAGTGTCTGGTGTCTGGGACCTCCTCCAGGTGTCTGGGACCTCCTCCTGCCTGCAGTACCTGCACCTGGCCAGCAGAGGGACACCTTCCCCTTCCTTTCCCCCAAGGAAGCCTCCCTTGGCTGGACCCCACTGCAACTACCCCTCAACCCATCACCCCCCCCCCCCTCTCTCTCTCCCTCTCTCTGATCATCCTTGTCACTCTTCTCTAAACCTGCTCCAGTTTGGCTGCATCTTAAGCAAGGTGCTCAGAACTGGAGACAGCACTCCAAATGAGGTTTAACCAATGCAGGGTCAAGTGGAACCCCAACTTCTCATGACTTAGACAGGAGTGTCCAAACTTTCAACTGGGCCTTTAACCATTGAGTAGAGGAGGGAAATTAAGCAGGTGCAGCTTCTCATCACACAGATTACAAGTTGCACCTGCTGAAATTCCCTGTTCTGTACATTTATTAAAGGTCCATGAGCCCTGAAGTTGAAAATTGGACAATCCTGACTCAAAAGCTACAATTCTACTAATGCATGCTAAAATTGCATTTATCACCTTTGCAGCCACATCACACTGCTGAGTTATGTTCAGCTTGTCATCCATGTTGTTGCTACCAAGCTAGGTATCTCCCGCCTGCCATCTGAATAGGTTATTTTCATTTTGAAGACTCTTGGCTTTGGGGTGGGGGGAATCAGAGGGCAACATGTCCTAATTTTTATATAGAACATTTTTCCCAACTTGACAGGGAAAAAATGTTTGAGCAAATTTGCTTTACATGCAATTCCTCTTCATTGCATGAGATGTTTACAGCATTTGGCAGAATAAAGTGATTGCTGTAGTTCCTGTTGAATATCGTTGGCCTTTTTCTTTGACCTTTGTTTTCTTGGAAAACTAAAAAGTTTTCCAAATCCTAATTCCTACTCTCATAATCAGCATTACTCATTTGTATTTGTTGATAGAAATGGTAGCTTGTATGATATTCTGTTGTTAGTGGTTTTGGGTAGCCCAAGTGTGGACCACAGTAATGTAATTTTGCTGTGCTTAATACTAAGATATTACACTGAATCTGTACAACTGAACATACTTTAGCAAACTGATCATGTTGAGTGATTTGACAAAATTGGCTTTTACAGGAAGAAACAACTGTCTTTTTATTTAACCTGACATGACAAACATGCAGAAACTTCAGTTAATTATAGGTTTCACATTTAACTGTATTTCAAGGGTGGATGATTCCTAACTATATTACGTAGGTGAATGCTTCATAGCAGTAAACAGAACTTTGGACCATCTGTCTGTGTGAACTTTTAGTTATGCCTCTAACTGTGATTCTTTGTTCGTAATGATTAAGATATAATTAGGGTAAAAGGTTCAAAAGAGCAAATAAGCCATTAGATGATTAAGGGCTTTCTTGGTTCAAATTATACAGATCAAGCCTTTTTATGTGCGAAGTTTCACTCTGTGAGGATTTTTTCCAGGCAGGGGTGCTGAAAGCAAATAACAGCTCCCAAATGCCCTTTAATAGTTTGTAGAGAGGTAGAAGTGTGTGTGCACATGCATGTGTGTGTACAGTTTGCTTACCCTATGTGCCTGCTGGGTCTTGCCCTCAACACATTGCAGAATGTACCTTTCTCTCCTAGCCTATCACTCTCCACCCCCCCCCTCCATCTCTTCCTCTCTCCACCCCCCCCTCCATCTATTTCTCTCTCACACACACACAAGGCACACAGGCTTTGTGCCTTCTCACAGCCAACCCTGGCACTTGGCAAGGAGATGGAACTTCTTAAAGGGAGATTGTCAGAGCCAGCAAGTCAGAAAAGGATGTGTCTGTCCCTTTAAGAGGTTTCCTCTTTTTGCCAAGTGCCTGCTTGAAGAACGCACACAGCCATGTGTGTATGAGAGAGGGGGAGAGACAGAGTGGGGAGATAAGGGGAGAGATCATAGATGTTGTCTGCAGTGTGCCTTTTGCAATGGAGGGCAGGCAGAGGGCAAGACTCGAGACCCAGCAGGCATCTAGGGTAAGCAAACACACATGCACACACACTTCTGCCTGTCTGAAAACTATTAAAAGGCTTTCAATGTGCAGCTCAGCCAGTCACATTGATTCAGATCCATGGATAAATAAAATGCTGATAATTAGGTTCCACCTGTAGTTTATTGGTTGCTTTAAAGATGTATTTGTGTTGTTTTAAGAAATTATGTACTCCAAGTGCTTGATATTAAACTGAACTTGAATTTCTAAGGCATGCTAATCCATTCCTCGAAGCAGTGATACTCCAACATTTTAGCCCAGGACCCCCTTTCAAGCTTTCTGAGAAGTGATATTAACCTGAAAGTGATGTCTTGTGCAAAGTGACATCAAACTTGAAGTGACATTACTGTGGTGCCAGTGCTTCTCCATGGCTCCTAGGAAGTAAGTCCGTCACAGAAATTACACCCACCCCAAATTTCACGCTTCTAGACCCAACGGTCTTGGCAGGGCGGTGATGAGTCAGTGACTTTTCTCTTATATAGATAGATAGATAGATAGATAGATAGATAGATAGATAGATAGATAGATAGATAGATAGATAGATTTTATTGTTTTAACAAATGTCTTTTAGCTTGTTTTTAATTGTTCTTAGTCTTTTATTATTCTAATTGTATTTTAATTGTGTTTTGATCTGTATTATTAGCAATTTTAATGGTGTTTTATTCTTCAATGTTAGCCGTCTTGGGCGCCCTCTTGTAGGGGAGGAAAGGTGGGTTATAAATTAGGAAAATAAATAAAAAATTCCAAGATGTTGGTACCAGATTTTAGAATCCCAGATTCCGAGATAGCGGTATCCAGCTTTTCATGAACCCCTTGAAAAAAAGTTACGACCCCAAAGGGCGGGTCCCGACCCCTGCTTTGAGTACCACTGCCTTGAAAGTTGCACACCTGGGGCTATTCAAGCAGTGGAGGAACCTCTAATATATATTGGCCATGAAAGCATGGAGCACAGGGCAGCTGCTAAAAGAAAAGGATGGCTTTAAAGAAAGACACAGTGCAAGAAAGACACAGTTAAAGAAAGGACGGTGCAAGGAAAGTGAGGGCTGAAGCTGTGCATATTAATATGGCAAAAAAGAAGAACTGAGAGCTGTGGGACAGTGAGTTGCAGGCACTTCCCCAAAGTCTCTTTGGAATCTCTTCTCAAAAGTGGGGTCTCAGAGTATGACATACTGGTTTGTTAATGAGTGATGGTTTGCACGACCCAAGTATTCTGATATTCAGCTGAAATGGGAAAATGTCACAGAAATGTTAAATTTCCCTCCTTTTGAAAAGGGGAATGTGTGCTCATCAGAGCTAATTCTCTGAATAGTAAAATCTGGTTTATGACTGACAGTGGTGTTATGAGGATTTTGAGGCATTTGAAGGAATACTTTATAAAATGAATGTGAGTGCTAATAAATGAATTGAATAATTTATAGATCAGGGTGTCTTAAATGCCTTAATTGAATCTCTGTCAACACATTTTAGGTCTCCTATGTGATTAGAGATGAGGTGGAGAAGTACAATAGGAATGGAGTAAATGCCCTGCAGCTGGACCCAGCATTAAATAGACTCTTCACAGCAGGCCGAGATTCCATCATCAGGATATGGAGTGTCAATCAGCACAAGGTGAACCAAGCTCTGACATCCATCTTTAAAATGTTGTACAGTACTTAAAATGTTCAGTATAAACAGTGTAGTCAGTGAAGTATTTTTAACCCTTTAAAATCATCATAATGTTATACAGTATTTGTCGATATTGCATAGTTTTGTTATTCACTTTAACAGCATTTAACAGAGGAAGTACACATTGTGAGTTCTTGAAAATGAATTGAAACTTTAGAAAAAGATATATCCCATGGTGCATCAAAGGTGGTGTGTACTTGAATCCAGCTTAGTGTGTAACTCTATAACCCTATCAACTAGAGAGGTGCTTTTTCAAGTGGTGCTCCTCTTATATTTAACAGGGCTACTGTTTTTCTCCTCCAGCACAGTATCTTTTCCACTGGGTGTTGCTGATGTTTCTTGTGTAACTTTTTAGTTTGTGAGCCCTTTTGGCGCACAAAACAACTCAGAGCCTGATCCTGTTTTTGTCTACTCAGAACTGAGTCCTATTATAGTCACTGGAGCTTACTCCCAAAATGTGGATAGGATTGCAACCAAAGTTATTTTATTTTCACAGTAAACCACTTTGAATTTTTTTTGTTAAAAAATGGCAAATTTCTTAATACTAATATTTTAGTCTTTGAATAGAAGCTAATTACAGGTGTCTTACTGTGGTTATTGCATGACATTGATTCACCTAGTCTAGCTGCCTAAACAAAGTAGGCTGACATGTAGTTGAAAATGTAAGTAGTTGCAAACAACCCTTTTCTCACCGTCTACTGTTTTTGATTCTAGCAAGACCCTTATATTGCCTCTATGGAACATCATACAGACTGGGTGAATGACATTGTACTGTGTTGCAATGGCAAAACTTGTAAGTAACCTTTTTAGACAGTGAGACTTAAGAGTGAAATGTGTGTAATGCAGTATTTATATGATGCTTTTCCGAGCAACTTAACTATCTGGGGTGTTATAAGGTGTAATGAGATAACTGAGGCTAACAACTCTGAGACCTGTAGACTACTGTCCTTCCAAAGTACCAGAAGTGGCTTGCAAATGTCTATTAAAAATCCAACTCCCCTATAAAACAGCAGAATACTCAATTAGCAGCATCTGGAAACTACCATTAAAATTAAGAAAAGAATGCCTAAGAAACAAATGTGTTTACATAGCATTGGAAGCTATAAAGTGATGTGATCTGATGGGCCTCTCTAGAGAGGGAGAGTCAAAGCTACCCCTCAGGTGATGTGCTACTTTACGTGCACAAAGTGGTTACATTATAAAGGCACTTGTAATTTGTCATAGAATGCATAGGGCTTCTCATTTATGAAGTATAAAGACTTCCTTACCTTTTTCCATCAAAACATGATCTCTTGCATCTGTGTTTCCTTGTAGTAATATCTGCTTCTTCCGATACTACTGTTAAAGTATGGAATGCACATAAGGGATTTTGCATGTCAACACTAAGGACACACAAGGTAATCATTATTGCAGTGAGATAGTTTGGTGACTCCTTTATGGAGCTGTGGTCTGGGGAGGGAAAAATTTTTTAGTTCTATAATGAAAATGAATGCCTATTACTTCAAACTGTATATATAGTGTGCTTCTTAATCCCGTATCATCATGTTGGCTTATGTAATTTATTTTAGGATTATGTAAAAGCCTTGGCATATGCAAAAGATAAAGAACTGGTAGCATCTGCTGGGCTGGACAGACAGATATTCCTTTGGGATGTAAATACACTAACAGCACTGACTGCCTCCAATAATACTGTCACAAGTAAGTATCCAGAAAATCATAGAACCATAGATGGTACCCAGTAGGTCATCTAGTCCAACCCCCTACCTGTAGGGGGGTGTAGAAAGTAAAAGCATCAGAAAGATGCTGCCTGGAGAAAGTAAAGCATCAGCTGGTCTGTGCAAAATATTTTTCCCTAGTAAGGAGGAGCATCATCAGTTTTCCATCTGTTTGACTCTTGGCCAATCAGTAGAGAACTATTTTGGATGCTAACATATAGAAGAGCAATTGTGGCTCAGTGACATAAAAATGAGTATGTTGAATGTTAAACATTCTTTAAAAAATACTTTTAACATTTGAAAGGAGTACAAATGTAATTTGACACTGACAAAAATTAAAGAAGTGTATTAAAAGGCTGAGCAATTCAGTCTTCCAAGCAAGATGCCTGTCATGATGATGAATGCTGAAGGCCCAGTAATTCCAGGAACCTTGGGCAGAGCTACAGTTCATGTTCTCTGCACTTGGGAATTTTCAATCTGCATGGAAGTCCCTTCTAGCCACCCTATATTAATATCTCCCCATTCTATCCTTGGGGAGCCCTGCAATATACCAAACAGTTCACTCATTTCAAACCTTGAAGAGTCCTGTAAGCACTCTGCAGGGCTTCCCAGACCCTGGCAGAACCTCTAAGTGGCAAAATAGCCTTCCTATTCCCCTACAGGGTGCAGTCCTAGAGATCATGCTGCTCTTTTCCCTCTTCCCCTGCCCCTGAAAGGTAGTGGGTGATCTTAACATGAATTGGGGGTTTGCTGTCCCCCATTTGAGTACCACTGCTAGTGTTGGCTATTGCTGTTTTCTTAAAGAAATTGGATGCTTATTTGTTTCAAGTAGATTGAAATGTGTTATATAAAATGCTATTTGCATTTGTTTTCACAGCTTCTTCCCTTAGTGGGAACAAAGATTCTATCTATAGCCTTGCCATGAATCAGATGGGAACAGTAATTGTTTCAGGGTCCACTGAAAAGGTGAGCAATATTCCTCCCATTCCCTTTTATTGCATATATGTCAGCTGAGTTTGTAGACAACATCTGAATAAATTCAATAGTTTGTAGTATAAGGCTTCAGGATTCCTTTGTCCCAAATCCTGTTGCAAATCTATTACATTCTCTGGATAATTTGCATATCATTGGACTTGGTAGACATTTGGTCTGACGAAAAGGTTTTCTAATTTAGCCATAATTCCCACAAAATACACTGTGGGAATAGTGTATTCAGTGTTATCTATCTTTTTAATGAATTCATATCTCATCTTTCTAAAAGAAGTCAAGAAGGCTAATAGCAGTTTTTAAATACCATATTTATTTATGTAAGTTGTAACAGCAGTCTTACCTTCAGCAGTGACAACACCTAACCTGTCAAAAAGCCGTCTGAAATCTTAAAAGGAGGCTTATGAAAGCACACATGAGAGAGCAATTAGTGACTATTTAGGATAAGTCCTTCTTTAACCTTTAGGGCGCAATCCAGAATAACTATGGGGAGTCCTTGCTCCGGTGTAAGAACAATTTGCTCTGGATTGCAATATGAATTTCCCGTAGGTTTTCACTAGGTGCTGCAGTAACTACAAGTGCACATAATGTCTCTTACGTGCTCCCATAGTTACTCTGGATTGTAGGGTTAGTTTCTTAGAAAGGGAAACTACTAGGATGCTATGTACTACCATTTTTTTCCTTTCCCAACCACTAGGAGTTTTTCTTAACCTATTGGGGGGTGGGAGGGTAGATACCTAACCCTTGTGGGCTCAGTTCAAAAACAAGAAATTTTTTCAAAAATACAACGCTATTCAGATTAGTAATGTCAATTCAGGAAGCTTAAATGGGGTCAGTACTGGTTGAATGAATGCTTTATAAAATGTTTTTCTGAAAAGGAGGAACTTTGAGACTATAGACTGCTCTTGTTTCAGAATTAAAACTGATCTCAGGATCTTGTTTTTTTTAACAGGTTTTAAGGGTGTGGGATCCAAGAACATGTGCAAAGCTTATGAAACTTAAGGGGCACACAGACAATGTTAAAGCATTGTTATTGAACAGAGATGGCACTCAAGTATGTATATGGCACACCACTTCTGGAAAGCACGACAATCCCTATGTTTTACATGTATGACACATGTAATTCTCTCCACTGTTTCTCAAACTAGATTTTGACAGCAGATTTAAAACAAAACACATCGTAAAACACATCAGAATTCAATATCATAGTAGACGATTACAGCAGTAACTGTAAAACTTTGTAGAGAATTAAATGAATAGCTTAACATGAATAAATGTTGTGTGAATGATATCCATATACCATGTAATATTTATATACATAAGCTTGAAGATTTTATGGTCTGTAGAAAAAGGTGAATGGAATAATGGCAAATAATGATTGGTAGAAAAACTGCTCTTTCACAGTAGTTTGAGAGTATTCTGTCTCTATTTGCTTTAATATATGTTGTGGTTTAAAAGTGAATTGCCGTTCTCTTCTTTCAGTGTCTTTCTGGCAGTTCTGATGGAACAATCAGACTCTGGTCCCTTGGTCAGCAAAGGTGTATAGCTACATACAGAGTCCATGATGAAGGTGTCTGGGCGCTTCAGGTCAATGAAGCCTTCACGCATGTTTATTCAGGTGGAAGAGATAGGAAGATATATTGTACAGACTTACGAAATCCTGATATTAGAGTGCTAATTTGTGAAGAAAAGGCACCTGTTCTTAAGGTAATATAATTAAGCTTGTTGTAAGCATGGTCCTTCCTTCTTCCTGACCCTCTCTTGTTTTCATCAGATACCTCTTGGCCATCCTGAATGCTCACTTAGGAAATGCATCATTCAGTTTAATGCACTTGTGAGGCCGACTATCTTAATGTTTGCTAAACTTGTACCTATAACAAGATAAGACATAAATTGAGAGGGGGGAGATATTTTATTTTACTTATTGATCATTGCCCTGAACTTGAATTTCTTATTAGAGGGACTGGAAATACAAGACTATCCTCATTACATATTGGAAGTTCTGTTCCTCCAAATCCCCAGCCCATAGAATGCCTTATAAGGCCCCTCAGAAGGTCACTTTTGGTATTTTGTAAAAAATACAGAGTCATTTTAAGTTTTAGGTTATGGGGAAGCTCTCCGCAGTCCTCTGAAGGCTATTTAAGGCCTTAAAACAGAGGTGTCCAAGCATTTTGACCAAAAGGTTGCATCAAATATCTACCACAGTGTCAAGGGCCAAAAATATTTAAATATAAAATTTACATAAATACACTAGAGATGGAAGTTGAGTGAACAGGCTCAAATTTCCAGGATTTCTCTTCACTACTTCTCAATGCACAGCGCAGAAATAAAGCACACACTTAAAATAAATTCCCTTTTCTTCACCCCATAAGCAGCTTACCTTCATGTACAGGAGTCAATACCTCCGAACCAGCACATCACAGCAAACATTTGGAGAGTATTCTGAAGGCCTATAAAGTAAGAGGCCTGAGGGCCTATAAAAGTAAAACTGTAATAAAGTAATTCAGTACGGTAAAACAGAAAAGAGAAAACTTTATGTCCAACGATAACTAAACAAATCACTTGTGTCTTCTTGAGCAACTTTAATGAGGAACCTTCTAATGACACTTGCTTTTGTCTCCTTTTGAGGATTTCACATAATGTGACATTGTGTTTTCATTCAACAGATTCGTCCCTCGCACTGCTACAGCCTTATTTGGGTGGTGCTTTTCTACAAAATTTTGCACAATTTACCAAAGTTTACAAAAGTCTCACTTTTTGTGAGGGATTCCTCCTCCAGAACCTCTTGCTGTTGTTCATGATGCAGATCCATCAATTCATTCGTTTACATTACAACAAATATTTTTATAACAAATTTTTGTTGTAAAACTATTTTGTCTTTAAAGGTGCTGTTTGTTTTACAAAGCAGAATTCCTTAGAAATTTTAATTTATCTTACAAAGTGTTTGTCTTACAAGGGACCACTACTTACAGTGTATAAACATTCAGTTTAAGTATGTTGATACTCAAAATTCATGTGCACTCACAATCTCTTGAGCCCTTTTTCTAATTCTGTGCTGATTTTACTTCATCTACTAGAGGTGTCGTGCAAGTTCAGAGGAGTACATCTTTACAGGTGACCTAATGTTTTGATATCTTGATTATTCAGATGGAACTCGATCGTTCAGCGGATCCTCCTCCAGCACTTTGGGTTGCGACAACAAAATCATCGGTGAATAAATGGGTAAGAACCACATGAACTGGTAAAATTTAAACAGCTGTTGTCTAGTGAGTAAAGTGCTAATCATCCAAGTTGCTCTGCCCTGTTTCTTTGCCTTAAAGTATGCAAGTTGTAGCTAAAACCTGAAAAACCTCATGCAACACAGTCAGTAGGCACTCTCTTGCTTTTTGGCTGGGTAAGCTTTGGTACTCAGCTGTCTGCATTGGCATTGAAGGGGAGATAGTGGGAGAAAACATTTTATTTGGGTGAATTGGAGACAGTGAGGCCCCTCCTGTTGCACCCTCTGAAACCATTTGGCTCCTTCTCAGTCCCTTGCAGTGAACAGTTGACAATAATTAAAAAATAATCCCTGAATCTTTTTTGTTTTTATTCCTGTCCCTTTAAGTTCCTATATGTAGTGGTCTCTAACTATGTTCGTTCCTTTTTCCATTTAGACTTTGAAGGGAATTCACAACTTTAGAGCTTCAGGGGACTATGACAATGACTGTACCAATCCGATCACACCCCTTTGTACACAGCCTGACCAAGTTATAAAAGGTGATACTGATATTGGGAGAAATATTACTTAGAATGGGTGGAAAGGCAAGGAGCCGAGGAAAAAATATAGTTGTCAGTTCTGGTTTTCATCTGGTCACATTTGGAAAAAGGTACCCGAAGTAGTGGGTTCCTCAACTGTGATTAAATAAAATTGTGTGTCCCAAATCTGCGGATAATCATACCAGACCTGAATAATTCATTAAAAAAATATTATATTAATATTTTTGTCTTTCACTCTCATGAATTTTCTTAACTCTTTTTCTTCTCCTCTTATTAGGGGGAGCTAGCATAATTCAGTGCCACATTCTCAATGACAAGCGACACATATTAACCAAAGATACAAACAACAACGTGGCATACTGGGATGTACTGAAGGTAGGTGTAGCAGTGGATCAAATGTGCATATAATCAGATTTCTTGCAGTTGCTACTGCTTCATGTTCAGTAGTTTCATGTTACTTTGACTTGATGTAAGTTAGGTTGTGACTTATCAAATGCTGCTATTTAAAACAGTTTGGAGCTACTTGTTTGCTTCTCTCTTTGAAGCTATGTAACATGGGTATGTTGGAGAATTAGCAAATACAAGTACAAGCCTGTTCTTCAATGTGAAGTGCAAATGAAGGTTCTGTGCTACACTATTTGCTATTTCTATACTGAGTAAGCACCGTATGTTTTGATCTTCTCATGTACAGGCCTGTAAAGTAGAAGATCTTGGGAAAGTGGACTTTGAAGAAGAAATTAAGAAGAGATTTAAAATGGTTTACGTGCCAAATTGGTTTTCAGTAGATTTAAAAACTGGGGTAAGGCATCCGCTAATGTGCTTTCCATAAGATGAGCAAATGACATTGTATTATATAGTTAGTCCTCTTGAAAATATAGGCGTTACATGCAGTTAAGTCTCAAATTTAATGTTAATAAAATGAAATTGGATTATGAATAATTAGTAGTGAAATGGTAGATGATAGCGTTGATACTTTGTATTTCTTTCAACAAAATTAATTCTGGGAGTAGAAACCCTGAAATATTTTGCATTATTTCTGTATCAACATATAAAGAAACTGTTGTATCACTGTGGAGTCATCTGGAGCCTGTAAACTTTATATTCGAGGTTTCCATATTGGAGTTTTGTGAATGGAGGAAGGATGTGCAGAATACTTGCTCATGATATGTTCGTATTGCATTCCTCCCAATGCTTTCCTTTAACAGATGTTGACAATTACTTTAGACGAGAGTGATTGCTTTGCGGCTTGGGTCTCTGCAAAAGATGCGGGGTTTAGCAGTCCAGATGGATCTGATCCAAAATGTGAGTCTGCTGACATCCTTATTGTCATAACTAGCGAAAGCGTACAGGAATAAAATTCCCCATACAACATCCCCCCCACTGCACATCAACTGCCCATGCGCATCCACCTCTGCGCATCAGTCCCCCATGCTTAACAGGCCTCTCAGTGCAACCCTTCCCTCCAAACAACAATCCCCCCCAGTGCACCAGGCACCGAGCACCAAATTGGCTGGAGGTTGGTCAGTCTTCCATGTTAAGTATAGGATAAAAACGCGTTGTACCCTTTTCAGCCCCTTAAGGGTTAAATTTCTCAACATTGTTTCTTGGTGGGTACTCACGTGACAGAAGGAACTCCCCGAATTTCATGCTTCTAGGTCCAGGGGTTGGAGCAGAGCATCCGTCAGTCAGGGATTCTTCAATATATAGGGAGGAAAACGCGTTGTACCCCATTTCACCCCCTTCTGGTTGGAATTTCCAAAAACCAGTTCTTAGTGACTCCCTCCATCACGGAAGGAACACCCCAAATTTCACGTGTCTAGCCCCAGCGGTTTTGGCTGGGTGTTGATGAGTCTGTCAGTTCAAGCCGTTTCACCAACCTGTTTTTGGTTCTAAAGAAAGTTCCTGCTGGGGATGATTGTTCCCCTGTTGGGCTTCTGCTTCTGCCTTCAGGACCCCTTTGATGTGTGGAACAAGAGGCACAGTTTTGGAGATATCATTCTAAGTTTACCAACACAATACAGTGGCACCCCACGTAACACATTTAATTCATTCCAGAGGCATGCTTGTTACATGGAACACTCTTTACGTGAAGCGGATTTTCCCATAGGAAATAATGGAAACTCAGACAATAGGTTTCACAACCTAAAAAATATTCATATAAAAATATTAACTGTTTATAAAAATGATTACAAAACGTTGTAATATAACACAGTACAAAACACTGTCATATACCTGAATGCACAACACTGCAATAAAGAAAATACTGTACAGTACAGAACTGTATTGTACCTTTGAAAACCCTTAATGCTAGTGTGAGGGTTATAGAGAGGGGGATGACTTTGGGGGCAATCCTAAAGACAGTTTCCTGGCAATAAGGCTCATTGGACACAATGAGGTTTATGTCTGAGTAGACGTGGTTAGGATTGTGCTCTTTCACAATCACTAATGGAGTCACTGCTATCCATTGGCTCAATGGAATCTTTGTCTTTTTGTTCAGTGTTAACATTCCCAAGCTGCTGATGGGAGCAGCACCAGAACATTGATAAGGCACACCTTCCACACTGCCACACACAGATCCCACATACAGATCTGGCTCAGGCTGCTCCCCCCGGACCCCCATGAGTTCCCGGGCCATGGAAACCTATTCCAAACTTTGCCCAAGGCCCCACTGTAGCTCAAGCTAGTCCCCTCATCCCGCCTGTGAGTTCCCTTGCCATGGAAGCCGGTTCCAAACTTCCTCATAAGTGCTCTTTACCCAAGACAGTGCTCTTTATGCAAGTTAACATTTCTGAGAAAATTTTGCTCTTTACACAAAACGCTCTTTATTCAAGTCGCTGTTTCCTCAAGGTACCACTGTACTAGGAATTTTACATAAAAATATTTTTTACTGTTTACTTACTGTTTTCCTTCTCTTTGTATTATAAATTTTAGTGAATCTTGGTGGGCTCTTACTACAGGCTCTTTTGGAGTATTGGCCAAGAACACACATCAACCCCATGGATGAAGAAGAAAATGAAATGAACCATGGTGAGCATTTTCCTGTGCCTTATGGGAGTATTGGATCTTTCACGTATTTGGGTCAATATATTAATGCAGTGAGGTTTTACACATGGGGAGTGATTGGGGCTTGGGTCTCTAACATAGGTATTTAGACTAGATTTAAAGTCACTTGGTACGTGCAACATGGGATATGTTCTGCTTAGAAATGGATAACTATATGGACTTCATACGATGTGTGTTTCTCTCCACCCCACAACAGTAAATGGTGAGCAAGAGAACAGAGTGCAGAAAGGAAACGGATACTTCCAAGTGCCACCACACACACCAGTGATTTTTGGTGAAGCTGGAGGACGCACTTTGTTTAGGTACAACAATTCTGGAAAAAGAATATGGGGAGGTGATGGGTGGAATGGCTGTTAAGGATTGATGGAATGACTGTTCCACAGATCACTGAATTTGCAGGCTAAAACTATCTACAGTATTTATCGGTATATACCATTTTTCAGCTAAAAAGTTCACAGAGCGGTTTACAAGAAAAAGAAAAAATTAATAGCTAATTAATAGTTAATGGGTCCCTGTCCCAAAAGGGATCACAGTCTAAAATGCAAAAAGGACATCAGCAGAAGCCACTAGAACAGACATTGCTGGGGTGTGCAGGGCCAGTTACTCTCCCCCCGCTAAATAAATGGGAACACCCACTTGAAAGAATGTCTCTTGCCCAGTTAGCAAGGGTTGACCCACTACCGGGTCTAGTGGTGAGGCTGAGATACAAGCTGGAAAGCCTCTTTCTCTAAGGCTAGGTGTCCTCAGCTGGCCAAATTACTGCCATTCAGTCTCAGTGGGGAGGAAAAATAAGAATTTCTGAGAGAACAGCTTCACAGATGGGGCCTCTGGGAACACGTACACAAGCAAGTGCCTGCACCTATGCTCATCCAACCTCTGAGGCAGTGAGAGCTGCCACCACTGCCATTGCTCCACACATCTTCCTGACAACTCAGAGCATGTGAGGAATGTTTACTGGGTGACTGTGAGGGAGCAAGGGCCTCTTTGCTTACTCTAGTGCCATTTTATGGATGTCCTGTCCCGTCACAGCATAAAAGGCAGTACATCTGGGAATTGTTTAGGAGCTCCAGGGAATAAAGAATAGTCCTCTGTTCCTTCCTGCTTGACGCTGCTTCCCAGTATGCTTTACATAGCAAAAGGAATGAGAAAGTGGTTCTCTGTCCCTGAAAGGCTTGCAGTCTGAAAATGGTGACACAAGGGAAGTAACTTCAAGTGGCCACTGTTGACGCCCCCACCTGTGCTGGGATATTCTCACCCCCTCCTAAGTACCATTACAAACAGCCATCCTAAAAGCCATAAGTTCAAGGGTGTCCTTTTGCTTATTTAGCAATTCACAAAAAAAATTCAATTTCATTCACACAAAAACATTCATTACTCTTTCAGTGGACCACTCAACACTCATTTTTTTACCTCATAGGTTGTTGTGTCGGGATTCTGGTGGTGAAACTGAATCCATGCTCCTTAATGAAACTGTGCCACAATGGGTAATTGACATCACCGTGGATGTAAGTGTTCTAGCCGTTAGTTTAGCATTTCTTCTATGCTTTTGTTTTTCCCTTCTACAGCTTGAAACCAAGTGCTCTGAAGTTACCATCCAGTAAGACCATGGTTTTCCCTTGCATGTCTCACAACATTTGTGGTTTGGTTGGTAGTGGCCCTCAAGAGGGCCTTTGTAGTCCCCACACAATGAGTTCCTTGCATTGTACTATGTGTCTGCACATTGCCTCTGACTTATCTCTCTCAGCAGGGTAGGGGTAGGGGTCTCTCTTAGTTGGGGTAGGGAGGTTTTACTTGTTGTTCCTGTTCTAACTGCTGCTGTATTCTTGTATATTGAATTAATTGTGTTTTTGACTGATATTATAATCTGGCTTGGATCCCACAAAGGGAAAAAGGTGAGGTAGAATAATTGAGAATTATAGGAAAACTTAAAACCAGCACTGCCCAATACTATGCAACTAAAAAGTGGTCCCTGTCCAGATGCTTCTTCCTGCTCCACTCCAGCACTGCTTGACATCCCCTCGTTTGGGGACAGGGATGTTTTGGGGAGTCTCATCGTCTGCCTGGTATCCCAAAATGCCTTCCAACAGAGTATCCGGGCAGATGTCTTGACTGCAGAGAGTGTCCCTGCAGTTTAACAAGAGGAATTTCATGCAGAACTGGAGTAGAACGGAGAGGTCTCCTTATTCCATATATGGGTTACGCTGAACCCTGAATTCAACCTTCAGGCTGGATCCAGCACTGATTTGTACAGCCGTTATTTAAAATATGCTTGCCAATTGCTAAAGCAGTGATTTTCAATCTTTTTCATCTCACGGCACACTTAACAAGGCACCGAAATAGTCAAGGCACACCATCAGTTGTTTTTACCATTGACAAGGCACACCAGACTGTTCAAATCCCCCCATTTTCCTATTAATGAATGTCAATCCCCAAATTCTCATAGCACACCTGAAGACTATCCATGACACACCAGTGTGCCGTGGCACACTGGTTGAAAATCACTGCAATAAAGGATAAAACAATATACTTGTTTCAATGTGCATTAGCTTACGCTCTGCTTTGCAGAAGTCAACATAACTGGGGATCAGGTTCAGCATCATATTCCTGATCTCAGCAAGACCACCTTAGTTAACTAGCTACCTGATACTTGAAAATCTTGGGAGAACTTTTAAAGCACTTTGGATTTGGTGCAAAGGGCTGTTATCGGGAAAAGGGAGCATCAATACATATAGGTGGGGCAGTCCTTGTGCTCAGAGCAGAATTTTATGGCTGCACTTCTGTCTTTCATTTGTGTCCAACTTGGTGCAACATCTGTAGGCTTTTAAGCTAAAAATGTGTTGAATAAATATGTGGTTTGTGAAATAAGATATACCTTAAATCCAAAATCTTCTTGAGAGAGAGATGTAGTCCAATAATTGTTTCTAACATTTGTTTTATGTTTTTAGAAAAACATGCCAAAATTCAATAAGATTCCCTTCTACCTCCAACCTCATTCCTCTTCTGGGGCAAAAACATTAAAGAAGTAAGTGTGGCTTCTGCGGGACATGGAAAGCCAGAACAGAGTAAGCCTCCAGCCTCAATTCTGAATCGCTTTGTGTCCACAGAGATCGGCTGTCTGCCAGTGACATGTTGCAGGTCAGGAAGGTGATGGAACATGTCTATGAAAAAATAATAAATCTGGACAATGAATCCCAGACAACAAGCTCTTCCAATAACGAAAAAGCCGGAGAACAAGAAAAAGATGAGGACATCGCAGTTTTAGCAGAGGAGAAAATTGAACTCTTGTGCCAGGACCAGGTAAACTCATTGCTTGCGTACACCTTCCTGGGCTCTTTGGAGTAATGGTAGGGTATTTGTGGAGCTGGAGTGGGAGTTAAAACTAGTTAATTCTGTAGCTGAGAAATCCTATTTACTACCCACATTTTAATCACCACCTTGGAACATCTTTGCAAATATACTATGTTTTAAAATAGTTTTAACTATCTTAATAGTAAAGGCAGGATAAAATACACAGTGGCATTTTAAAAAATAACTAAAATTATTAAAATCATAACTAAAATGATTAAAATAACTAAAATGATTAAAACTAAAATGATTAACATGTTCAGAATGTTAGAGAAAATGAAAAGATTTTTGCCTTGCTCTGGAAAGACATGGGCACAGGTGTTCAGCTTTTCATTTATGGTGTACCCTACATACTTTGATATGAAAAACGTTGTCTGTCTGCAAATGGGTTGTTCCGTCTTGTAGGGTGTACTATTGTGGTTTTGCATCCCAGTGATTGACCACCTCAGCTGTCAAGTGGGAGAACCCCAAACAATCCACCATAAAAATGTGATTCTTTGGGCAAATTTTTTTGTTTAGGGAATGGGGTGGGTAAATTACTCTTACCCAGAAAGGGTTGCGTTGCTGCTTTTAGCAAAACCCAGCTGTCAGGCATCCCTGGT
This sequence comes from Cryptoblepharus egeriae, assembly GCA_030015325.1. Taxonomy (NCBI): domain Eukaryota; kingdom Metazoa; phylum Chordata; class Lepidosauria; order Squamata; family Scincidae; genus Cryptoblepharus; species Cryptoblepharus egeriae. The sequence continues at coordinate 5,587,280 of JAREYC010000004.1, read as the reverse complement.
GATTGCTAAGTCTGGAATTGTCCAGTTTACATTAAGTTCTCTGAGAATTCATTTATTTCATTTACATTTAATTCATTTGCTTCATTTACATAAAGTTCTCTGGTTATAATTTTCAGATCATGAGCACTTGTCTTTCATTTCTTTGTAAAGCACCATATGTGCACATTGTGCAATATAAAGATCATATAATTTGGGCTGCAAATCTGATGAATGGAACCACACAAGTCAGAAGCTGTCAGAAGCTAAGTTATTTGTGCCTGAGGGGGATGCACAGGGATGTTCTCCCTTTCCATAGCAGCCATGGGAAATGTATATGCTTGTATTCCTAAACTTTAGGCCCTCGGACTGGTTCTTGGAAGGAGTGCGCAGTATTTGTCAGCAACTATGGGTTGTGGATCCCTTCACTATTAAGGCAGGGAATCTGACCCAATGGTTGTGTAATCCTGTTTTTTAAAAAACTGTTTTGTCCAACAGGTTTTGGATCCAAATATGGACCTACGAACAGTCAAACATTTCATATGGAAGAGTGGTGGTGACTTGACTCTCCACTATCGCCAGAAGTCGACGTGAGCCAAGCGGGGGACGCTACTGGTCATTAACTTACTTGAGCCTCCTGTACTGGTTCTGGCTGTAGCACCCTAGAAGCCCACTGAAACCCAGAGGTAGATCTGACGCTTCTAATGCCTTGGTGCGGGCAAAGTCTACTTGAATTGACGTGACTAATAAATCTGTAATATAGATGAATTTCTGTGACCTAAACTAAAGTTTGTCCTTAAAGTGCAAGTGAGAGTGACGAGAGAAGCCCTTGACTGGTTGTTGTTTATGAGGTGTACAGAGCCCAGGTGACCCCATGCAGGTGTCTGCATCTGTCTTTGGTGTGGGGAGAGGCGAAGTAAATTTGGTCTTCTTTCTAAGATTATCATACCTTCATCTGCTCAAGCTTCATATGAAAATACTTTCTCAGCCCTGCTGCTAACTTGTTTCCAGTGTAAAAACTGCATGTGTGCTGTACTTGTTAATAACATTCCATGGATGCAGTACCAGAAAAAAGTAAATTTAGCCACTCATCAAAAGAAATCCTTTTAGAGGAGCCTGTTGTACAGCTCAGTAGAACACCCTCTGAAACTTCAGCTGGAGGGACAATTAACCCCCTTTGACGATGACTGTCATCTGCAATCTTGGTGGAAACCATTATGGTGCTTGGAGTAAAAATCGGTGGATCGTGTGATTACAGGGTCAGCTCAGTGGTGCAGCGCATCATGATGGAATATTTCAAAACCTTTAGCTAGATTTTTAAAAAAACTCAATGTAACTTCTGTGTTCTGTTTGTTTCCTTCTGGTGACACACTGGTCACAATTCCAAGTAACTTTCTACACTTCTGACAACTTGACAAATTCTAGGAACCATAGTTGCAGTAGTGAAAAGGACTTGCAGGTTTTCCTCCAATGGTTTTTTATATACATTTTTGGATATTTGTTGTGGTAAGCTGTATACAGCTTAGTGTTTTTCTTTTCCACTGTTTTTAAACATTTTACAGCTTTTTCATATTCTCATTAGTCTTATAGGATCTGACTTATTGTTGTGGGAGGGGAATATGTCAATGTTTGGGCAAGAAAAGCGACATTTGAATTTAAATGCTGGAACACAGGTAACCTGACAATAAGGGTGAAATTATTTTCATTTTAAACATAAGCACAAGTGCCTTTCAAGAGGGGCAGTAGAGTAATGGTAGGTCCCTTGCCCACCCCCCTTGAGAGATGAGGATCCTTTCCTTTATGGATGGTGGCTTTGAGAATGGACACTATGGCCTACAGACCACCAGAGGCATGTTAACTTCAGGTGAACAAATAAAGGCCCCAGTTCTATCTTGGTCTAATTTGTCATATGGGAGCTATTCCCACTAACCACTGTGTGGGATAGTGGGATGGTGCTTCCCACTCCAGTTGTTCTGCCGACCTGCACCAGTTTTAATCTAAAAAGGAAAGTGGCACCAACCCCACAACACAGAAAATATCCAGTTACTATGGTTTTGTTCTTTAAAGTTTCCTGAATCTTTCTCTTGAATCTTTCAACTGTTTGGAGGGAAGCGGCATTTGGATTAGCCCTTTAGCAACCTGTGTTCCAGACCAAGGCAGTGCTTAAAGTCTAGATCAGAATGAAGCTTGTACACACCTTTCCCATCTGGAATATGATCCACCTTGTAAATCTCATTCTTGTGTACAGCAACCTAGTTTGCCACATTCGTGCAACATTACACACTTGAGTGAAGTTGACACATTGGTCTAAAGTGAACTGTAAATTGTCCTGGATCATATTTATTTCATAGCAAAGGGGGATGAACTGTGTCTGCTTTGATATTCTCAGTTCTGTGTCTTTTACATACTCATTGAAAGTTAATTAACTCCTGTCCCTTCTTTTTGTTTCAAAAATTCAGCCAAGTTTCTCAGCTTTGTTTTACAATTCCAATAATGTCATTTAAGAAAAGACTGACAGAGGGCCTGCAATGCCAAAAGGATATGATGTATTTCACAATTGTATAGAATAAAAAACTTTAGCTAATGCTTTTGGTCATTTTAAGTGTGATTTTAAATGTTTCTTGGCTAACAAATGTAATACCCAACAACTGAACTATCCTGGAAGAGTTAACAGAACCTGAATATGGGTGTATTCCTAAGCAATCTTCCAGGTAAGGGGTGATTGCTCCTCCACTGCAAAATGCAAGATGCCCCACTGGCACAGCTTGAAAATTGGTTAGGGTGACATTCTCCAAAACATACATCAGTCTCCTGTATTTGGACAAGTTGCGTGTTCCAGCTTTTATAACTACGTAGTTTGTTCATAAACAGTGACTCTGGAAAAGTAGTACTCTTCAAAAAGTTTATTTCCCTTTTCAAGAAACAGAATAAAATTCATAAACCCCATTTCAGAAGATGCTGTGCAACATACCTGATGTAGTTGACAGATTCAATTCCATTCATAGTGATGGACACCATTAAATTAATGCCAAAGGTTGGGGGGGTGGGGCCAACTCCATAGGAAGCAAGAGAGCCTCATATTGGAGTGGCAGTCCTTGATTTATTTAAAACAACCTGAAGCCAGCACACACTAACCTTGAAATCAATAGGAATTAGTATTAACAGCTTTAGAGCCCTACCTTCCACTCATTTTCAAAAGCCCAAGAGAATAATCTTATAGGGACAAACTAATTTACTGTCTTAGACAGGGAAGTTTACATGACCCATCTCAGTTTGTGTGATTAGTGTACTCAGGGAGATCATGGTGTCTTTGTAAATTTGAGAACCAAGCTTGGTACCTTTACAAAGGAAAGAGGTAGATGGGGATGAGGCAAGAGCATAACTTTTCCCCCTAATCCTATAAGCTAGCAAAAGGAGGGATGCTGAACTAATACAGTAAATCTTTCACAAATAAGGACTGTTTTTGGAAGATGCCTGAATTAAACGTCCTGAGAATATAAAACATACCACTGTCATACTCGTAGATCAAGATTTCTTTAAAAAGTGTTGGGATTCAAGTTATAACAGTAATCAGAAATAATTTTAAATGCTTTGATAAGTCAAACTGTTCTAGGCAGGGCAGATGAACCAAAAAAAGATTATGGCTTCAATCTCAGCACCATAGGCATGCCTGCTGAAAGAGCAAGAGCAGCTCAGAGGGCATTCTGAGCAAGATCTGCTGCTGCTGTTAACATTAACTTGCCCAGGCTGATACCACACTTCAGATGGAGCTTTCTGGACTTCATCTTGGTCTCTCATCTTTCTCTGCCTTTCCTGAGTGCAGAGACACTGGGCCTTCCTGCAGAATAAGAAACAAAGCCATGTGGCTGTTTCCTCTGGTGACCAGTCAACGTGCATGAAAACTAGCATATTCTTCCAGCTCCTGCTCCTGTTCCTCCACCTGTTATATGGTTAATATAGGGAGATGGAGACCTCTTACCTTTGGCCTTCTTGCCCTGTGTGGTGTTTTTGGCTGTGGGTGGTGGGCCCATAAACTCCCCCAACTGCTCCTGGAGGACATCCTTAATTGCTTCTCTAACCATGCTGGAAAGGTCAGAGGCAGAAATGGCCCTCATAGGTCTGGACGTTTGGATGCGCCCGTCTGTGCCAAAAGCAGAAAATAAAATGGCAGCTGTGCGGGAGCTTGCCACAAGGTTCCCACAGTGCTGCCCAGAAACCTCCATTGCATGGCTTACAGGCTGCTGGGTTCAAGTTAATCTGATGTGGGACACAACCTGCAGAAAAGGCAGGAAGCTGCACTGCTTGCCTGAGAGGCGTGCGCCAAACCACTGCTCCTCTGCTGCTCCTGCAGCCATTGGCTCCCATCTGCAGCGTTCAGAGCGCCCATGTTGGGGGGAACCCTCCAGCAGCCAAGCAAGGTGGTCTTGTGGGGCTCTGCACCCCTGCTGGCAATGCACTAGGTTCCTCCTGATCCCAGAGGGAGTGAAGAGGTCAAGCCGGGACAGAGAAGAGAGGGGGGAGCCTTAAAGGAGAAGGAGGAAAAATGAGAGAAATAGAGAAAGAATTATGAGACGAGAGATGAGGAGCAGAGACTCCCCAGACTGCTTCAGTGAGGCTGGACAAGAACTGAGGATGATGGTGCCGCCCTCCCTGGGGAGGAGTTTTTGACTGCGTCCAGCATCCTGATGGGGGAAGGGGAGCTACCCATGCTGTTAAGAACACCCTTCTTTCCTTCTACAGAGAAAGTACGAGTACAGATTGAATCTCCACACTTGGTTTCAAGAAACCTCTACCCATTTTCACATTGCAGTTGTTGACCATAGTAACAAGGCAGGAAGTGAATCAATTTCCCTTCTCTCCAGACTTAAAACTGCTTAGTTTCAGCTGGGAAGAAGACATTTCCCCTGCAAAGTAAATGGGAAGCAACTGGGAGGCAAAGCCACTGAAAAGCACCTTCTACTCATAGGAGGAAGGGAAGAGTCTGCCTCCCACTTGAAGCCCTTTCTGAAGTCTTCCTTAGGCAAAATTCCCTTCTGTTACCCTGATAAGCAGACTGTTTTAAGCCATTACCTGCTGCTAAAGCGATGTTCATCTTTTAATTTAAAAGGCCAAACTAATTCATGTCGAGAGGAAAATAGCTGGTAAAAATGCTGATAAATTGGTACTACCTGTTTTCCAAAATGAAAATAACCTTTGCTTGTTGGCTTTGCTTTTTTGCATCTGACATTCTCAGTACTGGTCAAAAAGCTTCCATCTTTTTACATTAAGCTACTGCTTTTATAAAATTATCCACATGTCACAGTGAGAACGTTATCGCTGAGCAGCAACTTAAGCAGACGTCCAACAATCTGATACCTCAGTGAAGGCAGAGGCTGTTTTTATTTCCTTCAGTACAATTACTGTCTGAGCATTTAGAAGCCAGTCTTTTGCTGCTATAAGTATTCTTTAAAGCATGTGGCAGATGTAAAGAAGGGGGTAGTTTAGGGCTAGTTCTGTACAGATCGTTCCATGACTTCGTGGGGCCTTTCTTCGTGGCTACTGGGTTGCAATGCTTCGGATAATACAGGGCTTTCAGGCCTTGCTGCAGGGAGAAGAGGTGGTGGGCTGCCAAAATATTCAGGTGACGTATTTAAAGAAATATCCATAGGAAGAGATGGTAAAGAAAAAACTGAAGACGTTCCTTCATCTTGAGGCTCAGGACACGAGGCTTCTGGATGTGTCACTGCATCTTCTGAGACTGGAACAGAGGACTGATCTGATCCAAAAAATAATCAGAAACTAATTAGTGAATTTCTAGTAAGCAGCAATTCCCACAATCCCCAACCAATAAGGAATATGACACATAATTCAGTCAGATCATGGATCCTGTCAATCATGCACAGCAGTGGTACTCAAACCTAGGGAGAGATTTACCCTCTCCTTAAGTCTTTGCTGGGGAGGAGCAGAGCAGTGACAAGATCCTTTGGATCATGCCCCCGCAAAGAAATGGGGGGTACAATTTTCTGCTTCCCCCCAGGGGTTGCGCCAAGTCATAGAGGGCCTGAGGGGGTCTGCAAATTGCTGTGCAGACCCCCCAAAACTTGAAAAAGTTGAATCACACCAAAAACTTTCACTTTTTTAAGCTCTGGAGGGTCTGCAAAACAATCTCAGACTCCCAGAGGCTCCCCAGATCCTGTATGGCCAGGCAGGATCGGGGGGACGACGACGACGACAGAAAATTGTCTCCATTCCCTCTTGACAAGATCACTCTGCAGCTTTTCTTCAGTTCCCACTGCAGCATTTTCTTGCTAAAACCTTTCTGCCAGCCCTATGACCTCTACGTCCATTTCCCCCAATCTCCACTTTAAGGACTGGTTTTCAGCTTTGTGGTGCAGCACATGTTTAGCAAGGGGGAGACTTCTGCTTGGAAGCAAATCCACCTAATATGCACATCTAATACTCTTAGTGTTACTAAACACTAATACCCTTGCCCTACAATCCAGAGTAACTATGGGAGCACGTAAGAGACACTACATGCACCCGTCGTTGCGGCACCTAGTGAAAACCTATGGGAAATTCATATTGCAATCCATAGTAATTTGTTCTTACACCGGAGCAAGGACTCCCCATAGTTACTCTGGATTGTGCCCTTAGTTTTACTAATCTAATACCCTTAGTTTTACTAAAACGGAAGTAAAAGCTTCCATTTTTTGACTTCAGAATCAACACACTTATGCACACATCTTTAAAGGGAAAGGTTTTTTAATTTGCTTACCGAAATATGAGTGGGCTGCACTGTTGAGTAGTTCCGTCGTGATACCATCTGTCATGCTTTGAGAAGCAGAGGAACGCACACTGACTGTCTTCACCAAGTCAATTAATTCAGGAAAGGAAGCACCCGACATATCTATAAAACCTGAAGAATTTACCAGAATCAAGAATTTACCAGAGAAATTTAACCCATTGCTTTGGAGTTGGAACTTAATCCATGAGTCCTACCAAAGCAACATTTTCAGAGCATCATCTTAAATTCAGTTAACTATCTGGCAGCAATATGCTGTGTGACACAAAAGCAGGCCTCCGTCAGTCTTGAAAGACTATGGTATTGTGCTCGGCACTGTATACGCTGCATGCAAAGCACGAAAGCCTGGGTTGGATTGTTATGGAGGATAGGCTGTTACCCAAGCAGCAAATCCCCCCTTCTCCACGCCACTGAATTAGTCCAATGGAAAGGCAGAGCCGATACGATTGGATCCAGCTGCGTCACAGAGCTGGGCTAAGGACAGGAGCTCACCCTGTCTTGTGGGGCCGACCCAGGTCTCGAACCCTGGCCTGCTGGTTAACAGGCACAGCGTCTTAACCGCCTGCGCCACCCACAGCACCGACACAATGATGTGTGACACAATGATGCTGATATCAAGAGTCTGAAACTTCTGGAAATGTTGCACTGATTCCAGCCTGCTTCTGCAAGCTCTTTCTTTGTGGTAAATTAGACACAGCTGTGATGCAGGAAAAGTCAGAATAAGGTGGTAGCGCACTGTGGAGTCATAGGCGTTGTTCTCCATAAGCTGCCTAGTCCTACACCTCAAAACCAAATGGCCAAACCAGAAGTTGGTGATGATGCCATCACCAAATACGCTCACTCCACTGCACAGCACGCAAAAGGGTCTCCATACAGTGACAAGGTCGTCAAACAGGAAATATTGTTCAAAGGACTAACACAATTAAACCAATCAATACTAGCTTCTCATAGCAATTCTGGAATTAGTATTGCAGGAGTTTGTTATTGCACAATTCAACACTGCGAGGATCCCAGTTTTCATTTATTTACAAACCAGCACAAGCAAATTACTAGCCTTTACGGAAGTGGAATAGATGGGAAGGTATGGCAAAATCTCAGTTAAATAGGATTTTCAGTTGGCTAGATGTGAAGCATGAGCATTTTCCGGTCCTATGAGTGGACTCATGTATACAGGCTCTGCCTAATCTAGATAAGCCAAGGGTTCACCATGATGGAGGATTTTGGGAAGACAGACCTATCCATAAACCATCAATTTGAAAAGGTGAACATATTACCTGGATCCATGACTCTTTGGACAGGAGGAGGAGGAGGATGAAGGGAATTTTCTGCTGAATACATGTTTATGCTTCGATCTGTGCTAGAATCTAAGTTTGCAGCTTCTTCAGCTTGGTAGCTAGGTGCCAACAGAGATGTCTGCAATAGGCAAGATAAAATGCATGCTTCAGGGAAAGCAAAATATTTAACAAAGCAATGCAACAACAGAGTGGAAAGGCATTCCCTGGCTGTTCCAATTAGCTGTGGCTTCCAAGGACTTGTACAAAGCAGAAGCCAACAAAACCTGAATAACCATAATTTCCAAGGGGAGAAAAACCTACCTTTTTCTCCACCCAGAAAAGCCCCCTCCATCTAGCCCTTGGACAAGTCGTGTAATCCTCCATAGGTGAACAAAGCTCTACTCCCCAAACCTCCCGGGGGAGGTATTTTGAGAACTGGGGAGGCTGTGCACACTTCCCTTCTCTGTATATGAAAGGGTTCATGAACTGATTTGAATTCATTTATAAATTCTGACTCTTACGTAAAATTATGTCAATTTAGAGCACAATCCTAACCATGTCTACTCAAAAGTAAGCCCCATTGTGTTTAATGGGTCTTACTCTCAGGAAAGTGTCTTTAGGATTGCGGCCTTATTCAAATTTAAAATGCAAATCAATACTTTTCTTCCGGACGCTGACAGTGTCAGAGAGATTACGTGGTCCTCCTGCTAAAAGGTTTGGACCCTCTTGCTCTACCGAAGCTAAAATAGCTCTCTCCTATCCTGCTGCATTTATTTATTCAACTTATATCCTGCCTTTCTTCCTAAAAAGGAAACCCAGGGTAGCTAACAAATAAAGTATCATAACAAAATACAGTTAAAAGCCAGATAAAAATATTTTTTTAAAACTAAACCATAAAATACCGTTAAAACAATTTAAAAACAATAAGATGAAGGCAGGCAACAGTACAATAAAGTTAAGCATTTAAAACAGCCACCAAATGGCTAAATAAAAGAGTTTGTTTCCAAATCACTAAATTGTCTTTCATTGTGTGCCTACCTCTGTATAGCCATTGGTGGGTGGCTTGGGATGAGCATCTCTGGCGGGTGAAGGAGAAGGGGGATCAACTTCTGTTTTCTTCCTTGGGACAGCAGGCTGTGCTGGAATTCTGTGCAAATAGCCATATCCAATGCCACAACCTAAACTGTACAAGAGGCAGGCAGACAGAAGTTTTAATACTTGGTGAGATTTTTACATTGGCAAGTCTGTAAAAAAGAAAAACAATGAGGTATTGCTCAACAATGCTGATATTACTGAAATCAGGTGAATAAATTTATTCCTTGGTCTTCAAATCTCTGATTTGACCCAATCCTATCCAACTTTAGGATTGTAGAAAACTAGGATTGTAGGGACCTAATCCTATCCAACTTTCCAGAGCCAAAACAACCATAATGCCCTGAAGTAAAGGAACAAGATTTCCCATACCCCAAAAAAGCCTCCGTGACTGCCTCCCCACTCCATGGTGCAGCACAAACCCTGTGGCATAGTAGGACAGGATTGGGCCCTAAGTGCATGTGAACCAAACTAAGGAATCCCAAACATATGATGGTAAACTAGGATCCTTGTGTGATGAAGCTCAGGTAATGGGAAGGCTGGAAAGAACATCACCCGTTTCTTTACAGGAAAACACTGGAGAAGACGTCCTTCCCAACATCTGCAATCAGTTTTGAGTAGCAGGTTTTCACTGCTTTTCTATCATTAATATATGATTGCCATATGTCCTGGTTTTCAGGGATCGCCTTCACATAATGTACTGGGAAATTTGACATGGGGTCATGTCCTAGTTTTGTGGAAGAGAATTATAGCAACCCTAAATTAATAACAAGTTGGGACTAGGGTACCCCTGCTAACTGGACAAGAGGCACTCTTTCAAGTGGGTGTTCCTCATTTATTTAGCAGGGGGAGAGTAAAGGGCCCTACACACCCCAGCAAATGTCTGTTCTAGTGGCTTCTGCTGGTGTTATTTTGCATTTTAGATTGTGAGCCCTTTTGGGACAGGGACCCATTAGCTATTAATTAGCTATTAATTTTTTTCATTTTCTTGTAAACTGCTTTGTGAACTTTTCAGTTAAAAGCGGTATATAAATACCGTAGGTAGGTAGGTAGGCAGACAGACAGACAGACAGACAGATAGGGCATGTATGGGAAGCAGGTAGACATTGGCCTCCCTTTGTACCTACCTGAGAGGAAGAATTTCCCCTTCTGTTTACACATCCCATACATATTGTCAATAGTCCCTAAACTTATTATTTGAGACCAATACCCCACCATTTTCAAGATAAAGCCATGTGAACCAGTTACTCATAATCACACCTGGACCCCTTTTTTATCATGTAGGATATCAACAAGTGAATTTTCCATGCAGGAATCTCATAGGAAAACATAGCAGCAGTGGAGGAAGGCAGTAGTTATGAGCAGCAGGTGGGAAAGGGGTGTGTTTTCTTATGAGATTCCTGTGGCTTTCCTGTGTGCATGATGCAGCCACCTGTGCGTACAGAGGGCTGTGGGTGGCGCAAGTGGCTAAGGCACTGTGCCTGTTAACCAGCAGGCCAGGGTTCGATTCCCGGATCGGCCCCACAAGACAGGGTGAGCTCCTGTCCTTAGCCCAGCTCTGCGACGCAGCTGGATCCAATCGTATTGGCTCTGCCTTTCCATTGGACTAATTCAGTGGCGTGGAGAGGGGGGATTTGCTGCTTGGGTAACAGCCTATCCTCCATAACAATCCAACCCAGGCTTTGGTGCTTCGCATGCAGCGTATGCAGCACTGAGCACAATACCATGTTCTTCCAAGACTGACGGAGGGCTGCTGGTGCACCCACCTGAAAAGCATATGGAGATAGAACTCTTCTGAGTAGACTTACAGAGAAGCAAGATCCAAGTCTTTCTAAAACTCAGAATAAGCTTAAAGTCAGACACATAACATTCCAGTTAACTGGAAAAGGACAACAGCTGAAACAAAAGCCAAGAAGAGGTCACAGCTAATCTATAAATTATATCCTGTCATCACTGCCAGGTCCATACCTTCCTTCTCCACCCCATGCGCCATTGGGGGTGACAAGAACCTCTCGACAGGAATCGGTTTCTGTATTGTAGACCATCAATTTCAGGGATTTCCCCTCATGGGACTCAATCAGGGAGAAGAAATCTTCAGACTGAGCAAAAGAGAGGCATTTTTGTCATTAACACAAGAGCTGCACTCCAGCTGCCTATTTTTTGCAATTTCCAGCTGTTCTGTTCCTGCAGGACAGAGAGAAGGACCAGCTCATACCACTCTCCAAGCACAGGATTAGCAAGGCCACCCCAGCAAGATGGAGTGGCAGCTAAAGGCAGCTTGAAAAAGACAAACTCCTAGCTTGTAGCCTCAAGACTAAGGGACATGCTTATGGGGCAATATGGAGGAGGTGAAAATTTTGACCGAGGGAGGCTAGGAGAGTGAGGAGATGCAAAGGGGAGAGGGAGAAGAGCATCTCTGGGGTGGGAATAAACAAAAGTGGAGGAAGCTCAATATGGGCCTGTAGGCTGTAAGCCTCTCTTCAGTCACATCGCTCCTGTGTGCAGAAAACATTTAGCTTCAGCTTCTACAGAATGGGTACCATTTGTGCAAATTGTAAGTATCTGAGGCATTGTCCAAAGTTATGAGAACAAAGAACGTAAGAATGTAAGAGCCTCCTCCACTTGATCAGGGCAAGGAGCCATCTTGTCCAGAGCTTTCTGTATCACACAGTGGCCCACCAGAAGCCTCAGAGAGCGGATATGACACCAACATCCAGTTGCCCTCCCCTCCGCATCCGGCATTTTGAGATTGCCCACATCTACTACACACATCCCTCATGGTTTGTAACCTGTGTTGGTCCTTTCCTCTAGAAATTTGTCCTATCCCTTCTTAAAAGCACTGAAGCTAGATGCCATCACCACATCCTGTGGCAGGGAGTTCCACAGACCAACTACACGCTCGGTAAAGGAATATGGATATGTAATCAAAAAGATTAGCCAATATCATTGTGAAGGAACTGGGCTACAGGGAGAAAAGAACAGGCTAGTCTCAAATCTGGGGAAGCTTTCCATGCTTCCACAATCACTAAGCCTTTGTTTCTTCTGCATGTGAGTATCACCGATTACCTCCATAATTCCCCTCATACCTCCTGCAGTATTTGGTTCGATCCAACAACGTAGTCGGTGTAGGGCCGCAAGCCGGCTAAGGCCGCAGGAGATGCTGGCTCCACATCCTAGAGAGACAAGGATAAGTAATGTTGCCCACACTTATTCAACAAAATGAGCAGCAGGAGTTAACTAGACTGTTTTCAGTTTGTATTCCCAAGGGCCCTACCAGCATTTGTCAGTAAAAAAATGGTTGTGATGGACAAACTCTGCCAAGAGGCAGTTTGTCCACTGTCAGTGTATGGGACAGTTGGACACAGGTTAGGACAGGCTCTGTCAGAACTGCACAGAGATGAGCAGGTGCCACATTTGGAACAGAAAATGCATCCAAGATAACCCTCCCATATGCTAAGATATAAGTCAATGCGGAAAACCATTCTCAGAAGAGGTAAAGTTTGAAAGTTGCTGCCTTGACAAATACAACCAAGAATTTTTTTAAAGACCCCTCACAATCTCCAAAAGGTCGTTCAGTATTTGACACATAAGTTTAAACTAAATTCATAGTAAACCAGCCTATAACAAGAAACCTTCTAGGATAATTAACTGACTTACCAACACATGCCACACATATTCATTGGCTCCTTGGTAACTGCAGAATCTCACGCTGGCCCCCAGAAGGCCCTGCCCTCCCCACATGTTGCTGGGGATCACCTCCACTTCACGCACTTTCATTGTTTTCATGTTGTAAACCTCTAGCTTCACAGCTTTCTCAACATTGGCTTTCAGCAGGTCTTTTAGGGTGTCATCTTCTTTATTCTAAAGATAAAAAATTAGAACTTTGCGGTGGGCATGGTAGCCAAGGGCCTGGGTCAAAAGAACTTTGACAGGGTTACTCACGTAGGATGTAATCCTAATCCCCAGTTAGTCTGGCATAAGCCCCAGCACTAGTCCCTTGCTGCCCTGGGAGGGTTACAAAAGTGCCATAAGACACTTCTGCACCACTTCTGAGGATGGGTTAGGCCCTGTACAAACATGCGCTTGCCTCCCTATATCACTTCAAGGAATGGGAAGACTGATAAGTTGTGCCGGTCTAGGTTAGGATAGCACCTTTAGGCTTTGTTAGAGAATACAGCAATACAGGAGTCTGAGATCAATATTTTTGATCAGCATCAAAGTTTTTCCAGTCAAAAATTTGCTGCCACAGCACATGGTAATGAACTCCAGCTTATATAGCTTTTAAAAAGGAGACAAGTTTGTGGAGAAAAGATCTCCCATGGCTACAGCTACCTGGAATCTCCATTTTCAGAAGCTGTATACTATCAGCTGTTGTGGTTCAGATAAGAGTCATCACTTTCATGACCTGCTTGAAATCTTTCCAGAAGCACAGCTGTTACATTTTTCCAAAGATTGGAAACCCCAGGTGTTTGTTGAGTTTTGTTTGGTTTTAAATCATATGATCTCCAAGACTACTTAGAAAAGCACAAAAACCACCCAGCAGGCCATCTTTGCTCCTGGCAAAGACCGGAAGATCCTTTTCTCGTTTCTGCAGACCAGTGGTTTTCAACCAGTGTGCTGTGGCTGTGGGTGGAGCAAGTGGTTAAGACGCTGTGCCAGTTAACCAGCAGGCCAGGGTTTGAGACCCAGGTCGGCACCACAAGACAGGGTGAGCTCCAGTCCTTAGCCCAGCTCTGTGACGCAGCTGGAACCAATTGTATTGGTTCTGCCTTTCCACTGGACTATTTCAGTGGCGTGGAGAGGGGGGATTTGCTGCTTAGGTAACAGCCTATCCTCCATATCAATCTACCCAGGCCTTTGTGCTTCTCATGCAGCGTATGCAGCGCTGACCACGATACTGTAGTCTCTCAAGACTGAAGGATGCTTGCTATGGCACACTGGTGTGCCACGGATAGTCCTCAGGTGTGCCACAGAAATTTGGGGAGGGACATTTATTAATAGGAAATCACTGCTGCAGAGCATCAAATGAAGTCTCATTGGGTGCCTTAAGAGAAACAAGCCAAACTTTGAGGCAGCTTCCTCTTGACCTTCCATTAATCATTGACAGGGTCATATTTATAGAAGTCATGGAAACAAGTTTCATGAAATGGTAACAGGGCAACACCCTCTCAGAAAGCCACAAGCATCTGCTCTGTTGAGTTAATATGCTTGCAGCCCCATTGCTACCCAACAAGAAAGCCCAGACTCTGCAGTGGGAGTTGTAAAAACTGCACAGCAAGGACTAATGGCTGATCTGATGTCAAAGAAAGTGTCCCATTCCAATCCCAGCTGCAGCACTATTACTGGATGTCCATGATCCAGACTTGAGAAGCGAACTGTTATAACTAAAGGATGTGGTTCTGAACTCCAAAGCAATGAAGTTTAAAAAAGAAACAAAGTGAACAAAAATTCATATTTTATAACACAAGGAAAACCAACTTGACTGGACAAGGTTCTTTCTGCTTTCATAACCATCAACAGGACAGAGAGATGGACCAGCTCATACCACTCACCAATCACAAGGAGCAGTCCTGAGGGGTTTCAGAGACTTCCTTCCCCAGCCCTATGTGCCAGGACCTGAACTAAGGATTCTCTATATTAGTGGTCTCCAAATTTTGTGACCCCATCATATATTTTAACAAGCTGTCAAGGGTCCAATGCGGCCTGTGGGCTGGAATTTGGAGGCCCCCCCCCCACTATATGCAAAACAGTGATCCATCACTTAACTACAACCCTTCCCCCCATTTGTGAGTGCAGGCCCTGCCATAACCTGTTTGGTTGGTCTAAAGTAGGAGAGGCTGCTTTTTCACTGTTCTAAAGCAGGAATTCTCTTTGGGATTGGAAGCAGCTTAGACGGAGGTCATAAAACTGAAGAATGAGGGCTGCCACTACTGCAACTTTCCCCAGATTTCATTTGCTTCCAAATGACACCTGAGGATGCAGGTGGCACACTGTAGTGAGATTTGGTCCAAGACCAAAAGAGGAGATCTCTAGGGGGATTTCCTGTTGCAGGCAGGGGGTTGGAGCAGATGATCTACTAGGTCCCTTCCAACTCTATGATTCTACCTTCCGTTCACTGTCCCTCATTTATTTTCATTCATCTCCCTTATATCCTGTCTTGAACACAATCATAAAAAAGGCAGGATACTGAAGATTTCACACTGTCTCCCATTCAGGCATGAACCAGACCCAGAGTGGTTGAACTTCCAAGAAGTGGCTACATCAGATGCCTTCATAATTGGCCCCTGGGATGTCATAATCACAGCATACATCATATAGACAAACATCAAAAAAGGGATGTGCCTTTAGTTGCTTACCAGTCTGGTGTGTCCTATTGTGAGGATGAAATCAAAGAATGGCTCCAATCCAGCCTCCTGAGCAGGAGAATTTTCCTGAACCTGCAAAATTGCAGAGTTAACATGTAAATTGAAAGATAAAAAGAATAACAGTGTAAGAATACATGGTCTAAGGATGAAATCCTAAAGACACTTCCCTAGGAGTAAAACTCACTGAACAAAATGGGGCTTACTTTTGAGTAGACATAATTAGGATTGTGCTCTAAATTAGGTTGGCAGCTTTAATGCTAAAAGTGTCCACACCAAGCATGCACATGACCCAACAAATAAGAGAGTTATCAGCAGCTGGGAGAGGTTATTCGAGCCTGGGGCAAAAATAATGCAGCCAGCCTGCCTAAGAGTCAGGATTTATTTGGGGATAAATCTCTCAGCCCACCCAAACACAAACACAAAGTGTTTTAATTGAAACATCTAAGATAGACAATTTACAATAAGCAAAGTCTATAGAAAAGTGTGCAAGTGGAGAGGGAATACTGCATAGCACAAGTCACATACCAAGTTCTTTGGACATGAGCTACGTGCAAAGCACCAGCTGGCAAAATACTGACCTACAGCAACTAAGCTTGGTCTGCTTTCAAGCATGGCTGGCAAAGTTGGAAGCACAGGACTGGGTTCTAAGCAGCAATTCAACGGTATCGAATATCTCTTTGTAATTGCACTAGCAAGTGGAAAACCTTAATGTTGCAAAAATGGAGAGTAGGAAGGCAAAACCTTACATTTCCTGCTGTGCCCAGAACACAAGTCCCTTGCCAGTGTTTCTAGAGCCTGTTGGTGTGGTTAGCAGTTAACATCAGACTAGAAGACACAAGTTCAAAGTTAAAGAAATCAGAGGCTCGACGAGCACCTGTCGGGGATGCTGTATGGGGAATTTCCTGCTGCAGGCAGGGGGTTGGACTAGATGACCTAGTAGGTCCCTTCCGATTCTATGATTCTAAATCCTCCATACAACCTAGAAACTCACAAGCGTGCTTTGAGAACTAAGGGGAGCAATGGCACCAAACTGTTGCCTTGATATTCCACATCGTTTTCTGATATATTTATTCATCAGTCACGTGCACAGATACATTAACGAGTACAGTAATGCTCAGCCTTACAACATATGTAAAACACAATGAAACTAGCAACATACTCAGGGTGACCAGATGCCCAAACCTCAAAAGGAGGAGGAGGACTTGGATTTCTCTCAGCCTGGCCTTTCTGGCAGACAACGGCACGATTGCCTACTCATGAGAAAGCCACAATATTGGGCACTTTCACTTTCCCATAGAGTTCAATGCATATTTTTTTAGTTTTTTGCCCATAAATTTTGATAGGAAGAAGATATTTCAAAACCGGCTTTTGCATTGGATTCAGCTCTTCAAGGCAAATCCAATGACATATGATATGATGGGTACTGCACAACATTGCAAAGTTGCAAAATGAAGTCAAAATAGAGGACAATGATGCCCTTTTGGAGGACACCCAGATAGGAGACTAAAAAAAGAGGACAAATCTAGAAATTTCCGGTCATACAGTCACCCTGAACATACAGAATCAGTTGCTTGATTCCAGATTCCTCTTTTGAATTGTTTTTTCTCCTGCAAAGGTTCTGCCTTTCAAAGAACTTGATGTTTTTAGTACGACTAGAAAGACTAGAAAGACTAGAGAGAGGGTACCAGAACTGAAATCAGCCAGCCAATAAACCCAGTTGTGTCACAGAGGCAAAGTATACTATTGGAGAAAGATCCAGAGCTAGGCTGAGTAATAGTGACACGGCTTCACTCAACTCTTCCACAGGAACAAGGCTGACTGTTCCACAATGGCTCACAGTCTCTGTGGCAGATTGGATGACTTGGACCTTATGTTGCCAACCCGTGGACTACAACTACTACTTCTTCTGGACCTTCTTCTGCATAGTAGACCTTCAAATATTGAAGACAGCCATCAGATCTGTCTTCTGCAAGAAGACATGCTGCCAAGCCACATCTTCCCCACATTCTTCTGCTGTATTTCTATGTACATGGTTTCTGTATGTTTGCCTCAGTTGGACTTATCTGCATTGACATAGACCCAACAAGGACGTTGGTGATCTACACACCATGAACAGCATTTTAAAAAAAGAATCACACAAGATAAAGTTGCACACAAACAGAAGCATCAGAAGGTAGAGCACAATCTGTGCCAAGCTGAAATTTATCTATTCTTGTCTGCAGAGTCACATTATAGAGCTAATACCTTTACAGTATTGTTCTAAAAGATCTACAGGATTGGAGAAATGGGCAGAAAAGAAAAGGAAGAGATGAAACATTTAATGGGACTATTCCCAAGTATAAATCAGGGTTAGCACACACACAATTTGGTACACAGACAGTGATTTTGATTCATTTTACTATCTTTCCTTTCACAAAACAACAACTTCTTGAAGCACTCTCAATAATAAAATAGAAGGTAAGGGTTCCTGGCAGATTGCCCAGACAGCCATGACTGGCTGCAGGTTGCCCTGCTGGCTATACAGGCACCAGCCACAGCCGTTGGGTGCAGCACTCATCCCCAATTCAACCCGAGCCAGGAGTTGTCCCAAGACTCCTCCATGGTGACATGGCCAGCATGACTGCACAGAACGCTGTTTACCTTCCCACCAAGGTTTACCTTCCCACCCAGGTGGCGGGTGACGCAAGTGGTGAAGACACTGTGCCTGTTAACAAGTAGGCCAGGGTTCGAGACCAGGGTCCCCACAAGCTCCTGTGGGATGAGCTCCTGTCCTTCGCCCAGCTCTGCGACGCCAACCAGATCCAATCGTATTGGCTCTGCCTTTCCATTGGACTAATTCAGTGGCGTGGAGAGGGGGGATTTGCTGCTTGGGTAACAGCCTATCCTCCATAACAATCCAACCCAGGCTTTCATGCTTCGCATGTAGTGTATGCAGCACCAAGCACAATACCATAGTCTTTCAAGACTGACGGAGGCCTGCTTTTTAAGGTGGTACCTATTTATCTACTTGCATTCGCATGCTTTCAAACTGCTAGGTTGGCAGGAGCTGGGCAAGGGATGGGAGCTCACTCCCATCATGTAGCATCTGGGTCTCAAACCCCAGCCTGCCGGATGACAAGGCACGGTGTCTTAACAAGTGAGCTGCTGTAGGAACAATAATAATAAATAAAGGAAGGGCTGCAGAATAATAAATATATTTATATATTAATTTTTATAAATATTTATAATTAAATATTTATTTTTATTATAAATTGTATCATAAATTTCTAATAAAATAAATGGCACAATCTATGTGCATGGTACTTTACAAAGATTAGGAAGGCTGAGCAGACTGATTTGGCAGAGGATACTAAACCAGATGGTGACGACCGTCCCAGTTTACATAATCAGTTTTTGAAGTAGGAGCTTAAGTGGCCCCGGAGACACCTCTCTGCTGCTACATTTCATCTCCACCTGCAGTCGTGGGCAGGGCAAGGGTGAAAGGAGGCATGAATCAAATTCCTAAGAGCCACTGTCAACATTTGGGGAGGCACCTTCAGCTGCAGGAGAGTCAACTTTATAGAGCAAGTCAACTATGTAAACAGCAGGCAAATGTCCAAGGCCAATATCCAGTTTTCAGGACATCAGAATTTTTCATCCTAAGAGTAGCTAGTATAAGTCAAAGTGCCATCTGGTCCAGCATTCTGCTTCCAATAGCCATTAGCCAGATGCCCCAAAGGCCATCACATGGACAGGGCACGAAGGGCATCGCTAAGGCATGGCCATTATGAAATTTTGTACAGTAATATACAGAAAGTGAGATTTTGAAAATTAAAATGGTATAAACCAAAAGAAATAGGATAAAAGACCAAAAGGAAGATCAAAGAAAACAAAAAGACCATTACATCCTACAAGACTTGAAGTTTGCAAAATGGGGTTTACTAATAGCCACATAATTAATTTTGTTGCTAGGTTATTTCAAAATGAATTTATTTTATAACATGATTGTTAACAATAAGCAGCAAGAAGAGAGGAACACAGTACTGTACTTAGGTCCTTCAAAGCACAATTTATGTTTACAGAACACATTTCCAGAAAAAGCAACGGATGGTGATAGATCAATGGTTCCCAAACATTTCACCATCAGGACTCACTTTTTAAAATGACACACTATTGGGACCAGAGTTTTGAATTACTGGTAAGGGATGCATATTGAACACTGTGGAATCCAAAAAGAGGACCTTGTACAGAGGTGGGCCCGGCCTGGCCCAACATCCGGTTCGCCAGAAGTTGGTCAGGGGGCGGGGTTGGGGCCCGCACCTCGCCCTGCCAACCCGCACCTGCAGTGCGCTGGGGTGGGTGGCATGCCCTCCCCGGCCTCGCCCCTCACCCTAACTCTGTCCCCTGACCCTGGCCCCACCCACTTCGGGCCCACCTCTGTCCAAGTTCCTCTTTTTGGATTCCACAGTGTTCAATATGCATCCCTTACCAATAATCAGTAATGCATCCCTTACCAGTAATTCAAAACTCTGAATTTACCAGAGTTTTAGAACTAGAAAGAAATATTTTATTTATTTATAAGAAATAATAACCAGAAAAGATCCTCAGACATTTATCCCCCTGTATTTACACAAGCTTGCAAACTGCAGGAGCTGAACTCTTTGCAGGGTACTTAGCAGCTACATTGTCTGATTTCTGAATAGCTTCAGGACTTGGGGCAATTGGTTATCTGATATTAAGTCAGTTCCCAAAATCTCCCAATGGTGGCTGTATAGAACCTCAAGGTTCAGGAGCAGTACACCTATGAATGTCAGCTTATCAGTATGCAAACATGGGTGGAGGATAATGCCTTTATATTGCCTGAATAGGTGGGGCACCCATAGGGATCTGTATTGCAAATATGGGGGCAGAAGGATCGGCATCTTCCAGTGTGAGAAAGCGAAGAGCATTTAATATATGAAATGAGAAACGCTGAGGAAATCTGGGGGAGAGCCATCCCACTTTGAGCTGGGAGAAAGTTGGGGAAGCATCCAAACATTTTGGAAGGAGGGCTACATCATCTCTCCAACACTGTGGGGGGGCAGAAAAATGATTTACATCTCAAATTAGAATAAATTTATATAAGATAGCATTGGAGACATTACAAGGCTCACCTGTGGGCCAGATGAAGGGGGCTGTTCATGAAGGGGGCCAGATGAAGGGGGCCAGATGAAGGGGGTGTTTGGACACCCGGGGTTTGGACACCCCTGCTCTAATGCAAAACAAAAACCATGCACAAGCAGGGGTGGGCTGAAGCTGGTTCGGACCGGATCACCTGAAGCGCTTCCTTTAATTCCCCCCCCCCACTACCGATCCAGTAGCAAGGGGGGAGCCAGGAAACTGGCTGTACCGGTTTCCGGCAGGCCCACCACCACTGCCCATGTGCCAATCTTTGTTGGCGCACGCACAGTGCATCCTGAAGCTGGCCAGCTTCAGGACACTGTGCATGCGCCAACATTAGTGCAGGCACAGAGCGTCCTGAAGCTGGCCGACCAACTGGTTGGCCAGCTTCAGGACGCACTGCGCATGCGCCAACGATGCTTGGCGCATGCGCAGTGCGCTGGGGTTGGGGCCCGTACCTCGCCCTGCCAACCCGCACCCACAGTGCGCTGGGGTGGGTGGCGTACCCTCCCCAGCCCCGCCCCTGACCCCGCCCCACCCACTTCTGGCGAACCTGATGTTGGGCGAGGCCGGGCCCAACTCTGTGCAGCACAATGTCCTCTTTTTGGATTCCACAGTGTTCAATATGCATCCCTTACCAGTAATCAGCCCACCAAAAATCAAGTCGCAACCCAGTTTAGGAACAACCACATGATGTGGGAATCACTCAACGATTCAGAATCTGTTAGTCTTCCAGGAACTTTCCCCAACTGGGTAGCAGCCTTGGGTTTTCTTTTTTAAGGAAGGAAGCGGGATATAACTAAGAACTGATTGTATGCAGTTTTGTCTAGGTAGCCTGCTCATACACGTGGAGGCTCCACAAAGGATGACAGACAGGCATGTCTCCCCTGCCCCACCAGAGCTCTCCAGGTAGCCTGCCCTGCAGGAGACACTCCAACAGGGCTGTCAGATGAGCAAGTCTCATCCCTCCTCCAGCAGCACTGGCCAGGTAGCCTGCTCCTGCACAGAGAGGCTCCACAGATGGATACGCCTTCCCTGCTCCTTCCCCGAGTGGTCCAGGTAGCCCGTCTCTGCCCAGGAAGGCTCCACCAGGGCTGATAGACTGATACGCCTCTCCCTCCCCTCCCAGGTAGACTGCTCCTGCAAAGGGAGGCTCCACAGACCACTGCTCACAAGTGCTAACCGAGTAGACTGCTCCTGTGCAGCGAGGCTCAACCAGGTCTGGGAGGTGAGAATGCCTCCTCACCAGTGCCGTCCAGAAGCCTGTGCCCATACAGAGGGGCTCCACGGTGGAGCACACCTTCCCATGCCTCGAGCAGCACCATCCATGTAGACTGCTCCTGTACAGGGAGGCCCTACAGAGTGACATGCCTCTCCTGCTCCTCACCAGTAGTGTCCAGGTAGCTGTGCCTGCCTGGGGAGTCTCCAGCAGGGCTGGCAGGTGGGGATGCTTCTCCCTCCCCCACCAGTGCTGTCCAGGTAGCCTGAGCCTGCACAGGGAGGCTCCACCAAGGGTGACAGGTGGGAAGGCCTCCCTCTGCTCCCAGCAGCAGAGTCCAGGTAGTCTGCACCTGCCTGGGGATGCTCCACCAGGGCTGACAGACTGACGTGGCTCCTCCTCGTCCCCCCGCGCTGCCCAGGGATGGTGCTCCTGCCCAGGCAGGCTCCGGAGCGCTGCCCGTCCCTCCCCCCCGAGGGTGCCTACTTTACCCCGTAGACGTGATAGCCTTCGGAGCCGCCCCCGGGGGCCTCCGTGCTGGAGCCCATCCCCATGGCTCCCTCAGGCTCCCTCAGCCTCACTGGCACGGCCCTGCCAACCTCCAACGCCGCAGGGCCCACTGCGCATGCGCAACCTTCTGGGAGGGCGGAGCCAAGGCTGCGCATGCGCTCCCTGGACAAGATGGCCGGCGCGTCCGGGACACGTGGTTGCTTAGCGACGGGGGCGGGGGGCCAAAGGGTGGAGAGAAGTGGGCGTGGCCTAAATGCCCTGCCCTGACGTCACCGGCGATGATTGGCTGGCTGTGCCCAAGTGGGCGTGGCCTAAAGTGGTGGGCGTGGTCTGAGTGACAGTTGTGGCTGATGTGACCGTTGGGTGGGCTGCTGGGCGGAGTCATGGCGGACGCAGAACCTCAGGCCCTGGTAGACTCCGCAGAGGGCCTCAGAAGACCCTGGCATGGAAGGGAGTAGAACAAAACTCCCTCTGGAACTCCCCGCCACTTGATACAGGGAACATTTTTAAAAGAGATGTTAATCAGTGGAACTCCCTGCCACTTGATACAGGGAACATTTAAAACTGCATGTTAATTGGTGGAACTCCCTGCCACTTGAATTTTTAAAAAGTATATTAGTCAGTGGAACTCCCTGCCACTTGATACAGGGAACATTTTTTAAAGGGATGTTAATCGGTGGAACTCCCTGCCACTTAATATTGACAAAACTGAGAAAAGAAATTAATCTGAGGAACTCCTTGTCACTTGATATGGGGAAGATTTAAAAGGGATGCTATTCAATTGAACTTCCTGGCACTTGATACGGGGAAGATAAAAAAAAGAAGTTAGTCGGTGGAACTCCTTACTGTTTCTTATGGAGATGATTAAACTAAGTTGGTCGGTGGAACTCCATGCCACTTGATATGGGGGAGACTAAAAGAGTTAATCACTGGAACCCCTTGCCACTTGTTATAGGGAATCCAAAGAGAATGTTACTCAGTGAAACTCCTTGCCACTTGCTATGCGGAAGACAAAAGAGAATGTTAATGAGTGGAACTCCTTGCTACTTGATATGGGGAAGACACTTTTCAGAGGGGGGATGCTCTCTCTCTCACAACATCAGGGAACAACCACTCAGAGTCTTAGGAACTCCTTGCCGCACGATATGGAGAGAATGAGCACAATGCTAACCATGTCTACTCAACTGTAAGCCCCATTGTGTTCAATGGGTCTTACTCCCAGGGAAGTGTCTTTAGGATTAATGGGGCTTACACTTCAGTAGACGTGGTTAGCAATGTGAAAGCTGCAATCCTACAGTCACTTCCCTGGGAGTAAGACCCATTGAACACAATGGGGCTTACCCTTGAGTAGACATGGTTAGCATTGTGAAGGCTCCAATCCTACAGACACTTCCCTGGGAGTAAGACCCATTGGACACAATGGGGCTCACACTTGAGTAGACATGGTTAGCATTGTGAAGGCTGCAATCCTAAAGACACTTCCCTGCGAGTAAGACCCATTGAACACAATGAGGCTTACACTTGAGTAGACATGGTTAGCATTGTGAAGGCTGCAATCCTAAAGACACTTCCCTGCGAGTAAGACCCATTGAACACAATGAGGCTTACACTTGAGTAGACATGGTTAGCATTGTGAAGGCTGCAATCCTACAGACACTTCCCTGGGAGTAAGACCCATTGAACACAATGGGCTTACACTTGAGTAGACACGGTTAGCATTGTGAAGGCTGCAATCCTACAGACACTTTCCTGGGAGTAAGACCCATTGAACACAATGGGGCTTACACTTGAGTAGACATGGTTAGCATTGTGCTCCAAATCATTAATAAGGGTATCCATTAATTATAGTAAGCTCTAATTGCTCTAATTATAGTAAGCTCTAAAAGCTCTAAAAACTATTTTTTTCTGGTTTTCTACCAAGGCTAGGATTCTGTACTACGCTCAAGAAAAATACTACAACCATGTCATCCACTTGACCAACATCGAACTGTCCAAACACGCTTACGATCCGGTGCTGCTGTTTTTCAAGGCCTTTGGGACCTTGCTTCTTGGTAATTGGGATTTCTGAGAAGGCTGCTCCGTCATTCTCTGCCCCTTCCTCCCCAATCTGCCCCAGAAACAGTTCTGAACGCAGAATTGGGACCGGACAACAGTGGGTAGAAAATGCAGGAACTTGGTGAGATGGAATAGAACAAGAGGAGGAAACAAATAAGAGGAACAGAGTGTTTGCAGAATGCAGAAGTACTGGTAGTTTTTATAATAGGATGTGTATGTTGCCAAACACCTCGAATAAGGCTTTGGGAAAGTATATACAGTGGTACCTCTCATAACAAGCGCCTCACATAACAAGCATTTCACATAACAAGTAGAGTGGTGCCTCACATAAAGAGCTTAATTCGTTCCGGAGGCATGCTATTTAAGTGAAACGCTCTTTAAGTGAAGCGGATTTTCCCATAGGAAATAATGGAAACTCAGATGATTGGTTCCACAACACCCCAAATATTCATATAAAAATATTAACTGCATGTAAAAATGATGACAAAACACTGGAATTGAATTCAAAATATGCATTCAATGTGCATGATCCTATGAAGTCTACTTAGGCTGCAATCCTAAAGGCACTTCCCTGGGAGTAAGTCCCATTTAACACAGTGGGACTTACTTCTGAGTAGACATGGTTAGGAGGCTGCAGTCGAAGACACTTTCCTGGGAGACTTACCTGGGTTGCTGCTGAAGGTTCAAGGTGGCTAGTGGGGGCACATGGGGGCAGTTAGGAGGAGCTGCCTCTGGCACCTCCAGGCTACTGCCCTCAAGTTGGGGGGCAGTTAGAGGCAGCAGCGCTGGCTGGCAGCCCTTTTAAAGAGACTCCACGCAGAGCGTCAGGGCTGCATGGCACACATGCCCATAGCGTGCTTGCTTGTTAAGTGAAGTGGAACTTGTTATGAGAAGCAAGATTTCTTGGAAATTTATACAGTGGTACCTTGCATAACAAGTGCCCCACATAAAGAGTGAGTCACATAACAAGCACAAATTCCCACTGGGAGTGTGCTCCACTTAGCAAGCCCGCTTCACTTAACAAGTCCCAGGTCTCTGAGCCTGTTTTAAAGGGCTGCCAGCAGTGTTGGGATTCAAATAAATTAACAACAGGTTCTCTGTCCCATTAGTAACCAGTTCTCAGAACCAGGTACTCATTAGCAAAGGGTTCTGTAGAACCTGTGAGAACCCCCTGAAGCCCACAACTGGCTGCTGGTCAGCACACTGCTGCCTCTAACTGCTCCCAAGTGCCCCCATCGGCCTCCAGCAGCAGACCAGGTAAGCCCCCTATCCTCCATGCAGACTCCTAACCAGGTGTACTCAGAAGTAAGCCCCATTGAATTCATTGGGGCTTACTCTTAGGAAAGTGTCTTTAGGATTGCAGCCTCCTAAGCATGTCTACTGAGAAGTAAGCCCCACTGTGTTCAATGGGTCTTATTCCCAGGAAAGTATCTTTAGGATTGCAGCCTAAATAGACTTCATAGGATCATGCACATTGAATGCATATTTTGAATTCTACAGTGTTTTTTCATCATTTTAACGTACGGTTAATATTTTTATATGAATATTTTTTGGGTTGTGGAACCAATTGTCTGAGTTTCCTTTATTTCCTGTGGGAAATAACTCTTCACATAAAGAGTGTTTCACATAACAAGTGTGCTTCCGGAACAAATTAAACCTGTTATGTGAGTCATGGCTGCCTTTAGCAAACATTTAAAGTGAATCAGCCTAAAAATGGAGCAAAATTTAAAATCGGTGCAGTGAGAAAGCCCAAAACAGACTCTAAAGGCTCAATCCATAGTAATTGTGGCAGTTCTTGCTCCGACACAAGGTCCAGTTGCGTCGACACAGCAATGGCACCATCTAGTGGAAACCTATGGGAAATTCATATTGCAATTCACAGTAAATATTAAGTCTGTTGGAGCAAGAACTGCCACAGTTACTATGGATTGAACCCTAAATCTGCAGTTGTCTTTTTTTAATTTTATAGCACATTAAAGGTGTCCTCTTCAGGTTGCACTACTAGTTGTAAGGGTGACGTTCATCCCACAATTCTGTGATCATGTGATCGGCATGATTAAATGCCAGAGGCCCACAGAATACTATTACTTTCTCAGTGAAGTAGTACTTATTTATCTACTTTCATTTACATGTTTCCAAACTACTAAGCTTGCCAGATCAGAGCAAGTAACAGGAGCTCTCACTCCGTCATGCATACTTGAGTCTTAAACTATCAACTTGCTGATGTTCCAGTTGACAAGCACAGCGTCTTTAATCACTGAGCCACCACAGTCCTAACTATGGCATATTAGTATTAGTAAGACACTGAAAGTGTCAATGTGCAGCATCAGTTTTTATTTTTCACAATTGAGAAGGTACTCCATGCAACTATTGGACTCACATCCCCAATGGCCCTATTGATATCACTTGTATATCATGAACCCAGGCATCCTATACCTACGAAGTAACCATTAGAATTGGATATGGTGAAAACTTAAATTGGAATGTATCATATTCTGGAAAGCATTAAGGTTTGCCTGTGAAAGCCAGTTTCCACTAAGGCTGCAATCCTAAGTACACTTTCCTGTAAGTAAGACATAATGGGATAACATAATCCCAAGTAAATTTTCCTGGGAGTAAGACCCATTGAACATAATGGAGCTTACTTTTGAGTAGACATGGTTTGGCTTGTGCTCTAATCCTCATTGTTTTGATCAATCATGGAACCTGGTTTTAGACTCTGTGCCCAGTCTATTTAATGAAAGTTGAGAAAAATCTCCATATTTTTTTTTAATCCCATATCTTAGTGGTATTTTTTTTGCAACAGTTCTGGCCATGTTTACCGTGAAATCCTAAGCACATCTACTCAAAAGAAAGTCCCATTGCATTCAATAGTATTTATTCCCAGGAAAGTGTTTTTTCAGACTTTTAAGCACAATCCTAACCATGTCTACTCAGAAGTAAGGCCCATTGTGTTCAATGGGTCTTACTCCTAGGAAAGTGTCTTTAGGATTGCAACCTTTGTTGCTCAAAATCTCTCTAACAGCCCAGTTGATGAAAATAAATCAATGGTTGTGTTACACCTTTGCAGGCAGAATCCAAGAAGGTATCTCCTTGCTAGAGAATGCCCGAAAGCGCCATGTAGATGTTTCCTTATGTTGTCTTCTGGGTCTTATTTATGCGCACAAAAGATGTGAACGTGTTGGTGAGTTCTTATTTGGATCTTGACGTATAATGAATGTATTATCACAAAAAGGTGCAATTCTGAGCACAATCCTATGTCAACTCAGAAGTAAACCCCATTGTGTTCAATGAAACTACTTCCAGGAAAGCGTCTTTAGGATTACAGCTATAGTCTTAGAATATAATCCAACATAAAAGGATATGGTTTGTCAGGAAAAAGAACAATAAATAAAAAGAATTCTTAAAAAGAATAGATTTTTCCATCTATGTTTTCTTCTACGGTAGAACTATTTTTCCCAGCAAAATAAGGATTAATAGTTTTAAGAGCGCAATCATAACAAATTTAGACCGGCCTAACTCACGTGGCATATCTTTCCATGATGGTGTAAGGTCGTCGGCAAATACCTGTACACTGGCCTTACCCCTCCAACAGTGTGGTAGAAGTGCCTTACAGCACTTTTGTGACACCCCCAGATCAGCACAGGATTTAGGCTTAGGCTTAGACTGGCCTAAATGGAGATTAGGACTGCAGTCATATAGTTGCATGATCCCAAGCAAAGTTAAGCATGGCATTCTGCAGAGGATCAGACAGCACATCTTTATTATTAGTGGATCAGAGTAATTCAGTAAACATAATATTTGTTTTACTTTTGTTTGTCGATCACTCTTATGCATGAGACTTAGGCTGCAATCCAGAGCAAATTCAGTCTGCTCTGACCTAACTGCACTCTCCTAACTATTCTGTATCCAGAGCAGAAAGTTATGCTGAATCCAGAGAGTCAGGAAGCCTGGGCTGCTCTAACTGCTCCAGAGCATGCTAAGTAATTGACACAAGGGGAAGACTTGCTCCTGAGGAGACACCCCTCAGATCACACTGAACAAGGAACAGCTGTGGTGCCTACAGTGGTGATATGACTCTGCACATCACCTGGTGCGGAAGTCTATGCGTCATCCCTGGGATGCGCCCCCCCCCCCCCACCTGGACTGCACAGTCACCAAAGTTGGCGCCTGCGCAGTTGTTTCTGAAGCCAACTGGCTTCAGAAAAAGTACTGCGCAGGCACCATCTCTGACACCTGCGCAGTACTTTTCTGAAGCCTTTTGGCTTCAGGGGAGACTGTGCAGGCATCAGAGTTGGTGCCTGTGCAGTACTCTTTCTGAAGCCATTCGGCTGCCGCTCTGCCTCCTGAGTGAGGCCGAATGGCTGTGCAGAGGCATGGACTTTCTCTGCTCTAAGGAAGTCTCCTCTGAAGCTGTTCGGCATGCTCAGTGTGTTTCTGCGCAGTGCATCTCAGATGGCCGTTCAGGCCAGCTCCTCAGACAAGTGGCAGCTTCTGGCTGATTCTCCGCCTTGGAGCAGGCCTGAATGGGTGTGTTGACTCCCGGGGCCTGCCAAAGGACAGTCAAACTCCTCCGGCACATCACCCCATACGGAGCGCATCCCCAATGCAGCCCACACCAGCCGCACCAGTCTGGTGACGCCACTGGGTGCCTGCCTTATAAGGAGTCCCTGATGAGATGCCAGTACATTCTACAGTGAATACAAGGGGCTTCTTGGAGTGGCCTGCTGTATCCTGAGGTTTGTGGGCAGCCGTAGTTGTTCCATATCCTGAGGTTGAGAGGAAGGGGTTGCAGCTAGGATGGCCAAGAACTCAGATTTTTGGTCAGCACTGCCATTCTTACTCGGGCCTTATCATGGACCCCTATGGGTCTACTCATTACTATACCTGAGGTGGTATAACTCTGAGGTGGTATAACTCTGAGGGCTGGAAGAGGGCATTTCTGCCTTGGAAACAGGCTCTGGATACAGAGTAACTGCTCTGCCCTAGGCAATGCTAAACATGCCCTCAACTTGCCTCTCCTGAGCTGCTTAGGCTGCCCCAGTTAGGGCAGAGCAGGTCCACCTCTCTCAGGGCACCCTATCTTGCCTTGCTCTGCCCTAAGCCTCCTTCAGAGTAACTGGGCTGGAGCATCTTGCAGTTGCTCCAACCTAGTGTTAGATAGGGCAACCTAAGGGCTCTTATGTGGACAGATTAGTTGCTCTGGATTGGGCTGCCTCTCTCAAGAATGCATGTCTAATATTGCATCCAATATTGATACCATTAAGGTTTATTATTTGTTTTACAGTTTTTGGTATTTTAACCCAGCATTCACTTATCATATCTGGGACTCGTGGGTCTATTATGTTTATTTTACAACAGTCACAGCAATAAATTTTATTAATCGAATAAACAAAGAAGAACATCAGGATTAGATGGCGGATATTTAATTGCCCAGACCTCTCTCAAATGATGCAGTGCTTCTTCTACAATATATTTTAATCTCCACTTTATTGCTGCATGGTAGCTATATTTATATAATAATACAAAACAGCCCCAGGTTCTTACTTATTGAACTAATTTGTAATATGTTAATAAGGCAAGT
Organism: Cryptoblepharus egeriae; assembly: GCA_030015325.1. NCBI lineage: Eukaryota > Metazoa > Chordata > Lepidosauria > Squamata > Scincidae > Cryptoblepharus > Cryptoblepharus egeriae. The sequence continues at coordinate 5,557,285 of JAREYC010000004.1, read as the reverse complement.
GAAAGCCCCCGACTGCTTTGTTTCAGATTCCGCAGCTGTTTTGGATTTAGAGAACAAATTAAAGGATGCACGGAAGGCTGCTGGAAGTAACGCTTTGTATTACGCTGGGATGTTTCTGTGGCTAATGAACAGAAATGATAAAGCAAAGGAATATGTTGACAAAATGTTGAAAGTGTCCACCGGAGCAAGAGAGGTAGTTAAGATCAGACTGTTCACTCTTAACAAAATTGCATTTGAACTTTGAAAGGTATTTGAAATGTGATCTTGGTGTATTTAAGTACAAACTGGAGAGTAAAAGGTAAGTATGGTCACCATAATCTCACATTGGTGATGCTTGTACTGAAGACCCATAAATATGTGCCAAACAACAATAAATGTATTACTGTCTGGATCTCAAGCATATAGAAACGTGCTGCACGCAGAGAGAGGAAAGATCTGCAGCTAATATTCAAAGATGTTAGGACAGTGATCCTGGAGAGACCACTCAGGTAATGTCACACACACGTACTCAAACACACCATCAAATAGATCGGGGCCATTTCAGCCCTGGACCCCCTTTCAATCTTTGGAATCTGCCCAGGATCCCCCTGTCAAACTTGCTACTCCCAATCTGAGACACAAAGCTGAAAAAGAGGACCCGTCTTGGAAAAAGAGGACATATGGTCACTGTCCCCAAGTCTCCATGCTCTCTCCCACCCCACTATCCCCAACCCCACACATCCTCTCTTACTCCCAACTTCCCCCAAGCCTCCAGATTCTCTCTCATCCCACTGCCCCCAATAGCCACATGCACTCTCAATTACACATGCACACACCTTTCATCCCATGCACTTATTCACACAGTTGTATCCATCCCATGCACTCTCACACATACACATGCATACACCCAAGAAAAGTGTAGAACATAAGAAAATAAAAGCTCAAAACCCTTGTGTACATTGCTTTCATGTGCTTAATTTAAACACTATATTACTGAATCTTACATGTAAAATTATTTATTAATTCCAAGCAGGCTATTGGCTGCCTGCTCACAAGGAAAAGGAGGACAATGAAGATTTTTTTCCCAGGATATATGGATAAAAAGAGGATATGTCCTGGAGAAAGAGGACATCTGATTAATAAATAAATAAAAACAGCCCTAAACACCCACCCCCCTGCCCAAAAGCATTAAAACCCCAGTGGGATAAGGGCAGGAAATTAGGCTTGGGAAGAGGAGTTTGGACTATTTTTACAAATAAATTTTTTAAAGAAAAAATCCTCTTTTTCTTTAAATTTTTTAAAGAAAAAATCCTCTGGCCTGTACAGCCAGTTTTCAATATTGGGGGGCTGTCTTCTGGAGCACTTGTAAGCGCCAGGTGCCTGGGATCAGGGCCATGCTGGAAGCCTTGCACCCCCCCCCCCCCCTGCACTTCCACACCAGCCAGAGTCTGCTTATTCGCGAGTAAACCTTCCGTCATTATTTTGAGGTTGTACTCATTGGATCAGGACCCTTCTGGTGTCCTTGGATTGCTCTCAGCCTGCCCTTTCCATTGAACAGTGGCATGTTTGCCTACTTGCAAGTTGATTTGTGATCTAAATTACAGTACTTTCTTTTTCCCATGCATTTTCTATGCATATTTTTGCATTTCAGTTTTTTGGCCATACCTTTTGATAGGAAGAAGGTTTTTTTAAAATGGATTGTTGCATTGGATTCAACTTTTCAAGATGAATCCATAGACATATGCCATGATGGGGTATTGCACACTATCACAAAGTTGATATTGGGGGGGTCTTCAGGACCAAGATGGTGGTCCCTCAGCCTTTGCAACCCCCTGTGGAGATTCTGCAACCTCCTGGGGGTCGCAACCCCCACTTTGCAGACCACTGAAATAGATGGTCAGCATCATCAAGTGCTGTCGGAATTTACAGTCTTGACCATCTGTTTGATGGTATGTTCTCTTTCCTGGTTAAGGCTTTCTGAGTTCCAAGAATCCACCACATCTTCTTTTTCCCTGGATGGTGAGAAGCACACTTGGTGATCATGAGAGAACCCTGGACAATACAACAATTTAGGGTGCAATTTAGGGACAATACAGGAAATTTAGGCTCATCTAACTCACCTGGCCTATCTTCCCATGATGGTGATGGTGTGGGGAGGTAAGTGTACACATGTTCATTGGTCTAACCCCCCCCCCTTGCCCCCAACACCCACAGGCCAGCATAGAACTTATTCCGGAGCTTAGGCCAGACTAAATGGAGATATGGATTGCAGCCTTATTCTCAGTTTAATTTTATAGGAAGACATTAATGTCAAAGTCATGAGGTTTCTAATTGTATTTAACATCTGGATATTCAATAGAAGCAATTTTACCCAAATGGATGCTAACATTCTGTTTTACTACAAAATTTAATCATATTGCTGAGGAGGATCTATGTTTTTTGAACCTCTACAGGGTCTTGTTTTGAAAGGATGGATTTATGTCACATCTGACAAATTGCATGCTGTTAAGAAGGCCATCAAATACCTGGATGAAGGCATTCAGGACAACACAGATATATTTGGGATGATGGGAAAGGTAGATTGATGAGTTATTCCTGTAAAATCTTGTCATTCTCATGTTATTCATTGTGGAGCTGTTGTGTCTAAGCAGCAGGACTAAGAGCAATGGTACAGTACTCTCACTTTACTCAACAATCCTAACCACGTGTACTCAAAAATAAGCCCCATTGTGTTCAATGAGTCTTCCCCCTAGGAAAGTGTCTTTATGATTGCAGCCTAAATCTTTAATTGTTGCAAGAAACCCAAATACCCCAGTGAAATAAATGATCTCCACACTTTGCATAGTTTGAACAACCTGTATCTTAAAAAACAAATTTAGTAGGATTGCTTAAACAAAACAAAGGTGTTCATTACTGCACTTTCATTACCTGACTGTTATCTGATTTTGTAAAAAATTAAAATGTGATTGACTCAAACTCCGTATCATAGGTAGCAGTGTATAGTGTATATATATTACATATACCATAGCTTTTATATTGTTATATTAAGCTGCAATCCAGAAGTGCACTTAGCTGCACCAGAGAAAGCTTGGGCCGGTGTAAGTCCACTTAGAGCACAATCCTAACCATGTCTACTCAAAAGTAAGCCCTAGTGTGTTCAGTGGGTCTTACTTCCAGGAAGGTATCTTTAGGATTACACCCTTAGTCTGGCCCAAGACAGATGAACCAACACCAGCCTAGCAGTGCTAGCCTAGGCAGTTCAGTGGGGATATCTTGATGGCATGTTAAGGATGGCCTAGAACAGTGCAGTTAGGTGCAGAAACACATATCTAGTGCTTGTTTCCAGGGCAGACAAGCTCTCCCACAGCTCATCCTCTTAGGCCACCTCAGGAGAAGGAAAGAATCTGAGTAGACCCATAGATAAGCCAGAGTAAAAATGGAAGCAAAATCAAAAGTTCAAAATCTTAGGCCCTGCCGAAACACCGCTCTTGCCTCTCAGGATATGGCTCAACTCCCCTGCTCCAGTGAGGATGCTGCCCTTGTGCTGCTCCCTCTTCAGCAGCAGTTAAGCCAGCCTAGAGGCCTTCAAGCCTTATGGATTTGGCCTAGCTATCAGCTCAGGATATGGCCTATCTTACGCCAGCTTAGTTGGGTCATTCTCTCTGGCCTAAGTCAGGATTGCACCCAGTGGTGGGCACCAGCAGGTTCGCACCTACTCTATAGAACCGGTTCTTAACAAGAGATAGTACATATAAAGTTTAAAAATAGCCATTTAAAAGTGGCTGCCAGATGGACAGAGAACCGGTTCTTAATTTCTTTGATGCCCATCACTGATTGCACCATATATACTGTATAGTAAAATAAATGCTGTTTAGTTGCTAGATAATAAAGCTACAGGGTTGCTGGTAAATTTTCTATGCAAAATAATATCATTATTTGTGATATTGCTTTTTGTTTGCCTTATATCCAGTGGAGGCTCTTATTACATTCTTATGTTTGGGAAGTAAAATTGATTGACAGCAACCAGAGGAGTTATTTTAGGCCACTGAAAACATAGGAATGGGTGTCAAATTCAAACTGTGACCAATTAGGCTGTCACTGTGTTTGTGACCTTCATGGGAGCAGAAGATGTGCAACTAGTTGAGCTGGTAACAAAATCACATTGATACCTTTCGGAAACGATAGAGTAACTGTTATCCCCACATATCCTTTCTCTCTTTAGGCAAAATATTTCATGGTGCAACAGAATTACTCGGGTGCTTTGGAGATAGTAAGTCAGTTAGTGGTTACTTTCCCTTTCTTTACACCAGCCCTTGTTACAAAGATGAGGCTACACTTGGCTTTACAAGACTGGGAGCAGAGTATAGAAGAAAGTAGAAGGTAGGAGATCATTTTAAAGATGGAAACATTTTGAAAACCTTGTTTTATTTGGGCGTTGTTTGATCTATAATGTTTATTACTTTAATATTGAGTGGAATAAAGGCAAATCACACATCCCTTACTTAAGTTTACATTGCCTTTTCAATACACAGCTTTTTCCATTTTTACTGTTAGTAAGACTGAAATTTAAAACAACCCTGATCAGACCAAAGATGCATCAAGACCAGAATCCTATTGCCTTAGAAATCCACAAGCACAGCATGAAGGCAAGACCTCTTCTCTGCAGTTGTCCACAGCTTCTAGTGTTTACCAGCGTGTATTCTTTGAACCTGGAAGTTCCACTTAGTAGCCTTCATTCATTTGTAGAGTCATCACTATTAAGCTGGCTTGGTCCAGTCAAAAAGGACAAAGTGGCAATATTAGCCAAAGATATGCCCTGCTAATAGTATTGAACACAGTGCTATTTTTCTGGAAAAAACAAGTGCTGGTACTCACCTGGCGGTATTCATCTGTGCATGTATGTGTGTATGTACCGGTACTCACACAGAGGTGCTGGTACTCCACATGGGTGCATATCCCTTCAAAAGACCCCTGATTGTATATAATGAACAAATAGAATAATGAGACCAAACAGCTAGTACAGATGTAATTTTAATTGAGCTCTTAAATATATTTAATTTCCCTTCCATCTTTTTAGGAACAAATGATCTCTTTTTATGTGTTTCATTAGCAGCAGTGTCAATCATAATATTGATGCCCAGTTTTAGGTAGGGAAGAGGGAACTCCGACCCAAGAAGAGAGACTGTACATGGAATACATAGGGTACAATCCAAAGAAATTTAGACAGGCTTAATTCGCCTGGCCTATCTTTCCATGATGGTGTGGGGAGGTCGACATGTGCCTGTGCGTTGGCCCAACACCACCGCCTCCAGGAGTGGGGCAGAAGTGTCTTATGGAACTTTTGTGACACCCCTGGCTCAGCACTGGATTTGTGCCAGGTCTTAGGCCAGCCTAAATGGAAGTTAGGATTGCAGCCCTAATCTTGCAGATTCCTCCTGATTTCTTAAGAGATCTACCAGTCTTACATCTGCCCAGCACAAGCCCTTTCGTGCAGTGGTGGGCTCCAGCAGGTTCGCACCTACTCTATAGAACCAGTTCTTAACAAGAGATAGTACATATAAAGTTTAAAAATAGCCATTTAACAGTGGCTGCCAGATGGGCAGAGAACCGGTTCTTAGATTTTTTGAAACCCATCACTGCTTTCGTGACTAGGATTCAGGTCATATATTTAATTTCTGTAGATGCAGTTTTCTGAAATCTCCAACAAAAGAGATTCTATGATTTCTTGAACCAATTGTCCTAGTCTTCTAAAAAATATTATTTGTAGATTCCCTTTCAGAACCTTCCATTTGTTAACTTTTATCATACTGTGACTTTGTGGCACTGTAGCTTTTAATTAATAATGATTTTTTCCCCTCTATAATAGAAAATTCACTAATTTATTAAATTTCATGTGTTGTAATTAATTTTGCTTTCTGATACTTTTGAACAAATTAAGAATCCTAAGCAAAGAAGCAAATGATATAGATGCACTTCAATATATTCTTGTAAATCAACTCGCCATGACTGGAAATATAAATGCAGTGAGTATGAATACATTTTCCAACATTTTAAATATGAGTGATGCTGTTTAAGATCATTATAACATTTGGAATACTATTTCTATACAATAATAAGTGCCCAATTGCTAGTTATTGTTGAATTTTTGTACATTTTGCTTTACACATTTATAACTGTGGATATGCTTACATTATAGAACAAAATATGTACCAAAAAAGAACAATGAATCCAATCAATCAACTGTCATTCTATATATCATAGATTTTTTTTTAAGTTTCTAACTTGCAGTAGGAAGTTTTAGATAAAACAACAGTTGACTTTAAAAGTACCAAAACCAAATTTAGGCTGTCCAACCCAAATTGCATTGTTAATTGCATTTCAAAGAAATGGAATCTAAGAAGTTGCAGATTCTCCGATTCTGACATTATATTCATATTTTAAATACAGGCCATGGATCAGCTTAGAGAATATATTGCTTCTTTGGAGCTGAAAGAGCCTCAACGACCCAAACTTCACCTTCAAAAAATTCTTGTAGTCAGTAGATTGGTAAGGACAAGTTTATCTTAATAGTCATTAACCCTATAATCCAGAGTAACTACGAGAGCACGTAAGAGACATTATGTGCACCCGTAGTTACTGCACCACCTAGTGAAAAGCTATGGGAAATTCTTATTGGAATCCTGAGTAAGTTGTTCTTATACTGGAGCAAGGACTCAATGTAGTTACTCTGGATTTTTCCCTAAGTCCTATAAAAAATGGCAAAAGCCCTGCTGAATCAGACCAGCACCCTGAATTTCCCACAATGGTCAACCTGCTCCCTTGAGAAACCCTATTTTTCATATTTCATGATTTAATAGTGATGAAGGGCGCAATCCAGAGTCACTACGGGGAGTCCTTGCTCTGGTGTAAGAACAATTTGCTCTGGATTGCAATATGAATTTCCCATAGGTTTTCATTAGGTGGTGCAGTAACTACGGGTGCACGTAAAGTCTCTTATGTGCTCCCGTAGTTACTCTGGATTGTAGGGGAAATCATCTTCCTAAGGTACATCTCATTTTCCATTGTATCCTAAATGCCTTTTCCTTTAGAAATACATCTCCTTTTCTTCTCAAGAAATATGTTTGTCAAAAGAATCTGTAATTTAAAACATTAAACTCATCCATTTGCTATTTTTTTTAAGTATTCAGTTCATTTTGAGATTTATTTCCCACCATCTGGCTCCTCTTTGCAGTGAAATGTTTGATGAAAGATATGTCTCATTGGCTTTAATTATTACTTCTTTATGTTGTACTTTTGTATACAATATACTTAAAATAACATTTTTCATATTGTACTTTTGTATTTAGTCTGGGAAAAATCATGAACTCCTGCAGGAAGTATATCAATTCATTAAAAGCTCATTTGATAAACTAACATCAACTGATGCTCGTTTTGTGAACGAGCTTGGGTACCAGCTAATTCTTCAAGGAAACTGGAAGGAAGCTTCTCTGTGGTATACAAAAGCTGTAGAGTTGGATGAAAACACTATAGATTCACTTACAGGTAAACAATTTGAAAGCGATTCAAGGCTGCAATCCTAACCACACTTTCCTGAGAGTAAGTACTATTGAATTCAATGGACTTCTGAGTACAGTAGATATGCTCAGGATTACAGTAGATACACACAGTACCAATCTGTGGACCATATACCATCCTCATGTTATCCCTGATTCAAGCAGTTATTGGGATGTTTGCTCGTAGATCCTTTTTGCATGGTAAAAGTGTGCATATGTACCACCCTTCTACCCACTCTTCTATCATACATGGTGCTATTTGAGTTTTTCCCAAAAAAGAGGCTGAAGGTACAATCCTAAGAAATTTAGGTCAGCCTAAATCACCTGGCCTATCTTTCCATGATGGTGTGGGAGGTCAGTATATGCCTGTGCATTGGCCTAATCCCTGAAGGGGTGGGACAGAAGTTTCTTACTGCACTTTTGTGACATCCCCAGGTCAGCACAGGACTTATGCTGGGACTTATGGTGGTCTAAGTGGAGATTAGGATTGCAGCCTGAGTCATAAGAATAATATTTTCTGGAGCCTTTACAGCAGGTGTGTCAAACATTAGGCCCTTGGGCTGGATGTGGTCCCCAGAAGGCATTTTTCTGCAACCCCCTTTCCCTCCCCCCATTCTAATTGGGTTCTCCCAGCTTGGTAATTTTGCTCTCTCTTGCAATTATGAACAAGATTTGCACATTTTCTCTTCTGACATAGATCTAATGAGCATCTGTAGCTATAAAGTATTTCTGGCATAATTTGATTTTATTGTATATATATTGTAAAATACTTCTGAGTATCTTATTTTTAAAAATAATATGGCTACAATCCTAAGAGCATTTTCCTGGGAGTAACCCCCATTGAACTCAATAAGTAGGCATGAATAGGATGGCACTGTAAAACAGGAAATAATTTTTCAAATAAATCAATTTTGCTGTGTTTGAACATACATTGTCGTCTCTCTTTAACAAATGCCAGATTTCATTGGGGTGTGCCGTGAACAAATGGTTACAGCCCTTATGCTTATATTTATTTCCCGATGTCTGTATGTTAACGTACGTCTTTGAACATGTCCAGTGACATTTTAGACAATATTTGGCTCCAGAGTTCAAATTAAAGCCTGTGGTTTGAAAAGGTTTTAAACACATATATGAAAACATAACATTGCTGACTTAGTTCAATTTATTTGACAGGCATTATTTGGTGTCTGGTGTCTGGAGGAAAACTAGAAGAAGCAGAACAACAACTGGAATTCCTCAAGGAAGTTCAGCAATCAACTGGAAAATCTTCGGTTAGGTTAATTCTTATTTTATTTTATTTTATTTTCTTGTTTCAACGTGTTGACAGCTAGTACCCCTTTGGGTAACTTTGGTTTAAAATGCAGTTGGTGATGCTCACTCTTGACACTGAAGGGAGGCATGAAATCCATGCATGAAAGAGAATCCCACGCCATAGCCTGGTTTATTTTGCACAACATATGTTCAGTTCTGGGCACCTCAGTTTAAGAAAGATGCAGCCAAACTGGAGCAGGTCCAGAGGAGAGCGACAAGAATGATCAGTGGGATGGAAGGGAAGCCCTACCAGGAAAGGTTGGGGGAACTTGGGATGTTCAGCCTGGAGAAGAGGAGGCTGAGGGGAGACATGATTGCCCTCTTCAGATACCTGAAGGGCTGTCATAGGGAGGAAGGGGCCAATTTGTTCATAGCTGCTTCTGAAAGCAGAACCAGAACCAATGGGTACAAACTGCAAGAGAGGAGATTCCGGTTGGATATCCGGAAAAAATTCCTGACGGTGAGGGCGGTTCAGCAGTGGAACAGATTGCCAAGGGAGGTGGTGGACTCTCCCTCACTGGGGATCTTCAAGCAGAGGCTCGACGAGCACCTGTCGGGATGCTCTAGGGGGAATTCCTGCTGCAGGCAGGGGGTTGGACTAGATGACCTACTAGGTCCCTTCCAACTCTATGATTCTATCTATCGTAGTAGTTGTGGCTCTAATGCCAATGGGAAGCATGGGTTGATCAGAAATTGGGTGTTCAATCCAGTGAAATGTTATGATATCTGTCTTTCGCAGGTTCTAGCTTATCTACAGGCTGTGATTGCTTCAAGGACAAACAAGAATGAGCAGGTTGCCACTACCCTTCTCAATGAAGCTGCAGAACTTCATTTTTCTGCTTTGCATGGCCTTCCTTTGAGCATTGAATACTATGAAAAACTCAACCCCATGTTCTTGATTGAAATTGTGAAAGAGTATTTGATTTACTGTCCCAAGCAGGTGGGTGTTACATGAGAACGTAAGAAGAGTTTCCGCTGGATCAGGCCAAAGGCCCATCTAGTCCAACTTCTTGTATCTCACAGCAGTTCACTAGATGCTTCAGGGAGCACGCATGACACCTGCATCCAGGTGCCTTCACTGCATCTGGCATTTGGAGGTTGCCTACATCAATCAGTATATACATACATATACCCATCATGGTTTGTAACCTATGACGGTCTAGGAATTTGTCCAATCCCTTCTTAAAGGGATTCTACACGCACACCCCATTTCACTAAATAAAAGGATTTTTTTTTAGGGGTAGGTGGTGGGCGAGAAGTGGCAGCAGCCTTTTCCAGAGTCAAAGTCTTTAAAACATTGGCACTGTGCTGTTTAATTGAGAAGACTCCCAGAGTTGCTTACATAAAATCAATAAAAATAACAAATCAGTAACAAAATTGTGGGTATTTTTCATCCTTCTGCCTCTGTTCACAGGGCAGATGTAAATTACTCAGTGAAAGCATACGTTAACTGATAGGGTCCACTGAGGAACGTCTTTAAATATTTAGAATCTTAAGCCGCTTAGCTTTTTGCATGAACTAACACACTAGCACTTTCATTTTACCTTTCATTCCTTTTTTGATCTATAATGAATACTTAAGCAGTGTGTTTTTCTAATTTTGTGTGTATTCAAAGAAATCATGTGTGATAGAGCAATTATTGCTCATAAAAACCATATAGGTTATACTTGAGAACTGTGTACCAAACAGTTGTATTTTATATTTCTGGAAAATATTTAATTTTACATTTTTTTATAGCCCCGGTTACCTGGTCAAGTTTTATCCCCTCTTCTTAAGCAAGCAACAATCATTTTAAATCCCATCGTGAAAAGTGCTCCTGGGATGATAGAGCCACTTTTTCTCATGGCCCAGGTTAAGTATTTATCAGGTAAGTGGAGAGCTGATTGCTTACTCCAGTCAAAAATCAAAATACTGAGTTGTATCATAAGGTTCTTCATGGTTTCTGGCAGTTACACATACACATGCATGCAGAGTCAGCTTTGGAAGCCTCCATAACTGCTGATCATTCCACCCATGCTGTCATGTGGGAGAAACTCCATGCACGTTGTGTCATTCATTGGTGGGAAACTTTCTAAGAGTGTATTCCTAACCAGTTTAGGCCAGCATTCACTCCCAGATCCCATGGTGGTGTAGGGAGGCTGGTAGATGCTACCCCCCTCCCCCGGGAGTGGCACAGAAGTGCCTTATGACACAGAACTTGTGCTGGGATTTATGCCAGCCTTACTGGAGAATAGGATTGCAGCCTCAATCCCTCACTTTGTTTTTGGCTGCCATTCATAAACATTAAATGCACTTTATATATTTGTTTCCAAAGTCACATCATGGGTCCTGCATCCATTGTAAAAATAATGCTCAGGCAGATGACCGCGATACCATCGTCTCTCAAGACTGATGGATGCCAAGTTTATTATGAATCTTTTTATGCTGCAAACTGCCCTGATCACCAAATTTGTCACCGAGGGAAAGGTGGAATAGCAATCTCTAAATAAATAGAAAGAAATAAAATGTTGTTGTTCCTGTGCTCTACCATCTTTTGCCTTAAGGCCATTGCAGTAGCTGAAAGGAAGATCTATCAGTAGCTGTTGAAGGCTTGCACTTTTAAATTGTCATCTTAACCTGCCATTCACTTTTCCTTAGTGGAGAAAGGGAGAGGGGCAATACATATCTTAGGACCTGCTATTCATATCCCAAGCCTCTGTCCTCCAAAAAGTCTTCACTTTAACAAAATAAGTGTGCAGCTGGGCTTCACGTTAACAGTCTTGTCTTAGATTTTGAAAACAATGAGTTAAGGAAAGTACCTGAAAATAATAGTACCAAGGAGAAAAAAAACTTTTTGGCTGTTTTTAGGAGAACTAGAAACTGCCCAAGGGACTCTGCAGCGTTGTTTAGAGTTGGATCCCACATCCACAGATGCCAGTCTTCTTATGGCTCAGATTCACCTCTCTCAAGGAAACATCAAAGAATGTGCCCATGCCCTCGAGATGGGGGTCAGCTACAATTTTCAGGTGAGATAGAGCCCCAAGGATTTTTAAAGACTTACAGTTAGTGCTGGCAAGATCTGTGTTTTTGTCTGTCTGTCTTGCCACTGTATCTACTTATGATTAAGCACTATTGGTATGCTCACTCAGACATAATTTCCTGGTTGCTGACATAAGATACACACAACAACCCAAGATCCACCCTCTAAGTACACCCTTAAAACCATAATTTGCAGCTTATGACCCACTTTTACTTTAAATTGTGTATTACTGCTTTTGTCTATAGCATGGGTGGTGTCCGAATGGGGCAAAAGGTACCATTGCCACATTACTGATACCACCACTGATCTCTGTAGGATGACCAAATATTAGCAGGACAGAGCATCTATATCTTTTAATTGGTGCATAGTATAGGCCAGGGATCAGCAACCTACAGCACAAGGGCCAAGCCTGGCATGCAGATTTTCACTGTCGCACAGCCCCGTGAGGAGAGGCTGGAGAGCTGCATTGCCACCCAGGATCCTGGATAATACACAGGGGTCTTCTTCAATCTGGGGAGGAGAGAAGGATGCTCAGTGTACATGGGGCCTCAATGTACGCAGGGGTATATTTTAGAATCATATCAGGATGAGGAATAAATTTGTAACATAGGTTCAGCACAACACCATTAAAAGGTTACTGATCCCTGGTACTAAGCCATCATGCCAGATGCTGCTAGTCTTGCAGGGGAAGCTGGTCTTGCACAGGCAAGGACATTATGATGGCAATAATATTGTTGCAATCCACCTTAAGCCATGGCAGAAGATATTTTGATGTGCTGCTCCATCAGTTAAAAACTGGTTGGCCAGTACATTCCACTTTATCCACCTGGAGTCAACTTCAAGCCTCCTGAAGCTTTTATAAGGTTTCTATTTTTGGGGTGGGAGGAGGTCTAATCAGTTTGCCCTCATAATATCATCTTTTCATCTTTTCATTGCCAGCTTCGTGATTATCCGATGTACCACTTCATCAAGGCCAGAGCACTCAATAAAGCTGGGGAATACTCTGAAGCCATCAAAGTCCTGAAAATGCTTATCAGTTTGCCGCAGATGAAAGGAGAAAATAAGAAGAGCCAAGGGGCCTGTATAACAGCCAGCGAACAGGTCTCAATCTATCTAGAACTGGCCGAAGCTCTTCGCCTGAATGGGGAATTGGTAAGAAATTCTGGATACAGTTCAACTTCCATTGAGAAATCATACAATAGTTACTTTAAAAGGCCATTTAAGACTAGAGCTATTAGTTGCAAAATAAACTGGTCAAAAATGAATCTCATTAATAATCATGTATCTGCAATGCCTGTAAATGACTTTTGAAGATATTATTATTTTACAGAAGTGATTGCTAGGTGGAAACATGCCAGGCTACTGCTTCATTGGCATCCAGTAGTGTAAACCATCTTGATCTTTGGAAATGTATAACAAATGTTTTAAATCAGTCCATACAATAAATTATTATCAATATCTTGGCCTTCATTATGGATGTATAATAACAGCTATTCATGTAAGAGACAATTGTTTTAATGTTCAAGCACGAAGCTACAAAGATAATGCAAGATGCCATCAATGAATTTAGTGGGATGCCAGAAGAAATCCGCATCACCGTGGCTAATGTCGACTTGGCTCTCAGCAAAGGGGATGTGGACTTGGCCTTGACGATGCTGAGGAATATCACCCCGAACCAGCCATATTACACTGAGGTTAAGGAGAAGATGGCTCAGATTTATCTTCAGATTCGAAAGGATAAGAGACTATACATTGGATGCTACTGGTACTGCTCAAGTTAACAATTATTATTGCAGAATTTATTTTCACATTTTGCCTGAAGTGCAAGGAAAAAAACCAGAAAATCATAACTAAGATTTTTGGGTTGTCTGTCAGAAATCCATTCTTGCGGTTAAATTGATTACTTGCTCCGGGCCTTGGGTTTGTACCCAAATGTTGCTCTATAATGGTATAGTGGTACCTTGGTTTATGAGCACAATTCGTCCCAGAAGCATGCTTGTAATCCAAAACACTTGTATATCAAAGCAAATTTTCCCATAAGAAATAACGGAAACTCAGATGATTCGATCTACAACCCAAAAATATATAAAAATGATTCCAGTACTGTAATATAATACAAAATAATAAAGAAAATACAAAATATCAAGAAAAATAAAACAAATTAACCTGCACTTAGGCTGCAATGCTGAAGACACTTTCCTGGGAGCAAGACCCACTGTTCAATAGGTCTTACTTCCAGGATAGTGTCTTTAGAATTGCAGCCTTACCCCCAAATCCAGAGTAACTACAGGAGCACATAAGAGACTTTACGTGCAGCCATAGTTACTGCACCACCTAGTGAAAACCTATTGGAAATTCATATTGCAATCCAGAGTAAGTTGTTTTTACACCAGAGCAAGGACTCCCCGTAGTTACTCTGGATTTTGCCCTTACCCTACAATCCAGAGTAACTACGGGAGCACGTAAGAGACATTACGTGTACCCGTAGTTACTGCACCATCTAATGAAAACCTATGGGAAATTCATACTGCAATCCACAGCAAATTGTTCTTACACCGGAGCAAGAACTCCCCGTAGTTACTCTGGATTGTGCCCTTAGTCTCTCAGGTCTCTCAGGTATACCACAGTATACTGCTTGGATTTCCCATCAAATGTTTTGACAAATCACTACTGTATATGGTTTGCTTCGTATTATCTTATAAATAACATTTCCATTTTTCTATATAGTGAACTGTGTGAAAATTTGCCTAGTCCTCATACAAGTCTTCTGTTGGGTGATGCCTACATGAAAATTCAAGAGGTTGGTACAGAGGGAGAGTTGGTTTAGTGACCATATTATGGTTCTGTTAAATTGCAAATATTGCACTTAAAATACTGCATTTAAAGCCAATTTTTAGATACACACAGTGCTTTTTTCTAGAAATAAAGGGGAGGTACTCAACCATGAAAATGTTATTTGTAATCATAGGCATGTCAGACCACAGAGATGCCACATAGGTGCTGATACTCAGTACTGATGAGTCCCAGTCAAAAAGACCCCTGGATACATGTACGCAGAGCTCCCCAGATTATTTTTTTAAACTCTTTTAAAATATTTTTAAAAACTGCAAGGTTGTGAAAAGAGAGGACAAGGTCCAGCACATACCATCATTGCTGGATCCACTCCCTCCCACAGCCTCCCTATCCGTTTTTCCCCTCCCTGTCCATTCCTGCCGTTGCCTAAACTTCAGTTATATTCTATCTCATCATTTTTGTAATAAGGCCTCTAATACCTAGGCCCATGTCCTAAAGTCAAATTAAGCCCTTTGCTTAATTTAAGGTGTTAAGCAGTTAAGGTGACTTTCCATAAGATAACACTAGAGGGTGACGTAACTGCGTGGACCTGTAACTGCTCTGGATTTTGCCCCTAATCAAACTTCACGTATTAAATTGTCCATAAAATGCTTCTAACAGAATTCAAGTAAAACAGCCAAGCGGTTTAAAATCAACCCAAACTAATTTCTCAGATCTCAAGTATCAGCCACACTGATTTTTAAAATCTGCACATTCAGGTTTTCAAAATCCAGATAAAATGTCTTTTCAATGTTCACTTACGAGAGAGTCTCCTTTTCAAAACAGAAGATGGAGGGAACTATGACTACAAGCCTGCCTGTATTTGTGTTGGAGGAAATCCCACTGAACTCATTGGGCCTTTCCAAGGACATAGGGTAGAATAAACTGCTCAGCACTAATGAAGTAAATGCCATGTTTCCAACATTTATTTTAGCCCGAGAAGGCTTTGGAAGTCTATGAAGCAGCGCAGAAGAAGAATCCCTTGGATGCAACTGTGGCAAGAAAAATTGGGCAAGCATACGTGAACACTCACCAATATAACAAGGTTCAGAAACAGACCATTATTTTTACTGAACTTTTTTCAGGCCCCTACCCTGGGAAATCTGTAACTCGACCTGTTCTCTGAATGGGTGTTTTGAACTTAGGTGTGTATTTGGAGCAGGGTTAGTGTCAGGTTGAGCAATTGATAAGGGGCCATGGCCATCAGAAGGTCCATCTGGCCTGTCCAAATTCTGAGCCCTCAGTACTCATCCCTCAGGGATATTTTTAATATATTAGACAAATTCTCAGCCCTCAGGGATGAAACCTCATATACTGTCAGAGGCAGACAGGGGTTTGATTAGGGGTTTGATTAGGGAGCTTCCAACAATAAGGTATCAGCAGGTATTTGGGAGCATGACCTGGGATCATCCCACTTGGTTCCGGAGATATAGGGAGCCAATCAAGGAATTTGAACCTTGACTCAAATGGGTTTGTAGTAAAACAATGATCTATAAAACAATGATCATATAAAACAATGATCAAACTATACAATGATCTCCAAGATCCCTTCCAATTGTATGATTCCAGAACTTGTCTAGAGAAAATAAATTCAGCTCCTGCTGGGCTGCACCACTTCAAACTACAGGGTGCATTCATACTTCTCCCAAAAGAGGAAAAAGTCCTGTTGGGAGAAGGATTAGGAGAAGTCTAAGTTAGAACCTGACAATACTTTTTTCTCTTTTAATATGGAAGAGCATTCATTTGTGCCATAAAGTGACATCAGCCCCATAAGATTCTCCCAGTAATGTACTTCAGTGTGAAGACTAGCAGACGTCACAAAAGCATATGTTTCATTTGTATTTCACTGTTGAGTTTACTGTGTTTGAAGTGTATCCATTATTTCAGGCTATCAATTACTATGAAGTTGCTCTCAAGATGAGCGAGCAAGATTTCTTGTGCCACGATCTGGCTGATCTCCTCTTAAAGCTCAAAAAGTTTGGCAAAGCGGAGAAAGTTCTAAGCCAAGCCCTAGATCACGACCCTGGTAAATGTTCTCCTTTATACTCTCTGGCTGCAATCCTCAACACACTTCCCTGAGAGTAAACCCCATTGAATATAATAGGACTTTCTTCTGAGTGGGAAAGCTTAGGATTGCACCCTCTGTTTCCTGTTGTTCCAGCACATTTCCTACACAACCATTTCCTAATCTAAAAGATGATCTACCATCTTCCCTTGCCTACCCCAAGACTTTTCAAGTTTCAGAACATTATCAATTCTAAGTTCACAACAATATCAGTTCTAAGCACCAATCTTCTGAGCACATCCATACAAAATAACTGCTCTTGCCCTGTCACCAATATGTCAAACAGCATAATCCAGAGTAACTACGGGACCTCTTATGTCAATGTAAGAAAAATTTACTCTGGATTGTTCTATGCATTTTGCATAGGTTTCCCATAGGTGGCGCTGTAACTACATTGACATAAGAAACATTTACGTCGACGTGAGAGGTCCGGCAGTTACTCTGGATTGTGCTGAAAATTTCTTCTGCTCAGAGTCTGAGAGTAATATCACTAAACTCAATAGAAAATTATGGTCATGGTAATATATGCTATACAGTATATAGCTATACAGTATGCACTATAGCTATATATGCTATATACGTATATATGCTATTCAGTTTATAGTTTCCTTTCCTGGGATCAAAAAACTAAGCACACAGACTAACAATATTTTAAACTTTTCAGTTGATGATCTTCCCTCTATGATGAAGGATGTCAGGAACCTGATGTTGCTAGCAAAAGTTTATGGGACAACTAAAAGAGGAGAGGTTGTTCTGGAAACTCTAAACAAGGTAGAAATTAAGAGAGCTTTGTACAAGCTTCATGTCCTGCTGGAGGTATTCCAAGTTGGTGATCATCATGTGTACTTCCAGTTTTTCAGTGTTGCTAGATTGGCACCTCTAAGAACAGTATGCATATGGTGGCCACTCCCAGAACCTTGCAAGACAAGCATCTTTCTGGGAAGTAGTATAACAGGTTAGCTCTTGCAACATGATATTGTCACATGACTTGAGAGATCACTCAATGTAGAAATGTAACATGGGATGTGGAGTGCATCTTTTCACACAAAGGTGTGAGACTTTTCACACATTTTTACAGCAGAATCTTCTGTAAACTCCTTCAGAAAAAGAAGGATAACTGGCAGTGAGCAGGACACACAATTAACACTGTGCAAAATACTGTGTATGGAAGAGCAAGAGATGGATCGTGATCACTCATGATAATTCATATGATATTCATTTAGAATTCATAAATAGGAAACCCATTGCATCCTTTTAGGTCCTTTTTTACATGTTTGTATTTTTGTATAAATGTCTGCTTTGTTGCCTTATATGGCCGATGTATTATTTATAATGCTGGTCAAGCCTATTTATACACAAGGTTTTTGTTCTGGGAAGGGGCGCTTATGGCAAAAATCATGCTATTGAAAAATAGTCTCAAAATGCCATTTTAAAATATACACAGAGAGAGAAAGAGGGTGGAGAAGATCACAGAAGCTGCCTGCAATGTGCCTTTTGCCATGGAGAGAGGGAGACCTGGAGAGTGCATATAGCAAGCAAAGCATGCACCACACATTCGCATGCACACACACTTCTGCTTGCCTGAAAACTATTAAAGGGTATTTAATGAGCAGTCCAGCCAGTTGCATTGATTCAGATCTGTGGATAAATAAAACACTGATAACAAGGTTCCACCTGTATTTCATTCTGTACCTGTATTGCTGTTAAGAGGCAGAGCTGGCACCTGGATCCATTGAAGGGTCTGGTGGCTTGATAGGATTGTATCATTTTTTTATTGCTAGTGCACAGCTGTTTCTGATTTTGGAATTGTTTAAATACTAGCCAGGATCTCCTTCCTCATCCCTACCCTCATGTTATACATCTGTTCATACAATGTTCAGGCATATGATATCCAGCAAAGAATACTGAAACGGGTTCGTGTAGAACAGCCTGAACTGATTCCACCTCAGAAACAAGTGGTGTTGATGATCTGTGTCCAGTTTGCGGAGTTCTACCGAGAGGAGAAGAACTTCGTCGAGGCGGTGAGGTACTACACTGAAGCCCTGTCCTGCGTTCCAACTGACAGTCAAGTAAGTGTAGGTTTCTCTATTCCAAGGTTAAACAGAAATCAAACTGTAGTCTACTGCTGGACCAACCACCAAGCAACAGTGAGTTACTGCAATTCTTGCAAAGAATGCTGATCTACACAATTCAGCACACTTGTTCCCTTAAACAAAATCAAAACTTGACAGTTAAGTCACACCACATGTATGCTGGGAGATCCTGAACATGTACTCCTGCTTTGTAAAAAAAAATGGGACTTCTAATACCAAATAAGTAACTTATGTAAGATTGAAATCAACCTATTCTACAAACAACAATCCTGAGCCAGTTCAACATTTATGGCTACCACCAAAAATGGAGTTCTGTGGGGAGAGACTAGAGATACCCAACACAATTCTCATCACCTTCCCAAAGTTATAATTCCTAGGGTTCTGCTGCTGTCTGAGTTGCACTTCCATTTCATTTCCAGATCATCCTTGAATTGGCTCGCTTGTATCTGATGCAAGGAGACACAGAGCAGTGTGAGCATTATTGTGCTCTGTTGCTTCAGGATGACAACAGCAGTGAAACTGGAGCAATGGTACAGTACTCTTGATTTACTCAACAACCCTAACCATGTCTACTCAAAAGTATGCCCCATTGTGTTCAATGGATCTTACTCCCAGGAAAGTGTCTTTAGGATTGCAGCCAAACCCTACAGTTCAAACTATGGGAAGACGTAAGAGGCACTTACTCTGGATTGCTCTATGCATTTCCCATAGGTGGCACCGTAACTACATTGGTATTAAAAAAATCCCATAGTTACTCGGAATTATAACCTTTGTGATTTTTTGTTTCTTCCATTGTAAGGCACTCTGTTCTTCATTGGAGTGGACTTTGATATCTGATTTACCATGTATGCTATACAGCAGGCCTCCGTCAGTCTTGGAAGACTATGGTATTGTGCTCTGTGCTGCATACGCTGCATGCGAAGCACGAAACCTGGGTTGGATTATTATGGAGGATAGGCTGTTACCCAAGCAGCAAATCCCCCCTCTCCACGCCACTGAATTAATCCAATGGAAAGGCATAGCCGATACAATTGGATCCAGCTGACGTTGCAGAGCTGCGCTAAGGACAGGAGCTCACCCTGTCTTGTGGGGCCGACCCGGGTCTCGAACCCTGGCCTGCTGATTAACAGGCACAGCGTCTTAGCCACTTGCGCCACCCACAGCCCTCAAAAAAAAAAAAAAATGGAACGGTTCACAAATTTGCATGTCATCAAATTCCAAAAAAATATGGAACGCTTCACGAATTTGCGTTTATGCTATATGCTAAATAAAATAAATTCATCTAGTTGACCACTGTTCTGGTTCATCCCTGAAATCTATAGAAAAAACCAATTTCTATAGAAATTGAAAATATAGAAAAATAGAAAAATCCAATATAGAAAAAATATATTCTATAGAAAAATAGAAAAATCCAATTTCTTTAGGAAAAAAGTGCAGCTTCACAAGAAGTGAAGGTGGAGGAACTCACATGAGTCCCCCTGGCTGACAGATGTCTTGAAACATATATCTGGTTCTTAAAAATATCTAGGAAACATAAGAGAATACCTGTATTATAAATCCACTTCTTTGCAAAGCACTGAAGTAACAGGACTGAGTATATATAATCTGTTTGTTCTTTTGCAAGATGAAGGCAAACCTGATGTTTCAAAAAGAGAAGTATGAACAAGCCATAAGCCTGTACCGAAATGTTCTGGAGAAAACACCAGGTATTTCTGATGAAAGGACATATGTGCGTGTGATCTCTGCATAGATACAGTGCTGAGAGCTGGTCTGGATGGGTTCTTCTACCATCTGAAAACTATAGGATGGGAGGCCTTTAGGGGCCTTTCACATCAATGACATTTTATCCAAGGAAAGATTGGGAAATATTACAAGGTTCTTTCTGTGTTTTTAGATAACTTCTCAGTACTTGAGAGCTTGATTGATTTGTTAAGAAGAAGTGGTAAGCTTGATGAAGCAAATCTCTTCTTTGAACTGGCCAAGAAAAAGTCCACTCGAACACCTTTGGAGCCTGGCTATAACTACTGTAAGGGACTTTACTGCTGGTAAGTGGGAGGGGGCAGAATTTTTTGAAGTCACAGACTTGGGGCCATACTGGATGGGATTAGGATCTCTTCTAGTTTATAACTGTGTTTCTCAAACTGTATGTCTGGATGAACTAGGTGGGTCGCAGACCAATTTCAGGTGGGTCCCCACTCATTTCAGTATTGTATTTTTAATATATTAGACTAGATTCTATTGCAGTATGTAATTGCATTTGGGACAATGTTACACATCTGCACTTAGGCGATTATACATATGCTTTTAAGAGTGATAGTCAATGGGACTTACTCATGCATAAAAGTGGGTTGTCTTGGTAAAAATGTTCCTGCTTGATGATGTCACTTCTGGTCGTGATATCACTTCTGGTGGGTCCCAATAGATTCTCATTCTAAAAAGTGAGTTCATGTGCTAAAGATTTGAGAACCACTGGTTTATAAAAACATTAGTAAGCTTGCAAGGTGGAAGGTTTCTTATCAGGATCATGGCCAGGAGGGTGACTGCTAATGTTTTTCTAGTGAAAATTTTTCCTATATACAGTGATGCCTCACATAACAAAGTTAATTCGTTCTGGAGGCATGTTTGTTATATGAAGCGGATTTTCCCATAGGAAATAATGGAAACTCAGACGATTGGTCCCACAACCCCAAAAATATTCATATAAAAATATTAACTGGATGTAAAAATGATGACAGAACACTGGGATTGAATTCAAAACATGCATTCAATGTGCATGATCTTATGAAATCTACTTAGGCTGCAGTCCTAAAGACACTTTCCTGGGAGTAAGACCTATTTAACACAATGGGGCTTACTTCTGAGTAGACATGGTTAGGAGGCTGCAATCCAAGACACCTTCAAAGCGTCTCCCCACTTTCTCCTTCTCTCCATCCTGAGCCTCTCTCCCCTGCTAGCGCTGACCTGCTTCCCTCTTCTCCACTGCTCTTCTTTCTCTCTGCCCAATGGACACCCAGCCACTGGAGGAATAGCATGGAAGTGTTGCTTTCACTATGAGCAGGTGTGCTAGGCAGCCCTGACGCTTTTTAAAAGGGCTGCCGGCCATTGTGTCTGCCCCAACTGCCAACGAATGTGTTCTTTACGTGAAGCACAGTTTGTTACATGAAGCAGAATCCTAGATAAATTTTTGTTTGATACGTGAAACATACTTTACGTGAGGTGCCACTGTACCTATAAAGGTTTTGGATGATGTGCATCAGGAAGATTAAGCACCAAGATCACCATACAATTCAAAGTGGGAGGCAAAGGGATACCCATTGTACAATGTCCCAGATAAATGTTATCTGTCTTTTCATTTTAATGAGATTTTTTTCCTCCCAGACTGACCAAGGGAATCTGTTTGAGAACTTGAATCCTCTAATGTTCAGAAAGTTTTTCAGTTCCATACATTTAATTTGTTGTATCCAAAACTTGTCTTAAATGAAATAGAACATCATTCTGCCTCTTCTAGATTCCAAAACAATGCACATTTAAATGCTTTTACACCCATGATTTGAGCACATGTAAATCTGTACCAAATTGTTACTTTTATTTTGCATTCAACTTTTAAACTAGGCTTGAAAGTGAAATAGAAATGCGGCTTTTATCATTCTTTGCAAATTTCAAAGCGTTCACATAATATCTAAAACTTAACTATTTCCACCCCACAAACAGGCACATGGGGCAGCCCAATCAGGCCCTGAAATTCTTCAACAAAGCTCGTAAGGACAGTGACTGGGGCCAGAAAGCGCTTAGCTATATGATTCAGATATGCCTAAATCCTGACAATGAGATAATCGGTGGAGAGGCTCTTGAGAACCAAAACGGGGATGCCAGGTAAAAAAAGTACTGACAGGAATGTAAAATTCAATTATTAAATAAGATTGTAAATTTGGAAACTTTCTTCTTTTATAGATGTTCTTGGAAAACTATACTTTTAAAAAAAAGCTTATATTCCGCACATCAAAAGTGGAGAAACCTCACTGGTATACACTACAATACAGTGTTGTTTACCTGGACTTTGCTATGACCTTAATTAGAGTTTGCCTTCTGTCCCCTGGACCAGTCTTAGGCTACAATCCAGAATAACTACACCAACGTAGTTATGGTGTCACCTATGGGAAACCTGTGGGAAATGCATAGAGCAATCCAGAGTAAATGCCTCTTAAATCTTTCTGTAGTTACTCTGGATTTAGGGTCAGACCTCCAGACACCTGAGACATATTGCTAACCACTATAGTCAAACAGTAGCTGCTACCAGCAGTATAGCTGTGATGGTAACAATAGCTTTAATGTATAAATGCACTTAGAGCACAATCCTAACAATGTCTCCTCAAAAGTAAGCCCCATTGTGTTCAATGGGTCTTACTCCCAGGAAAATGTCTTTAGCATTGTAGCCTTAAAGTGCAATCATAATTCCATTATAGAAAATAATAGTAAAAAATACCATTTCCATTGCGCCCCCCGTGCATCCCCGGGTCTCGAACTCTGGCCTGCTGGTTAACAGGCACAGGGTCTTAACCACCTGGCCAGCAGGCCAGGGTTCGAGACCTGGGTCGGCCCCACAAGACAGGGTGAGCTCCTGTCCTTAGCCCAGCACTGTGACTCCAGCTGTAACCAATCATATTGGCTCTCCCTTTCCATTGGACTAATTCAGTGGCGGGGAGAAGGGGGATTTGCTGCTTGGGTAACAGCCTATCCTCCATAACAATCTAACCCAGGCTTTCATGCTTCGCATGCAGCATATGCAGTGCCGAGCTTGATACCGTATTCTTTCAAGACTGACAGAGGCCTGCTATTCGTCAATATATACTGGCTAAAATGTGTTGCACCCCTTTCCACTCCCTTCCAGTTGGAATTTCCAAAGATTTGTTCTTAGTGGGTGTCTCCATCACAGATGGAACACCCTCCCCGAATTTCATGCATCAGCTTTAGCTGGGCATTAATGAGTCTGTCAGTCAGTGACTTTTCAGTTTTATATATATATGGATACAGTCTATGGAGGGAGACCACAGCTGCGATATAAGGACATGTGCAAGAGGGATCTAAAGGCCATGGGAATGGACATCAACAACTGGGAAACCCTGACCTCTGATCGTTCAGCATGGAGGCAGTAGACGCAGCATGGACTTCTTCCATTCGAAGAGACACTCATTCAGCTGGCTGAGACAAAGAGGCAGATCCGGAAACAGCAAAATCTGGGGGCTGGGCAGGGGACTGACTGTATCTGCCCTCGGTGTGGAAGGGGTTGTCACTCTCGAATTGGCCTGTTCAGTCATAAAAGACACTGTTTAGGACCTCCACCTCTGAGCACAATACCATAGTCTTTCGAGACTGAAGGATGCCAATGAATGACAGTCTAGGGATACAGATTTCTGCATGATTTCTTATTTGTAGGGGATGCACAACACAGACGCTACAGGAGGGAGAGGGAGAAGAGATATAATTGAGCATTTGGGTAACAGGTGTGAAACTGCAGGCCTTCCTTCTTTCTGCTCCCTCTGCAGTGGTCTGTTCAGAACAGCTGCCTGTAAGAGCAGTTTGCAGGCAGCCGTCTGCTGGTCTCACAGCAGTTCTTGGATTAAGATTAATGGGTGTGCAAATTTTGCTTTGTTTCTAGGTCAGGAGCAATCCAAGTCAGATGATCATATTGGCCTTATAGAGTTCAGGGGAGGCCAGTGATAACACTCAGTATTTGATAGCTTATAGAACATCAAACATTTTTTCTTCCCACAGTATTCTAAAGGAAAAGAGAGAATCTGAACAGCATGGGATACGTACCGCTGAGAAGCTTCTCCGGGAATTTTACCCTCACTCGCAAGAGGGTCAGAACCAAGTGGAGATGTTGCAGAGCTACTGTCTGATGGCCACCAAAGAGAAGCATAATGTTGAGAAGGCCCTACACGCCTTTACAGAAATGGCCCAAAATGAGGTAAAAAAATCAGCAGTGACAGCAGATAGGTTCAGTCAGGTGCTACCTGTCTTTCAAAGAAGGTAGTTGGGGGCTAAGAAAACCACTACCAGTTAGCGCAGGCCAGTGGTACTCAAAGTGTGGTGGGGGTTGCAACCTTGGATTGGAGGGTCGCAAGAGGGTGGCATCCACCATCTTGGAATCTGGCACTGGGCTTTAAAAACATAAGAAGAGCCTCCACTGGATCAAGCCACAGGCTAAGCTAGTAGCACATATGACACCTGCATCCAGGTGCCTCCCCCTCCGCATCTGGCATTTTGAGTTTGTCCACCTCTACACACTTTCCTGAGAGTAACCTGCAGACTATTCATGGCACATCCATGTTCTATGGCACATTAGTTGAAAATCACTGGTTTACACTAGACAATATTGAGCTTTGTGGACCAAACTCATATGGTTGCTTTAAGGAAATTATCTGCAAGCAGTTTCAGCTCAGAGCAATTCACACTTGGGAAAAGGGAGAACAGAACAGAAATTAAACTAAGAGTTCTCAACCTTTAAGATAAGCTTAATCGCCTGCCATGCTGCCTTGTTTAAGGCATTAACTGCTCCTTTAAGGGAAGCTTAAACCTCAGTCGCTTTGAGACAAAATTGCATATAAATAATTTGCATATAATTAGGCTACACTTGTACTGTATATATAATGTTTTGTTTCACTGAAGGAAATTTCTTAATTATGGAATCAAAAGTATTTCTATTCCCTGACTATCAAAAGAGGTATCAATAATTCAGAAACAGAAAACCACAATTACTCATGATTGTGTTTTAACTTGTGTTTCTTATCCGGTGTATTTTACACAGAGGGAAAGCGTTCCCGCCATCTTGGCCATGGCGCAGGCGTTCATGATTCTGAAAATCACATCCAAAGCCAGAACACAGTTGAAGCGCCTGAACAAAGTGAATTGGTCTTTAACAGATGCTGATGAGTTGGAAAAGGGTTGGATTTTGTTGTCGGATATCTATTGCACAACCGGGAAATACGACCTGGCCACAGAGCTAGTCAAGCGCTGTTTACGGTATAATAAGGTGAGAGAAGGAGTGACTCTTGTCATGAAATGAGAACCTTGGTCTGGATGGACCCTTAAACAGAAATAGTTCTCTGTTAAGCTATAGCAATGGTTTCTATTCCAAAATACACAGGGCACAATCCTAACCAATTTAGGCCAGCTTAGCTCACCTGGCATATCTTCTCATGGTGGTGTGGGGATGTCGGCATATGCCTGTGCAATGGCCTAAGTTAGCTACCAAAGGGATGTTCCCAGGGCAAAGATCCTTAGGAATGGTGGCTCGTAAGTGCCGGCCAAATGATAACCCCCACAAATGTTTGTATAGTAGTAACTTGCTTGGGTAAAGGTTTGGCCCTGAAGATCAGCCCTGTCCTGTGCTTGCCACTTCTCCTGCCAGTTGCCATTACCGCTGCCAAAAATTCATCTGTGGAAGGGAAGGGGGAGAGGTATAAAATGAGTTGTATTCTTTAAAGCCCTTGCTGACATTCAAAACCACTTTGCCAGCCTGGTAAAGAAGTTCTTATTCAAAAAAAGAAGGATATACATTTCTCCTTCCAAATTCCCAAACTGAGACAAATCACTAAGTAAAATCCGAAGTTATGTAAATCAGAGTGTCTTGAAAAATTGTCACAGGTTAAATTTGGATGAAAATCTTCAGAAAAAAAGAAATTTTTTTGCATTGTACATTATTTTCTTTAGTCCTGCTCTAAAGCATATGAATGTCTGGGATACATCGCAGAAAAGGAGAAAGCCTACAAAGACGCTGCAACTAACTATGAATTAGCTTGGAAATACAGTAACCAAACAAACCCTGCAGTGGGCAAGTAGAAAAATTGCTATTTTAGACCTTGAGTTCTGCAAAGTTTAGGACTGCTTCTTACAAAGTTTTCTCTGGTTTAAAAAATATTGGGAGCTCATCCTATTTTGTGAAACAATATTTCTTTTTTCTCATTACCTGCAAGACATTAAAAATATACATTAAAACATCCCAGGGATGTTTAAAAAACAGATTTTTTGCTGATATTCTCAAGTATAATTTTCCAATTTATGATTCTTTTTTAAAATGTGTACCATTGAATACACTTCTGTTGTGCCATCAATGGCAATTACTGTATCTTCGACTGTTTTGATAATGATCATACACAGAAAATCAAATGGTAGTATTCTGTGTCCATCATCATAATACAAAAGGAACCTACCATTTATTTTTCGTTTGGATGTAAATTGCTTATTTAGTATAACCTGAATCTTTCTCTCTTGTCCTCTAGGATTTAAACTTGCTTTCAACTATCTAAAAGATAAGAGATACGTAGAAGCAATAGATGTGTGCCATGCTGTAAGTACTACAAAACATAATTCAGTAATGGGTGTTATGAATTGGTAGTTCTTACTCTTAAGGAAGTCTTTCCTCTTTGAATTAATTGTCAAGGAACACTTAGGTCTCATGTGCATTTTCTAAGGCACATCTTCAGTTTGTAGAGCCTCACACTAAGATGGACCATCATAAGCTGTCTCCTGAGTATACTCAGGCTTAATCCAATGTATGGCTTCCTGGGAGCAAGCCCTGTTGAAATCTATGGAACTTACTGCTGAGTAGACAAGAATGATCCAAGAGCCATTCTTGGGTCCCAGCCAGAAGCTGACAAACCGCAGAACAGGATTTCCAAACCCTAAAAGAACCCTCTTCAAGCCTGAATCTCCACAAAGAATCAGACCCTCCAATACCTTGTACCTTGTTCCCCTTGGTACTGCATCACAGAGCCAAAAACAGACTGAGGGCGCAATCCAGAGTAACTATGGGGAGTCCTTGCTCCGGTGTAAGAACAATTTGCTCTGGATTGCAATATGAATTTCCCATAGGTTTTCAATAGGTGGTGCAGTAACTACGGGTGCATGGAAAGTCTCTTTCGTGCACCCGTAGTTATTCTGGATTGTAGGGTAAGTGGGTCATAACAGAACTGAGAAGACCTCAGACCTTGAAGGTTGCTACTCTTCAGGTAGATCCTCTGTGCATGGGTGTATTTCAAATCTCAGTATACCTGTGACTTGGTGAGCAATCTGTTCCCTCAGAACAGGCTCTGTTACTGACAGCTTTGCTGACCTACAAGACATTTCTTTGTGAGTGTTAGAAAAACCAGAGACTGTCCCCAAAAGGGCTCACAATTTAAAATGCAAAAAGAACATCAGCAGGAGCCATTTGAACAGACATTGCTGGGATGTAAAGGGCCACTTACTCCCCCTTGCTAAATAAAGGAGAAACACACACTTGAAAGAGCGCCCCTTGCCCAGTTAGCAAGGAAAATCAGGCCCATCCTTTAGGACCATCTTTTTGGATGAGAGCAAACCAGCAACTTCATCCCTCCCCATAAGCCATCCAGATAGGTAGCTTGGCACCATACAAGCAAAAGGTTTAGAGCTGCACTCTGGAAACAACCCATAGAAAGGGAAAGAGCTACACACATCCATCACATGTGGCCATACTAGTGTGCTGTTCCCAGCAAATAAATGGTGATTGCAAAAGGATGCCCCACCAGCTTTTAGGATACTGAGCTATTACGGAGCCCTCCAGGAGAATAGAAGTGTCCTGAAGTAAGGAAAAATCTACATACTGTGGCGCCTCATGTAACAAATTTAATTCATTCTGGAGGCATGTTTGTTACATGAAACATTCTTTACATGAAGTGGATTTTCCCATAGGAAACAATGGAAACTCAGATGATTGGTTCCACAACCCTAAAAATATTCATATAAAATTATTAAGTGGATGTAAAAATGATAACAAAACACTGGAATTGAATTCAAAACATGCATTCAATGTGCATGATCCTATGAAGTCTACTTAGGCTGCAATCCTAAAGACACTTTCCTGGGAGTAAACCCCATTTAACACAATGGGGCTTACTTATGGGCAGACATGGTTAGGAGAGTGCCATCAAAGACACTTCCTTCTGCAACCCAAGACACTTTCCAAGTATCTCCCCACTTTCTCCTTCTCTTCATCCTGAGCCTCTCTCTCCCCTGCTCCCTTCTGGCTAGCCCTAAGCTGCTTCCCTCTTCTCCACTGCTGTTCTGTCCCTTGCCCAGTGGACACCCGGCCACAGGAGGAACAGCGCGGAAGTGTTGCTTTCGCTCTGGGAAGGCACGCTAGGCAGCCCTGACATTTTTTTAAAAGGGCTGCCGGCCAGCGCGTCTTCCCCAACTGCATTGTTTGTTGTGTGAAGCACAGTTTGTTACATGAAGCAGAACACTTGAGAAATTTTTGTTTGTTACGTGAAACATACTTCACGTGAGATGTTTGTTACGTGAGGTGCCACTGTATATAAAACTGAAAAGTGACTGACTGATTAATCAATGCCCAGCCAAAACCGCCAGACTTAGAAGTGTGAAATTTGGGGAGGGTGTTCCTTCTGTGATGGAGGCACTAAGAACCAGTTTTTTGAAAATTCAAACCAGAAAGGGGTAAAAAGAGGCACAACACATTTTTGTCCGTATATTTAACATTGAAGAATCCCTGGCTGATCAACCCCCTGACTGATCTATGTCCTGCCCCAACTCCTGGACCTAGAAGCATGAAATTTGGGGAGGGTATTCCTCATGTCAATGAGCACCCACTAAAAACCACTGTTTGCCCTGAAGGAGGGAAGCTTCCATTGATACCAATAAAGCTTTAAGTCCCAACTCAGCATCCAGGCAGGGTTCCAATGCAGATCTTCATCATAGTGGGGGAAGAAAAACTGCAACCCCCTTGAATACTTATGGTCCTGATCTGGAAGTGCAAACGAGGAGACTCTACTCTCCTTACTGTCACTTGGGCTGCTGTTTGGCACCAATTACTGCTTCTCTTCTGGGTATATAGCAGCCACTGAAGTGATCTAGACTGTGGCAGGAGCAAAGAATAACTGCTGGTGTGTAGGTAGGAGGCTGTGAGTGTAAAAAAGATAACCAGTCATTAATTTCTCCTTCATAATAGGTTCTGAAGACCTGCCCAGATTATCCAAAAATTAGAGAAGAAATTTTGGAAAAGGCCCAAGCAGCAATTAAGCCATAGTAGGGTAATTATATATTCCCCTGCATCATCTAAAAATATTTCAGTGGAGCTTGAAAATAAAACCATCATCTTCAATAAAGATTTCTATACAACCCTAATTGGTGGTGTTGAAATAAACCATATGTGCAGTGCCAAAGTGGCTTCTTGGGAAGGAAATTGTTCCTGTCTGTTGATTGCTGGTGCAGCGTTGCCTTTTGGTATTCCCAACTTTTGTTTTGCAGGGACTGTGTTCCTTCAGGAAGATTTCCAAACCTAAGACAAGTAGGTACAGAGGGGAATCAGTCGCTGTGCACTTCTTTGTCCATTGGAGAGGGACAGTTGATTCAGGGATTCACTTACTGCTGCCATATCCCTTGATTCCAAACCCCTCTAAAAGGGGTTTGTGGCTGTAGCAGGAATTAATCAAGGGATTTGTCATTCACCTCTAGCAGATTTCTTTGGGGCCAGTTCATATGTCACCCTGTGTAACCCCACTTCAGCAGCCAGTAGCAAAGCATTTTTGGCCTATACTTAACATTGAAGATGTTTTGGGTGTTGGGAGGGTGTTGCACGTGGGAGGGCTGTTGCATATGGGGTGTGTTGCACATGGGGAGCTGATGTGCATAGGGGATAATGCGCATGAGGGGGTGTTGCCCATGGAGGGTGTTGCCCATGGGGGATGATGTGTACGGAGGGTTGCGTAATGGGGGATGGTGCATGGGAGGGTGGGTATTTTACTCCCATAACTTGGGTACATTTAACTGTGTGCATGGGTGCATAGTGTGTGCATGGTGAATGATGTTGATGCGCATGGGGGTTAATGCACATGGGGGTATTGTGCAGGGGGGTTGATGCACATGCGGGAATGTTGTTCACGGTGGTTTATGCACATGGGCAGATTGATGTGCATGGGGGGTATTTTACTTCCACAATTCTGGAACATTTCGCTAGTGTGTGGGTATATATGTATGTGGGGGTGTATCTGCTCATTATATGTGTTATATTTATAATCTACTCATTATTAAACAATTTTGTTTGGAACATGGAGGGAAATTTGGTAAGCAGAGCTTCTATCTGTATGTCATTCCAAATCTGGTCACTAGATGAGGCTGTTGTTGAAGAAAAGTACACCCTGAATAACTTTAATGCTAACTTGTGCAAATGCATTTACAAATACAGTGGATCAGTTACAAACTGGTGAAATCTCAGTGCTAGTTGCTCCCTATGGCACTGTTGGAGCCCCTTGCAGTTTGCATCCCACTGACCCCATCAGGGGCCGTCCCTGTCCTTACATTATTAACTGGATCCACAGGGGCTGGCAAAGAGGATCATGTGAATACAGGTCCAACCTTGATATAGTTTTTTTTAATAGACGGATTTGACTCTACACAAATGGCCACTGCAAATCACAGTTCTAAAAACTGCTTTTCTACTGTTGAAGAGAGGTAGTCATGCAGGCAGTCATTCCATTCTTCAGTCCCAGAATCTAACCCCTACAGATACTGAGTCATTACCTTTTTCAGTTTGGTACAATAGAGGAGCAAGAAACATAAAAGTATGGTTTTACACCTATTTATCAATTGTTTTCTTTACACATTAATTTTTTTATCGATGGGAGATTCAAGAATGGAACCCTAATAGCAAGGGACACTTGTGCATGAGGCCACCTTTACTGACTACTGATCTCTTGTATCCTTTGGAGTGGATATCCTGCTGTTCAGGCTTTAAAGCAGGCCTCCGTCAGTCTTGAAAGACGATGGTATCGTGCTTGGCGCTGCATATGCTGCATGCAAAGCACGAAAGCCTGGGTTAGATTGTTATGGAGGATAGGCTGTTACCCAAACAGCAAATTCCCCCTCTCCATGCCACTGAATTAGTCCAATGGAAAGGCAGAGCCAATATGATTGGATCCAGCTGGCGTTGCAGAGCTGGGCTAAGGACAGGAGCTCACTCTGTCTTGTGGGGCCGACCTGGGTCTCGAACCCTGGCCTGCTGGTTAACAGGCACAGCGTCTTTACTGCTTGCGCCGCCCACAGCCACAGGCTTTAAAAAAGAAATTATTTTTAGTCAGCATTGAATATTGCCAAAACAATGAATAAAATTCAAACAAATATTAGTACAGTGGTGCCTCACGTAACAAGTTTAATTTGTTATGGAAGCATGCTTGTTATGTGAAGCACTCTCTAGGTGAAGCAGATTTTCCCATAGGAAATAACGGAAACTCAGATGATTGGTTCCACAACCCAAAAAATATTCATATAAAAATATTAACTACGTAAAAATGATGACAAAACACTGTAATTGACAAAACACTGCAATCCTAAATACACTTTACTGGGAGTAAGACCCATTTAACACAATGGAGCTTACTTCTGGGTAGACATGTTTAGGAGGCTGCAATCTAGGACATTTTCCTGGGAGTAAGCCCCATTTAACACAGTGGGGCTTTCCTTCTGGGTAGACATGGTTAGGAGGCTGTAATCAAAGACACTTTCCTGGGAGGCTGACCTGGGCTGCTGCTGGAGGTTCAAGGTGGCCGGTGGGGGCACTTGGGGGCAGTTAGAGGCAGCTGCCTCTGGTGCCCCCAGGCAAGTGCCCCAAGTTGGAAGCAGTTAGAGGTAGCAGCACTGGCCGGCAGCCCTTTTATACAGCCTCCATGTGGAGTGTCAGGGCTGCATAGCGCGCATGCCCATTAGGCGCCAGAGGGGTTTGTAACATGAAGCAGATTTGTTATGTGAAGCAGGATTCCTTGGAAATTTAGAGTTGGGTGGAACATTATGTGAGGCGCGTGTTATGAGAGGCACCACTGTATAGGAACAATATTAACAGATTAACTGTAGAAATTATTTGTAATTATAAAAAGATTCAGGGCCAAATTCTAAACTGTGTGTTGTAAAGTAAGGCATGTTTGCAAGTATTACCACTTCCCCAATGGGAGATCCCACTGACATAGCACTGGTGGGTGCCCAGCAATCCGCTGTCAAACTTTCACATGGAGTGCTGGGCAATCTGAGCTGCTCTGATATCTGGTGCGATCCTTAGATATACACCATTGCATTGCAATAGGGTTGTTGTAAATATTACTGAGACAGTTGATACATGCAGTACTTTGAACCTTCAGAACGGGCTAGCAACTTATTTGGGAGCATGTGTGTGTACATGTGCAATTACGGCCATAACTTTCCACCAAGCCAGTCCTCACTTACTTTTTTATTCTTGGGTCAGACATCTGTTGCTGGTTCATGGATTTCTTCAAGGGATGGCAGAGAAGGATCGTTTTCCCAGTCCCACCAACAGAAGGCTGGGCATGGCTGCAGCTGAGCTGGGAGCAGCCCAGAATATTACCAGGGTAACGATACAGCAAATATAACTTGTTCCTATGGTTGCTAAAACAAAAAAACACAGAAGCAATGCTAGGAAGAGTTAAACCCTTGGATCCAACTACTACTTTGCACTCTATTATTAAGGAGTGGCTTTTGGGGGGGGGGGTAACATTTCTCATTGCGTTATTGTTGGTTCTTTTAAACCATTTATACGCAACTTTTCCTACAAGCATCCAAGTGGAGCTGACGTGTTAGACTCCGAACAGTCGTCCATTTAAAAAAAAAAACCACACACACCCATTAAATGTGACAGGCATGTTCATCAGTATTCTGCCATCTGGTTCATTTCTAAGTCTGGTCCAAGCCGCACCTGTTGGATCTCAGCAAAGGAGCCTTGCCAATATCAGCAGAAACAGAGCATAGTTTGGAAAACACTAAACATTTATATATATAAAGTGTTGAAATTTCCTATATTTTAATCTCATTTTGGTAAGAAAAAAATAATTCTCGTGGCATCCACTAAATTCTCTTATGTCTTAGGAGGTTCAACTTTCATTAACTCATGGATTTTTTTCACCAGAAATGTGAAAGTATATCTCATTTTAGTTATTTGTGTGTGTGTGTGTGTGTGTGTGTGTGTGTGTATAGTGTATAAATATAAATATATATATAAAATATATACATATAAAAAGACTTTATATATATAGTGTATAAATATAAATATATAGTGCATCTTTCTTCAAGTGAGGTGCCCAGAACTGAACACAGGACACAAGGTGAGGTCTCACCAATGCAGAATAAGAACAACTATAACTTCTTGCTACTTGGAAGCTCCAGTCATCTTTATGCAGCCTAAAATGGCATTTGCCTTCTTTGCAGACACATCACACTGCTGACTCATGTTCAGCTTGTAATTCATGGCGACTCCAAGATCCCACTCATGTGTTGTGCACCAAGCCAAGTATCTCCCTTTTTATACCTGTGTTTTTGTTTTTATTGCCTTTGAGTGGATGGACCTTCTCTGCCAGTCTCTGCAAAGGGGCTCCTTTGACTTCTGCAAAATGCTGCTTGATACCCAGACTAGACTCCTAGATCCAACTGAATAGACTCAGTCATTCTGGCCAAGTTTCCTCCAGAAGGGCTTCTCCCCCGTGTCTTTTTGTTAGAACCCACTGATTAATAATTCCCCGCACAGCTCACTTGGTAACAGGTGAGGCTGGCAGCAACACCAACTGCAGTACACATTTCAAGCCTCTGTTACATGAACAGATGATGTCCTCACCGTAAATTACTGATGCACCTTCCAGCGGCGCATCTGAAGTTTCCTGCTGGAGATTTGATTGTTTTCTGATCTCTGGAGGAACTTCACTGAAAGAACATCAAAAGACGGAGAGCAGTGCGATCGAGTGATATCTTTTAAGTGGTATGGGCAGCCTAGTCTTCTGTCTGCTTTTGCAGACTTGTGAAGGCAATACATTAGGGGTAGGAGTGAGTGTATGTCCTCTTTTTTCTCTTTTATTATTTGATTTCATTTGATCTCTGCCTTTCTCCCTGAAGGGCACCCAGCCTTGTGTCCTGGAAAAAATAAATTGATGTCCTCATTTTCCATATGATCAGGAAGCATGTAGCCTTCTTGTAATGATTGTGCATGTTGTAAGTTGGCATTGCAAAGCATTTACATTGTCCCCAGAAGTGAAACCAAAAGATTTTGATTGCAAATTCTTGCTTTCTACTAAGTCAGATCCTTGCTGGATCCTTGCTTAGGATTGCAACTGGCTACGCTACCTTCCTGAAGATATAAGGGACTATAAGCCCTATCACAGGTATGTCTACTCAGGAGTAAACCCCCTTATAGTTAGTGGCGTTTACTCCAAGGGAAGTGTGGACAGGACTGCAGCATAACACAACCCTAAGCTTTATTGCTACATAACTGGCGTTGCATCATTGAACTATGGACTACTCGACTCAAGGAATATTCGGAAAAAAGAAGTTCCCATTATGTGATCAAAATACCATATTTGCTGCTTGGGTAACAGCCTATCCTCCATAACAATCCAACCCAGGCTTTCGTGCTTCGCATGCTGCATATGCAGCATCAAGCACGATACCAATAGTCTTTAAAGACTGATGGAGGCCTGCTGGTCTCCAAAATCAGGGTGTGCATTGGATTTGAAGGCGCAAGTAAATATTGTATTTTGGTTATAAGCATAGCTCAGTAACAGTTTGTTGTAATAAAAATGTAACAAACATATTTTGTATAAAAAAGTGCATGTTGTCATAAAATTTTTTGTATGTGGTCAAATTAAATTTTATACCTGCTTTGTAGCAACGCATTATAGTACATTACAATATTGTGCATTAGAATACCAGTAAATATTTTTTATCTCAAGCCTTTTAATATCAGGGTGCGCGTTAGATTCGATGGGGGAACATTTCCAATTAAGAATGATCTTCAAGTGCCTAGTTTTTGAGAGGAATAGGAATAACCCACCACCAGGAGTAAACCAGGTACCTCCCCTGCACATAGCGATCAAGGGTAGATTGGAGTTGGCAGGCTATGAGCCCAATCCTAATCATGTCTACTCAAAATTTAGCCCCATTGTGTTCAATGGGTCTTACTCCCAGGAAAGTGTCTTTAGGGTTGCAGCCTTTATGTGGCAAGTAAAAAACATCCTGTATATGCAGCCCTTTTCCGCAACAATAGCCACAGACCCCTGGAACGAACTGAATGTTCATTAGAGCACAGTCCTAACCTACTCAGAAGTAAGCTCCATTGTGTTCAATAAGTTTTACTCTTAGGAAAGTGTCTTTAGGATTGCAGCCGTAAACTGCTTCCACCCCCTGCACCTCCATGCACTATCTCCCCAGTATTGAAAAGGAACAGACGGAGCATCTTCCAAACCAAAAGTTGTTTATTTAAAAGTGTAATGAAATTTTCTTCATATTGCTTGGATGAAATGAGAGACAGCAGCTTGCAGACAAGGAATTTTTTTTTACTACAAATGAAAAATGGAAAAAGGTAAAAATAAAAGCATTTAACTTGTACCTTGAAGCACAATATATACACAGAGAAAAGCTAAACAGAGCAGTTGAAACCAAGGCATGTCAATCAATACATTAATTACAGATTGTGTCAATAAATATCCATTTTGTTTCATTTTCAAAGAAAAAAAGTGTTTTAACAGGTAACATTTTACACAAGATTCAGGGGATGAGGATCAACACACACGCGCACACACGCTCAACACACACGCAAATCAGTGCACCCTGGGTTGTGAGGGGGTTTGGCACCAACACAAATAAAATGAATAAATTAGAGGGGGAAATTCTATATCGCATCACATGCAGGCACAGAATCCAAGGAATGTTCTCAAACTTGTTGCTTTAGTGCCAAGGATACAAAACTACCAAAAGCTCCTGTTTTAAAGTGATATTTCATGTAGGCTGAATTTTTAAAAAAATCCCAAGAATTAAGTTAAAAAAACTGGAATATATTTCTTTAAAAAGTTAACGTCTTTTTTGTCGTTGGCGTACAATCTTACGCTGGATGCCACTTTGTTCTGGAGACAATTTTCTCTACTGATTTCTGTTCTTAAAAACCTTTGCGTAGACTGGTTGGGACAAAGTCTTCCCCCAAAAGGTTCCACAGCATGGATGAAACTCTAAAAGATTTGTATCTTGCTGGAAATCAAAGTGCCAGGCTTATAATCTCAAGACAGCCAACATCCATCCTTCATGAAGCAACGCCATTATGAGCCCATTGGTACATGTTGGCAAAGGGAAAACAGAAGGGGCAGCAGCTAGAGGAAGTGGAGAAGTCAGCCTTGGAGGCAGCTGTACGGCTCCGTTTTGCTCTCCCCTCCTGGAATGGGTCCAAACGGGGAACCGCTTGCACCCCATGGTGAGACTGTGCAAAACAATGCTTTGCATCCCCTCTAGCTGTGCCACTGCCATGGGTCTGGTCCATCAGCCAGCAAGCAAAAAAAAAAAAAAAAGGTGGGGGCTTTACATATGGAGTTGGCAATGTCAATTACTCACTGGAAAGAAAATGTTTCAACCAATTCAAGCAGCCTGTCTGATTTTAAGAAGGGGATTTTAAGAGGGAGGGGAGGAGAAGAAATATATTTTGATGTGTACCCAACATCATGATGTCATGTAAGCTTTAAAGTATTGCACCTGAAAACAGTCCACAACAAAGTTGTGGAGATCATAGTATGTTAGTCTTCTGGGGCCACAATCCCTCAACACGCTCACTAGGGAATCATCCCTACCCAAATGTTAACTGTCCTGTCAACCACATGCCCCGAGCTCCGATCACACTGACTTTTAACAGGCTCAGTAAACACCAGTCAGCCTTGGAAGGTTCAGCCACATGGGACTTGAACCTTTCAATCTTTGTGCACAGGTCCGAGCGCAGTTTTATTCTCAGCACACAAGGCTCCCAACAATTTTAAGCTCTATCTCCTGCCTTTATTCAGTTAGAAAACTCATGCAGGATTCTACTTTTTTTAAAATGCTAATCAATTATAAGGTGATCTGGAAACAAACTGCATCTATGCACATTGGTACTGTTGATAGAGGCACTTGTGATTTACTGGAATACAGGCTATACTATATGTCCGGTTGTATCATGTGGAAGTAACCAAATAGTGTTATGCTGCCCCATCCAATTTCCATACTGAGCCTTGTATGGAGCTGGGCTACTTCCAGTGAGAGGTTGCATGTCACCCACCACACAAGAGTCTTGATGTGGTGTCATCATCCCCTCTGTGTCACAGTTGAGATCCCATGGCTAGCCATACTCTGATCCAGAGTACTGTTATCCAGCATTAACAGGGTGGAGGGATCCTCTCCATCAGAATGAGCAGAGTCTCCAGTTACAAGATGCCTTGGTGGGCTGTGATGCCCACCAATAAAACCACTGGCCAAGAATTTCTTCTTTTGGGGGGGGGGGGATTTTGATGCAAGAAAACACCAACACAGATTGCAATGCTTTCATTCTCCTTTAATTACAACAGTTTATAAAAAAGTATGAATATCCTGGCCTGGCAGATTCAAGTTAAGAGGACTCTTGCTCACTTAGTAAGAAAGCTGTGCTGATTGACCTCAAGTGCTGGAAGGAAGGCATTCAGGTGTTCCCCTGCCCGGCCTGTGTTGTAGCCAGCTGATGCATGTAGCTGAGCTCATACACCTGGGGTTGATGCTCCCATTGCTATTCCCCAAAGCATCCTGAGGCTTTTAAGCACAATGTGCCGCTTTTTATTTGACTCTCCCCACATCCCAAAGGCTAAAAAGATCCTCCAGTGGTTTCCTCTGAGCATTCAGGCACTGTTAGAGATCAGATCTAGAAAGAGCTCATGGCCAGATCCTTATGAAAAAAAAATAAATTAGAAAATAATTTATTTAAAAAGAAAATTATTTTTTCTTCTTCTTTAAATAGTTCATATCATTTCTTTTGCTTATAATAGTTTAGGTTTTTGTTATTTATCCACAACAGTATTATGGACATTACGCATAGCTACAAGTCTCTTCAAAAGATGGAATTGTAGAAATAAAGCTGACTTTTTATAAAACTGAGTAGCAATGCACAAAGCTACACTCTCTCAGAACGACAAGTGTCAAAGCCCGGCCTGCACACAGCATTCAGAAAAAGGTGACCCTCCACGGCGCTTTCTGTTCCGCATCGCAGAATCTTATCTTTGCTGCCAAGCATGTCACAAAATTGCACCGGGCAGCCAATTCTGCCCAGAAATTGAGCCTGCTGGGGTGATGGGCAGCAGAAGCAGCTGCCTGGCATGAGTTTTTGACATGATCGGCTGGAAAGATACTGCAGGGGGATACCTTTTTCCAATGCAGCGGTCTACGGTTTGGAGACCGCCACCCTAGTACAAAACACACATACCCCTTGCAAGCACAGTGTAGATGACCTTGAGTGGGGCTCTTCCTTTTTGCTCCTATTTAGCACTCAGGAAGCTTCCAGGACTTAGGCCCGCATGCAAGGCCATGGTTGCAATCCAGGAAGCCCCTTCAGATCTCCTCACTGCATTGCCCCTGAATATCATAAGTAGTTTGCCCAAGAGCAGATTGGGTTGCAAATAAAAATTCATCAAAGCCCTAAAGGTTTTGCACTGAACCAGTTATTATCCTCAATACCAAACTAAACTAGTTTTGATTAAGATTTAAGAATTGCCGTCCCTGAAACTTTCATGGTTCTCCAAAGGGGGCAGAGGAATTGCCATAAGGAACTTCTTAACCCCATCAAGGTACACTTGACGATCCCACAAGAGCAAAACAGGATTTTAAGTATTTAGTATAGATATGGGATGTGGAGAACCTACCAATCACTTAGAAAGGAAACATCTTGCTATGTTTTAGCTAAAGAAAGTGAATACCCAACAGAAACACCTCTTTCGGTTCTGGGTTGCAAGAGATCGACCTTTCCTTCAGGACTATGACAAACAACATTGCTACTCAGGTATGAAAACATAAATAAATAAAGACAGATATATTATGTAAAAATATGATTGTACACAATACATCTGAGGTTTTACTAATTTAAATAAGGGTCCGTGCTCAATTCAAGCTTCAGTGGCTATTTAAATTGTGGAATTTTGCAATAAATAGAGAAAAAATGAATATGTATATAATAGTTTCTGGGGTCTTATTTTCCTCTGTAAACTTTTTCCCATTTAAGCAAGAGCTCATTTTCGAGCAAACCATTTTCACAATAAATATAATTCCCAAATTAGTTGAGAAATTGTCTGCCAACATTGGAAACATCTGTAGAAGGTGCTCGGTGGATGATCCGTAACGTTAAAAACACAGAGAGGTTTTGTTTTGTTTTTCCCCCCATATAAAATGCAGGCAAATTATACTGGTTTGAAGTGGTTGCCTGCTTCCCCTGCCCTCCCCACCCGGACACCTTGAAAAGGCCAAATGTTTTTGCACAAAAACAGTAAGAAAACTGATTGTAGCTGCAGTATTTCAAAGTGTCTGAAAAGGAACAATGTATTTCCCCATTTGGGGGGCTCTTTGCGGCATTTATGTCTCTTGCAGAAAAGGCTGCCGAATTCACAATGAGCCTTTGAGTTCATGCAGGGATCTCCCCTCTTCTGCTCTTAAAACAAAATTAAACCTTCACTGTTTCTATTAGCGATGACTTAATAGCATCTTCTAGAAGCTGATTGTCTGTAAAAGGTGCAGGGGTTTCGGGGACAGACTCGGACAAGCCAATCAGGGATTCCAGAAAACAGCTGCTCTGATCCCCAGACTGGGGTAAGCTGGGGAAGTTTGGCAACTGGAGCTGTAACGCCGAGAAGTTGTCCAGGTTCTCGTACTCCTTTAAAGAGTTATAAAGCGGTCCCAGGTTGTAGTCCGAAAAAGACTGGAAGAAATCCAAAGAGTCTGAGGAGAGGCTCAGATCCGTGTAGTTCTTGGAGCACTCCTCAGCCGAGGACGGCACACAGCAAGCATTGCCCCCAGAGACGGCACCACCGGAAGTTTCCTCGAAAAAGCAGCTGGCGTCCTGATTTGCGTTCTCATCCAAGCATTCTGTGAGATTTGACAAGTGGCTCAGGCAGTTCCCACCACCAAGCTTCTCAACAGCGTTGGTTACGCAGTGATCTTCCACGTCTGCGCTGAAGAAATCAGTGGGGTGGAAAGAGCTCAAGTTATCCTGGCAGTTGCTGGCGGCGCTGCTGTCATCTTCCCCATCCGAATCATTGAAATGGAGGATACGTGCCAGGCCGTCGTCATCAACGTCTGACTGTGACTTTTCCGACGGGACAGTCTCGTACTGATCTTCCAAATCCTCACTCTGGTTGGAGGACACTGAGGAATCCGACATGTCACTGCTGCAGCTGTTCTCGCCGATTGTCTCCAAGTCGGTGTTGAACTGGAAGGCGGGCATCAGGGGCACGGTCCTTTCCTCAAACACCGCCATGCCCGTGGAGCACCCAAACGGATGGAGCCGGTCCCGGAAAGGCGGCTCAGGCTCAGGGGTTCGCTCATTGTTCGGCTGGTTTTTTTCCAGTTCCAGTTTCATGATGGTATGAATAAAGTGTGTCTGTACTCGGGCCTGGTTAAACTCTATCCTCCCTTCTGTGTTCCCACAACCATCCTTTGTGCAGCCACAAGGAAATGATGTGTGATCCATCTGTTAACAGAGAAGTTACATTTTAGTCAGGTGAATATCACCTTCTGCTTAAGTTTTATAAAAACCAGCCCATCGGTCCACTGGATGCTCTTGGCTTAAATTTTGGCATCCATCAATCTCGAAAGACTATGGTATCGTGTTTGATGCTGTATGCAAAGCACAAAGGCCTAGGTACATTAATATGGAGGATAGGCTGTTACCCAAGCAGCAAATCCCCATCTTCACGCCACTGAAATAGTCCAATGGAACAGCAGAGCCAATAAGATTGGTTCCAGCTGCATTGCAGAGCTGGGCTAAGGAGCTCACCCTGTCTTGTGGGGACCCGGGTCTTGAACCCTGGCCTTCTGGTTAACAGGCACAGTGTCTTAACCACTTGTGCCACCCACAGACCTGGCTTAACTGATGCTTTTACCATATGAGTCACATTGGGCCAACGCACACATGCATGCTTTCAGTTCCCTCTCAAGGACTCAGCCAGATCAGCATGCCACTGATCAACTTCCACCTGCATTGTGTAAGTCACTGCACAGTGATTAAGGCCGCAAGTGATGAACACGTGTGTGTGAATCAGCCCTTAATAGTAAACACTTTCTATCCTGTATTTGTTCTTTAAAAAAACACACACGAACAAATTCAGGAGAATATTCTGAATCATCATTATATTTTTTAATATCCTGCCTTCCTCATGAGGACTCAAGGCAGCTTTTTAAATCCTCTTTTTAAAAGAAAATCAAATAGATACAACTCACCCGGAGCAAAAATTTAGTTGTATGTACATGAATGGTACGAGATAAATATATAGGGTG
Organism: Cryptoblepharus egeriae; assembly: GCA_030015325.1. Taxonomy (NCBI): domain Eukaryota; kingdom Metazoa; phylum Chordata; class Lepidosauria; order Squamata; family Scincidae; genus Cryptoblepharus; species Cryptoblepharus egeriae. The sequence goes on along the minus strand of JAREYC010000004.1, from coordinate 5,515,108 downwards.
CACCTAAAGAATTTAGGTAAGCACTGCTCACCTGTCTTCCTATTCCAGTAGTGGAATGGGGAGACCAGCGCATTGCTGGGCATAGGTCTAAACCCTCTGTGACAACCCCAGGGCAGAATGGAACTTATGCCAACCTAACTGGGAGTTAGGATTGTGCTGACAGTCTTAATTCATAAAAAGGTATGGAAATATGAAAGAATGAAGCATAATGCTGCTTTGCCTATCTTGATGCAGGTGTGACAACCCACTTTTAACTACTGCAAGACCTCTTCAGATGCAACAATTCAGCTTTCAGGGTTGCCAAGAAAGGCCACGCACCTGACATTTGATCCCCGCCAAGCTGCAGCTGCAAGTTTCCGGATCGCAGAACTCCTGGCAGTCACAGCCACAGTCCTCGCGGGAGAGGCGGATGCCATTCAGCTCCTGCTTCTCCTCTTTGTCAATCTTCTTGATGCCAACAGCCTTGAGCAGAGCACGCCTCTTCTTGGCTGGGAACGGCTGCAGGAAGCCTTCCTCCAGCTCCGTGCCGCTGAGGTCGATGTCGTCGTCAGAGATGTCTTCAGTGGTGAGCTGGTTGGCCTCCTCGGACTCTTTCGTACCATTCATGGTTAGCTGGAGAGGGAAGGAGAACAAGAGGAAGCCTCCTGTTAGAGCAGTGATTTTCAACCTTTTCATGTCATGGCACACTGACAAGGTGATAAAATGGTCAAGGCACACCATCCATTTCGGGACCATTGACAAGGCACTCCATGCTGAAGGAGAGCTCACAAAACAATGAAAGTTGCATCATTGTCCTAGTTATCTCTACTTGAAAATCAGTCTTGATTATTTTAATGGGATTTGCTGCCAGGAAAATACATACATGAGTGCAGTTTTACTGAGATCTGAACCAGGGACCGTCCCCAACTCTCTCTGTTCAGATGCCAAATTACCATCATTGTATACAACTTTACTTTCTATTAAAGGCCTATGTCTTGCTGCCTGAAGTTGAAAACCACACAGAGAGCCAGGATGCAGTCATGTAGTGGATGATATATATCATAGATCTGGAAGATCCAGGTTCAAATCTCGCCTTGGCCATGAGGCTTCCTGGGTCACCTTGGGCCAGTCACTTACTCTCAGCCTCTTCTACCTTAAAGGGTTGTTGTGAGAACAAAAGGATAAAAACTTTGGAAGCCACTTTGGGCATTTGCTTTGGCAAGGGAAAGGCAGGGCATGTTCCAGGCTACTGAGCAATGTCTTCTCCTGGTCTCTCAGATCAAGACCTCTCCCCCTTTCCAAGCCCTCCGTCTCTTTTTATTTTTTCACTCCTGACATTTTCTGCTTGCATTGATTGCCCTGCCAAAGGTCAGGCAGGCTCTGTCAATCTGAGCCAACGGCTCTTTGGATTGCCAGGCCAAGAATGATGCTACCCATGACCTGATGAGCCACTTGATGAGTCTATCATCACCCCCACACAATCCTGGGGAACACTACAAGATTGCAAAGGGTGGGAATTGCAATCTATTAAGCAAGTCAACTTGATATACACCTCACTGCATTCCTTTGGACTGCAGAACTTCTAGATAACACAGTGAAAATCTCCAGGTATCTTTTTATTTCCTTTGCAGCAAATATGCAAAGACAGAGTTTAAAATGATGCCATGTGTTGCCCATCATGAGTACCCCTCCATGTGCGTCCCCACTTACTTTCCACTTCAGTGCTTCCAGTTTCTCTTCTTTTAAGCGTTCCTTCAGCTTTTCCCTTCGAACAGCCTCCTGTTCCTTGGAGAACTCGGTGAGGGTGAACTCCTGGGAGAAGCTGTGCTTGGGAACCATGCCCAGGGTGCAGCCCCCACGGCTGGGCACGCTTGTGAAGCCCTGGCAACGCTGGAAGTAGAACACCGTCACACGGTCAAACTCCACGTTGTTCCGCTTTAGCCGCTTATTCTTCTTCAGGATGGATGTAGCTGGGGAGAGAAAAGGAAGGGACCTCAATATGCATTCATCACTACCAACTATTTCTATAGGATGAACCCACAAAAACGAGAAACCAGATTTTCAAGGTCTCTTGAAATGGCTAATATTAAAAAGGCTACCTTCAGGGCAGGACCTATTTCCACAGGTAGCAACTCCCCCATCCCATGTTCATAGGATGATGCAGTGGCTTGAGAGTTGGGTTGAGATCAGTAAGATCCAGGTTCAAATTTCTCCTTGGTCTTTTAAGCTTCTTGGGTGACCTTGGGCCAGTCTCTTACTCTCAGCCTCACTTACCTTACAGGGTTGTTGTGAGGACAAAACCATGATCATGGTGAAATGCGAGATCTAAACCATCCATGCTCACAATCCAGAGCTACTAGATTAAGCATTGACCCTATCAACAAGGTCTCTTTTCCTAAGGCTTATTATTATTATTATTATTATTATTATTATTATTATTAGGCTGTGGGTGGCGCAAGCGGTTAAGGAGCTGTGCCTGTTAACCAGCAGGCCAGGGTTCGATTCCCGGGTTGGCCCCACAAGACAGGGTGAGCTCCTGTCCTTAGCCCAGCTCTGCGACGCCAGCTGGATCCAATCGTATTGGCTCTGCCTTTCCATTGGACTAATTCAGTGGCATGGAGAGGGGGGATTTGCTGCTTGGGGAACAGCCTATCCTCCATAACAATCCAACCCAGGCTATCGTGCTTCGCATGCAGCGTATGCAGCGCCGAGCACAATACCATAGTCTTCCAAGACTGACGGAGGCCTGCATTATTATTATTATTATTAATTCATTCAATTTTATCCTGCCTTTCTTCCTAGAATAAGGAAACAACATTTAAGGAAACAATAAAGCACAATTAAAACTAGATAAAAACAATAAATTAAATTAAAACACAATTAAATTATGTGAAATCATTAAAAACTCAGGTCAAAAACAGTGACAGATAGCAATAAGAAACCTGGAAGAATGCAATAAAATAATCATAGTTACATAAGATTATTAGTTAGTTAGTTATTAATTAGTTACTAAGTTATCATAAGCCTGTCAAAATAAAAACCATTTTTAGGCCTTGCCTTGCACTCCGAGGTAAATCTTGGGAAGACTGAACCGCATGCCCTGCAATGCACTTGGGTTGGTTCTTATTTCAATCTGGAGACAGGTGTGGCAACACACACATGCACTACCGCACTAAGAAGCCAAATCCATATGGGGGCTGCTTCTATGCTGGCCAGTGTATAGGAAATCTGTACTCCAGATAGATCCCAGGGATATTAAATATTCATCACCCGTTACTCAACCGTCACGGCAAGCCATCTGCATGCTGCTGGCCAGATGATGTGCAAGGACCTTTGCAGGTCAGGCTACTTTGCAGGGAGAGCACCGAGAGTGACACAGGCACCCAAAGTGTTTTGTTGCAGGGGAGAGACAACAAGATCAGGCACACAGCTGCTTTGACAACATTTCCTTTGCTGTCCACTGGGAGGAACTACAAATCTATCGCTGACTCTCCAGGGGCTAATCTGCCAGCAGCTGCAAAGCAGTTAATCTTCATGCAGGTGATCCCAGTGTAAACACGGCCAGCTCAAGTGCCTGGTTTATCTCGAAGCGCCTGCAACAGGATTTTATGTATTTTAGAAGGTTTAATGTTTAACCTGGCTGCTGCCGTCTCGCTGCAGCCATCAGGTGCGTCCCCCCCCAGTGACAGCTAACTGTTTAAATAGAAGCCAAAAGAGGGTCACAAGAGCAAAGGGGGCTTACATTTCCAGGAAGGTGGCAATACTAGGAGAGGCCCAGAAGTGGAAAAGCTAGATAAAGGGAAGCACTAAAGACCCAAACAGTTCTAAACTGATCACATCAAAAACCCAGACTGATTCACACAGCTATGTGGAAGACTTCAAAATCTTCCCTGATCTCATTTGCAGCCAGTTCAGGACCAAACCCACAGGCCCATTTAGACCAGAAACTTCTTTCCATATCGGCCAACCAAGTGGAGCCCTTCCAGGATTTGAACCCAAGTCTGCACAACTGAAATCTGCATCCCATTCTGCATGAAGTTCCAGCTCTTTTGCAAGAAAATCAGAGTGCCAAGACAAGGGAAAGCTAAATTCTGACCCAAACTGGTCTCATACAACATCTAATTCATCCATTCATTATTAACCTGAGCATTTCAGGAGATTCCTCTCTTTGACACTGCAGAGTCCGGAGAAAAACAGTCACAAAAGAAACTCAGGAGCCCACCAGCTGTGCTCGGCACCTGCTGTGGCTATGCAAATTAACCACATTAACCAAATTATACAGATTGGCTGCAACTTTGTAACTTACAGTATGTACCTCTCCAGCTCTGAGTTCCAAATATTTCATCAAATTCCTGATGCACCTCCAAGTATTCGGGATATGCTCTATGCGTAGCAAATAATTTGGTTATCAAAACTCTCCCTTGTTCTACTACAAATAATGGGGTTTGCTCCACTTATACGGGTTGACCTCAAGCGGGGAATTTTCTGAATTCAATTAAACAGAGATACGCAGAGGTCAAACCAATCTAAGTGCATCCGTGATACACGGTTGTGCTGGTTTAGCCAGATCGATCAGGAATCCATTTACTTAAAATTGGCCCAACTCTTCCTTATATTAAATAATGAGGCCCCGGCCTCCCTGGGGACAGGAATGGAGCTCAACAGCTGCTCAGGAATCTGCAAGCGGCAGATTAAAAATGCAGTCTCTATAGTGACCAGTTTTCAACCCACCCACACAAACGTCCGCTCCACAAAGGGCATTCAGCAAGCAGAGTCAGTTCAGGATCATCACCTTGATCATGAGAGGGGGGGACAGTATCAGCAATACTTGTGTCCAAAAACTGAGCATACATGCAATGCTGGCATGATCTGAGCTGTTTTTAAATAAAAAAATTTTAATGGGCACATTTTTCCAGTTTATTTTAATGTCCAGATGATTACATTTCTTTACACGGGGTAACTATTGGGGGCTCGTGGATAGCAGTGGCATAGCTAGAGGGTAGACAAAGGATGCCTTAACTTAGTGGTCCTCAACCTTGCAAAGATCATGGTCCGGTACAGTGGGGAAAAAATTTCCCACAGACTGGGGGGGATGGACATGCGAGTTTCATCTGGAACTGCATATGCACATCAGTGCAGCTGGGCTGCGCATGCGCAGTTAGCTCCAGAGATGGGGCAAACTGGGCATGCACAATCCAGTGACAGGGCTGTGTATGCCCAGTTGGGGCTGCGTACAGCAGGACTCTTGCCTGCGGTCGGGCATCTGGTCCCATTGGCGGCCCAGTGGCCACTGTGGACAAGCAGTGGGCCCCAGATTAGGGATTGCAGACCCCTGCCTTAACTGATCAGAACGAGTTTCTCATTTAACACACTGCATTTTGCTGAGAATCTGTAACTGGATTCTACATGCACTCTTTTTTTTTTAAGAAACTGTTTGCCTCGAGCTATCTTGTCAGCTCTTTAGAAACATCACTCAGCTTAAGATATATTCTGGCAAAAGCATAATTTAAATGTGCTATTCAATGATCAAAAATTTATTGTTTCTACCTTCAAGACTCACTCACCGTCTCCTCTGGCCGTTACTTCCCCTGCTCATGAACCCTTCCCAAGCAAATGCATTTTTTTGCCTTTTAATGCTTTTTTTAAAAGCCAACCAATCAACCACACTCAAAGGTTTCAAAGTGTGATGCAAACCCTTACGTTTATCCAAAGATTTTGCAAACTGTGCACAACCACAGAGCTGTACACACCAACCTGCCCTCTGCAACAGCAACATTCATGTCTAAGAGAAAGCAGGAGTCTGAGCAATACTTACGGGTGAAATTGGAAGTTAAGGCCAAGCTGCGCTTGAGGTCTCCTCGAGAGTTTTCCTCATCTGATTCCCAGCCCACAGAAGCCGAAGAAGAGGAGAAAGGGGAGCAGGAGGAAGAAGAGGATGAGTAGGGGGCGTCATCTTCGGCTTCATCGTATTTTCTTTTTAACACCCCCGTCATGGTTAGTGAGGGGCTTTCATATAACTGGAAAACAGAAAATATAATTTGGGTTACTTTGGGGGATCTTCAAGAGGGACAAACTAAAATTTATCCTTGGTCACTATCACAAAGCTTAAGATTCTGCTCTTTTCTAGCAAGCCAGTCCAGAGATCCAGCTGACGCAGCATCACTGAACACTGCCTTTACTAAGATCTTGGGAGACAACCAACCTGGCCTTGCTCTGCTACCCAAGAATCTTTCAAGAGGTAACGCAAGGGACAGCACCCTGAAACCTGTGGACGTGACACTTCTGGTCCAGCACTAAACAACGGATGAAGGCAGCAGGCCTCCTCCCTGGATCCTGCAGTAACAGCATGGATTGTTGCTCCGGAGCCCAAACGAGAGCATCAATGTGAACCAATCAAGCCAAATCCCAGCACCTACAAAACATCTTGGGGTTCTTGCATCACAGACCTGCAGGCAAGATGAAACCCCAAGCCTTTCCCAATCTAGGCTTGGAGCCAAGGAATGACTTTTGGCATTCTCTCCAGCAGTCACCCACCCATCGGGCGTTTCTACATTCCCCTCCATACAGCAGGCTCCTTGGCCAGGTCACAAATGGGCAGGGAGCCCTTCTCCTCCTAAGTGTCAAATGTGATTGTTGTGCAACACATACAAGACATACAGCCCTTTGGGAGGGTACATAGAACGACTGCAGAAAGAGTGCTCCTTCCCAATTTATGTCCCATAAATGGTCTAGGCTAGGCGAAAAGTAAGATTTCCACTTAGCCCTCTGGAATAAAGGGCCTCCCCAGCACTCTGACAGTTTGTTTTCTGATGATCCACTCTTTCAACACCTTTCAATTATACCCAGAACTCATTCATTCAATGCACGTTAAGCTCATCAACCTCTCTCTGCTGTTCCAAAGGCCAATATTGCCCTTCACCATGTTGTAGGTCCTGGCCTCACCCCCTTCTCAAAGGAGTTAATGTGAATCCATTTGCATAAATCTTTGTGTGATCGCAGGAATTTGCAAGATAAAAGGAGCATTTGAAATTTGCTAGCTAAAAATAAACTGGAATTAACATTTAGAAACTAAAAAAAAATTGGAAAGAACTTCATGGTAAGCCAGAGGGTTCTAGAAATCAACTGGCAGAAAATTGCCCATTAGGCATGAGATGGTTGCACCAGGCAATGCCAAGCATGCCCAAAGTTGGTGTGGCACAGCCTGCCCTTTGCAGGCTGAGAGCTGCACCCCAGTGGAAGACCCCATTTCAACCAGTCTGCACCATGGGCCCCACTGCACCCAGGACCAATATGGCACACGTTCTGCGGACTACACCCAACCCTAAAATTCCAACCAAGTCCCAGATCTTGCTCAGAAAAATACCAAGAGCTCCTGGGCAGGAAGGTGCTCTCAAAACGCTGCTGGAATGTCAACCAACAGGCCCCAACTGCCTATCCGCCTGTGGATTTCAAGGATAGGAGAACATAACCATTCAGGCTACCAACATAGGCAAGCTCTTTATATGCTCAGAGCCCAGGATCTCCAAGGCTTATCCTTCAGCCTTTCAGATCTTCCAAACTGCCTCGCTGTCTGTTTATTCAAGACAACAGAGGAGCAGCACACAGCCAGACATCCGAACAACAAGGCTGATTACTCACACGGTGACTCAAGCCAAATCTGTGCACACAGGTTGGTCCAGGCCACACAAAAACAACCAGTTGCAATGCATGAGAGAAGAGATCCCAGACGGCGGCAAAAACAGCGGCAGCCCGGAGAATGTGGTTTCCGCAGACGTGATGTTGGACAAGTGCAGGCAAACTCCAGGATTGCAGCTCCTACTTGGTTTCGTCCCAGAGCATTCCCCAAGCTCCACCAACCAGAGCCAGTAAAATCAGTGGACTGGAGAAGGTGGAGACCTACATGAGCCACAGACCAGAATCGCCTGTATATATCTGAAGTATAAATTGATATCGGAGATGATACAGGGATTCCACCACCTAACTGAGAAGACTTCTTTGTGGCTACTTTGTTTGGACTGCCAGGAGACATCAATCCATGCCAAGTGGGTGAAGTTACCCAGAGGACCACCAGGAGAGTCTGAACTACTTTTTAGGAATAGAACTAAATTTCTTGTGTATCCAAAGTCATGCGACTACCTCCAATGATGGTAGTCACCTTTGGTGCCAAGAAGCTCCAGATCAAGAAAAAGGCAAGTCCTGGCATTCAGAACCGCAATCCCACACTTTCAAACAACTCCTCTGCAGAACCTTGCCAATATGTCCCATAGCATAGACCCGGTGCCGTCGCTCCGTCCTCACTGCCTTTTGGACAATAGCAATTCAAGGGTTAAGAAAATACCTGCTTCACCATAGGTCACCTTTTGGTTACAAGAAAAAAGTTACACATTTACTAGAAACAGGCAGGGAGCTTGTCATTCTGCACATTTTAGATAGGGAAGGAGAATTCTGCATAATAACAGCCCTGCAAAGGAGGGGACAAGGTGGCATCATCATCCCTTCAATGCAGTTCTTTATCATTCCTCCTCAACTTGTTTCCAGACTTTCACTCACATAAGCGACACTGCAATGTGATGCCCAGGGATGCTCGCATGTGGTCATGGTTGGGGCACCGATCATGGTCTTTATCCAAAGTCAATGTTGAACAAGAGACCTTGAATCATATCATATACCCACTTTCCTGGAAGTAAGCCTTATTGACTACAACAGGACTTGCTTCTTAGTAGACAGGATTAGGATTGGGCTCTCAAAAGTTTTTTCTGCCTTCAAAACCTCCCCCTTGGACACAAACCATGTTGTCCCTGGCAGGGTGGTAGTAGTGGAGAGACATGCTTCAGGCTTCTGCCATCAGAAGCTTCTTGGTGTCCTACCCAACCACCGCTAATGATGGTAGACCCCTTTGGTGTCTAGAGCAAGCAAATGCCAGGAAGATATTCTGAATTCATCCATTTAAGTGGTCAGATTCCCAAGCATCGATGTGTGCATCATATACACACCCAGATACATGGAGGGTGGGCTTAAGTTTCAGGGAACAACTTGAGGCCCCCTCCCGTAGAAAAAACAACGGCATGTTTTTTCTGATTCGACCCGTTTGTTCCTTAGCTGGGATAACCTCATGTCATGGAAAAGGAAGGAAAGCTGCAGAGGGGCTGGCTCTCCCCAGTTTTCTGGCCCCCATCCAGGAGGGAGGAAGACGTAGCCACAAGTTCCGGGCACACACTGTACCCCACATGCACACACTGTCCCTTGGAAGCAGCCATTCAGCTTCAGCCGCACACACAAAAGCAACCGCACAAGGCAAATTAAGGACATGCCACCTTGGGAAAAGTCTGCCAAGGATGCGTTTGGGGCAAGCTTCATCCTGGTTAGTGGCATAGCTAGAGGGGGGAGCAGCCAAGTCTCGGAGGGAGCCTAACCCCTTCGGAGCCATTCCAGGTCAGGGGGAACAAAACAGAGCCACGGTATTTTGTGTGGGGTTTCCTAAGTGTTCCAGAAACTGTCCGTTCCAAATATGTTTGGACATTTTGTATGTTGTGAGGATGCAAGGTCAGCTCTGCACTTTAAAATTTAACTGGTTAATTAAGTGATAGCAAGATTAGACCAGGGTATGTTTTAAAAAATGGCCAACTGGAAATGGAACATATTGGAACTTATTTCTTTACCCAGCATGTAATTAGTCTGTGCAACTCCTTGCCACAGGATGCAATGATGGCATCTGGCCTAGATGTCTTCAAAAGGCATCGACAGATTTCGAGAATTAAAGGTTAAAAGCCGTTATGGGTTTGTGCAACCTCCTAGTTTTGGAATCTCAGCATGCCAGGTGCTAAGGAGTGGCACCAGGATGCAGGTCTCTTCTGGACGTGTTTGCTCCTGGAGGCATCTGTGGATCTACAAGAAGCTGGACTGGATGGATACATGGCCTGATCCAGCAGGGTTTCTCTTGTTCTTATGTGCATATTATACCTGTCAGGAGACAACAGCCAGCTGGGTTTTTTTATTTGGCATATACAGTAGCAGCCTGTTGTGTGCATTGAGTGAACGGGCTCTCTACACTAATCTTCTATTGATGGACACGATAGAAGCACAACGGTTAATTCACAAGAGGGACGGCACAGCTCAAGCAAGCGTGACATCCTTGTCCTTTAATCAAGACGTCCTGGCGTCCAAGATCTTGGACAAGGAACGGAGGCTACTCACTGGAGAGGACATATGCTTTACCTATAGCCAAAAACTATTAGCTCCCTCTGATAGTTTACACCACACTAACACTTCTAAGCATGAATTCAAGGGGTTGGTATTCCTGATACTTGGAACATGAACTCACACACAACACAGATAGGAGAGCAGTCAGGTCTTCTGCACTATAAAATAAGAGGAAAGTCTGAATTATCTCCTCCCAAATAAATGGATATGGAGAAGTAGCACTGCAGAGGAAGGAATAGGGCATAATTTCTATTTTTATTGCCCTGTCGATATCATATGCACAGACTGAACAAGGCTTTGTTTTTAATTAATGGGAAAAAAGCTTTTAGCAGAATTTTTCCCCCACTCACCCCAAATGCATCAATCCTATTTTCACCCCTCTTTTTAATTAGTTTAAACTGGAACGGTGCCCAGGTAAAGGTTCCAAAGGGCAGCTTCACACATTATGTGGATATAAAGATGCATGATACGTGAAGATACAAGGAGATGGTCCTTTCCGGGCAAACCTCTGGTGTAATATACTGTGTAAGGGGGAAGTGGGGAAACCTATGCAGCTACACCTTGCAAAAAAAATGCAAAGTGAAAAGTGGGCACAGGATTCAAGGTGGAAAATCCCTGAAAATCTACAGCAGTGAAGTGTCTATCCTAGCTTCAAACAGACTGATATTTTTGATAAACTCACCCCATTTTGCAATGGCCTACCTTGCAAGATTGTTGTACCAATTACTGAGATGATGTACGTGAACTGCTCTCAGCATTCAGGAAAGGCACAATAAAACCCCAATTATTCACCTTTGTCCATTTATACTAACTGCAGAATTTCGATTCTCATTTTCAGCTGAGCACATTAACAGTTCCAAGGCTTCCGGTCCTCACCAGTATAACTGAAACAGAATCTGGCCCAGGGGACCTGAATTCCTGCCTCTGAAATAAATCTGGATGCCCAGGCAATAGGCTTAAAAAGTTCATTCTTGCCTTGGAGTAGGGAAGACAGACCATATATAACAGCAGTAACTCCTTAGTGCAGATCTGTATGTAGGCCATCAAGACCGACTTTGGAATACACCCACATAAAAACAACTTAATACAGTTGCCCTTGCGGGGAAAAACACCTACGGTTTTGCAAGCGGCATGTCTAAATCAGTAATTCCCTAATCATACACACAGTTGCCATGACACTGATGTTATATCAAGTGGGGAGGACCCACATACAAATCAGAAGACAGAGAAAATAAAAGGGTGTCTTCCTCTTATGATTTGCAGACTCCACATCCCCAAATGGGCTCCTCAGCTTAAGGGACAAATGGTGCCAAGGTCCTGGCACCGGCCAAAGTAAGATCATGTTGATATTTCTGATTAGGCTGGTATAACCTGTCTCTTTTCTATGACCACATGTGGTGGGGCAACAGTTGGATCAAGAGAGTTCAAGATTGGCAAGGGTTCTAGCATGGGTCTGGTCAAACCCTGACCTGGGGCAAGATCTGGGGTTCAATTGAATCCTTCCAACACTTTTGGGTTCTGCTCCCCCATGGCTCACTTTCCTGGAAGATCTGGGTACCAGGTAGTTGCATCCTAGACATCTGATTGTGCAACCTATTAGCGTGCAGGACAAGAGATGTGATGTTCCAGTGTGCCCATGTAGTATACCATGGGGAGTAGAACAAAAAATCCAAATATGGAGGATCACGGTTGTCATCTAGAGTACTGAATCTCCCCCACATTGGACCATCACTTGCCTCTGCAAGGAATGGCCACAAGACCTAGCAGCTGGGGAGGAGGCAACATGGAATGGCTTCGATGCACACCAAGAGAAGGCTCCCTTCCAACTGCTCCACCCCCTCCAGCTATGCCACTGGATGAGTATTCAAATGCTTGGGCGAAAACTAATCTCAAAGTAAAGAGAGTAAAGGGGGGAGGGAAGAGGCAGGAGAACAGATATTTCTATTTCAGGTTGCTTATTAAAAAAAAGTTAATCTCCTCTCCTCTTGTTCCGTTGCCAAAAGAGACATTTTGTTCTGGGCTTAGACTTGTTACTCATCAAGTTGACGGAAAGCAGCTTTTTGAACAAAAGTACATCATGGAGCGGCTCAAACCCGCAGGAATTCCTTTTTGGCAGGGCCGACTCCTGCTATCCTGGGAATACTTTCTAACAAATATTCAGCCCAGATGTGCATTCCACTCTCATTTGAACATCTCATTTGCAGAGGGGGGAGAGGAGGCCGGCAGCACAAAGGGAAGCCGAAGCCCAGGCCTCGGCCGGACCCACCAAAGTGTGCAGGAATGCGGAGCCTTTCGAGATGGCTGTCCCCCTCCCCACTTAGATGTGTCAGCAGCAAACTATCTGCAAGGGGGCTGTCTCCATCCTTTGAGTTCAAGATGGGACAATGCTCTGCTCAAGTGGAAACTCTGACCCAAAGGCACCCCCCCCCCCAAACAGGGGCCAGGGAGGCAATCGGGGCTGCAGGCGGCACTGGGCAGGCTTCACACTAGTTCACAATTTTGTCACAGTAGTACACAGACCCCTTGTCTCCTTGCATTTGAGGTCAGGAGTTCTTCATAGCAATGACAGGCTGCTGCGTAAGTTAACAAATCTGCAAGTACAGGTTTGTTTTAGGAGAACAGCTAAGAGTGACACACAGTCCTAAATAAAGCACCAGCAACATCATTTTCCTACCATGGAAATCCTGATTTCATTCTTGATGACCATAACTGGGTCTATTTTTAACCACAGCAAGCATATGAAATCTTAGTGCCAAATTCCAAAATCTGATTTCAAACAGGAAATCAGATCTGATCCCCAAAACTTCTTATAATATGGGCTTTTAAAAAAATTTATAAATCTGATAAATAATAAATATCCTTTAAAAGTTTCTTCTTCCACTCATCAAGACTTGAAGTTTGAGGTTCATGGGATATGAATGGATTAAAAAAACCATATCAACTAGTCTTTGGGATCAGAATTGCCTCCCGGTTCAGAATCATATTTTGGAATTTGGCACTAAGGTTTCATAGGCTTTCTGTGGCTAAAAATAGACCCAGAGACTGCTACAGGACAGTAGGGGAAAAAAAACCACACACACCATTTCAAATCCCAGACTAAAAGCACAAAGAAACAGAGTTGGGAAACTCAGAATTCCCAATTCAGGGAATGTGATTTTTCTGGCAGGACTGAGCATCTGTCTGGACCTATGAAAGGTCATGGATTGCAAAAGCACCAGGACTTTAACCTTATGACTCCTGGATGCTCCAACACCAGGCTAAGCACCAGCTTCTGCAAAGATAGCCAAACCCCACAAACTTTTGCAATATTATGTGCAAGCAGTCAAGCTTATAGGAACATTTTCCAACACTGGTTCCATATCTGCAGAGCGAGTGCCAGGCAAGTGGGCAGGAGATGGTTGGCAGCCACTTTCTTTCCTAAGCAAACAAGCTCTCCAAGTCTAGGATGGCACCATAACACACGCCTGCATTTCACCAGTCTTCAGGCTGCTAACAGCCACCCACACCGTAGTTATTTTCAGATCCCGCTGCCATAAATAACAGCCCTCCATTTCCTGGAGAAAGCATAACATGCGCTAAGAAATTGTGTAGAAAGAAGGAAAAAAAATATCTTGGGGGTGGACTTGCCATAGGTTCACACCCAGTGATTTCCAGCCACTGTGCCATGATATACTGGTGTGCCATGGATAGTCCACAGATGTACTGCGGGACTTTGGGAGAGTCATTAGTAGTAGGGCAATTGGGGGATTTTAATTCCCTTCCTGCAGCAAGGTGTGCCTTGTCAAAGGTCAAAAATTTCTGCACCACTCCTGGGTGGGGGGGTTAGGCCAGTGTGCAGCTATACACTGGATGGGGAGGCGAGTAAGTTGCGCTGGCCTAAACTAGTTAAGATTGCCCCCTGGCTTACTAATGCAGAGCCAGGCTGCCCAAGCACCTAGAAATGTGATCCCAGCAGGCAGGAATCCAAAATATTCCAGCAGGCCAGGCATCTGCATGGAACGCAACCCACACCTTCCCAGCAGAGAGCGAGAAGTGTGGCGCCTCTCGTTCAAATATTCCAAGCTACTCCAAGCGGCACTGTGGGGGGACTTCCCACTCGATCTGACACTCTCATTTCCTGGGCAAACACCCTGGTTGAAACTACCAGAAATGAGAGGCTAGGAAGGGTTGACCCGATTCAGCTGGCTTATTTTAAGGAACAGCAAACTGGGCTTCCCACTCCTTCAGTCCGAAATCGTGCTGAGGTTTCATAAGCTGCAGCTAAAAATAGACCCCCGAGGCTGCCACGGGACAGTAAAAAAACCCACACTCACCATTGCACAGCCCAGAATAAAAGCATGAGTCACTTGCCAGGGCAAGGGGGGCTCCCTCTTATACAGCCTGACAAAGCATTTCTACCCTCCCTCCCACAGCCAGAACTTTGCCCATCACAACTATGGCCTTGAAATGCACCACAAACCACTCATAGGACCCGAACCGGTCATACCCGCAAGACACAATCCGTGGATAGGTTTTCCTGTACACTTCCCATCAAGATGAACAGGGGCTGCACATGGAACCCAAACCTCGCTAGGATGACAGCACATGATGGACACATGGTTCTATGCAGCCACTATGCAAGGTCCATTAGGGTGAAGGCTGGTTCCAGAGTTGTAATCAGAACCCAGATTGTCCAGTGGTTCCCAAATGTTTTAGGACCAGGATCCATTTTTTGAAACAGTGTTCTGTCAGGTCCCACCTTGGTTTACCAGACTTAGAAAATGTTTTACAAAGGATCAATATTTTATTTATTTATAATAACCAGAAATGAGATCTCCAAACTTTTAACTCTCTGTATTTATGCATGCTTGCAAACTGCAGGAGCTCAGCTACTTGCATGGCAGTTACCAGCAATCTCAGATTGCAGGAGCTGAGCTGTTTGCCAGGTAATTAGCAGCTGTAGCATCTTACTTTTCAATAGTTCGGGGCTTGAGGAAACAAGAATCTAATCTTTCCACCACTCTTTGGTGACCCACCAAAAATCAGGTCATGGCCCACCAATGCCAACCACTGTTTGGGAATCAACCCTAGTCCAACATTCTGCACCACCCTGATACAATGCACAGAGGCAGGTCTGGAAGCTGCAAGATTTCAGCAAAAAAGGTGAACACAGGCATTCCATATGCTGGCAATAAGATATTGGCATCAAGATGCCCAACTTGAGGCTCTAATGGGGAGCTGAGCACCACAAAAGTGAATACACAAACACACACGCTCTGCCCTTAGTCCGTAGGCAAGCCGTCTATTTGATTACACCTGATGAATTATTCACAGCAGGATCTTGCATTTGTCCTCTGGTGGGTACATGCTGTATGGAAACACAACACACACGTTCCTCTCTCCATGCCAGCCAAAGAGGCACAGACCCCATCCAGGGAAGACACCACCTATACGCCAAGAGGCAGCCAAACATTCAGGGCTGAATGTGTCATTGCTTTGCTGAAAAGGGCACAGTAGCAGGGGGGAAAAAATGGTGGTAACCCTGCAAATCTGCAATAAGAGTAATGAGTATTTGCACTGCCTATGGTGGGTGGCACAAGTGGTTAAGACGCTGTGCCTGTTAACCAGCAGGCCAAGGTTCAAGTCCTGGGTCGGCCCCACAAGACATGGGGAGCTCCTGTCCTTAGCCCAGCTCTGTGATGCCAGCTGGATCCAATCGTATTGGCTTTGCCTTTCTGTTGGACTAATTCAGTGGTGTGGAGAGGGGGGATTTGCTGCTTGGGTAACAGCCTATCCTCCATAACAATCCAACCCAGGCTTTCGTGCTTTGCATGCAGCGTATGCAGCGCCGAGCACGATACCATAGTCTTTCAAGACTGACGGAGGCCTGGTGTGTTCATGTGCGGCAACGAAGTGCTGTGTGATGCCTTGATGTTCACAACAACCTGCACTTCAAGATAGGGAGGGATCCACCAGGAAACTCCCGTGCAGAAGGGGCACTGAAACATGGGTCACATGAAGACTCACAATGCCACATAAATCAGTACTATATCACCTGTCAGGCACCCAACCACACAGAGAGCACTTTCTCCCTTGCCAAAGGTGTGTGTTTGATGCTGCCTTGTAACTGAGGAGGGTCCCATCTGGCCATGCGGTCAGCTGGGCTCAGCATCTGCCTCCATCATCTGCTACCTGGAGATGGCAGGGAACAAACCCTGCCCACCTGCACATCCTCCAAGCCACAGCACCTCAACTGTCCGGAGCTGGTAAGCCACAGGTCACATTGTGCAAATCTGATTTCAACTGCTACTTGGTGAAAACCCACACTATTCCACTGCTTGACCTCAGCAGAGGTATCCTGCTTGATCCAGCTTAACGCGCACACTCTACTTGCCGTGATTTTCAACCCATGTGCGGGCAAGCCGGAGGAGTTTGGAGCACAGTGGTTGAAAACTCTCCCAATTGTCTGTAGTAACAAGTCAGTCCCTCTTCCTTTGCCTGCAGAGAAAAGTTGTTACTACAGTCATGACATCATAAGAGAGCAAGACCTTAGAGGTCAGAGGGTTGTAAGAAGAAACATACTGAAAATTGCTAGTTAAAAGCGTAATCCCCAAGAGGAAGACTATGGCACTCTCTTCTTCGAATAACAAGCAACACAAACAACTGAAAACAGCTGAGCACTCCTGCATTCAACAACAAAGGTCTCTTAAAATACACATTTTCACAGTACTGATAGGTTTTGAACTGGTTTGTTTTGGAATCCACACTAATTTCAGGTATTCTGTATTAGATTTTCAACCAAAAGCATTATAGAGGTGGTTGTGATCAATAAAATACATTAATTCTTATATGGTGCTATTTTCTCCAGGCACACAAAGGCACAAAATTGCAGAGATTTTGCAAGTTATATTGTATTTTAAAAGGTTATTAATATGCAGTTGAATCCTCTTGAAAGGAAGCTACCTCCAGTAGATTCTTTCCTGGGAGTAAGCCGGACTGAACACAATGGGGCTTACTTCTGAGCAGACATGCCTCCATTTAAATTCAAATTCACCGTTTATTTAATTCACTGAATATTTAACTGGCCTGAAATCACAATTTCATTTTTTTAATGGCAACACTGAAAAGGAACAATGAACAAGGAGAAAGGCTGCCATAGAAGAGGATCCTCCGTCGCATGGAATCCAGATCACATTTGATCTATTAAGTCCATTTGGGATCTGTTAAGCGCTAATATTAGAAGGATGAGTAAAAAATTACACCACCAGTTAAGACACCACACTTTGCATTACAACTGATTTACAACTGATCACTCCCGTCTTTGTACCAGTAGGTGCTGCTGTAGCTACGAGGAAGAATCAGCTTTGGAAGTTTACATCACAGCAACTAGAAGCCCTATATTGCCCTGGAAAACACTAAAGCTGCAATCCTAAAGACACTTTCCTGGAAGTAAGACCCACTGAACACAATGGGGCTTACTTTTGAGTAAACATGGTTAGGATTGTGCTCTAAGAGAATCTCTTGTGGGCTGATTCTGCTTTTATAGTGCACAAACTCTGTGTAAAAGCCACATGCATTCAGACATACAACACATTGGATGAAATCCTGAACACTTTCCTGGAAGAAAGACCCACTGAACGCAGCGGGGCTTACTTCTAAGTTGACATGGTTCGGATTATGCTCATTATAAAATAATCAATTCTGCACATCTGTTTGAGCCATATGGGAAAAAAGCCTGTTATCAAAAGCCCAGATTTTTCCATTTTTAAGAAATTAGGGTTTTTTGTTACATTTCTTTTAGTTAAACTTACACAAGACTTATTTTATAATGACCAACTTGGGAAACTTGTAGACTAGTAGCTGAACTGATACAGAATTAAAACTCTGCCTAGTGCCTGAGACTTCCTAAAGAGAAAGTGCACAGGATAGACTATAACTGAGTAGGCTAGTCTGAGCCAGGTATAGGGGGAATTGAGTTTCTCAGACTTCAATAAACTGGTCTTTGTGTGCAGAAACGGGTTTAATTTTAAGTTTTTTTAATCCACCACATAGATCAGCAATACATCAGAAACACAAACTCTAACCATTCCAAGCTTTGAATATAGATAACTTTACGCCGCTATATACCACGCAACAATTATTCCACCCCACAACAACATCTCCTCTGTCTAGAATATGCAACTACATCAGCAAGAGCACACAGAATACATGTACTTGACATTACTGGCATAGCTGGAGAGGATCAGAGCCGTCAGTCTTCAAGGCTCTGAACTATGGCTCTAGCTATGCCATGGCCTGGCACACTTGACACAGTATGTACCACACTGTGTGCCGGGGAATGCATGTGTGCCGCAAGATAACAGCTTCTGGTAGTATGTAAGAAATTCTCCCATGTCTCTGCTATATGGGAGAATAATAAGTGTGTGTGTGTGTGTGTGTGTGTGTGTGTGTGTGTGTGTGTGTGTGTGTGTGAGAGAGAGAGAGAGAGAGAGAGAGAGAGAGAGAGAGAGAGAGAGAGAGAGAGAGAGAGCTGTTTTTAAGATATTTTAAAATGTTTTTAAAATGTATTTACATATGTACTGACTTTTTATGTGTTTTATTTGTGTTAGCCGCCTCGCGTCTGCTTCTGAGAAAGGTGATATAAGTCCAACAAATAAATAAACCCACGAGGCTGCCCATTGCACCTCTTCACGAGTTACTGAATTGTGCTTCCTTCTGTTCAGGTTCATCGAAACCTAAGAGTGTGCACCTCTGACACAGTGGTTAATTTATCCTCTTTTACAACTGGAAGAAAGATGTCACTGGGGGGCATAGTGCTGTGCACACCTCGATTTTCACTTCGGGAGGGGGGAAATAATGCGCACACTTCAGCTGTCAGAAGTTTGGGAAGGACTGTTATGACATCAGTGGCTCTAAATTCCTTCCATGGTATTCAGCGGCTCACAGTCAGCTGCATGCAGGCAGTGATGCAATGGCATCAACTGGCAGCCCTGACGTTGGGAAGCAAACCTCTACACCTCTGTTTGCTCCATGGTGACTCACCACCCTGGCATCGGACGACAGCTCAGCCCAGCCCAGTGTTTCCCCGTTGTGACTCTGCCACAGGAGGAGCAGCTGGGAGGGCAGAGAAAAAAAGATCTGTATATCAGAAAGAAGGAAAATCCCTTACAGAAAATGGGAGGCAGAGCCTGGGCATTTCCAGATTGGGGAGCGAAACCAAAGGTCCAGGATGGATCCCAAAAGGACTCCAGATAGTTCCAGATCCTTACCTCCCAAGGGTGGAGAACTCTGGCAGACTCACTTGTCCATCACTCCAGCTCATGAAGGGGGAGGAGAAGATGGACAGAGCAGTGGTAAGGCTGAGCCACTCTCTAAGTGGAAGGGCTGTGCATGCAGAACTGAGGATCAGCCAGGGCAGCCTGCCAGGCAGGCGCTTCAGCCCTGCTCAGGCATGGTGGGGGTGAGACCCGAGAGGGCAGATTCATATCATGCAAGGAGACCAGATCAGGCCAAGGGGACCTCCCTGGACAACAGGGAAACTAGCCCCTTAACCTGGACCAGATCAAACCCCACTGCAATGGTGCACTGCCCCCACACAACCTCATTCCCATACAAGTGGATTCTGGATCGCTTCACTGCACCCTTGTGTTGTAAGTCCCATCCATGGTGCCCTCTAAGGGCTGAGCAGCCAAGCCAAATTCTTGCCTCTCCACTCCCTCCAACACCACCTCATCCAAATGTTGGGGCTCCCACATGCTCCAGGACGCCCCCTGTTGGCCACCCCTCTCCAAGACCCACAGGCAAGAGCAAGGACCCACTCAAAGACCAACAGCCATCAGAGGAAGAAGGAACTCCACTGATCCCTCTGTCCTCCTTCAATATGCCATCCAACAGACAGGCTCCCCGAAAGGTCCAGGGCACTCCTTTCTGGCTGCCCCACTCCAAGACCACCACCATGGGAGGGGGGAGTGAATTCCCCCCACTGATCCCTTCTGCTGCCCTTCACTTGGAGCTCCCACTTGCTCCAGGGCGCCCCCTGCTGGCTGCCTCTTTCCAAGACCCACAGCCTCAGGAGGGGGAGGGGGTAACCTCCACCACTCCTGATCCCTTCTTTCCCATCCAAGCATGGGGCTTCCCCCAATCTCAAGGGCGCCCCCTTCTGGCTGCCACTCTCCAAGACCCATAGCCTCAGGAGGGGAAGGGGAGAGGGAGACATAACCCACAGCCATGGGGAGAGTGGGTTCCCCCCTCCGTTCCCCTCCAAGTCAGGGCTCACACTTTCCAAGACCCCACAGCCACAGAGGGGGGAGAGAGGGAGTGGGGACCCCTGTACCCCTGATCCCCTCTCCCCAGATCCAAGAATTGGGGCTCCCCCCATGTCCCAGGACTCCCCTGCCCCAGACCCCCAGCCACAGGAGGGGGAGAGGAACCCCCCAGGCTGCCCCCCTCCCCAGCCCTGTCTGTCTGGGACACATACCTGGGGGCTCAGAGGTCTTGGGGGGCTGAAACTCAGCCTGGGAAGCGCATCCTCTGCCGGGGATGGACGGACTGGCTGGAGCTGCGGAGCTGCCGTGCCTTCCTCTCTGCCTGCTCTGCCTCCTCCTCCTCCCCGCTCAGTGGAAAACTCCGAGGCTCTGACGTCGAGCAGCTGGGGAGGGAGCCCAGCAAGGGGGGAGGAGGAAGAGGAGGAGGAAGGCGCCTCCCCTCCCCCTCCTCCCTCCACTCCTGCAGGCAGTGGCGTAGCCAGAGGGGGGCATCACCACCAAGGAGGACAAGGACCAAAATTGTAGGACATCCAAGAAAAATGTAGGACTGCATCCCAACAAAGCTTAAAAGTACTCATCTCAACAGTTTATGACTTATTGTTAAATTTAAAATTATTATTATATATATAATGTATTACTTAATTCATTGCAAGAAGGCTCCCTGCTGCTGCTCACAAGGAAAAGGAGGACAAGGAAGATTTTTCCCAGGACACAAGACTGAAAAAAGAGGACATGTCCTGAAAAAGGGGACACAAGGGTCAAAAAGAGGACATGACCTGGAAAAAGAGCTCACACAGCTGAAATGTCCTGGAAAAGGGGGAGACAAGGCCAAAAAAGAAGACATGTCCTGGAATACAAGGCTTTAAAAGGAGTACATGACCTGGAAAAAGAGGATACATGGCTGAAAAAGAGGACATGTCTAGGAAAAAGAGAAAACAAGGGTTAAAAAGAGGACACAAGGCTTAAAAGGGTACATGTCCTGGAAAAAGGGGGGCACAAGACTTAACAGGCCCTCTTTTTTAGCTTTTTCCAGGACATGCCCCCACTAGTCACACCACAGAAGGGGACGGTTCCCCCAAACTTACTCCCAGGAAAGTGTCTTTAGGATTGCAGCTTTAGGCAACATGGCCTGTAAATGCCAACATGGCTGAGCTATTGGGGCTTTAGGCTGCAATCCTAAAGACACTTTCCTGGCAATAAGATCCATTGAACACAATGGGCTTACTTTTGAGTAGACATGGTTAGGATTGTGCTCTTCTGAGCACCCTGGGCTCCAAGTCCCACTGTGTTTAGTGCATAGTGCGGCAGCCTTTGTTGCTTTTCAGTCCTTAAATCAGGTCTGACAAACAGCCCAATCTCATGAATGTGTGTCTACACAGGAGTAAGTCCCATTGACTTCAATGGGGCCTGACTCCCAAGAAAGCATGCAAAACATTGCAGCCTAAGAGCATGATCCTAACTGTCTACTCAAAAGTAAACCCCACTGTGTTCAATGGGTCTTACTCCCAGGAAAGTGTCTTTAGGATTGCATCCTAAGACAGCGTTTGAAAATGTGAGCTCAATCCTATGCCTGTCTACTCAGAATTAAGTCCCTTTATAGCCAATGCGGCTTACTCCCAGGAAAGTGAGGATAGGCTTGCTATCCTGTCTCATACTTAATTAAGGAGTCAGGCTCACTGAGCATGAGTGGGACTTGCTTACGTCTGAGTAAATATTGCAATATTGAGTAAATATTGCTTGGTTCCTATTATGCAGCTGGATCAGGATCAGGTTGGTGTTAAAAATCACTAATGGGGTTGCAAGTTTTATTTGTTTCTAAATATTTCACATGCATTTATTTACAAGGTGGTGCAGGACTCCAGGGTTACATTGTTATGATAATAAACACTATAACTTATTGCAAGGCCGCCTGCGCTATCTTAATAAAAACAACGCAGTGCCAGTTACTGCCTACCAAGCCATCCATGCCACTCAATAGTTGGCATGGATCAGAGGAGCCCCATAGGGCAGGATGGGGTGTTACCCCTCACGCCGAGGAGACCTCCAGCCGGAGAAGACCTCCAGCCCAAGCTGCATTTGATGCACTGGAGGCCATGAGGGCCCACTGCTGCTTAGGATTGCGTTGCCCATCTCTTAGCCATGAAGCTCCACCAGCTGATGATTGTATTTTAAATTTTAAAAAGTTATTTGTCCTTTTCATAAATATTAACAGTGCAATCCTAAGCATGTCTACTCAAAAGCAAGTCCCACTGTGTTCGGTATTACTTCCTCCTAGGAAAACATGGTTATTGACACACAGCTCCTTCTAATTCTGTTGAGGTCATCATGCATCAAATCTTTTCTTAGAGATTTATGCATATTAATATTTTTTTCCAGATTTCTATGCTTTGGGGTGTCCTCTGGGGAGAAAGCCGGAGTCCAAATCCAATAAACAAATAAAAATAAATATGCCAACATTGCCTGTAAATGCCAACGTGGCTGAGGAACTGGGGCCTCCAGAGCTTGGATGCTTGCTTTTTTGTTCCAGCCAACAAAAGTGTCAGGATCCAGAACAAAAAACAATAATTGTGTTATTCAGATGAAGCATTTTTTAATTGCACGTTACCTCGAAGCCCATTTATAATAAGCCCCCATCAGGAATTACCTCCGAGAAAACATGTTTTCCATGAACGCTATACCTGCTCCTAGCTTACGCACTTTTCCATGGAAAGAAGGCGCATTGTGTTCACTGGGCCATGCTCCCCAAACAAGTCCTGTATGCCGAAGGCTGCAATCTCACAACACAATCTTGTACACATACCAAGGTCTCTTTTGCTGGCCCCTTGCCCTGCTGGAGCTAGATCTGGCCTGCTTTTCCCCAGGATGAAGATTGCCCACCACAAATCTCACAAGTGCGGGCAAGAACTGTGCGCAACTACTTTGTGTTGAAAAGAGGAAAAAAGAAATTCTGCTTTGGGGTTGCTCACAGTTCAGTAGCTGAAATAAACGAAGAAAGTGCAGGACAACCCTGGGTATGTTTACATGGAAGTAAATCCCAGGACATGTGTTGAGATCTGCAGCCTTAATCACCCACTTTGCATATCTCCTTTGTGTTGGTGCTGCTTCTGCAGAAAGGACAAAGTACTATGCAAATAGGAGCTGCAGTCAACCTCCCCTCCCCCTGCACCTGAAGGTCTTGCTCAATTCCTCCTTTGACTTCTAAGATTTCACCAGACATGCCTCAGACTTTTGCAGCAAGAAACTTGGTTTTTTAAAATTTTATTTTAATAAAGAGATTGCCAAGATATCCAATTTTGTATGAAATATTGATTTAATTCATTTATGCATCCTTGTCTTAGGGATATGCAATGATATTTCCAGTAGTATAACAAGAGGGGGTGCAAAGCTATCCTCTTCAACTCTACTCAGAAGTAAGTCCTATTGTATTCAATGAAACTTACTCCCAGGAATGTATGTATAGGATTGCAGCCTAGGAACATAAGAGCCCATCTAGTCCAACCTCTAGTATCTCACAGGGACCCACCAGATGCTCCAGAGACAGGGTAACCCTATGACACCCTTTTCTAGGACATGTCCTGGACTTTAGCCTTGTGTCTTAGGAAAAACCTTCAATGTCCCCCTTTTTCTTGTAAGCAGGTAGTATGTAGTCTTCTTGTAATTAATAAATTATGGCTGCAATCCTGGGAGTTAGACCTATTGAACAAAATGGGGCTTATTTTTGAGTAGATATGGTTAGGATTGTGCTTATATGTAATAAATTATGGCAGCAATCCTAACTTTCCTGGGAGCATGGCTATTTTTAAACTTTATATGTCCTATCTCTCATTAAAAACCGGTTCTATAGTGTAGGTGCGGACCTGCTGGAGCCCACCACTGGATAAGAGCATTTGGAAGGGGTTAGGAAGATAGCTAGGAAAAGGACAAACTGTATTGTTCTATCACATGTTGGGCCGAGCTGCCCGCAGGACCAGACATGTCCTTGCTCCACACTGGAACAGAACAAGTGTGGCTTTTCTAACATTGTGTGGCATTACTGGCACTTGTGCCAAATCTGTGGCACTTGTGCCAAAGTGGGTCCCCCTACCCAGTCCCCTCCACAGGAGCCTCCCAAGTTGTGGTTTCTTTAGTGGGAAAACATCGAGCAAGGGCATTCATATCTCAGCTATGATGCTCCTGGTGGCAGTAGCATAGCTAGAGGGGGTGCAAAGCAGTTTTTGCAGGCACCTAAATGTGCAGGGCAAGCAGCCCTTCCCTATTATTTTACAAATACTAACAATGTAGAGACCACATTCAAGAATTTGTATGTTCAGGTTTGAACCCCTGCATTGGATACCAATTTTCCCAGTTTAAAAAAAACCAGTTAAACAAAAGCAATTGTTCACCAGGCAATGCATCAGTTTGTCTTTGGACTTTAAAAAGCTTTGTTTTGGCCAGGAAGCAGACACTTTTATTCATTCTGCAAAGCAATTGCAAAGTTATTATCACTTGTATTCACTGGGGATTCATGGAGGGGTTCACTCCCCCCAAATCCAATCAAAGCGGAAGCTAAACAAATTAACCAATTAATTGCCAGCTACATTACCATGGTAAGCAGGCTGTTTTTAAGCTATTAACTGCCTAAAATATGTTTTCTCTTTTAATTTAAAGGGCCAACCTCATTCTTGTTGAGATAAAATTGCAGGTTAAAAAAGCTGAAAATTAGGTCATACCTGTAGTTTTTACTGGAGTTTCACGTCTGCATGATGAATGCTTACCCACCCCACTATGGCATTTCATAAATAGGTTTGGCTAGAAGTTTATTGGGACAGGGTCTGGTCTTCATGCACATGAATGGTGCTATATAAATAAATAGAACATGTTTCTGTCTATAGTCCCTGAACATATGACGGCTGTGAAAAGCAGCTGCATTTATTTCAAAGACAGGGTTAAAGGTATATGCTTGGAAATCCTGAACCATTTAATGGCTAACAGTGACCACAGGAATGGGTTTTCCCCAGCTGCCAAGGGAAATCCCATTCCAGATGGCTGGATCTGTTCGGCTTTCCCTTCCATTGCATTGGTGGCAAAAAAGGATGACCATAATAAATTAACCAACCCTTGCCATGTCATCCTGATGTTAATCTATTCTAGACCTCTGGTTCCCAACCTGTGGTCTGTGGATGGCAGGTGAGACCTCAGAAGTGGTCTGAGAGTCTCTAAGGAAAAAACAGATCACCACTGATCACTTCCAGCATCTTGCTGAGTGTTTCCCCATGGACCGCATGGAAACCCTCTCTTATAACCTATGGGGCAGTGCATGCTAAGGAGATAATTCCCAATGGACCATTTATATAGGTAGTCAACAGACTTGTCTAGGGCTCTTGGATGTGCAAGTCCACCTCCAAAATTTTTTATAGGGCCCACTTTTATGGAAAACTACTAAAAAAAAACCTGAAAATGCTTTAAAGGCAGGCTGATAGGACACATGGCAGTGATTCAACATACCCTTTACCGAGGATCAATGCATACTCATGGGTGCAGGCTGTTTCGTAACTCACCAAATTGCACTGAATCACTGTGGTCCTGAATTAACCTTACCAGCAGTCAATGGTATCACTAGGGTTTGGGTCATCCTGTGCAGGTCAACAACACCCCATGCATGGACCTTTATAGTGAACACTCCGGGCAGTTGGTATAGTTACGTACCATTGTCCCACTCCCATTATTTTGGCTATAATTTTGGATAGACTTGAAATATTTCAATGTCATTTGTTTCATTGCATTTTGCATGAAATTACATGTTGAATGATATATAACATGTTGGTATTAGAAAATATTGTAAAAATCCCTTTGGGGGTTTAGATTCGCCTGTCCATGTAAACTGCTTTGAGTAAAGACTGAGGAGCAATCCAAAAATGTCCAGAAAGCCGATATATAAATGTCTAGTTGTTATTATTATTATTATATTAAGATTTTAAACATTTTGGGCACAATCCTAAGAAATTTAAGCTGGCCTAATTCACCCGGCCTATCTTCCCATGATGGTGTTCGGAGGTCATCGTATGCCTAACCCTCCCAGGAGTGGGGCAGAAATGCCTTACGTTACGGCACTTTTGTGCCTTATGTTAAGGCACTTATGCCAGGACTTAGGCTGGCCTAAATGGAGTTTAAGATTACAACCTTTGTCAAGTAGCGGTCACCCCATTGTCAGCAGTGCACCTCCATTGCCGGTTCACATTGTGTCAGAAATAAATGCAGAAACCCAACAGTTTTCCTTTCTTCTCTTTCTTATAAAGATTTTTCTTTCCCTTCAAGGCTCTTTCTTTCTTCTCGTAACTACATCTGTCTGTGGAAGAAGCGGCTGCGTCTGACAGCGCCACCAAAGCAACTCTGGGCTGCCTGTCACTCCGTGCATCCAGCGTGCCCAGCGCCGCTCAGATATCTCGACGCTGATGAAACGGCGTGTCAAACTCTTGCCAAAGTGAGTTACAATAAACAAACATTTGGGTTTGGCACCTCCACTTCTGGCGTCGCTGCCTTGTGAGAAGGCCCTAAAGAGAAAAGAACGACTACAATGGTGCTTCTTCATGAAACCGGAGGAAGGCGGAGGTTGCGGGGGAGCACGCAGGGAGCCAGCCACTGAAATATGGCAACTTTTCAGCGCTAAACACACTACATGCATACCCAGGTTTGTAACTGATGTTACTGGCAACATGCCAGTCTCTCGGCAAGCGGTCCCGTCTCCGTACGACAAAACTCTCATTACTTGAAATTCTCCCAAGGTGTACTGGGGTCTCTCCAGCGAGTCGCCATGAGGTAATAGGAATTGCCAGGCCCATTTGTCTGGAAGCGTTTCTTGTAAAAATAATGGCTCCTGTCTCTACAACGGCGATAAATGAGAATGTGGCAGAAAGGGTTTTTTTAATTAAAACTAAGCTGAAAATTAAAGACAACACAGGGCTCTTTATCAGAAGGTGCATGAAGGGGCGGCCATTCTGTCACGTGTTGAAACGTTTGGGGGCTTTTGTTGTTTTTTCTAAGTCAAGCTGAGGGTACAATCCGAACCAATTTAGGCCAGCACAACTCACCTGTCTCCCCGTTTCTGGGGTGGTGTGGGGTGGCCGGCGCATGTCTGGGCACTGGTGCATTTGCCACTGGTGGCACAGAAGAGATGGGACTCATGCCAGAACATGTGACGGACTAAGGCTGCAATCCTAAAGACGCTTTCTTGGAAGTAAGACCCGTTGAACACAATGGAGCTTACTTTGAGTAGACGTGGCTAGGATTGTGCACTAACTGGGGCGTAGGATTAATATAACAAAAATATTTTACCTGGAACAAGTTCTGCCAAGTGGAATTCTTGTGGCAAAAATGTGTGTAACATTTCAGTAACTAACCCTACAATCCAGAGTAACTACGGGAGCACGTAAGAGACATTACGTGTACCCGTAGTTACTGCACCATCTTATGAAAACCTATGGGAAATTCATACTGCAATCCACAGCAAATTGTTCTTACACCGGAGCAAGGACTCCCCGTAGTTACTCTGGATTGTGCCCTAAGTTTGTGCTGGGCTGGCACAAGTCCCTTGAAAGGAGGTGTGCCAGCCTACGGAGGCTGCACTCAGCCTCTGCGAAGCACTGAGGAGGACCTAAACATTGGCTGAGCTCAGCCAATATGGAGGTCTGAGGGGATTGGGGAAAGATGGAGTGGAAGGGGATGTTCTGGGATGGGCAGAGGACAGATAGAGGGTGAACCCTATTGAGGGCTTATGGAGAGCACGAAGTGAGCTTGAAACCCTGCACTTGTGCTAGATCCCATTCCTCAAGTGGTGCAGAGGTGGCACAGAACCGAGTAGACCCATTGGGGTAGCTGCCACCTTACATGGGATAAAGGGAGAAGTTTCCCTTTGCCCTGCACCACTAGTGACCAAAAGCTTTAGGAGACTATGGGCACAATCCAGAGTAACTACGGGAGCACATAAGAGATATTACTAGCACCCGTAGTTACTGCACCACCTAGTAAAAACCTATGAGAAATTCATATTGCAATCCAGAGTAACTTGTTCTTACTCCGGAGCAAGGACTCCCCATAGTTACTCTGGATTTCACCCTTAATAATGCTGCAATCCTAAAGACACTTTCGTGGGAGTAAGACCCATTGAACACAATGGGGCTTACTTCTGAGTAGATATGGCTGGGATTGTGCTCTAACGAGCTGAGCTTAATTCTAGTGGCAAAGATTGTGAAAGTCTTGATCCATACAAATAACACCTTCATGTTATAATATCATCAGAAAGATAATTTATTACTGAATGCCATGAAAGAAGCTACAACGGAATATCTATGTTCGGTGTTTTATCAAAAGTTATGGCCAATTAACCAGAAAATATTTATTTATTTATTTATTTACTTACTTACTTACTTACTTACTTACTTACTTACTTACTTAGGTTGCAATCCTAAACACACTTTCCTGGGAGTCCCACTGAACATAATGGGGCTTACTGTTGAGTTGACATGGTTAGGATTGTGCTCTTAATAAATTAAATTTGATTTTGGCAGCAATCCTTAACACACTTTCCTGGGAGTAAGCCCCATTAAATATAATTGGACTTACTTCTGAGTAGATAGGCATAGGATTGCATGCACCCAAATTTGTCACTGAAAGGAGGGGCTACAAAGTGTACTATGGTACAGTTCCCAACATCTCTGGCCTAGGGATCAGTGCAATCTGATTTCTACTCAAAAGTAAGTTCCATTGTGTTCAATAATACTTACTCCCAGGAAAGTGTGGTTAGGATTGCTGCCTACATGTGCTTACACTTGTACTGTATAATGGATGCAAACCTTGTGGTTGAGCATCTAGATTTCACACTCAAAACTTAATCCGGAGCTTCAGCAGAGAACTTCTGATGTGGTGGATCAGACCAAATGCTGGAGTTTCCCTCAATGGCCCATCAATTGCCACGAGGAAGTTCTCAAGTAAGACAAGGCCATCTGCCCATATTGCCCTGCAAAAATTGGCATACATGCTTACTCCAAAGTCAGTCCAATTGAGTTAAGTGGGATTTACTCCCCAGTAAATCCACAAAGGACTCTGACGCTGCAGAGTCCTAGACATCCTTGCGGGTTTACATCCTGAGCACCTCTCCTTTTAGAAATTAAGCAGTGCTTAAAACAAAGGAACAATTTAAGCAGGAAGTATGTAAATGAAACTAAAAAAAAAGTTGGCCAAGGTCTCAGGTTGTGCACACGCATATGCACCCACATACATGGGTAGGAGGCCTTGTTTACACAGCAGCTTATCTCAAGATAACAGCAGCTGACTTACTACAACTTGAAAGTGGTTTGCAGGAAAAACCCACAGTATGCTTGAGCCTGCAGGAGGAGGCATCTGTAAGAGGTTTTTTTGGGGTGGGGGCAGAACATACCCTTTTAAGACTTCATCAGTGAACACAGAGTCACCCTTCTATTTTGGTGGCCCTTATTCCCACTTCAAAGATCTCCTGTCCCCAATCCCAGACCATTGCACATTGCTAAAGTTTTGTCTCCGAACGCCCTGCTTTATTTTGCAATCGCCTGGCATTTTGTTCATTGCAAAAGCAGAGGGTGTGAGTTCCTGCAGTTGCATACAGTATTAGGAAAAATATAATACTTATTCCTTATTATGTTATAAACTGTTCAGAATGTACCTTCCCAAATGTGTGGATAGCAGATTGTGTATCACACAGTACGTTAGGCTGAAATCTCACAACATGGCGGACAACAGACTTCTAGACTTTTGATCTGATCCAGTGGAACACTTTCTCTTTGAGCCTACCTTACAGGGCTGTTGTGACAACAGAAGGGGATACCCCTCTGTTGTGCACATCAGGATTCTTCTTAGAGGAAAGAGGGAAACAAAAATAAAGAAATATCACTGCACAGTCTGAGTTACAAAAGCCCTGTCTCTCGAAAGTATCCTGTTAATTTCAGCAGCGAAACTGAGCGGGGAGTAAGTTTTGTTGGTACAGACAAAGCCTCTTTTAAAAATAATCACTGGTTTTAAGACATACTGTACAGTACTGAGAAAATGTGACATCAACACAGCAAGAACAAAAACAGCAGGCTCTATTACATGACACTAATATTTCAAACCACAAGGGAAGCCTGTCTCCAAAAATATATGCCCTTACAGTTAATGGAATTCTCCGACTCTAGAGCCAATTGTCTCCTTGTAGTGCTTCTGAACAGGTCAGCCTGACCAGATTCATTGTTGAGCAAACCTTAAACTATTGTATTACCCTTTGCGGAGGAAGATTTGATAGGATCTTTCTTCCGGTGCTTCCCAAATACCCAGGGTCGGTCCAACAAGTTGAGCCAACTGAGAATGTTGCCTCAGGCACCAGATGGCAAGGTGCCCACAGCTCCTTCCTCTATGAAGGGGAGAGGGCTACGGAGCATAAGAAATGTGAATGAGAGGGAGTGGTGGCCAAAGCATCAGTGCGTCACTACCTGTTGTGCTCCACCTTCCTCTTCCTTTTCCAAACTATTGAGCAGGAAAAGCAAAGGCTGGCAAATCACCAACTATGTGGAGGAAGCATTGCGCCATGTGGAGGTCTCGGGCTGGCCCAGTGCATGCTGCCTGGCAGCAGCTGAACACAGAACCGTATCAGGATAATTGTGTGATCCAGAGACGTGTGGTGTGACCCTACAATCCAGAGTAACTACGTGAGCACGTAAGAGACATTACGTGCACCCGTAGTTACGGTACCACCTAGTGAAAACCTATGGGAAATTCATATTGCAATCCAGAGTAAATTGTTCTTACACCGGAGCAAGGACTCCTTGTAGTTACTCTGGATTGCACCCTAGGTGAAGCAGAGCTGCCCCAGTGAAGTCATCTAAAAAGAGTTGCCACAATATAAGGTGCGCACCTATGCGCAGAGTGCATAGGTTGCAAGTGCTTGCACAGCTCAGACTCCAGAGGGTCGGCTCTGCCTCACCACCCCCCCCTCCCCAATGTTTCACATCCTTGGTGTGATGTTGGTTGTTTACAAAAACCACAAAGATTCTTGCACCCTTTGAAGATGAACTAACAAAGCAGAAACAGTGATGGGCTCCAGTCTGCCTTGGCAGATCATGACTCCAGATTTCTAAAGAAGTGGATTGTAGACAAGAATTGCTCTCACTACAAGGTGTTTGATCGTCTTTAAAGGGCTGCACGAATCTTTGTTGTTTCTGCAACAAGAATCATATCAAAGGGATACTGCTGAATGGAGGAGTGTGTGTTTCAGAGAATATTGTTCTTCATATGGGATTCCTCTTGGAGTAGGAGGTGGCTGTGGGTGCCGCAAGTGGTTAAGACACTGTGCCTGTTAACCAGCAGGCCAGGGTTCGAGACCCGGGTCGGCCCCACAAGACAGGGTGAGCTCCTGTCCTTAGCCCAGCTCTGTGACGCCAGCTGGATCCAATCGTATTGGCTCTGCCTTTCCATTGGACTAATTCAGTGGCGTGGAGAGGGGGGATTTGCTGCTTGGGTATCAGCCTATCCTCCATAACAATCTAACCCAGGCTTTCGTGCTTCTCATGCAGCGTATGCATCGCCGAGCACGATACCATAGTCTTTCAAGACTGATGGAGGCCTGCAGGAGGTGATAAGCTGAGCTGGGAGGTATCCTGTAGACTCCTCTTGCTACGTAAGAGAATTTTAAATCTTACCTGTGATTTTCAACCTTTTCCATCTCATGGCACACTAAAAGCACAATCCTATCCATGTCTACTCAGAAGTAAGTCCCATTGTGTTCAATGGGTCTTTCTCTCAGGAAAGTATGTTTAAGATTGCAGCCTAAGGCACCAAAATTTTCAGGGCACACCATCAGTTTAATGTGCCACTGAATCTAATGCGCATCCCATTTTTAAAAATATTGAAATGAAAAATGTTTACTGGCGATTGTAATGCACACCTGCAAAGCAGGTGCAAAATTTAATTTTACTGCCTATAACAATGAGCTATATGATAACAATAATATGACAATTATGATTTTACCTAATTGCACTAGGTAATAAAATCCATACAGCGATGGGTTTATGTTACATTTTTTATAACAATATAGTAATCTGTTAAATTAATACTAACCTATACTTATAATCAAATACTCTATTTACTATAATCTAATGCGCTATGTGTATCCTGATTTTGGAGACTAAATTCAGCTGAAACACGTGAGCATTAGATCCGAGTATTTGCATAGGATTGCCATAATTCTCATCCACAAAATCAGGACAGGAACCTCTCTCCCATTTGCCAGTATGTCAATACAAACCTCAAAAATCAGGACTGTCCCCTGTTTTTCGGGACATATGGCAACCCTATAATTGCAAAAGGTTATGATCCTGCTTATGCCACTTCTTTTTCAAGTTCATTTGCACTTGGTGACATGGTGACAACATTTTTGTGACTAACAAGCCACATCTGGATGGGTTGGGCCACATGACGAAAACTCAGCGTCTGTTTGGAAACCTTATATAGGCAAAAGTTTCTAGACGTAGAAGAAGTGGAAAACTTTCTGACCACAGCCAGGCTCTATCCCTCCTCCCCACTTCACCCGTAAAGCTCTCCAAAAAGTCCCTGTTACTTGCAACACTTGCGTGTGACTTGCAAAGTTTTTCAATGGAATCTAACCAAAAGCAAACCAGACCCTTTAGGATATTGGGGAGGCTCAAAGTGAAGATGAGGAAGGAAAAGAAGTATGAGGATTTTGAATGAGAAACAATTCAACAGTGAAGATGGTGTGTGTGTGTGTGTGTGTGTGTCCCTACAATCCAGAGTTACTACAGGAGCACGTAAGAGACATTATGTGCACCCGTAGTTACTGCACCACCTAGTGAAAACCTATGGGAAATTCATATAGCAATCCAGAGTAAATTGTTCTTACACCGGAGCAAGGACACCCCGTAGTTACTCTGGATTGTGCCCTGTGAGAGAGAGAGTGCATGTATGTGTAAGTATGAACTAATTTGGGAATCTGCAAGTGTCATACGAAAATGAACAATCGCAATGTTATCATTCAATGGAGCCCACTTAAGAAGAGGCAGTTTAGCCCAGTGCCTCGTCTTAGCAAAGAGGCCCTGGCTTGGGGAACAGTGCGCACTTGAAACTGCTGAGTAAGACACCATGTGCGTAGAGGGTGAATCAGCAAAAAACTCTACCGAGTAATTTGTACCTCTGTTGAAATCTGTCATCACAACCTCTGTGTAGCTGCACCTCTGAGTAATGTCATGGACAGAAATGTTCTTAAATATTTTTCTTTTGTCACTGATTTTGTTTTTCCCCCATGACAAAAATGCAAAAAGCAATATTATATGTTTTTATTCCATGGGTGCATTTTTATAAATTATAATTATAATTTATAATCTCTTTCAAAATATACTAGGCAGGTGATATGTGTGGCATACCGTACAATCCAGAGTAACTACGGGAGCACATAAGAGACGTTACGTGTACCCATAGTTACAGCACCAACTAGTGAAAACCTATGGGAAATTCATATTGCAATCCAGAGTAAGCTGTTCTTACACCGGAGCAAGGACTCCCCGTAGTTACTCTGGATCGCACCCGTAGTGTCAGTAGATTCAGCCCCAGTCATTAACCATGCACCACCACCCCTAGTCTAGCCCAACCAACTTGTAGTGACCAATTTTTTTGTTTAACCACCCCCCCCCCACACACACACACACACTTTTGGTTTGTTATACAAAATTGAGAAGAGCGGAAAATGGGGATCGAGTATTTTTACTGCACTTACTTGAATTGAATGTACCACTGAATCTAATGCTTATAATCAAAATACTATATTTACTCAAATCGAACGTGCCCTTTTCCACCCAAATTGAGTCTAAAATCAGGGTGCGCATTAGATTCAGTTAGACTTTTGTAAATACAGTATTTGTATTATAAGTATAGGGTGTGCATTAGATTTGATGGCGCATTAGATTCAAGTAAATGTGGCACCATATTTACCCAAATGTAATGAACCATTGACTCTAATATGCACCCTTGTTTTGGAGACACAATCCTAACCATGTCTACTCAAAAGTAAGCTCCATTGTGTTAAATGGTCTTACTCCCAGGAAAGTGTCTTTAGGGTTGCAGCTGAAAAGGGTGAGCGTTAGATTCGACTAAATACAGTATTTTGTTATCAACAGAAAATCTCATCTCTGGCCATGGACATGACGGCCTTCACCACACTCCAAAAACCAGGAGACTCAGTTCCAGAAAACTCCAAACAGCAGAAGGTCTTGCAATGCGCCATGTTCCAAAAGAACCTGATCCACTCAATCAGAAGCTGATCCACACCTGCTATCAATGCTTCCTTTGAAACACTGTTCAGTCTACTTTAGGCACCATTTTATTTCCCGTGAAACCCTGAGCGGAGGAAACTTTTTCAGATGGAAGCAGCGGCATTGCCTGAGGCTCTCCATGGGTCAAACTAGTTTTGCAGGATGAGGCAGATTCAAGGAGAATCTGTCAATCAGGGTATCATGAACTTTGATAGCGCAACAGAATCTCCATTTTCAGAGGCAGATTTTTTGGGGAGAGGGGGAAAGGAGGGGTGAACAAGCAAAGGTAGGAGACAACCACTTTCACGCTCTGTTTGGGTACACCTCGAGGCATTTAGCCAGGTGTAATTGGAATGCTGGAATAAATGAACCAAATCCATGGGAGATTACAAGGATATGTTTTTTTCCAGTGTAAACAGAAGTTTCATTAAAGCTACTGGTTCCTCTTTCTAGTAAATGCTGTTTAAATTATTTTCTCACAATTAAATTTTAAAGATTAAATTATATATATTTAAATATATAAGAAATTATATTTCTTTCTTCTGTAAGAATTTGTGGCAATGCAGAAATGATCCAAAAGGTAAACCTGAAATGTTGCAAGCAAAACATGGCATTGCTAGAGGGGTATGGTTGACCTATATCCCAATATATGCCAATGCCATGTGGGTGGCGCAAGCTGTAAAGACGCTGTGCCTGTTAACCAACAGGCCAGCATTCGAGACCCGGGTCGGCCCCACAAGACAGGGTGAGCTCCTGTCCTTAGCCCAGCTCTGCGACGCCAGATGGATCCAATCGTATCGGCTCTGCCTTTCCATCGGACTAATTCAGTGGCCTGGAGAGGGGGGATTTGCTGCTTGGGTATCAGCCTATCCTCCATAACAATCTAACCCAGGCTTTCGTGCTTCGCATGCAGCGTATGCAGCATCAAGCATGATACCATAGTCTTTCAAGATTGATGGAGGCCTGCTTTTTTGCTAGAGGGGTATGGTTGATGGTTATCCCGATATATGCCAGTGCTGTATATCTAGTGGCATTGCTAGAGGGGTATGGTTGACATATATCCTGATATATGCCAATGCCGTATATCTAGTGGCATTGCTAGAGGGGTATGGTTTACATATATCCAGAAAACAGGGACAATCCCAATTTGGGGGGATTGTATTATTATACTGGCAAATGGGACACAACCACAGAGGGACCTGTTTCTGTGGAAGAGAATTATGGCAATCCTATAGAGGGGGTGCAAAGCACTAAATTTTGCAGGGGGAACCAAACTCCCCCATCCTCTATTTTAAATGGCTGCATTCCTGCATTTCTGTGCAATTCACATTTGTGGGCAAAATGCTCTTTGCTCCCCCACCCCCCCGCCTGAACCTCAGGGCACCTGATGCTGTTATTTTTTCTAAACCCAACAGCTGAACAGATCTATACCTCCAAGGAGACCACCAAGATCCCCAAGGCTAAAGGAGCCACAACTCAGGAAATCTATGAATAGAATTCCCTCTGTGTGTTCATTTCAAGTGTTAATTGCCACCACCATCTTCCCGCAATTTGGATTGGGAACACAGAAGATTATTAATAATATTTCCAAAAAAAACTCCACTTCCCTCCAATCTTCCACTTAAAGTGTTCTGCTTTCTAAGGCGCAGGGAGAAAAAGTTGATTTCCTTTGTTACGCAGTCCATTAAGTTTGGTTTCTCGCATCCGTACCATTCACCACAACTTTTTATGGGATTTAACTGTCAGCAAAGGGTTATGAATCCCAGATGTTCAAATATGGATATTGCACATAAGTAGAAGTTTACTGTGTGGCACTTGCAAAAAAAAAATCCTCTTACAAAACTCTTTGCAGGCTTTATGAAAGGAAGTTGAAGGTTTTTTCTTTCTGGAACTGATGTTGCTTGTGCCAAGTACTGATATATATCATTCTGCAGGGATGTGTCAACCCAGAGGATTGAAAAGTTCCTGCTCCTTTTGGAACAAAAGAACAGAGTGGCTGAAAGGAGGGCCAAGAGGAAGGAAATGGATAGGTTGGGGCTTAAAAGGATTATGAACTCAACAGGTGCTTCAGTGTTGTACAAGCCAGTTATACAGCACCAGTGAAACTCTTGAGCAGGAGGTGATCCTATTGTCCTGCTTAATGGCTTGGCCTCTATAATGACCACTAATTACAATCAAGAGGAGCTTGGCAGGCAGATCCCACCTGGGGGAAAGGGAGAAATCTATCAGTGCTCTACCAGGCAGTGGCATAGCTAGAGGGGGTGCAAAGCACTATGTTTCGCAGGGAGCCTCACCACAGCAGGCAAGCGACCCTTCTGCATCCCCTTTGGAGCCAATCCAGATGTTGACAGCTAAACAGAGGTGTACACCCGGCTCCATAGCGGGAGGGGCAGATTCCATGCTGCAGAGATGCTCCTTGCAAAACTTAGTGCTTTGCACCCCCTCTGGCTATGCCACTGTCTGAATTTCTGAAGCTAACTGGCTAGAAACAGGAAGTTAATTTTATTCCTGGGGGGACGGGACAGGACAGATGATGTTTTAGGATATTATATGTACTCTTGCTTGCCTGCATTCCTTCTCAGGAAAGCAGGTATTAGTGCATTAGTTAGTGGCTAAGAGGCTGAGCCCTGCTGGGTGGAATCTTACCCATGGCACTGGGATCAGTGCCAGGCTCCTTTGAGCCCTGGGGTACTGACTGTTCTTGCATGTTTTCTGTGTGCATGCAAAGGACAACCTGCTCGATCTCCACCCACTCACCTTGCTTGCCTCCTTTCCCTTTCCCAACTTTGGATTGCTACACCTTGCCTTGCCGTCCTCATGAAGGGTGATCCACTTTTGGACCAAAATTCATATGGAAATTGAGCACCTGGACGTATTCAAGACCCATCAGCTTCTGGAGAAGCTAGAGAGAGGTGGACATACCCATGTCTTTCTTGTCCTCCACACTAGCCAAAAGAGGTTGCTGTGAGATTCACAGCAGCCCAAGATTTTGCTTTAAAAGCAAAAATCCTGTTGTGATTTTGAAGACCAGCTAGCTTATTTCAGGTTTTCTGAACCCCGTTCTAAGTGGTGAATTGCACATAAAGCTAAGTGATGGAGGGGTATGGTTGCTAGAGGGGTATGGTTGACCTGTATCCCAATATATGCCAATGCCATGTGGGTGGCGCAAGCTGTAAAGACGCTGTAAAGATGGCAATTTTCAACATTTTCATTTTCGCAGCCCACTGACCTCTATGGTCTTCACCTCTTCAGATGCCACTTCCAGCTTCCAGGTCTGTGGTTCTGTTTCTAAGGCTGCAATCCTAAAGACACTTTCCTGGGAGTAAGAC
Organism: Cryptoblepharus egeriae; assembly: GCA_030015325.1. Taxonomy (NCBI): domain Eukaryota; kingdom Metazoa; phylum Chordata; class Lepidosauria; order Squamata; family Scincidae; genus Cryptoblepharus; species Cryptoblepharus egeriae. The sequence goes on along the minus strand of JAREYC010000004.1, from coordinate 5,477,053 downwards.
CCATTGAACACAGTGGGGCTTACTTTTGAGTAGGCAAGATTAAGATTGTGCTCTAAGTCAGAATCATTGTTTGTCCTTCTGCAGGGAGGAAGAGAGGTTGGGCACGATCCAGAGTAACTACGGGGAGTCCTTGCTCTAGTGTAAGAACAATTTGCTCTGGAGTGCAATATGAATTTCCCATAGGTTTTCACTAGGTGGTGCAGTAACTATGGGTACACATACCCTACAATCCAGAGTAACTACGGGAGCACATAACAGGTATTACGTGCACCCGTAGTTACTGCGCCACCTAGTGAAAACCTATGGGGAATTCATATTGCAATCCAGAGTAAATTGTTCTTACACCGGAGCAAGGACTCCCCGTAGTTACTCTGGATTGCACCCATAATGTCTCTTACATGCTCCTGTAGTTATTCTGGATTGTAGGGATAGACAATTTGTAACTGCAGATAGTGACAATAGAAACAGAACTATAGAATTCAAAAGAGATTTTCTGTGATTTTCAAGTGCTCCCACTGCATGTGGGACCTTTAGTGGCAGACCTTTTGTGGCACACCAATGTGCACGCCCCAGAGGCACATTGGTTGGAAATTGCTGATCTAGAGTAATTGCATGACTCAAAATTGTCCAAGTGAGACACCTCTGCTGTCACAAGACTTGTGGCAGCCGTATAATGGATTGGCAGAGTCTCTGCAATTTCACAGCCAGGCACCAACACCAGAGTAGAGCTACTCTCTGATATTGTGATCTCACTAGGTGGTCTCATGCAAGTCAAGCCTTCTCAGTCTCACCTCCCCATCTGCATAACAGACAGTTCACCTTCTCATTGAAGAGTAAATCTGTCCTCTGTTTGCTGAGGTCCCAGTCAAGATCAACAACCCTATGGCTTTTTTTGGCTGAAGAATCAAGTGTTTCTCCTTTTATGCACCCCTCTTAAGCTAGCATAGGAGAGGACGTCTTCTGGAGAGGCCAGCCACGTTAGTGTGTGTTACAGAATCAACAACACCACAACAAAACAACACGGAATCTTATTTGAAGAATAACCCATTTATTTCAGCATAAGTTTCCGTTTTGGTGAACCAGAAAATATGTGGGACGTGTTGTCTGACCCTGATTAAAAACGGCAGAAGCGAGATGTGCAAATCTGCCTTAAAAATCACACTGCCAACATTTAACTTTTGTGTTGCATGTAAAATAGATGTCCAAAGTTGTGCTTAAGGAACATTTTAAGAGCTGCTCAAAAAGAAGAAAGTCTGCCAAATGCAACTCAACAGCAATATCTTGGCAGTCACATACCTATCTGTTACAAGGTCTCTGATAGCGCTATAGACATGTCTACAGGTCATGGGATCCTGACCTTGGTGTGTTTTTACTCCCTTCCCCTTGTGCATTAACTCCTGAACTCTTGCTTTTGCTTGGGGCCTCACGGCAGGCAGAGTTCAACCACATCTTGCACACAACCCTCTCTGCTTCTTGTCTCTCAACCGCCAAGAACTCTCAAGGACGAGGAAATACTGTAGCCTCCGCCATAAAACTGACCCCTTGTAAAATGAGCACTATGAGTAGCAGAGACACAATCTGGGCTTTGTTCCTGACTTGACTTTGCTGTGACAAATGGAGATGGAAGAGGAAGATCTCTCAAGAAAAGAAAGGAAGGGATACAAAGTGGATCCTAGTTATGGGGGCAAAAGTGCAAAAAGGGCACCTTCCCCAGGAAATATTGCTGCGGCAATAGCAGGTGTCCCCCCAAAAGTGCTTTATTGAAAGAAAGGCAAATAAGGGAGAGAGACACATTACAGAGGTATATACAGTTAGGTGTGGTGTAGAGCATTTGATTTTCAACCCTTCTCATCTCATGGCACACCAACAAGGTGCTAAACTTTGCACACCATGCTGCTGGTAGGGGCATCACATTCCCCAATTGCCTTACCAGGAAAGAAAGGTAAAGTCCTGCACCGATCTCCCCAAAGACCTGATGCACACCTGCAGACTACCTGCGGCACCACATTGTGCCAGGTCACAGTGGTGGAAAATCACTGAGTAAAGAAAGTAGACAGTTGATTGTGTTTCCTTCCTTTCTACAATATCTGAACTTAGAGTCATCTGACAAAGTTGAATGACAATTGATTGGTAGATTTAGGATAAAAAAATTAACCTACAATTGACCTAGATTTGGGATAAAGAAACTGACGCACAATCTGATCTACAAATAATGAACAGAGCATTTTTCTACTACCTGTCTTTCTTCTTTGGGATGGTTTTTATCCTATGAACATTCCCCTTGGTTTACACTTAAGTTTAGTTTTTACCTGACAGTCAATATAGTGGTTCTGGGAATTATACCACACACCTCATCCTGTTATTCTTGGAAAAGGCACTATTACTTCCTGGAAGAAAGGAGAAGAAATAAAAGCAATACTGGTGCCCACAGGAAGAGAACAAAAATGGGTAGGCAAAGAATAACTGCGATTTTCTGGAATATGCGTGTCAAAATGTTTCTCTATTAAGAATTCTTGGGCAGAATAGAACAATGGCACCAATGTGTACATTAATGTACAATTTTAATCTTATTTTCAAATCCACTAATGTTTTTAGGGGATCTGTGGGATCTTAACCCCCTCTTCCCAGGTATGGTACAGAAGCATCTTGTGGCACTTTTGTGACATCCCCAGGTCAGCACTGAACTTATGCTGGGGTTATGCCAGCCTAAATAGAGATTAGGATTGCAGCCTAAAATATTACTTGTAAATAAATATATTATTTCTTTCTAGATCATGGACTGTGGGTGGCGCAAGCAGTTAAGACGCAGTGGCTGTTAACCAGCAGGCCAGGATTCGAGACCCGGGTCGGCCCCACAAGACAGGGTGAGCTCCTGTCCTTAGCCCAGCTCTGCGACGCCAGCTGGATCCAATCGTATTGGCTCTGTCTTTCCATCGGACTAATTCAGTGGCCTGGAGAGGGGGGATTTGCTGCTTGGGTATCAGCCTATCCTCCATAACAATCTCACCCAGGCGTTCGTGCTTCGCATGCAGCGTATGCAGCGCCAAGCACGATACCATAGTCTTTCAAGACTGACGGAGGCCTGCTTTCTTTCTAGATCACCTTTTTAAACTTGTGTAAAACTAGATCTGTCCCAAACAAGTGTCATTTTAAAAAGTGCAAAAAATTTTGAGGATCGCTGGCATATGATTTACCTTGATTTCCAGTTCCTGGTGTCTCCCCTATGCCACACTTAAGATTGCTCCCTGCTTGAGACAAGGACCTGTCCTTTACACATTATTTTTTGCATGTTGCATTATTTATTATTTTTTGCATGTTGATGGAGCTGCAGAAAGATCGCCCAAACGGACTATCTGGAAAGACACAACAAAGTGGCCGCCGTGATACATTGGAATCTGTGCCAAAAGCACAACCTAGTCACAACCAAGAACTGGTGGGACCACAAACCAGAAAAGATAGTCCAGAATGAACAGGCCAAAATCCTGTAGACTTCTGTATTCAAAGCGACCACCACTTGGGACATAATGCACCAGACATCACTGTGGTTGAGGAAAAACAGGTTTGGATAATTGACATTGCAATACACAGATATTGTTGGCTTCAAGAGAAAGAACATGAGAAGATCATGCGGTATAAGGACCTACAGATAGAAATTCAGAGAATCTGGGAAAAGAAAGGCACTGTGACTCCAATCATAATAGGTGCTTTTGGAGCGATTCCATTAAGTCTCCAGGAACATCTCAACTTAATGGGCCTCCAGAAGTTCACAACTGCCCAGTTACAAAAAGCAGTACACCTGGGAACATCACACATATTGAGATGATACCTTTGTGATTCCTTGTTCCTTGTATGGGAACCGAATCACAATAGAGCCCATTCCAGTCAAACACCTGGCGACTGTGAAACAGTACACAACAACAGCAACAACATTAATAACAAATCAATAATATTTTCAAAAGAGGCAAGCAGATAGATCTGAACCTGAACACACAGAACAGGCTGATAGATCTGAACACATACCCTACAATCCAGAATAACTACAGGTGCACGTAAGAGACTTTACATGCACCCGTAGTTACTGCACCACCTAGTGAAAACCTATGGGAAATTCATATTGCAATCCAGAGCAAATTTTTCTTACACCGAAGCAAGGACTCCCTGTAGTTACTCTGGATTGCGCCCTTAGTCAGCAAGGAGGAAATGCTCAGGAGGTCCACCTGCCAAATCTAGTCCTTCCTGCTTGGAGGGGAAAGATGTTCTCAGAGGCCAATGAATGAGTCAGCAGCAATGTTTATTCTCTAATAAAAATAGTACCTGAAGAGTGGTGTGTGTAAAGGAAGGAAGCCGGATGCAATAGATCAGTGGTTTTTAAACTGCCTCCAGAGGAGGAACCCTGCAGTTATTCAGAGCTTCCTCAATGATGAGCACAGGGATGGTGGACCAACTTCCATGGAAGACCAGTTGCCCACCACCCCTGATCTTCTCACGCAGTCTGCAGCCAGAGGAGGGTGATGTTATGGCAATACACTGTGGGCTGGCTTGCAATTCACATGTTTAATCAGGAGGATTGACTAATGCCTGGTCTGAACTCAGCAGGTGACTCAGAAAAAATTTTTTAGAATCCTGCTGGCAATACAGAGAGCTTCCTTGGCTAATAATAATAATAATAATAATAATAATAATAATAATAATAATAATAATAATAATAATAATAATAAGAATAAAAGTTCACACTGAAAGGATTCCCTGAAAGTGGAAACTCTGATGACCTTCATAGGCCTGACCATGCCATGAAGTTGCAATCAGGGTCAAACTTGGTACCAGGGTTGGAATCGGGGTCATCTCTCACCCCATTGGAGCGAAACAGGTGCACAGAGACACATAAGCAGAGTTGTCCATCGGCAGGCAAAGCCCCATGTTGGCAGTGCATGAAAAGCCTTTTGAAGCTACTTGCACTAGCTTAAGTAATACTTCAGGTTTTGTTGGGAAATCCGAAGTTTAACTGCCTAAAAAAGACTTTTCAAGTCATCCTGAGTGTCACAATATTTTCTGTGAGCATTGGTGAGACTCCCGAGAGTATCATGGGTGGACAGCATGTTGTGGACCTGTGCCCTGGGGTGCAATGGAGACAGGTCCATTACTGAATGCACACACACACACACACACACACACACAGTGGCATGCACAGTGGCATCTGGCATCTAACTCGCAGTTAGGCCAGCATAAGTCCTGGCACATGTCCCATACTGGCCTGGGGGTGTCACAAAAATGCTGTAAGGCACTTTTACACCACTCCAGGAGGGTTCAGCCAGTGTACAGACATGCACCGACCTCCACACGACATCATGAGAGATGAATGAGTTGTGCTGGCCTAAAATAGTTAGGACTGTGCCCTGAGTAGCACATGAGAGTAATATTGCTACAATCTGGGGCGATGAGAGTGTGTGTGTCACCCACTGTAGGGGAGACTGTATCACCCCGGGGATGTGCATCGCCTCCCCAGGACCCGCATCACCACCCACCCTGGGATGCATTCAAGTATTTGGCACACGCACAGTTCTGAGCGCTCTGACCAGATGCCACTGCGCATGGGCAAACTTCACCCATGCACAGTGGCGTTAGAGCAATCCTCCCTCAAAGCGTCACCCCGTGAGGTGCATCACCTTGGAGCACAGCGCATCAGTCGCACCACCTCAATGATGCCCCTGCTACAACCCCAAAGACCTGTCAGACTAAGACCCCAAGACCATGCAGGAACCCACCACCATAGGTGCTCCTTGTGGGTCATCAGGTAACCTGAAGTTGCTCCCCTGGCAAGCCCGACTTTCCCTCTGAAGCCATCCTGCTGAGTGAAGACAGTGAGTGCATGTAAGGTAAGCATATTATTTCAGCCTTCCTGGCTATAAATAGGCCTGGCTGCCTGTGGAGCTTGTTCACACTCTTGTCAGATCAAGGCTAAAAAATACTGTATTTACAACACAGTGTTCTGGGAGAAAAAAGGAAAAGATTAGAAAAAACCACAGATAGTCAAGAATGTCAGTTTCACAGATAAGTCTGATGTCTTACAATCTCTAAATACAAGGAAGAATTGAACTTTTAAGTTGGGCAGTCACTTCGTTAAGGCTTAGTCAGTTGCATGAGTTTCTGCATGTAATTGATTGACATTGCAAACCGAAGCATGTCTACTCAGAGGTAAGTCCCACTGTGTTCAATAGTACTTCCTCCCAGGAAAATATAGTTAGCATTGCAGCCTAAATCAGGAAAAAAGATCTATTGATTAAGGAATTCTACCAAAGGAAAAAAATGCATTTCCCCTCTGTTTTAAATGATGTTCATTTAAAAGGGCCGAAGGGCACCTAAGACATATCTGCAGCTGATGAAATTGAGAAGCTGGGCAATATTTAGAGCATAATTCTAACCGTCTACTCAAAAGTAAGCCCCATTGTGTTCAGTGGGTCTTACTATCAGGAAAGTGTCTTTAAGATTGTAGACTTAAGGTTCACTGCAGAGTAACTAAGGCTACAATCCACAGTATCTACGGGAGCACGTAAGAGACATTATGTGCACTCGTAGTTACTGCACTACCTAGTGAAAACCTATGGGAAATTCATATTGCAATCCTGAGTAACTTGTTCTTACTCCGGAGCAAGGACTCCCCGTAGTTACTCTGGATTGCGCCTTAAGAGGAGTCCTTGCTCCAGTGTAAGAACAAGTTACTCTGGATTGCAATATGAATTTCCCATAGGTTTTCACTAGGGGGTGCAGTAACTATGGGTGCACGTAATGTCTCTTACGTGCTCCCGTAGTTACTCTGGACTGTAGGATTAGCGAGACAGCGATTCACCATGCCTGTATTCTGAATAAACATATAAAAAATACAGTCCTATTTCCCAATATACACCTTTAAAATTGCTGTTATTTGTCACGTGTCATGACATAATATATAATATTATAAATATTAATAATATCATATAATAATATTATAATTAATTAATAATTTAATAACATAATAATATAAAAAGACAGATTCCTGTTCAGAGGACCTTACAATCTAACATATAATGCGGAGGAGAAGGCAGAAGAATTTGGGAGAGGGATAAACAAGGGAAGAGATTTGTGATTATTTAGTTTCCCATTCCAAAGCTTCATAAAGTCATCCCCAAGCAGTGCACTTTTATCTAAAACAGTGATTTTCATCTTTTTTTCATCTTCCAGCACGCTAACAAGGGATTGAAATGGTCAAGGAACACCATCAGTTGTTTTTACCATTGACGAGGCACACCAGGTTGATCAAATACCCCAATTTTCCTATTAATTAGATTTCCTCCAAATTCCCGCGGCACACTTGAGGACTATCCGTGGCACACCAGTGTGCCATGACACACTGGATGAAAACCACTGATCAAAAATGTAGAGAATGTGCATCAAAAGATTGCACTGAAAGAGTTGGTGGAAATACATGTTTGAAAACACAGAAACTGTACTATGTTCTGGAAGATCATCTTGGCACGCACCATCAAAGCAAGTCACATTTTATTTATTTTGCCTTTATTCTCTCTGCCTCTCCCTCCCCCCCCCTTTTGCTTTAGCCATTAAGATATTAGCAAAAGTTTCACTTTCATCTTTCCAAACTCTAAACTGTGTCGTCGATTTCCGGTTAGAGTGATGCAGGAGAAGTTCTGTTTAAAGAACTCCTGACAACGTTTAATGTGTATCAACAATATGTCACGAGTGAAGTCGTAAAAGGAATGAATTCATTCTGCAGTGTCACAATTCATGCGTGGAATTCACAACCACAAGATGTGATGATGGCCATGGATTTGAGAAAGTAATAGACATGCATCAAACCAGGACTGGTCTGCAGACTTGACAAGACTTGAATATTTTATCCTATTACACAAGGGGCCCTTAGGCACAGAGCCCAAGCGGGATCAATTGTTCAAAGTGGGTCCTATCCCTATTCTGTGATGTACGTGCCTATTCATATATTATTTCTAGCAGGTGTGAACATGTTATGCTGGAAGTACAAATAATAGGTGTCCATCTACCTCAATTACTCTAGGAAAAAAATGCATTCCCCCCTGTGTTTTTGATTATGCTCCCACGGGATAAAAAATGCCGTTGTTCATTGCATTGAGAGACACTATAGTAAAGTCATTTGCAAGTCACTAACTGTAGCCAAACTAAGAGTGAAATCCAGAGTAACTATGGGGAGTCCTTGCTCCGGAGTAAGAACCAGTTACTCTGGATTGCAATATGAATTTCCCATAGGTTTTCACTCGGTGGTGCAGTAACTACAGGTGCACATAATGTCTCTTACGTGCTCCCGTAGTTACTCTGGATTGTGCCCTAACTCAGAGAAAAATGGAGTGGCAGAAGTCAGACCCCACCTGCTACTCTTTGTTTTCATCTCCAAACAAGTGTATTGACTCACCCATGTGCATCATGCTGTATGCGCTCATCAGCCCAGCAGATATTCTGAGTCGAGAGTCTCGCCCAGCCCCCCTCTAATAAATTCCAGCTCTTGCTGTTCTCTTGGCTTCTTAGACTCCCCCCACCTAAAACAAATGGTTTAAAAGCAAAATTTACTGTTCCTTCAGCCCCTCATCCCAACGTATTTCTAAATCAGTTCAATATGCCTCTGACTACTAAAGTGTTTGACTTAGTTCCAACCTGAAGTGTTAGTTTTAAAAAAAATGAGGGGAAGCAAAAGAAAAATGCACTGATAGTTGGAATCTGCTGGCCCTTGGATGTAAAGGAAGATTTAAAACCAGTGGAGTGCATGGAGTGTTCATAAACATTGCCATTTGGAAGTGATCTGAGTTGGAAACCCATGCGCTTGTCACATCATTTACCACTATTAGAAGCCTGGAAGAGTCTCGCAGGTCCCTGACATCCACCCTTCTTCCGTCCACGCACACATACCAGTAAGCCGTTTGGAATGCATCCTGTCCGGAGGCGCATAGAAAGTTCACGCTGGAAAGTGGGCTGGTTTGCCTACGCCTTGAAAGAGTGGCAGGAGAACATGTTTGTGTCTTCCGAGCCCAGCACATTGCCGGATTTCCTTTTTACAGAAGGGGGCCTGACCATGGAAGGTGCCAAGAAGGGCAACAGAGAAGGGGACCAACACGTTTATGAACATCTGAAGCATGCCGAGTTATATCAGCACATTGGATGGTGTAAAAGTAGAGACTTATCTAACAGCCCCTTCATAGTGGCAGCTGGAACCCCGTTTCAATTGGCATGCCCTAGATCAGTGATTTTCAACCAGTGTGCCATGGCACAGTGTGCCACAGATTGTCCTCAGGTGTGCCGCGGGAATTTGGAGATTGACATTCATTAATAGGAAAATTGGGGGATTTGAACAGTCTGGTGTGCCTTCTCAATGGTAAAAAACAATTGACGGGGTGCCTTGACAATTTCAGTGCCTTGTGAAGTGTGCCGAGAGATGAAAAAGTTGAAAATCACTGCCCTAGATAAATTATTTCCAACCAGTGTGCCATGGCATACTGGTATACTGTGGAAGGGTTGCAGGTGTGCCGTAGGTCTTGGGGAAGGTCATTTTTAGTGGGGCATTTGAGTCCCGTTATTAGTAGTAAAAGTGGGAATTTGAGCCGCCTACCAGCAGCCTGGTCTGCCTTGTCAAGGTAAAAAAAAAAACCTGAATGTGTGCATTAACAATTTTAGTGCCTTGTCAGTGTGCCATGAAATTAAAAAGGTTGAAAATCTCTGTCCCATAGATACACTACCAGCTGCAGAGGATTGAATCCAGGTCCTATTATATGCAAAGCAAAAGCTTTTTCCCCGCTGCTTCTCTCTCTTTCTGTCCTTACTCATCAGGGCACAACCATAAGAATAAAAAGTTATCTGCTGGATTAGATAAAAAGTCCAGCACCCTACTTTCCACTGTGATGGTCAGTTGCATGTTGGAAACCCATAAGCAGGTCTCAAAGGTGCTACCTTCTCCTGCATTCAGGGCTCAGCCTTCGGGCCCACAGAGCTCTATGAAGTTGTCTGATCTCATTTTGAAATAATCTAATCTGGCCATCTAATCTTGCTTCTCTTGTAATAGAAACCAAGGCCGTTCAGTGAAATAGATTATCAGCAGAGCCAGCCCTGACAAAAGAAAATGCAACTTCACGCAGTGTAACTAATTTATAAAATAAGACTATAAGTTTGTAAGTTTACTAAGTTTCATCAAGATATGAAACTTTCTGGGACGCATGGTGGGAAACCATGATTGGGTTTAGATTTCCAGTGTTGGTCAGGACTTGTTCAGCGCTTGTGTTCAGTGGTGTAGCTAAAGGGGGGAAAGCACTAAGACTGCAATCCTAACCACACTTTCCCGGGAGTAAGTACTATTGAAAACAATGGGACTTACTTTTCAGTAGGCATATTGCTCAGTAAGTTTTGTAAGGAGCCTCACTGAAGCATGCAAGTGGCCCCTCTGTCCTCTTCTTCTGAGCCATTCTGGGCGTCTCCATTTTGTTCCCCCAACTTGGAAAGTGAGGGGATGGGGCTGCTTCCATCGCACGGTGAGTCTCCTTGCAAAACTTAATGCTTTGCACCCCCTCCAGCTATTCCAATCTATATGTCCTAGTAAACTTTCCATGTTTACTATGTAGCCAGTGCTGTAAACATTCTTGCGAGACACCGTCAAGACTTGGGAAATAACATTATCTGGACTGTAATTACTGTTGGTGTTTGATTTCAAAGGGACCAACTCACTGATGAGTCAGGAGCGGAGCCTGGAGGAATGTGGTCAACCTTGGGTGGTGTCAAGGTTCTGGGAGAAGCCTGGCACAATCCAGAGTTCTGACTTTTCAGGTCCTGCTACTGATTAGTTGACAGAATTTTGGGTTACTGTCTGGGCCAGAAATTAATGTTTCACTGAGGATCAAATACAAAAGTCTAGAAAGAAACCTTGCAAACCCACTGCCATGTATATTTCTGCAGAGCCACGTAATTATCTCCCAGCTCCATGAGGACTAGAAACCTGGCTCTTCCTTTAAAACTGATGAGAAACTGGATTCTGTGTCTTGCATGTGCTTTTTCCATATTCATATAGAACAGAGCAATAAATTCACCCTTCTTATATAATGGCTGCAATCCTAAAGACACTTTCCTGGGAGTAAGACCCATTGAAAACAATGGGGCTTACTTTTGAATAGACATGGTTAGGATTGTGCTCTTATATGAATTGTTGCTCACACATTTCAAGAATTAGGTTCAGCTTGCAGTCGGTATTGGTGATGTTTGAGAAGGACGAGAAGGAAGAGAAAAGGTTAGGAAAGGATAAAGGTGAGCAAGCAAACAAGCAAACAAACAAACAAACAAACAAACAAATAAATAAATAAGCATTATGAATCATAATGTGCATAATGTGAATGAGCATTAAGGAGTCAGAGGCTTAATGGAAAATGTGGGTTTCAAGAAGGGATCTAAATGAGAGAGAAGAAAGCGGCACCACCTGGGATGTAGTCAGACTGTTTTGGGTGGTGGAGGTGGGATTAGGACTCCTAATGTCAAGAAGTGCAATCCTAAGCATGTCTACTCAGAAGTAAGTCCCATTGAGCTCAATAGTACCTACTGCCAGGAAAAAGTGGTTAGGATTGCAGTTAGGGAAGCGTTGTTAATTTGTGCACAATGTCTAATGAATTATTGATACTTAGTGTTAGTACGTGAAAACATTTTGATAAAATAAAACATAATTTCTTTTTTTTGAACAATCATAAGTACTCACATGCCTTTTCGGTCCTCCCAGGCAGGGTGATCAGATGCCCAATCCTCAAAAGGAGGACAAGGCCTTGGATACCTCTCAGCCTGGCCTTTCTGGCAGACAGTGGCACATTTGCCTACTCACAAGTAAAGCCATGATATTGGGATTTTCACTTTCCCATAGAGCTCAAAGCATACTTTTTTATTTTTAGATTTTTTGCCATAACTTTTGATAGGAAGGAGATATTTCAAAACCATTTTTTTGTACTGAATAGTGCTCTTCAATATGAACCCAAAAACACATGACAAGTTGGGGTACTGCACACCATTGCAAGGGTCTAAAATGAAGCCAAAATGGAGGACAATGAAGCCCTTTTGGAGGACAACTGGACAGAAGGCTAAAAAAGAGGACAAATCTGGAAATTTCCGGTCAAATGTCCCAGGACGTTTGCATTGATTGGCCAATGTAATGGAAGTAGGACCCAATCCTATTCCCTGTCACGTCATAGCAGGCAGCCATGCTATGTGCACTGCATACACTTGTGGAAGAGGTTGGATGGGTGGAACAATTAGACATCCTGCAGGAGGTAAGTAAAAATAGTTTAAAAATTTCACCCCTATTATTTTAAATAACAATAAAGGGGTGCCCAACAGCCAAGATCTGGTCAGACATATGCCAGCCATTTTGGTGGTGTATACCTCTGAGATGGCAGTTGCTCCCCCATATTTGCAAGCTCATTAGACAATGTTTTGAAAGTAAAGGCCCTCTGCACATCCTCAGGATCACTTTTAGGATCTCACATTTATTTCCTTTTAATCCCCTTCTTCCTTATAAGAGCATATGTGGCATTTTCTTATTTTACCCTGTGGAATATGGCTGCAATCTTAAAGACATTTTCCTGGGAGTAAGACCCATTAAACACAGCGGGGCTTACTTTTAAGTAAACATGGTTAGGATTGTGCTCTATTACGGACTCGGCAATGGTTGTGGCCGACCCCAAGCTGCACGGGGAACTTCAAGGCTGTGCAAGAAATTGAACCCGACCACTATACCACACCGCATTTCCAAACGGCGTCCCTGGCTCTTAAAATAGATTTCAGGTCTAAGCCGTGGTGTGAGGCTTGGCCCAAATTAAGCTTGAATGATGAAAACTGACAGGAGTTTGAACTCTGGAGCAGGAGTCCTTACGTCCTTCCATGTGGAAAATGAAAACAATATGCTGGCAAGGAGGTCAGCCTGGAGTCAGAAGAACGACAATCTCTTCCGTTTTCCTTCCTCCGTCCCTCCCCAGCAAGGGGAGCCAAGTGGTGCACACGGAGAGCTCGGAATAAGCCCGCTTCAAATAATGACATCATGAAAGGCTGGCTTCTTACAGCTGGAAAGAGTTCGTAGTAATAAACCGGGGGAACGTGGCGCGCGTTCTCACTGCGTGGACATGGAGTCACTGAACATGGAGGTACAATGAGCCAAAAACACAAGGCGCAAAGCCCACAGGCGAAGGGGTGGACAGTCCAGCCTTGAGGAACGGCCCTCCAGACTCCGTGAAGCCCTGAAAGCACAGCAAGTGCTTGTCACGGTGGTCTGACGGGAAGGAATTCAACCGGTGAAGGTCCAAAATGGCTACTGCAAACACCATAGGTGCTAAAGTGAAGCCCTGAGCATAACACCCCTTTGGTGAAATATCATTGGGCAGCCAGCCGCTGACGAAATGCGTACAGTTGCGAGATTTTGGCTGGCCCCAAATGGTCTCCACAAGATAGTTTGACTACTATAGAAATGTATTTGCTTGAATCAACCATACACCTTTTCCAGCTGAATTTACCCTACAATCCAGAGTAACTACAGGAGCACCTAATACAAATAGTAACCCCCCCCCCAACCAGTTCTGCTACTTCTCGTTGACCCTCAGGCTGTCTTCTTTTTCAGCCTACTGTTTTCAGTTTCTTGGAAACACTTTTCTGGGAAGGGGGTTGCAAATTGTGTCGACAAAAGAAGGAAAAACACTCCTAATTTTGAATTTCCCAGTTGATGAGTCATGTGTCGTTGCCTTACAGTCAAGATTTAATTCATCACATCCTGTCGGTGAAACCTGGTGAGCCGAGAGGCGCAAGGCCTTGCTTTTCTAACACAGAAATTGTCCATTCCCAGGAGAAAGATGTTATCTCCGCCACTACATTTTATTGAGGATGACAGGGGCAGCTTTTTAAAAAGGCAATGAAAGTTCAAAGGAGACAGGACGGTAGAGTGGGTAGAGTGTCCAATTGAGGCTATGACTTCTGGCTCCAAAAATCTCTGCTCGGCCATCCAGGTGATGAGGTAATCTTGAGTCAACCTGCACTACCTCACAGGAACGTTGTAAGATAAGCATGGGGCTCATATATGCATCTTGGAGCAAGGGTAAGGTAAAAATGGAACAAATAAATAAAATACTATAGATAAAAGCTGTCTTGTTTACACCACTCTTGGGTTAATTCATTCACACATGCATACCCACACTCCAGGACTACAGTTGTATGTGTGAACTGATGCACTGAAAAGTGTTGTCTTAGTTAATGGGAGTGACACCGTGAGCTGTTAGACCAGGTCACATCTAGTGATGACATTGGTGGGAAGGTTACCACTAATTGGGTAAGAGGCAGTAACTAACTAGTCTCCTCTCTCCAGCAGGTTCTTTTCTAGTGGCTGACTAGTGCAGTGGATTCAGGTATTTCAGCCTGGGACCCACTTTCAAATTTAAAAATCTATCTGGGACCCTTTGTCAAACTTTTTGGGGTGCTCCTCCACGTCTACTTGGAAGTAAATCCCATTGTGTTCAATGAGACTTACTCTGAGGAAAGCCCAGTGCCAGATTCCAAGATGGTGGATCCCACCCTCTCATAATACCCCCCCCCAACCTGAAGGCAAGGGGCCCCCAGGGGTCCTGACCCCCCACTTTGAAGACCGCTGTTCTATGGGGTGGTCTTTTGAATCTTTTAAGGTTATGATCTCTTTTTTGAGAGAGGGAGCCATTAGGCTGCAATCCTAATCTCCAGTTAGGCTTACACGCCAGTGTAGACTTGTGCTTGCCTAACACGCCAGTGCAGACATGTGCTTGCCTTCCTACATCACCATGGGAATACGAAGACCGATGTTCTGGCCTAAATTAGGATTGTACCCTTAACTTTCTCTGTAAACTGCTTTGGGAATTTTTCGTTGAAATGCAGTATATAAATACTGTGAACAGTGACAATGTTGTACACCAGCTTATATGACTTTGAAAGTAGATTCTAAATAGGTGATGGACTCGTACAGTGGTGTTCGAGGATTTCAGCCCAGAACCCCCTTCTGAGAATGACAATCTGTCCAGGATCCCCCCCAGAAGTGATGCAATGGCTGGAAGTGTCATTAAAGGTGGCCAGTGCCAGATTTCAACTTGACTGCATCCAGCTTTTTGCAAACCCTTCCCCGAAAGGTAATTGTCCCAACCCTACTTTGAAGACCATTGGACTGGTGTATCAGTGTTTATTAAACCTCCAGATGCAGGAGCAGTATGTCAGTGCGGGCACAATCCTAACTAATTTAGGCTGGTACAATGCAGCCATTGCCTATTCCTGTGGCAGTATAGGCATAAGTCTGGGCACTGGTCTAAACCCATTAGGAGTGGTGCAGAAGTGCCTGGAAAGTAGATCTGGGCTCCCAGTTGAACTTTGGCCTCTGTGGTGAAGGTCTGTTGGGTGGGCAGATGCCTGGATTTCAAACCCAGATTCACTTGCTTGGATAGGCTTGGGCTCCCATTCGTCCTGCCCTCTGGAGCTACCTTTTTCAGATGGATAGACCTGGTCTCTGGGTTGAACTTAGGTTTCTCTGGTCAAGGTTTGCTAACCAGAGCACTTACCAGGACTTGCCTCCTAAATTAATTTTCTCATATGGGGGAGTTTCAAAAATGTATGGTCCCTGAGTTACAAGGGCCCTTTGTATGCCACTACAGGCACGATCATCTAGGAGTGCTTGAAGATCCTCAGGTAGCAGTCCTAAATTAAAATTCCTAGGCGTAAGAACCATTGAACACAGTGGAGCTAACTTTTGAGTAGACACGGTAGGATTGTGCTTTCAGTTGGAAGCGCTGTGTCTGAAATGTTATGAAACATCTCTTTGCAGTGCTAGCTTGGTGACAACCCATTCACACATGCAAATGATTCCTGGATGCTGTCGGCATGTTACGAAGATGCATCTGGCAACGCCTCGTTAAAAAACCCGAAATCTTTTTTATCTTGCTCAAAAAAGGGAAAGTGGTCACAGCAGTGGCTCATTCCATTCCTAAACGAAACGGATTGTCAGGCTGAGGAACGGCTTTGGAGGAATGCTGACATCAAGCCTCGGGTATTCTGGACATTTGGTGCTGCTTGTACAATACTGGGAAGAGTCCAGAGCAGTTTGGCAACGTGGACAGTGTTGTTTGTCAGGGATTCACATTCATCCTTCAAACATCCGCTCTGGAGGACATTATTCTGCTTGGCATCCAAGCAGCTGGAACCTCGGCAGCTCTCTCTCCAACTCTCTTTGGAGCCATATGTCTGAGAAAAACCAGATTACTCACATTAGGGAGAAACTGGAGGCAGGGAAAACCATAAAACTTTTTTTTTAAGTGGCAAGTTTTTTTTAAAGGCACTCCTTGCAGGCCAGGAATTAAACTAAACTAATGAAAGTGGAATGTTGTGATTCCTAAAATACCTGACTCTTTCCGAAAAGGAAACTGGAAGCCCCCAGTGCGGTGGCTCTGGAGTTATGTCTGCCACTGGTTTCAGACATTGCAACATTTGCTCCTTGTTTGCTCCTCCATTTTGCTATTCTGGTCCAGAATGGCTCCCAAGGACAAAGACAGAGATCACTTG
The DNA here is from genome assembly GCA_030015325.1 of Cryptoblepharus egeriae. NCBI lineage: Eukaryota > Metazoa > Chordata > Lepidosauria > Squamata > Scincidae > Cryptoblepharus > Cryptoblepharus egeriae. The sequence goes on along the minus strand of JAREYC010000004.1, from coordinate 5,460,463 downwards.
AATGACACTGTGTGATCCCGGGAAAAACTTAGTGCCTTGCACCCCCTTTAGCTATGCCACTACTCAGCATATACACCTAGGATTTTGTGCACCAGGATAATGAAACTGATATATAAAAACACACCCTGTATTGCTGATATACCTTGGAAAGAACACAGTCATACTGTTTATGCTATTAATTAAATTGCTAGAAGTTTTTCCCATATCCAGGTAAACTCTTTTTGTGTGGATCAATTGTGCACGTGTGTTAGGTCTGAATTGGTACCGGGCAAAATCCAGAGTAACTACAGGGAGTCCTTGCTCCTGTGTAAGAACAAGAATCTTGTTGTGTAAGAACAACAAGATTCCAATATGAATTTCCCATAGGTTTTCACTAGGTGGTGCAGTAACTACGGGTGCACGTAAAGTCTCTTATGTGCTCCTATAGTTACTCTGGATTTGGGGTAAGGTTTGACTCTATATTCTAGAGTTAGATTGGTTGGTTGTCACATTAAGAGTTGATTTCTGAACAGTTGTTGCCACCAAATATGGTGATGGCCACTGGCTCATATGGATTTTAAAATGGAATTATGCAGCTTTATGGAAGGCAAGTCTATCAATGGATATTACTAGTTGTGACTGCTAGATGCTATTTCCAGGTTTCGTTGCAATTGGGGATCATGACCACTAATTTTCATTTTAAATATTTATATTCAGACTTTCTGGCCAAGAGGTCACCAAGATAGCAAATAAAGCATAGAATATTACAATGGTAATAAAAACCAGCTCCAAAACAATTAAAACAATTAACATCTGGCTATGAAAATCCCCTTCTCAATTTTCCCTACTGCTGCATCTGGTGATATTGTGAGTTCTGCCACATCAATACCATAATTCACAGCCATGCTTCATGGCTAGTTAAAAAGGTTAAATTTGCAGGAAAATGAGAATCTGCCTTGTTGAATAAGGATGCCAAACCAAGTTTGTTTTCCACAACATCTTATTTAGCCTTGGGACTATTTATACCTCTGAAACGTGTTCGTGATTCACAGGCAATAAGTCTGATTATAGATTTTCACGCACACTTCAACCAAAGAAGCTTATTACAAATGTATGATTTCCATTGTGTGCGGTTATAAAAAGGAGACAACATGTTTAATAATAAAAGATGGAATGTGTTCTTAACTCGGGGCAGCCAGGACAGCTGGAACTGCATGCCAAAACTGGAGCTTTGCACAAATGGCGCTTGGCAGAGTTATAGGATGCTCTGCACCTTTGGGTTTAAGGTTTACAGCCAGTATTTACATAGCACTGCAGAGTGTTCAAAGCACTTCCAATACTGTACATCATCTCAGTGATCCTCGTAATAATAGCTGTGTAGGAGAGGGAGGTCAGCAGTTCTTTCAATTCATCCCCAAATCTGCCTTTTCCATGAAACCTTTTTGCATAATCCTTACTCTTCCTCCCTAAACCAAAGTGCACAGCACTGAAAAACTAAATTACATGCTTAGTTCTTCCTCTGTTTCCCTTCTCTTCCTATGTTGTCTCCCTGTGCTGATGCATGATAGGCAATTTGGGGCAGGGACTTTTTAAAAACACAATTCATGTTGGTGGCACTATGTTCATGACAATAATATTGCTATAAAAAAGATGGATGTTATAGGGTGTAACCCAAAGCGCACCCAAAGCTGGTGGAATTCCTTTGCGCCACCCAAAGGTGCCATGCACCACAGTGGGAGATGACTAGTGCATGGATGTGACCCAGCCTCTGGGGCAAAATAGGGCCACGCTGTGCTGGTGAACAAGTATGTACCAGTTTGTCTTGGCCAGTGCAGGGGAGACAAAGGCTGCAATCCTAAACACACTCTCCAGGGAGTAAGAACCATTGAACATAATAGGGCTTACTTCTGAGCAGACATGGTTAGGATTGTGCTCAAAATGTTTTCCAGACAGTTTTCCCAAAATAAATAGGGATAAACCCAGCAAAATAAATAGGGATAAACACATCCAAAGTGCATCCTGCAAACCCTAGAGAAATCCTCTTCTCCTGTAGCCAGGTCCAAAGTAAATATCCTCATTTATGATGCATAGTGTAGCCAGAGGGGGTACAAAGCACTACATTTTGGGGTGACCCTCACCACAATATGCAAACGCCCTTCTGCCTTTGGAACCATTTCAGATGGGGGGAGCAGAATGGGAGCAAATGCCTCTGTTTTGCTCCCCACACATAGAATGGGTCCAGTCCAGTGGTGGGCTTCAGGGGGTTCTCACAAGTTCTACAGAACCCTTTGCTAATGCAGCTTGGTTCTAAGAACCGGTTACTAATGGGACATAGAACCTGTTGTTAATTTATTTGAATCCCACCACTGGGAAGGACCATTTGCATTCTGCTGTGAGGCTCTCTACAAACTTAGTGCTTTGAACCCCCTCTAGCTATGCCACTGATTGTGATTCCCTCTCCGTGTCCCAGAGAAACATCCACCTATGTGCTTGTTCTGGGTCTCCTGGCCAGCTCTCATTGTCACTGTGGCTCAGTGCAACATCTTTAAGAGATTTCACCTACCTCGAATCCATGTATGTTAGTTTTGTTTCTCCAAAACAGTGTTTCCAAGTTTCCACTTCCCCAAAACATTTCTCTGGTCTATCACTTTTGGTTTTGGTTTCCTGACATTTGAACTTTTCTGTCTAATCCTAAAGTGAAACTTATAAAAACGTTCACCAAAGAAATCCAGTGCCGACCCAATACGAAACATCACAGACATACAAAGTGGAGGAAACAGGCATCCCTGCACAGTCTCTAGGTGACTCTTCCCAGTACGTATGGCATGAACCGCAATGCACCTTGTAAGGAGCCCCTGCTGTATTTACTGCACACCCCAGCTATGCTGTTGACCCTTCTTAAGTTACACATAAATAATAGGACCTGCTTCAGCACCACCAAGATGAACGCACCATGTGAAGCACCATGGGAACTCTGGACCATGTGGAAGGAGCCCATATTTTGTCTCTTCCTCCTGCCACCATAACTTCTCCAGAAAGTGTTGCATTGTAAGTTCTTCCCACATAACCCAAGCCATGGAAGTCCCCAAGCTTCACAGGCAAGGTCTGTAGGATCTTAGTGATCTAAATAAGATATATACAGGTATACATCTGTATACAGGTGTACATCTTTCTGAAGGTTAATTTTCTGACGATCCACTCTTTTAACACTTTTATTCATTCATTCAGTACATGTTCTGCTCTTTCAACCTCTGTCTGCTGTTCTCCTGTCAAAATTGCCACCCCCCATGTTGTAGCTCCTGGTATTATCCCATTCCCATTCCTCGTATCATCCCATTCCCGAAGGCGTTAGTCAATCGATCGATCGATCAATTGATTTATTGAAGGTGTTAATAAGAATCCATTGGCAGAAATCTTTTATTTGCAAGACAAAAGAGGCATTTGAAATTTGCTGGCTAAAAAAGCATTGGGTTATAAACTATTTATAAATTAAACACATTTATGAACTAAAAAAGATTGGGTTCCACTTTTCAACAGTTTCCAGTGTTGGATGGTGCTCCAGTCCCTTGCCTGTCCAATATCTGGGGGATGCCTGTAGTAGTCTACAGTAGACTTTAATACCTTTAAGATCCCAAGGGTAGAATGGAAAGACATCAAAATGCATGCTTAAAAAGTTCATATGTGATAATAAACAGAAGCACATTTTAATACAGAATTGCATACAAGACTAGAGTCAAGTACCCTAATGTAGGAGGCCCTTAGGGATAGGGCCCAATTGGCTTAAAGCTGGGCCGGTCAACAGCCATAGCTAGCAACAACTCCAACAACCAAAAGAGACAGAAGAAAGGGGAGTTGACTGCAATGTGTCAGATGTTCAGGGAGACCTGTGCATGGTCTGCCATTGGAGGAAAAGGGGCTTTGGAGAGCATATCTTCCCCTGTCGAAGTGCAGGGCAGTAGAGTTATAAATCTGAATAATCTTATTCAAGTTTGAATAATCTTATTCGAAGTACTGCAGCAGCAGCAGCAGCATTGGGGCAAGAGAATGACATATCATCAGCACCACTTTGAGAGCACGCATGTCTTTGACACTAGTGCGTCTTTGAGGACGCACTAACCCAGGCGAGCAGCCGCAATCCCTTCTGCGCATTCAAAAATAATGAAAACAAAATTGCTGACACCAGAAACAGGGACAAGAAAAAGAATGAGAGCCACTGCAATCTGGCCCTTGCACTTTGCCTTCATTTTTAAAACAGGCTTCCTGTCATCTCCTCTTTTTGCTGGTTTCTGAAATGAAATCTGTGAAGGAGCAGGCAGGGTTTTGCCACCTCAGCCAAAAGGCAGGAAAATGGAAACCATTTATCTTGGTGTTTTCTTTCATGTATTTGCAATGGCGACTCCTTCAAAATCTGTGCGCTGTCATTGCAGGAGCTATGTGCCCACCTTTCATGCGGGGTGTGTGCGCGTGCATGCATGCTCACATAGATGTGAGTTCGTGTGAAGAGTTCTCCTTCTACTCAGTCAGTGGCATAGCTAATGGGGGTGCAAAACACATAGGCTGCAATCTTAACCACACTTTCCTGGGAGTAAGTACCATTGAGCACAATGTCATTTACTTCTGGGTAGGATTGCACTGTCACTTGCAATGTCACTTACTTTTTGCTTAGGATTGCACTGGAAATTTTGCAGGTGCCTGAACGTGCCATGCAAGTGGCCTTTTCCTTTGGGACCATTCTGGGTGGGGGTGGGCAAAGTGGTGGTAAATGTTTCTGTTTTGCTCCCCCTGCCTGGAATTTTTCACAAGGGAGGAGACACTTGCACATCGAGGTGAGTACCTGGTATGTGGCCAGGTAGTGCCCCAGAAGAGAATTATGGCAACCCTATATAAACCCAATCAATCAATCAATCAATCAATCAATCAATCAATCAATCAATCAATCAATCAATCAATCAATCAATCAATTCTTATGCCCATTTCACAACTTGGGAAATGTTTGGAGGCACACAGTGTCTCATTTCCTCCAGAACGTGTCACCTGAAGCCTCACAGGTGACACACACACAGTTATGGGACGGACTGCTGTGTCTTCTGGTTTGAATGACTGCTGTGTCTTCTGGTCTTCTGATTTATTTTGGAATCAAAATCCCAAAGAACATCAATAGTGTCTCCGTCTACCAAGCTCAGTGAATGTACACAGACCCCCTGCAGCTTCCCGATTGTGAATGCTGTGAGTAAGAGGGTCAAGGCTCAGTGAGGCAGAATAAATGTTGCATGCGCAAGATTCCAGTTGATCACCAGTAACTCCATACAAAATAACCAAATAACAGGATTTGGGAAAGACATGCTGAGATCTTGGGAAGTGCTACCAGCCAGAGTTGAAAGGATTGGGCCAAATGGACTCCCTACAAAGCAGCACACAACTTGTGTGCAAACCACAACCACATCCAATGGTTGTCCAATCCATAGGAATGCTGTGTACACAGATATACCCTTTGCCTTGATGTCACAGAGCATGCCAAATTTTTTTTGCACTAAAATATTTATCTACCATATTTATTCGAATCCAATGCGACATCGAATCTAATGTGCCCCCTGATTTTAAAAGGCTTGAGATTAAGAAAAAGTTTACTGATGATTTTAATGCGCAGCTGCAAATCAGGTGCAAGGTTTAATTTTACAGCATACAACAATAAATAATAATATGACAAAGGTTTATGTTTATGATTTTTATCTAATTGCACTGCTTTAAACAATGATTTTGTATTACATTTTTATTACAATACAGTAAACTGTTAATACTGACCCATACTTATAATCAAAATACTGTATTTAATGTGCCATTGAATCTAATGTGCATTCTGATTTTGGATAATAAATTTGGTTGAAAAGGTGTGCATTAGATTTGAGTAAAAAGCAGGCCTCCGTCAATCTTGAAAGACTGGTATCATGCTTGGCGCTGCATACGCTGCATGTGAAGCACGAAAGCCTGGGTTGGATTGTTATGGAGGATAGGCTGTTACCCAAGCAGCAAATCCCCCTCTCCATGCCACTGAATTAGTCCAATGGAAAGGCAGAGCCCATACGATTGGATCCAGCTGGTGTCGTAGAGCAGGGCTAAGGACAGGGGCTCACCCTGTCTTGTGGGGCCGACCCAGGTCTCGAACCCTGGCCTGCTGGTTAACAGGCACAGCGTCTTAACCACTTGCACCACCCACAGCCCTGAGTAAATTTGAGTAAATATGGTATGATTATAAGTATAGGTCTGTATTTAGTTTAATAGTTTACTACAGTATAATCTATCTGTCAATCTATCTGTCTGCCTGTCTAATCACCTGTACAATTATGACCTGTATTGGGTTGGATCTGCAAACATATTCTAAGTGAAGGCAGAGACAAGGCGGGACCAGAGTTCGAGTCATACCTTGGAACTGGCTGATATGTGCATTGCTGGCACATACCTCTGAGTCAATATATCCTTGGGAGTCCAACCCTTTTGGCATAGCTACCGAGTTGCATACTCATCCACGGTGCTTTGTCAAAGGAATTTAGGAACTGGTTTGACATTTCCCTTGAAAACGAGAGAGTAAAACAATTAAAAACAATGATATTAACTCCCTACTCAGCCAGGAAGATCTGGGAGGCTTTAGGGCAACCATTATCTCTCCACCTAACTTCTTCAAAAGGTTGTTGTGAGCCTAAAATGGGGGAAAGAATCACATATGCTGCCTTAAGGTCTTTGTAGGTGAGGCAATCCAGAGTAAATTGTAAGAACCATTTACTCTGGATTGCAATATGAATTTCCCATAGGTTTTCACTAGGTGGTGCCGTAACTACGGGTGCACTTAATGTCTCTTACGTGTTCCCATAATTACTCTGGATTGTAGGGATACTGGGGCCCATGTCTGCTTTATCTGCAGAAAGTCTCAGTGCTTGCAAGGAAGGGCAAAATCGGAGATGGAGATCCCCCCTCCAAAAAAAATCAGCCTGCATGCATTGTGCTATCGGCACTGACAATTTCCTGTGATATGAGTGCATTTGATGCCCAAAGTGCCATAATGATGTCCGAACCGTTTCCCTTGATCCAGAAAAACCTTTCCCCCTCTGTACAGACTTTCCCCCTCTGCTTCTTCAGCATTGACAATTACTCCCTAATGATTTATGATCCTTGTTATGGGTGACAGGAAGACACTTTACTTAACGTGCTCATGATTCACAGCCGGGGAGAGGAATAATTCCTCGTTATCCTTATCAGGCGGTGGCAAGGGTGCCGATCACCCACCACCGCCTTCATCTGCCGTGACAACCCGGAGGTTGGCACCGTGCTCAGGGTGTACAAGAGGAGCCTTCATCACCAGGAGACGGCTAACGGCTCCATCGTAATGCAGACAGTGTGCCAGCAGCACACAGCAGACAGCTGCGCATCAGTGCTTCAGCAACAGAGGCCACAGGAGTTCCCTCTTGGCCAGCAGCACTGGGGGCCAACACAAAGCACCCCTTTCAGAAGACTGGAGGTCCTCTTCCTAGTGAATGGTGGGCAGGGAGGGAATCCACACAAAAAAAACCATCCTACTGTATTCCCCACAAACCCAGCATCCATGTCTGTATCAGAGTGCCATACGGAAGCATTTCTCTGTTGTTGTTGTTGTTGTTATTATTATTATTATTATTATTATTATTATTATTATTATTATTATTATTACACATAAATGCACAGCAAACAATTTTGTGCTGGTTTCATTCACTCCACCAGTCGGACCCTTCCCAAGAGTCTAGGACTGTGTGATGTAGCGGCGTATAATTTGTGCTGATCCCAGAAGAGCGGCTTTCTGCAGTTGGCAGAGTGATATTTTGTCAATGCCAAGAGTTTTCAGGTGCCTGCCAAGGTCTTTCGGCACTGCACCCAGTTATTATTATTATTATTATTATTATTATTATTATTATTATTATTATTATTATCATCATCATCATCATCATCATCATCATCATCATCATCATCATCATCATCAGTGATGGGCTTCAAAAAATTTAAGAACCGGTTCTCTGCCCATCTGGCAGCCACTTTTAAATGGCTATTTTAAAACTTTATATGTCCTATCTCTTGTTAAGAACCGGTTCTATAGAGTAGGTGCGAACCTGCAGGAGCCCACCACTGATCATCATCATCATCATCATCATCATCATCATCATCATCAACAGTACTACACAGCAAATGAGTTTTTTATGCTGTTTTTCATAATATCACAAGTTTCCAGGTTGATCGCCAGTAACGCCATAAAAAGCTGCTGCTGCTGCTGCTGCTGCTGCTGCTACTACTACTACTACTACTTATTATTATTATTATTGTTGTTGTTGTTGTTGTTGTTGTTGTTGTTATGTTGCCAGGTGTTTGACTGGAATTGACTCTATTGTGATTCGGTTCCTATCCAAGGAACTAGGAATCACAAAGGAATCGTCTCAATATGTGTGAAGTTAGTATTATTGTTATCATCGTTATCATCAGCATTATCATCAATAGCAGCACATCATCCTATTGTTTAGATTGGGATTGTGGTGTTCTCACCAGTTCAAATGCTACCCAGGAGTTTAAGAACTGGTGAGATATCGCCATATAATGTTTAATATTCTTACAATGTGGCTCATTGCACTTGTTCACCTGCTATCATCATCTTCATCATTGCCCTTTCCCCTAGGAATTTATCCAAGTCCTTCTTAAAGCTATTAAGGCTAGATGCCAACACCACATCCTGTGGCAAGGAGTTCCACAGACCAATCACACACTGGGTAAAGAAATATTTTCTCTTGTCTGTCCTAACCCTCCCAACTGTCTGTCCTAACAGTAATCTACAGCCATTGCCTATGTTACAGGGTTTTTTCCCTTCCCCTGTGTCACAGACCTAGCCTGGATTTTTGTCTGCCATTTGATAAAAAAGTATACACCAAATGTATACACCAAAGAGTATACACCTCTGTTTTGCTCTCCGTACCCAGCCTGTCTTCAAAGGCCAGAATATCCTCCAAAGGATCGGGGAAGGGCTGCCTACAAGCTGCACTGAAGATCCCTGTAAAACCTAGTGCTTTGCACTCCCTCTAGCTATGCCACTGAGAAGAGGCATTCTCCCCTGTCCTGGCCATGGCCTTCCTGCTGCCTCTCCCAGCTCCGGGATCATATTCATATTCATAACCTCATTTTTCTGTTGTCTCTTAATAAGTAATTAAAAGCTCAGAAAGCCATGAGTCAATGGCTTTCTGCACTTCCTTTGCAGGGTGCTTTCTGCAATTATCCTCTATTAATACATACCAAGACAGAACATTTTTTTGGTGGAAAAAAAGGCCAAAGGCAGGAGATCACGTGTGTACGGAGCGAGGAGCTCAACCTTGCAAAGGCATCAAGGCAGCCTTGATAAAAATCTGCTGAGCAGACACAAGCGTTCAGCTGGCTGGCACCAACCAGGCGAGGAGCGAGGATCGTAAACCAATTCAGAGGGAAGGATGCTTCCCTGCCCCTCTCTTGTCCTACAGGTGAAAAATGGGAAAACGTGATGGAGAATTCTTTTGGAAGAAGGAGAGAGGGAGAAATTAACCTTGCAGAACAGTCCAGTGCTGACATTCAGCACAAGTGAACAAACCTGGCGTATCCCTGCAACTATGAATTACCGTATTTACTCAAATCTAACGCTTAACTTTTCCAGCCATATTTAGAGCACAATCCTAACCATATTTACTCAAAAGTAAGCCTCATTGTGTTCAGTGGGTCTTACTCCCAGGAAAGTGTCTTTAGGACGGCAGCCTCAGTCTCCAAAATTGAAGTATGCATTAGATTCGATGGCACATTAGATTCAAGTAAATACATTATTTTGATTATAAGAATAGTTCAGTATTTTGTTTAACAGTTAATTGTAATAAAAAATAGTATAAACCCATTGTTGTATAAAGCAGTGCAAAATCATAACATAAACCCAATGTCATCTTATTGTTGTCAGATAACTCATTGGTTAATGCAGTAAAATTAAATTTTGCAGCTGTGCATAACAAACAGCAGTAAACATTTAAAAAAAAATCTCAAGACTTTTAAAATCAGTGCGTGCATTAGATTCGATGGCATATTAGATTTGAGTAATTATTCGTTTTATTCATTTTTAATTCATTTCTGTATTATTCATTTCTGGAGAAGCACCTGCATGTGGTTCCTAAGAAGAACCACAAGAAACTAAAGGGATCATAAGATTACAAGATCCCAAAGAGATCATGATTCAGTGGTGGGCCCAAGCGGGTTCTGTCTGGATCGCCCGAACTGCTTGTCCCCAAGGCCCCGCCGCTACCGATTTGGTAGTGGCGGGGGGGGGGGCAGAAAACCCGGTGTGCCAACGCACTGCGCACACGCCGGGATTGGGGCATGCGCAGTGCGCCAGGGTTGGGGTCTGCCCCTCGACCCACCCACCCGCAGCCGCAGCACGCTGGGGTGGGTGGCGTGCCCTCCCTGGCCCCGTCCTTGACCCCTGCCCCGTCCTTGACCCCTGCCCTGTCCCAGCCACTTCCGGCGAAACGGATGTTGGGCCCATCTCTGTCATGATCCATAAGGGGATCCTTCCCTTTTTATGTGAATTTGGCTCCAGGGCACCTTTTTAACCCCAGGACCAGGTGTGTGTGTGTCTCTGTCTGTCTGTGTGTCTGTCTGAGTGTCTGTCTGTCCATATTAATTTGTTTGCTTACTTTATTGTTTGTTTGTTTGCTTGTTGGATTTACATCCTGCCTTTCTCCACAGAAGCAGACTCAAGGCAGTCATATATACCACCTGCAGCCTCCTTCCAGAGGTCCTGCTGTGAATGTTCTCCTAATTAATAACAAATACACACTTTATTTGCAAGCAGAAACCTAGTACATCAGGGAACAGGCTGGACTAGAATGATTCCTCCCAGCTTTGTTGGTTTTCTCCTTGCAAAGCGGTGCATAATGCATTCTTTGCATGGAGGGACGTTCAGTAACAGTAATGCATTTTTGCCTGCTCTCTACAGCAGTACACAACAATCTATTAGGATTCCGTCATCTGCTGTATGTAGAGATTAGGCCATAGATTAGAACAAAATTCATATATTATCATTGTAGTTTAGGAACCACTCCTTTGTGGTTCTGTCCCACACATATTTGGTAACGTACAGGAGGCACTGCTGAAGTTGGACAATCATATGTCACAAGCATTGCACACATCACACCATGAGTTTTGCCTCCTCCCCACCTGGAATGGCTATGAAGGGAAGGGGTTTCTTGCATGCCATGGTGAGGCCTCTCCAAAACCGACTGCTCTACCCCCTCTAGCTATGCCACTGGTGAGTCCTGATTTGAACGGCATTAAAAGTTCTTCACTAAAATATGATCAATAACCATTCTAGCAGCTGCTAAAGATGCAAATGCTAAACATTTTTCATATGTTTACTCCAAGTTACTGACAGCTCACAACAAATCTGTGAGGTAGGCTGGGATCAAGGCTATCCATGGAGTGCCCTGTCTGGTTGAGGACTCAGCCTAAATCTGCCCGTTTCTTGCCTGAAAACCACTACTCCACACTGCTTTTGGCCAAGTGGAAGGAGAAGCAATTTACAAATTGAGTACTCAGGTGTGTGGAGCTAATTCCAATGAGCGACACAGACCATGAAGTCCAGGAATTCCATTTCGGGAAGTTGTGACTTTCCAGGATTTCCATTTTTTAAATGAAAAAATTTAAGATTTACAGTTCAAGTTCTTCCTGAGTAGTTCAGGGGATGCGAGGCTGTAACAAGCAGAGAGTCGTGAAAAACGGTCCCAGCTGTGCTCCCTCGATTGGATTGCTAGAAACTGCAGGGTGCTTCTCCCTTCCTCTGCCTCCAGGGAATCAATGAGTGTCTAAATTTATATTAGGTAGCTGTGCCTAGAATATCACAGGCTCAGATGTCTTGGAAACCTGCTCTCCAGAGGGATGATTATGCAATGTTATGCATCTGTCTCCGCACCCTCCTGGGCCCTGTCACAAGGCGACAGTTCACAGAATCGGGCCCAAACCCAGCCAGGATCCCTCCCAGAAAGCCTAAAGAGTTGCTGCCAATTAGTCCTAAGCTATGTGTCACTGGGGGGTGCAGACCACACTTGGGGGATGCACATGGAGATGACCACCACTACCAGCAAAAATGGTAAAAATCTTAGGATTTTCAAACAATACCATCATGTTATTATTACATTTACTCAAATCTAATGTGCCATCAAATCCAATGTGTACCCTATACTTACAATAAAAATACTGCATTTACTCAAATCTAATTAACCATTGAATCTAATGTGCTCCCTTATTTTGGAAGCTGAATTCAGCTGAAAAGGTGAGCATTAGATTCGAGTAAATACAGTGTGTATCACTCGAACTTGGTGAAGATTTAAATGCACAATGCAATGAAATAAAACACATCAAAATATCTGTATTCTGTAGATTATAGCCAAAATATCAGAAAAGGAAAATGCAGCGACCTTATGTGACCAAAAAGTAGATTTCTTGATCAATGAGATTTTGAGAGCTAATTAGATGTACACAGTAGGGAACCAATAAGGTATTAATATGAATCAGCTCTCATTTCCATGTATCAAAGCTAATATTAGAACTTTTATTTGTTTGTATGTCATCAACTTGGCCATTGGTTTTTGGCTGATTTATGACCTGTATGTGATACATACATATAAAAGAATAGGGGCAGTGGTGGGCTTCAGGGGGTTCTCAAAGGTTATAAAGAACCCTTTGCTAATGAGTGCCTGGATTTGAGAACCGGTTACTGATGGGACATAGAACCTGTTGTTAATTTAGGTTATTAGGACATAGAACCTGTTGTTAATTTATTTGAACCCCACCACTGAATAGGGGATGACACAAACTCTACTGAAGCCATTGCACTTAGGTTGTGTGCATGTTGATATTGTAGTTTATTCTATATGTTCTGATATAGAAGGAGGTCCATCGGGGGGGGGGGGGGGTTACACAGTTAGCTCTTTTATGGGGTAATACAAACCCTAGTGACACCATTCAGCAAAAGGCATCTTTCCAGGTGCTCTTCCCAAAAGGTTTGTTTGGTATGCTTTTCCAGTTCAGGTGAAGCTTTAGTTCCCTAAGGTTGCAATTTTAAGCCCCAGTTAGGCCGGCATAAGTCCTGGCACAAATCCAGTGCTGGCCTAGGGGTATCACAAAATTGCCATAAGGCACTTCTGTGCCACTCCTAAAAGGGGGGGGGGGTTTAAACCAGTGCACTGACATGCCACCATAGGAATGGGGAATAGGTGAGGTATGCCAGTCTAAATTGGTTAAGATTGCACTGTTAAATCTTTTGATTGATCTCTCCCCCAGATATTTTGGGAAAATGTGCCCTTTCTGACATCTGCCCCTAAGGGTCACTTCATGACTTCTGTGCTCGTTCCACTGGCTGAAGACGGAACTGGAGATGGAACATTCCTGCTTTATGTGGCTGTGGCTGTCGCCTCCACGTAGTGCCATCAGGCGCATTGAGTTTGAGATGCCAGCCTCTGACTCCTGACTTCTTTAAATACAGATAACAAATTGTTGACACCTCCTGATTTATCTCCATTGGTCCATGTGAAGGTCATCCAGTGGAACATGGAGGCTTTTTTTCTCAGATAGATACGGACAGGCAGGCATGCCTAGATTTTCTTTAGGAGTTTTCCTTTTCTTTATTCTTTCCACACTAAGGATAAGATATTATCTCCTGCAAGGTAATCTTTCCTGAAAGGTCAGCCATTGTGGCCAAGAGCCAGGCCGGCTCTCCAGGGACAAAAAGAGCCAATGGCTTTCTAGTTCAGCTGGGCAAGTGCTGAAGTCGGCTCTTGGATGGAAGCAGGGCTCTTTGAGGAGTGTGCATCTGATGTGCTCCAGGCTTCAAGGAACAAAGAAGTGTATTGTGATCCTTTGCTGATTAACACATTTATCTTTCTCGGCAACTCGGCTGGGCCACACGTTCCAAACACTCTTACAACTCTATTTCTGCAACACTGGAAAGGGAACAAAATCAATTATGTGGCAATCGTGCCCCAGTGGGATGCTATTCCTAACTGGGTGTGTGTAAGTGTCAGGGGTGGGTACGTGGGGTGAACAGCTATAGTTTATAACCAGCCTGTTTAGGGCAAAAGCCTGTTTAGGGCACAGCCTGTTATGGGCTGTGGGTGGCGCAAGCAGTTAAGCACTGTGCCTGTTAACCAGCAGGCCAGGGTTCGAGACCCGGGTCGGCCCCACAAGACAGGGTGAGCTCCTGTCCTTAGCCCAGCTCCGCAACGCCTGCTGGATCCAATCGTATTGGCTCTGCCTTTCCATTGGACTAATTCAGTGGCGTGGAGAGGGGGCATTTGCTGCTTGGGTAACAGCCTAGCCTCCATAACAATCCAACCCAGGCTTTCATGCTTCACATGCAGCGTATGCAGCGCAGAGCACGATACCATAGTCTTTCAAGACTGACGAAGGCCTGCTGTTTAGGGCAAAATCCAGAGTAACTTTGGGGAGTCCTTGCTCCGGTGTAAGAACAACTTACTCTGGATTCCAATATGAATTTCCCATAGGTTTTCCCTAGGTGGTGCAGTAACTATGGGTGCACATAAAGCTTCTTACATACTCCTGTGGTTACTCTGGATTTGGGGGTATGTCAGAATTTGACTCAGTGGGGCAAGTGGTCCACAACCATTGCAAAAATAAACCATTTAAAATACGTCTTTTTGGTTTTTATTTTACAAACTTACATCGTGTGCAAAAAGCTGGACGTGATGCTGTGAGAAATATGTTTCAAACTAGTTCCAGTGAAAATATTTGAACCAAAAGTGAATGATGGAACCAGAGTGAAAAAAAATGTGGAACCTGAACTGGAATATTTCCCAAAAGTTGGTCTATCTAGGATTGCCCAAGAAGGCAATCTTAGTGCCTTCCTTCTCCTGGATTGCAAAATGGTCCCACCTTGGTTCCCCCCCCCCATTGAATCTGGAATATTAGGAGAATATTAGGATTGAATCTGGAATATTAGGGCCAGTGACAGAAAGGCTAGAGCAGGTTGTAAGAGATCTGGCTGGCACAGATTCCAGGGGCTGCACTCCGTTGTAAGCTCCCAAACATGTATAATTAAGAGATAATGCCAACAAGCTAGAACATTATCACAGCATAATGGGCTCCTGCTGCTACATAAATACCACGGCAGTGGAGAGACATTTATTTTCAAAGGGGGAAACATAACATTGACCCCTTGACAGTGCACTCGTAGCATTACTTTAATTGTGTTAGGCCAGTGACTGATGTACTTGAGTGTGTATCTGATGGATGCCAAGAGCTGTTGAACGGTGGTCATGCATTATTGAGCAGTGTCTTCCTGATCGGTTTAGAGACTAACTCGAAGCAGGGAATGGACTGAGCATCCGCAGGATCCATAAAAACTGAGCGGGTAGAGGAAGGAGGACAGTCTGATGATTTGGATATCAACAGCCTAGAAAGGAGGGCGACAGAGGAGTCCACTCTATACCCAGGCAGCAATTCACAAATTGCCCTATTCTGAATTAAAAAAAGCAGGCCTCCGTCAATCTTGAAAGACTATGGTATTGTGCTCGGCGCTGCATACGCTGCATACAAAGCACGAAAGCCTGGGTTAGATTGTTATGGAGGATAGGCTGTTACCCAAGCAGCAAACCCCCCTCTCCACGCCACTGAATGAGTCCAATGGAAAAGCAGAGCCAATACGATTGGATCCAGCTGGCATCGCAGAGCTGGGCTAAGGACAGGAGCTCACCCTGTCTTGTGGGGCCGACCCGGGTCTCGAACCCTGGCCTGCTGGTTAACAAGCACAGTGTCTGAATTACATAAGAGATAATTACTACTAAGTCTCCACAAGTCCTGTACATTTGCTGGCTTGTCTGTAGTAGTGGCTATATATTTAATTCTGGCTAGCCTCTGGAAAAGTTTTCATTTGTTAGAAGTTTATAATAAAATATACCGTAATATTTAAAAATAGAGGAACAATATATAGGATATATAGGAACAAGGGAGTAACCTTAAAGCAAATGAGTTGCAATTGATTGCGTCAAGTTACTAAGGTGGATCTTTTAAAACCAAATATATTTACATCAGTAACTCATTTTAAGACGAATACCGTATGAAAGAGTTCAGGCAGGATGATTTCCAGATCATTCATGTTGGGTGAAATCCTAACCTAGGTTGGCACAATTTATCGGTCTTCCCATTCCCCTGGTGTTATAGGGAGGCAAGTGCATGTGCGCGCACTGGCCTAACCCTCTCCCAGGAATGCCCCAGAAGTGTCTTACAGAACTTTGGTCTTACAGAATTTAGAATTTGACCTAAATTCAACTTCTAGGTCAGCACAGGACTTATGCCGGGGCTTAGTCTGGCCTAACTGGGAGTTAGGATTGCAGCTATTATATGGTATCATCATTCAGTACTGAAAAAGATAGGTCAAAAATCCATATACTGTATGGTCTAAAATCATAGACTATTTTACTGTATGGTCTAAAAAGATAGGTCTAAAATCCAGTACTGAAACAGAAAATCCATTTTTTAGACCTATCTGTTAAAATCCTATTTTCCTATGGGGAAATTTGTCTACTCAAGAGTAAAGCTGCAATATTGGGCACTTCCACTTTCCCATAGAACTCAGTGCATATTTTTTATTGCTTTGGCCATAACTTTTGATAGGAAGGAGAGATTTCAAAACCGGTTTTGCATTGGAGTCTGCTCTTCAATACGAATCCAACAACATATGACATGATGGGGGTCCTGCACACCATTGCAAAGTTACAAAATGAAGCCATAATGGAGGACAATGAAGCCCTTATGGAGGACGGCTGGACAGGAGGCTAAAAAATGAGGACAAATCTGGAAATTTCTGGTCATATGATCACCCTGCCTGTTGGGACTGTACTGATTGTAGGAGAGATGCATTAATGGTGGCTAGTCCTAATTTTCAATTGGAACTGGTGTGTTTAGAGGAGCTACTGCCTTTCAGTGCAATCCTAAATATGTTTGTTCAAAAGCAAGTGCTTACTCCCAAGTTACTTACTGACAAAAGTAAGTGCTTTTGTACTTACAATAGTGCTTACTCCCAAGAAAGTGTGGTTAGGATTACAGCCTTCATCTCCTGCTTAAGAGCGTGGAGTCATCTGGTGGGCCATTGCGAGAAGTAGAATCCTTGGTTAGGTGAACCTCTGTCCAGATCCAGCAAACAGGTTTTTCTTGCTGTTGTTGGAAACAAAACTCCTGTTGTTGCAGGCAGGATTTTTGTGGGACGGCTACTTCTGGATTATGACCTCCATTTATGGAAACAAGTTTGATTTTCTTGCCAGCCTCCAGACTGTGTCATTCAAATCCTGCTTTGAAAGCCCAATAAAATACTCTCGGATCACATTTGTGCAGGAATTCTGCATTTCTTATGGATGATGATCACCCACTTCTCTGTCTTCCTGTGTGATTGAATTTTACAACCTCAATAAAAAAGGGACATTGGAAGGCTGTTATGATTACTGATGCTTATTTATTTTATTGATTAGTGCAGGTTCTATCATGGCGGGTGGGGAGATACCCTCAACTTTCAGGCAAACAATGCATTCTAATTTGTCTCGGCAAAACCATTCCTGTCTCTACCCAGTCCAGCAAGCGGAAACAGGAGGGCTTGACCCCCAACTTGACAAAGTATCCACCTGCGTAGTATCATTTAAAGATGAGGCCAGAAGTGGGCAAAGTTAAGTGCAGTGCATCCTTTTGCTAATTACTGGAGCCAATTCACTTCCTGGCCGCGTATCTGAACCATCAGGGATTTTCGACTGTCTAAAGACAATTAATGTTTTGATTGATGCCGTTTTGTTCTGATTAGATGGATGGAGGTTTGGCGCCCAGGGAGAACCAGCTAAGACGGTTAGATTTGATTTCAGAAGCTTGATGGCAAATGTTCATTACGCTGGGGAAGAAAAGGATGAGCTGGCCTCCAACTTCAGCAGATGAAGAATGAACTTGTACCATGACCCGATCAGAAGCAAGCATTCTTTTGGCCTTTTTTTCCGCAAAGAACCCAAGAGGCAATATTTTATAGGATCAATGAAAATGCATTAAGCTTCCAAACGCTACAGGATTCTTTATCAGGCAACAGCTTGTAACATCTTTAAATATTTGGTTTGCCTGATATAATGAATCAGACCTCATTTTGTATATATCAGTTTCAGAAGGACCCAAACGATGAGATCACCCACTTTAAACTGTATATCATTCTTGGAAGCCAACATTTTGATGTGGCAGGTTCTGCCATAGCCTGAGTTTTTACAGATGTTCAAGCATTGAGTGCGTAAGGACATGATCCCTCCACCTGCTTCCCATTGCTGTTTACTAACCCCCAAATCCAGAGTAAGTATGGGAACACATAAGAGACTTTACGTGCAGCCATAGTTATTGCACCACCTGGTGAAAACCTTTGGGAAATTCATATTGGAATCCAGAGTAAGTTGTTCTTACACCAGAGCAAGGACTCCCCGTAGTTATTCTGGATTTTGCCCTAACTCTAATTTCTGAACAGTCTTCAAGGGCAGCCCCATACTCAGCATATGATGGTAGTAAATCTTGGAAGTTTTGGAAGTATCCAGTTTGGAAGTATCCAGTCCATGATAACGGTGGCCAACCCGTTTCTCTGTCTGGAAGAGGCTTCAGTGGGATCCCAGCTGCTGCTAGTGGAATATATAGTCCCAGCTGCTGCTAGTTGATATACGCATGGACTCTGTAATTAAAGGTTTCCTTTTTTGTGGGAATGGAGAATAGTATGGAGCAATTCACAGCATGGCTGTCCAAGGGGCAATTACTCATCAATCCTCCAATAACAATAAACAGGAAGCAACAAAACAGACTTAATTTGAATCATAATCTGAATCAACTTAATCTTTCCATTTGAAATTGCCGGATACCTTTCTGGAATATAACTTACTTGTGAGTAGACATCATAAGAGCATACTGACATTGCTAAATGAGATAGCACTAAATTAAATGCTGTGAGGCACCACCATTTTAATCCTTCGTGCGACTCGTTTCAAAAAAAGTGATGACTCTATAGTGCTCAAGGGCTTGCGGTAGAGGCATCCATTATCTTCTATTTATTTATTTATTTATTTATTTATTTATTTATTCATTCATTCATTCATTCATTCATTCATTTGATTTAGATCCCAACTTTCCTCCTTATAAAAGGAAATCCAAGGCTGATAATGTCTACATTAGAGTAAACTGTTTTTTAAGGTCCCCTGCTACAGCTGGCAACCTTATAAAGGTCCCCTTTTCTACATTTTCCCCACCACTTGGGCCTGTGCTAAATCCTCAGGGTAGTTAAGGAAGTTTTGGGGTCTGAAAAAAAACCATCACCAAAACCCAAGTTTGTAGGCTTCACATCACATGTCTAACTGGGATGGAAAGGGAACCAGTCTCCTGACTCCATGTTCTATGCTCTTCTTTAACCACAAGCCCCTGCTGTCTTCTGGTTCCTCTTGCCATGAAGTTTCTTTGCAGAAGATAAAGCATGACATGTTGACTTAAAAACGTTGTTCAAATGGCACTCTAGTATCAGATCCATCTCTATGCTGGTATTCATGAGGATCAGGTTTTAAATGGTTCTCTAACTGTCAGAAGAACTACTGGTAGTTAGTTCAGCATTTTCCAAATTGTGGGTGGGACCTACTAGGTGGGTCTTGAATAAATTTCAGGTGTCACGTAGCACCCCTGTATTGAATCTGAAAAACTTACGTTTTTAGTGTGTGGCAAACAGTCCATGGATCTCATGTGTATATACTATAAACCTATAGTATAGATTTCAAGTGTATTATAAATAAATTCAGTAAAATTCATTGGGGTCGCAATCTTAAATTTAGGTTGGCAAAACTTACTGCCTCCCCATTCCCGCGATGGTGTGCGGAGGCTGACACATATCGGTGCATTGCCCTAACCCCTCCAGGTCATGGTGACCAGATGCCCAAACCTCAAAAGGAGGACATGGTCTTGGATTCCTCACAGCCTGGCCTTTCCAGTGGACAGTGGCATGTTTGCCTACTCATGAGTAAAGCGGCAATATTGGGCACTTTCACTTTTCCATAGAGCTCAATGTATATTTTATATTTTTTTGTTTTTTGGGACATTGCTTTTGATAGAAAGGAGATATTTCAAAACTGGATTGTGGGTTAAGATTACAGCCTTGCGCGTATAATTCCATCTCTAATGTATGCATTTATGTAAAAGTATTCAAATTTGAAATGTAAATTAATCCTCCCAGCCTCAGACACAATGTCAGAAGAACGATGTGGCCCACCTGCCAAAATGTTTGCCCACCCTTGAGTTAGATCATTTTAGGAGCTTTGAGTCTTTAGCCTAAAAGGATGCCAAAAAACCTTGCCAGGTGAGCCAGCTGGGTGCGGTTTTTACCTCCGTCATGACTGACGGAAACAAGGAAATACAAGGCTATGACATGCCAAAATACTCCACCAGTTATATCCTCCAGTGAAAAAGAGAAAACAGGCATTTAGAAACAAATTCCAGTGACTCTTTCCTTTTATTTCTCCAGTATCTTAATGGGTTGGACCTCTTTCTTTGTCTCCTGTTCCTGAATAGGTCCATCTCTTGTTGCTTCCATACTGCAAAGCCTTTGCAGATGGAAAGAAGGACAACCTATTTGTATCATGCACATTTACACAATTTGCAGCCACAAATGGGGACAGAGTGACCACTGGAAGTTTAGGGCCATGCTTAATGGGAGCATATGGGTCTGTATTGATAAATGCATATAGCGATGATGTGGGTTCCAGATTTGGGATGACACTGTGGGGAGGTTTATGGGGCTACATGTCAAAATGGGTGAAAGGCTATCCCGTCCTAATGGGTGAGAAGGTGGTTACCTACCGCAAGCGCAGGACTACTGGACAATTCTCCTGCTGTCCCCTCCCCCCAACTGCTATCTGTTTTTTTCCCAATTTTTATAGGCTTTTTATTGATTTCAGATACAGGTAAATGTCAAAAGGAACACAAAGAGGGAAGGGATATATCAGAATACACACATTAGGAACTCCACTGTATAGCCCTTATTTATCTTCTATTTATTTCAGTGGTGTGGAGAGGGGGATTTGCTGCTGGGGTAACAGCCTATCCTCCATATCAATCTACCCAGGCCTTTGTGCTTCGCATGTGGCATCAAGCACAATACCATAGTCTTTCAAGACTGATGGATGCCAAGTAAGCATCCAAAAACATCTTTGTTAAAGCAGGGATTTTCAATCTTTTCTCATCTCATGGCACACTGACAAGGCACTAAAATTGTCAAGGCACAACATCAAGTTTTTTTAAACCATTGACATGGTGCGGGAAGAGGTCTCAAATCCCCAATTGCCCTATTAATATTCTAAACCCCTGTGGCAGAGCATCCATGGTGCACCAGTGCACCACAGCACAGTGGTTGAAAATCAATGAGTTATTGGAATGTCAGAAGGGGATTTGTACAAAGTCAGCATCTTAAACTTTTCCCTAAACTTTTTAGTAGAGGATCAGATAGAAAAAAGTCAGCAATGGCTGCTTTTCCTCCACTATCTTCCAGATCCATTTGACTTCCTTTTATGTTTGTATCTGGGCTGCAGAAGCCTGCAGAACTGGTTGGTGCTGTATTCCTAGAGGCTGGAGTGTAGGTTGGAGCGCTTTATTTATATTCTCATGCAGTTGGGGCCGCCGTGGTATTTACATACTGAATGTGGGTTTCTACACAAGCGGTTTCCTTTTTTATTTTTTTGGCAGGCGGTTAACTGATGAATTTGGGAGCCTGAACATTCTGAAGTGTTGAGCGACGGGCTTAATCCTGGCCAGGGTGTAGCCACTATTGTAAATACCTGGGCTTGGTCCTAGGACATGGGAAGTAATTGTGCAAGGATGCAGCCTCTGAGCATGTATAGATAGCACTGAAGATTCAAGGCTTTATACAGCCCTGGGCAAGTGACATTTTGGCTGTCTTCCTCCTCTTAGATATCCAATCACATTCTATACCAACAAAGAAAGACCTCAAAACTAATCGGTTTATTTTGTAGATTACAATCCATTGCATTTTGCAGATTTATTTTGCTGTCTATTTTATTTTGCAGATTTACAGTCCAAAGCATATATAAAGCTGCACAGGCCATGTATAGATATTCTGCAAATGAGGCAGAGAAGGTCTTTCTAAGTGATGTTCCTTACCAGGTTGGGAAGGAGCAACTAAGCCTGCAATCCAGAGCAAATTCAGCCTGCTCTGACCTAACTGCACTCTCCTAACTATTCTGTATCCAGAGCAGAAAGTTATGCTGAATCCAGAGAGTCAGGAAGCCTGGGCTGCCCTAACTGCTCCAGAGCATGCTAAGTAATTGACACAAGGGGAAGACTTGCTCCTGAGGAGACACCCCTCAGATCACACTGAACAAGGAACAGCTGTGGTGCCTACGGTGGTGACATGACTCTGTACATCATCTGGTGCGGAAGTCTGTGCATGTCATCCCTGGGATGCACGCCCCCCTCCCCCCACCTGGACTGCACAATCATCAAAGTTGGAGCCTGCGCAGTTGTTTCTGAAGCCAACTGACACCTCTCTGACACCTGCGCAGTACTTTTCTGAAGCCTTTTGGCTTCGGGGGAGACTGTGCAGGCATCAGAGTTTGTGCCTGTGCAGTACTCTTTCTGAAGCCATTCGGCTGCCGCTCCGCCTCCTGAGTGAGGCCGAATGGCTGTGCAGAGGCGCGGACTTTCTCTGCTCTAAGGAAGTCTCCTCTGAAGCTGTTCGGCATGCTCAGTGTGTTTCTGCGCAGTGCACCTCAGATGGCCGTTCAGGCCAGATCCTCAGACAAGTGTCAGCTTCTGGTTGATTCTCCGCCTTGGAGCAGGCCTGAATGGGGGTGCTGACGCCCAGGGCCTGCCAAAGGACAGTCAAACTCCTCCGGCACATCACCCCATACGGAGCGCATCCCCAATGCAGCCCACACCAGCCGCACCAGTCTGGTGACGCCACTGGGTGCCTGCCTTATAAGGAGTCCCCGATGAGATGCCAGTACATTCTACAGTGAATACAAGGGGCTTCTTGGAGTGGCCTGCTGTATCCTGAGGTTTGTGGGCAGCCGTAGTTTGTTCCATATCCTGAGGTTGAGAGGAAGGGGTTGCAGCTAGGATGGCCAAGAACTCAGATTTTTGGTCAGCACTGCCATTCTTACTCGGGCCTTATCATGGACCCTCTTGGGTCTACTCATTACTATACCTGCTCCTGAGGTGGTATAACTCTGAGGGCTGGAAGAGGGCATTTCTGCCTTGGAAACAGGCTCTGGATTCAGAGTAACTGCTCTGCCCTAGGCAATGCTAAACATGCCCCCAACTTGCCTCTCCTGAGCTGCTTAGGCTGCCCCAGTTAGGGCAGAGCAGGTCCACCTCTCTTAGGGCACCCTATCTTGCCTTGCTCTGCCCTAAGCCTCCTTCAGAGTAACTGGGCTGGAGCATCTTGCAGTTGCTCCAACCTAGTGTTAGATAGGGCAACCTAAGGGCTCTTATGTGGACAGATTAATTGCTCTGGATTGGGCTGTAACTGTCTTAACCGTAGCATAGCTGCTGGTTTGTGGCTGTATGCTACTGTTGTTGTTGTTGTTGTTGTTGTTGTTGTTGTTTAACATCTTTTATTGAGCTGGGAACTCAAGTCAGCTAACTCATGTCCAAGTTGCAACATCACATAATTTTGGCTGATTCGTGTACACTCGAGTCACCTATGTCAACAGTTCCAACACTGACTCCAGCTTCCGGCCACTGACTTGGAAATGAGTCTCCACGTGTGCAGACTTGAGTCTGACTAATCCTACAATCCAGAGTAACTATGGGAGCACATAAGAGACATTACGTGCACCCATCGTTACTGCACCACCTAGTGAAAACCTATGGGAAATTCGTATTGCAATCCCAAATAAATTGTTCTTGCACCAGAGCAAGGACTCCCCGTAGTTACTCTGGATTGTGCCCTATATCTAGATGTGCTTGCTTAAGACTCATGCACGAGTCAAATTAAAGTGAGCAGAGACCTGGGACTCAAGTCTTGCTGCTATGCCAAGTTCCCATCCCTGCTTTTAAATTTGGGATCAGGGAACCATTTCATGGTTTATTGAATTATATAAACTCCTTTGTGAATTTTTGGGTTGAAATGCAGTGTAAATACTTCTATATATACCACATTTACTCAAATCTAATGCCCACCTTTTACAGTCAAATTTATTCTCCAAAATTGGGGTGCACATTAGATTCAATAGCATATTATATTTGAATAAATATAATATTTTGATTATAAGTACAGGCCATTTTTTAGTTTAACAGTTTACAATATATTGTGATAAGAATGTAACATACAAAACCTATTGTTGTATTAAGCAGTGCAAGTAGGGAAAAATCATAACATGCCAGTAAGCCCATTGTCATATGATGATGATGATGATGATGATGATGTACTATTTCCAGTGTGATCATATGACTGGAAAATTCCAAATTTCTCCTATTTTTTAGCCTCCTGCCCAGGTGTCCTCCAAAAGAGCTTCATTGGCTGATCTTTCCTGTTCATCCCTGACTAGTGGATGAACTTCTGCTTGGGGTGCACCATGATTGTCAGACACTGTGAGACTGGATGTACGCAACTTGTATTCATCTCATTCTCTGTGAAGAAGAAGGGGTGGGGAGCCACAGTCTGGCACTCCAAGCAAATCTCGTGGAGATGAATGACAAGCACTTGGCTGCTGAATGCAAACAAGGTGGTGCGAGGATGAAGATATGAAGCGGCTTGGTCTGGGCCTGAATAGAATTCCAACATCCGTGTGTTTGGCGGCCACCGATGTTGAATTCATAGAAAGCCCTAACATTTGCACACACTCTAGAACTTTTGGATGTGTTAGGAATGATTCAAAAACTAAAAACAGTCATCTTAGAAATGCATAGAAATACATCAAGTCTTAGAAAAGCCTCCATCACAGCAGAAAGTCAGATTAAAATCTGGGATGAGCCAAAACTGACTTTCTGTCAGTCATTCAGTTGGTTGAAGGGATTTTTACCCCTTCTTTCCTATGCCAAAGCAAATGCCCAACGTGGCTTACGAAGCTTTTATCCTCGCAGCAACCCTGTGAGATAATCGGTGAGGCTGAGAGTGAGTCACTTGCCCAATGTCACCCAGGAAGCTTCATGGCCAAGGAGTGATTTGAACCTGGATCATCCAGGTCTCAGTTAAAAAAAATCTCATTGAAAACAACATTTTGAGGGCAAATATTAAAATTAGCAGACATTTAAGCTGTAATCCTAAGAGCACTTTCCTGGGAGTAAGCCCTATTGAACTCAATGGAACTTACTTTTGAGTGGGCATGAATAGGGTTGCACTGTTAGGGACATAGTTGCCCTGTGTTTGTGTCATCCTAACTTGCTCCCCTAACAAGCCAGGCTCCAGTAAGTGCTCCAGTAAGAGCTCCTTAGTGGAGCACTTATTCCTGCCTTATGGGGTGCCTGGCATGACGGCAAGTGGGCAAAAGGGGCACCTAACAGTGTTCTGGACCAGCTGACTTCCAAAGAATGTCATTTGTGGGTCTTTCCTGGATAGGGTCGCCATAATTCTCTTTCACAAAATCAGGACAGGACCCTCTGTTCCATTTGCCAGTATGTGAACACAATCCCCCCCAATCAGGATTGTCCCCATTTTGGGGGACATATGGCAACCCTATTCCTGGATCATGGGAAAGAGCTGAATTATTTTCTATAATTGATTAATATGCTGCTAGATCCATTCATGCAGTGGTGTGGCTGGGGGGGGGGGGGGCGGCAAAGTTCTGCAGGAAGCCTCCCAAAGGTGTGCAAGTGATCTTTCCCCTTTGGAGCCATTTTCGGATGGGGAGAGAAACAAAGGCATTCACATCCATTTTGCTCTCCCACCCTGAATGGTTCCAAAGGTGTGGGGGGAATGTTTGCACATTGCAGTGAGATTCCATGCAGAACCCAGTGATTTAGGGCGCAATCCAGACTAACTATGGGGAGTCCTTGCTCTGGTGTAAGAACAATTTTCTCTGGATTGCAAAATGAATTTCCCAGTTATTTTACTAGGTGGTGCAATAACTACGGGTACATGTAATGTCTCTTACATGCTCCTGTAGTTACTCTGGATTGGAGGGCACAACCCCCTCAAGCTATACCACTTCATCCATATATTTCTAGTGGTGCTACAAAGCCCAGCTTAACACATAGAGAAAGACAGCAGGATAATAACTGCAACATGGTCTTTCCTTTACTTCCTCAAGAGGATTCCCAGGCTAAGCACTGAGTAAATATTCAGAAGACTTTTCCTCGAGCAGCGATGGAAAGATATTGTTATAGTTTATGAGCCATCCATGTTTCAAGTCAGTCAAAGGCTGAGAAGGGGATTAGAATAACAGCTCAGAGTCTGCAATGGGGTGCCAGGCAGAGTTGGATGCAGCTGTTGATTTTTATGATCTCAAGTGGATCATTTTGGTAGCCAAAATTTATTATTTTTCAGGTGACTTGCTTTTGGACAAAATGTGAACATACGTCGACAGTGGCATCCCAAGGTTTTGAATATATAGATATATATAGAATGTTCGATATAGAATGCCAGCACCCCACCCTTGGATGGACCTTAGGGTGCTACCTGCTTTGTGGACTTGGTGATGCACCATTGCCCACCTCCACTGTTTTGTTTTTTGGTTTAAAACTTTTTGGAAAAAATAAAGATGCAATATTTATTCAAATCTAATGCGCCATTGAATGCACACCCCAAATTTTAAAAGCCTTGGGATTAAAAAAAAGTTTACTGGTAATTGTATGCACAGCTGCAAAGCAGCCACAAAACTTAATTTTACAGTACACAACAAATTATATGATAATAATAATTTGACAACAGGTTTATGTTATGATTTTTACCTAATTGAACTACTTTATATAATAGGTTTATGTTACATTTTTATTACAATATAATAAACTGTTAAATTAGACATAAGCTCTATGCTTATAATCTAAACTCTATATTTGTAATCTATAATATAAACTCTATATTTATAATAAAAAATGTATTTACTTGAATCTAATGTACCATTGGCTCTAATGTGCACCCCAATTTTGGAGACTAACCCTACAGTCCAGAGTAACTACAGGTGCACTTAAGAGACATTATGTGTACCCGTAGTTACTGCACCATCTAGTGAAAACCTATGGGAAATTCATTTTGCAATCCAGAGCAAATTGTTCTTGCACCAGAGCAAGGACTCCCCATAGTTACTCTGGATTGCATCCTAAATTTGACTGTAAAAAGTGCACATTTGGTTCAAGAAAAATGGTATTTTAGTGTATATGTTGAATGATATAGAGCAATATTATATTATTTGAAAATACCAATATTTTATAAACTTTGGCCAATAGTGGTGTCGCCCACTCCTGCGTGTCACTCAATGCGGCCCACACACATCTCCAATAGGCATCCCCTAGTGATGCCACTGAATGTAGGTAGGCTGTGGTGAGAGGGTGCAAATGCAACCCAAGTATTAGCAAGGATAGAAACTCAAAAGGTGCTCAGGCTGACCTGACTCAGAAGTTATTAGAGGGGTTAGGGAGAGAAGCACATGGTCTACTCTTGCAAAACATCCTTTCATCCTGTGCTATTTCCTTGGATCTGCCAAGAATCCCCTTTGAGGACCCTAACCTGCCATCACCTTCAGTTGTAATGTCTAGACTAGAGGGGAAAGGAACAGAATTTGGCTTCCCACCCCCCAGTTCCCTGTGATGCGGAGCCAGCAGAAATTATATTGCCGCAAGAGGCAAAATTAATTTGGCTCCCATGTCTACATTTTGTTATATGTAGAGTTTCTTCCCCCCCCATCCAGTAGTGAATGAATGGAGGCAGACTGCAACTGGAAACTGCAGAAGAGGGGCACTCCTGATCTCTGGAGCCTCCGGCCATGTGGATCTGCCCAAAGCGAGATACATCTTTCTAGTGCTGTAAACCAGACTGCATCACAGTTAGAGAACAGGAAAGCCCTATATTGGGACAGAGAAACAAGATCCCCAAGAGTGTTAGTAGAGTGACAAGAGACACCCTTGTGCAATGTGCCCCCCCATACATAATAGTGTGTTTTGTGTTTTTTCCACAGAGTCACAAAGTGCACAATCCAGAGTAACTACAGGCGCTCTTAAGACACATTTATGTTGACGTAGTTGTGGCACCACTAAGTGGAAACTTATGGGAAATTCATAGATCAAGCCAGAGTAAATTTTTCTTACGTCAACATAAGAGCTCCCGTAGTTACTCTGGATTGTGCAGAAAGTTGCACAAAAGGGCCACTGGGATCTCTTTGCCTCCCAGGCTCCACTCACTCTTATCTTGTTCATAATTCTTATCATATAGCTTATATCATATATCATAGTTCTTATCCTATATCTTATCGTAATTCTTATCAGTGGACGGTGACTGGTTGTTTGCAAAGATTAACAGCCCTGGAACAGGATGATGCCCCACAAAGAGCACAATCCTAACCATGTCTACACAAAAGTAAGCCCTACTACGTTCAATGGGTCTACACCCAGGAGAGTGTCCTTAGGATTGCAGCCAAAGTGTGGCGCAGACTTTGAATATGATGGTGCAGGGAGAGAATAGGAGGTCAGTGGAGCTGGTTCATGTGCTCTAGTGGTACATCAGGTGCTGGAAAGCGAGAGGCTGAATGTCAAGGCTCTGCTGTAGTGGCAATCATATATTAGAGGAAGAAGGTGAGGATTTTTGCAAAATAACCCCCCAGATCAAAATCATCAAGGCCTGAGATGAGCCTTGATATATAAAAATTTTATGTTTGTACACCCTAGTTGTACAATGGCAGGCATCTGCAGGAACTATGGTTGCACAGGCAAGCTGTGTCAGATTTACCATTCAACATGTAAATTGGTGCAATCATTCTCCTTCCCTCTATGAATATTCAGATGAATTTCCGAACACTGCTTATATCACATCGAAGAATGAGATGGATGATTCCAAGCATGTCTCCCTGTATGAATCTTGAGGTGGTACCGTTCCTATAGGAGGACTGTATCACCTTATTGTGCAAACTGGCAATCTGGACCTCAAAGAGGAAACCACACGGCTCCTGGATGACTGCACTTTTGGTGATCCTTCCACAAAGAAAATCATTCTATGCGTAGGACACTAGAACAGTTTCTGGGAGAAGGTTCGGACCTTGGTCTTCTCAGCTGACATGGGTTTTCTGGGCTGTAGCAATGTGTGAATGTGGAGAGAGGAGGAGACTAACAGATGGTCATATATACTTAAAATCATAAACTGGAACAGTCCAGAAATAGGGCATGAGGGTATCTCCAGGCTGCAAACATGATTGGATAAAAGACTGCCTGGAAGCCCCATGTCCATCACCTCTGGGTTCCACCTAGAAAAAGTCAGGATGTACATTAAATAAATCATGTAAATTGATTACATGATCAGTTGTTTGTGTAGACTAGCTTGAACTGGTGGACTCCAACTCTTGTCTTAGCTTTTCCGTTCTTCCCCATAACTATTGTGCGGGGTTCACCCTGAGCCTGAGCTGCCTCCTGCAGTTGATATTGCTTGGAACTTGTTAACAGGAAAAATAGCTCCTCTGGGCATGACCAAAGTGCCATAGTATTCCTCTGAATGGGGGAACCTATTCCCACAGATCTGTGGCTGGGATTAGGAGTGCTCCCAAGGTGCTCCAGGCATGGTAATTTTAGACTTAAATGTTGGATGAGTGGTGGCCACCTATCAGGAAGCGTGGATTGAGTAACTCTTGAGCAGTTTCAGCCAGTGGCATAGCTATGTTTTGTAGGGAGTCTCACTGCAGTGTGCAAATAGCCTTCCCCCTACCTATTGGAGCCATTCCAGCAGTGGGAATAAAATGGAGATGTTTGCCTAGTTCCAAATGGGAGGTACACAACTCCCTGCACAACTTAGTGCTTTGCACCCCCTCTAGCTACACCACTGATGCCAGCTTGAGCTCTGGGCAGTGTTTGATATCCTTGCCAATCATTGGACGGGGCTCTCCAACCTGGCCACATCTCCCTTTCGAAAAGCAAGCACTGTTGATGCATGGCCTCCGTTTCCACCTCTTGAACAGATGATGCCGGAACCGGTTATTACACCTGACTTGGCTGAAGTCGTTCTCTTGTTATTCAGCCCCTGATGACTAATTGCCCTAATTAGCCAGGCTTCCTCCCTGCTCGTGGGGGATTTGCATGCTGCACAAAAACACTGCCTCACTTCCACCACCCTCCATCCCCCAAACCCAGAGTACAGATGTCTCTTATTCTGGAGGGATCAAGAACAAAACAGTTCACAGTGAGATGCAGGCAAAAGACAGATGCTCCCATCTTTTAAGATATACATTTAAGATATACATTGAATGAGATTCATGCTAGGCTGCCAAAAGGACATTTCAAGCACACATACTCATTGGAACCTCTTATGTGGATGGGGGAGACAAGGTTTTGTTGATCACCCCTTGTTGATACCTCTTTCTATTCCAAACCCTCTTTAGCTGTTCCTCCAAGGAAAGACTCCTCTTTGGTTTTCCTTTTCTTGTGGTTCCCTTGGGAAAGGGATGCTGTTAATAAGAAAGGCATTCTTCACTTGCAGTGGCATAGAATTGCACCCTACGTTTTGAAGGACACCTCACCATGCCATTCAAGTGGCCCCTTCCCCTCTCCTTTGCAGCCATTCTGAGCCACTAGAGAGGAACAGAAGTATGCGCTGCTTGCTTGCACGGACTGGTGAGGCACCTGCAAAACAGAGGGTGCAATTCTAACCAATTTAAGCTGGCACAATTCACTTGCTCCCTGTTCCTGTGGTGGAGTGCGGAGGCTGGCACATGTCTAGTACTGGCAAAAGAGTGCTACTCTACCAGGCATCAACATGCAGTGGGCAGTGCACCAGCAGGCAGCAGGCGCCCCCAAAAACCACCAAGCAGAAGACCTACCAGGTACCATGAACCCCTACTGGGCACCAGGCACAACTGGGCAGCGGACACCATTGGGCATTACTGGGCACCAGTGGGCAGAGGGCATCAGGCATTCTTTCTGAGCACCATGCTTCCTTGCTGGGCACCACCATGCAGAGGGCAGTGGGCACCACTGGACACTACCAGGCACCAATGGGAACAGGGCATTCCTACCAGGCACCAGCAGGCAGTGGGCATCACCACACATCACCAGGCACCACCAGGCACTGGGCATTCCTATTGGGCACCAGCAGGCAGTGGGCACCACCGGGCACCAGTGGGAAGTAAGCACCACTGGGCACCCTTACTGCTATTGGGCACCAGGTGGTGGGGTAATAGAGTGGGGCAAAAAAACCATATGGCACTTTTGTGACACCCCAAGCAAAGGACATATGCTGGCTGAACTGGGCGTTAGGATTGCAGCCTTAATACTTTGAACCCCCTCTGGCTATGCTACTGTTCATATGATGCACAAGAGAATGTAATGAAGGAAAAGTCTGTTCAGTCTTGGAATGCAGATAATACCCCTTGATGTCCTTCTGCAGTACAGGAATGAATGCTGCAGAGAACTCCCTTCTTGTCTGGCACAGCGTACTGGGGTGGTCCAGAAACAAAGAGCTGTGCAAAGCACCAGCATGGTGGCTTCACATGATTGATTGTCCATCTGACTTATTATTTAATGCCAGTTCTTTCCAATAACAATCTGGGTCTCTGCGCATTTTTTCCCCACAGTAGGGCATACAATTGGTAAATGGATAAAATTCCTTGTCACCGTCTGCAGGCAATTTTTCCCACTAATCCCAGACCTGCCAAAATTTATTTTTTTAAAGATATTTGTTGTAAACCAAGAAGGGATTCATAGGACAGTTGTGAGAAGTTTCAGGAGACAAATGATGATGTTATAACATCATCTCTCTCTCTCTCAAATATTGTTTTCTCACTCTCCGTGGGCGGTGTATGTATATTATCCTCAATCTGGGGTCCTCTACCAGAGGCCTGGGAGTTTGAGGGTTCTGCGCAGTATCTTAGCTGTTCCTAGCAATGCGCTTTTCTGGATCGAGTGTTCTGATGTCCTTCCTGGGATCTGTTGGAGCCATTCTTCCAGCTTGGCTGTCACAGCCCCTACTGCTCCAATCACTATTGGGATCACTTTCACCTTCACTTGCCACAGTCTTTCTAATTCCTCCTTCAAACCCTGATACTTTCCCACCTTTTCATGCTTTTTTCCTGATGTTGCTGTTGTTTGGTATCGCTACATCTATCACCAGGGCTGTCTTCTGGGCCTTCTCTACCACCACAATGTCTGGCTGGTTAGCCAGTACCTTCTTGTCTGTCTGGATATGGAAGTCCCACAGGACCTTAGCCCTGAGATTCTCCACAACCTTCAGAGGGGTCTCCCACCTGGTCTTGGGAGGGGTTAGTCCATAGGCTGAGCAGATGTTCCTATACACGATGCCGGCTACGTGGTTGTGCCGTTCAACGTATGCTGTTCCTGCCTGCATCTTACACCCTGCCACGATGTGTTGGATTGTTTCTGAGGTTTCTCTGCACAGCCTGCACTTTGGGTCTTCTCTTGTATGGTAAATCCCCGCTTGCTTCTATGGATCTGGTACTTAGTGCCTGTTCTTGTGCTGCCATGATGAGGGCTTCAGTGCTATCTTTGAAGCCAGCTCTTTCCAGCCACTGATAGGATTTCCCAATATCAGCGACTTCGGTTATCTGGCGATGGTACATCCCATGCAGGGTCTTCTCTTGCCAGGACACTTCCTCAGTTTGATCTTCCTTCTGTATTTGCTGTTGCTGTTGTTGCTGGAGACATTCTCTCATCAGCTCATCTTTGGGTGCCATCTCACTGATTTATTCCTGGATATTCTGGGTTTCATCCAGGATAGTAGTTTTGACAATCATCAGACCCCGGCCGCCCTCTTTCCGTGCTGGAATCTCTAGCATGTTCACACTTCTGAAACAGCGGCGTCTACGCTGGCTTGGGTATGTCATGAGAATGGCTGATGTTCGGATTCCAAAAGATCTCCTATATGGAGAATTAGTGCAGGGAAAGCGCCCGAGAGGGAGACCACAGTTGCGATACAAGGGCATCTGCAAGAGGGATCTAAAGGCCTTGGGAATGGACATCAACAGCTGGGAAACCTTGACCTCTGACTGTTCAGCGTGGAGGCAAAAGACCCAGAATGGCCTTCTCCAACTGAAAGCAGCGAAACCTGGGCCTGGGCAGGGGATGGAATTTATTTGTCCTCAGTGTGGAAGGGATGGACACTCTCAAATTGGCCTCTTTAGTCACACTAGATGTTGTTTCAGGACCTCCAATCAGAGCACGATACCATAGTCTTTCGAGACTGAAGGATACCAATAATACACACACACACTCACTCACACACACACACACACACGTATGTGTGTGTGTGTGTGTTATCTGTGGCCAACCCATCTTTGAAGCTAACTGAAGTGTGGGGCAAAGATTGTGATGGGGGAAAAATGTCAGTGTCATCAACATGCCCACATCCGAGGTTGTCACCCTGCCCAGTGCTTCGGAGGAGTCCAGTGCATGATGTCCCCTGTGCATGATGTCTCCATCCACCATGGGGATGATCTGCTGATTTGGGTTAGACTAGATGACTTATTTGGTCCTTTCCAACTCAATGATTCTATGATCTCCTGCACTGGGTGACACAAACCCTGGTGATACCACTGATGAAGAGGAGCAGCACCGAGGTTTTGAAGGCAGCTAATTGTCGCTGGCTGATTCCTCACCGAGCCTGTGCTGAAGCTATTTTTCCCTTTAAACCCTTAATAATCCTCGTAGTCAGCACTTCTAGGATGTAGTACATTGTCAACCTGTGTCAGGCAAACATTAATCACATTCATTCTCCCAATCGCTTTGGGAGGTACGCCGAATAATATTGCCTTTCTTCTATTAAAGGAGAAAATGAGCTGCATTGTCTACACAGCAATAGTGTCACCATCGTCTAGCCTTTGCAACACCAAAGTAGTGCATAGTCCAGGTTACTTTGATATAAATACATTTTAGGATGCTTTTTGCAATCGGGGTGCCAGTGTGGCTGTGGGGTCCATTCATCTCCAGAAGGACCTATGCCCGATCACACAGAGATGTGTATCTTCAAGCAGAGGCTCAACAAGCACCTGTCAGAGATGCTCCAGGAGGATTTCCTGCTATAGGCAAGGGGGTTGGACTAGATGACCTATTAGGTCCCTTCCAACTCTATGATTCTGTGAGAATATTCCCCCTTACTCAGTGGTGGGATTCAAATAAAATAACAACAGGTTTTACGTCCTAATAACCTAAATTAACAATGGGTTCTATGTCCATAGAACAACAGGTTCTATGTCCCATTAGTTATCAGAACCAGGTTCTCAGAACCAGGAGCTCATTAGCAAAGGATTCTTTAGAACCTGTGAGAACCCCCTGAAGCCCACCACTGACCTCAGTCTCAGAGGGAGTTGTAACCAGAAAACAAGTAGGGATGACCAGAGTGTGGAAGGAGTAAAGTGAAGAACAGCATTGTGGCAGCATGAGGAGGAAGGATCTACTTCATTGGTAGTGGGTCGAATAGTTGATCTGTTAAGGTTTGTCCTGGATCAGCCATGGTGTCTGATTGGTAAAATTTTCAGAGAAATAAGCCTTGTACGCTTATAACTCTCTGGACTGTCAACCACCAATTAGACCCTTCCTGTCCCCCACCTTCCCCAGAAGACTTTACTAGTGATTACAATGATGTAGGATTTATTGATGGAGAGCTCTTCATAGAAGCCATTGCTTTCCAGGCATATAAAAAGCCTGTCCCAAGGAACCGATCGTTTGATTTAAAACGGAGACATAGTGGAGGCGGGTTCGGGAAAACGGCAAATCCTAACTCGAGCCTGAAGACGTTGAAGTGGCTTTAGCATACCCGTGGATCAACATCCCGTTTCAACTTCTTAAAATGGCATTTAAGAAAACAGGCACCCAAAAGGATGACACTTCTGAGTCATCCTGCAGTTCCTGAGAGCACTTTCTGTTGCCCGCACATGTCGGCTTTCTCAAGGGAAACTTTACTTTTTATTTATTCAGTTTTGTTCAATGGCATAAGACAAATAATCTGGCCTGCCCTGAAATTTAACTTGGGCTGCAATCCGAACAGCAGTTTCCTGGGAGTAAACCCCTTCAAACTCAATGGAACATACTTCTGAGTAGACTCAAAAAGGATTATAATATTAATCTGACAATTATGTTGAGGGGCTGACCTAGTAATAGCTGACTGTGCTGTTTTATTTTAATATGGTTAAATGTTTTTAATAGATGTAGTTGGAATAATCATATAACCAATTGTTTTGTGGTTTTGATTATGTATATACAGACTGTATTTACTCAAATATAATGCGGCATCAAATCTAATGCACACCCCCATACTTCTAAGAAAATTTTGTATTTACTCTAATCTAATTAACCATTGAATCTAATGCGCACCCTGGTTTTGGAGACATATATCCCTACAATCCAGAGTAACTACAGGAACATGCAAGAGACATTACATGCACTTGTAGTTACTGCACCACCTGGTGAAAACCTATAGGAAATTCATATTGCAATCCAGAGCAAATTGTTCTTACACTGGAGCAAGGACTCCCGGTAGTTACTCTGTGGTAACTCCCAGTAGTTACTCTGGATTGTGCCCTAAATTTGGCTGAAAAGGGTGAGCGTTAGATTCAAGTAAATACTGTATATATGTCTTATATATATAAAGACCACAAAACAATTGGTTATATGATTATTCCAGCTACATCAAGAATATATATATTTTCTTACAAGAAGCAATTCACCTGTATGTTTGCTGCTTATAAATGTATTTTTAAAATCTGTGACCAATTTGGTCCCACTCATATAATTTTAGTGTAGTTGAGCCGTTTGCTCAAACATGGTGGGTGGCGTTCTTGGTCCCAAACCCTTTTTCGGCCTCTAGAGTCAAGAAAATACACACAGCCCGGAGGTTCTGCCAAAGGAAATACTGAAAGGCATCTTCCCACCCTTGACAGCTGGTTGTGGTTTGGGCCATGGAAGAAGTTGACTGAAGGGGTCAGTTTGCTTAGATGTAGAACTGCTTGCTGACTCAGAGTAAAGGGTAGGTGGGGGAAGTCACACAATGTTAGGATGCGGACACCCATACGGTTCTGACCGCGAACACCTTTTGGAAGACACCACCGATGAGTGATGGCTCCCAATGTAGCATTTACCCGGTGCAGTATCAGAGATCAACTTATAGAGTCACAGAATCACAGGAACACAGAGTTGGAAGTGACCTCAGAGATCATCTAGTCCAACCCTTGCCTGTCACAGGAAATTCTCCAAGAGCAGAACTTTGATTGATTGCACTGGATAAAGAAATGGTTCTTAATGGTTCTTATTTTTATTTTACTTAATTTGTATCCCGCCTTTCCTCATCCACAAGAGAGCCCAAGGCGGCAAAAGTTCTTAAACTTTTTAGCACTGGGACCTATTTTTTGGAATAACAATCTGTTGGGACTCACCATAAATGATGACATAAACCTGGAAGTGATGCCATGCATGAAAGTACGTAATATCACCAATTTAGGGTGCAATGCAGATGTGGGTGGTGCATCCTGCAGTTGGGGGACCGTCAAGAAGGCATTCTCAAGGTAAGGCAATGTTTGATGCTGTACCTTGGATTTACATTGCCCTTACCCCAGAGCTTGAAAATTGGTTAGGTTTCCACCCTTTGGCTTCAAACATATGATCACCCAAAGGCATAGCTTGGGGTTCAAACCTTCCAGCTTGGCAGTGAAAGCAGAAGGCACATTGAGTCCTTCTCCTAACACAAAGTCCTCACCTGAGAATTATCCACACCACACCAGTGTGCTGTCTAGTGAAACTAGTGAAAATCACTAGTATAGAGATTAAAAACAGGACCTCTGTACATATGCAGAGTGCTTTCTACTCACTAGTGATGAAACTATTCCCTACGTGTCTGGGTTAAGTGGAGCTTTGGTTTGGAAGGTTTTAGGGATTAAGCCTGGGATCACTAACCAGCAGCAGGATGGTGACCACTGCATGGCACAGACAGAGGGTGGCTTGTGTTATGCCTCCATGAGATCTGGTACATATGGAGAGGCAGGTTCACATTTCTGCTGTTTCAGCTGTTTGTTTGTTTTTTTGGGGTGGGGGGTACATTGCACATATTCTGTATTGTACGCCATGTCAGCAATGGCTCATTATTTGAAACTTCCTTTGTGGAACACTTAAAAAGAATTATTATTACTGGTATTTGCCATGGCAGGGGAATTGGCTGTTCTCCATTGCATCAGTGGCATAGCTAGAGAGGGTACAAAGACCCAGCGCACTCAGTCATCACAGCCTTACCAGAGGGTAGGACTGTATCTCAGTAATAAAGCACAGATTTTGTAAACAGCCAGATCCATGCATTCAGCACCTGATGGTATCGAAGCTGTCCTCCCTCTTGCCTCCTGTCCCTTTGTACAGCTGTCTGTCTTTGCAGAAGAGTTTCTGCCCTTCTTTTTGTGAATGAGTCGCTCCCCATGTGTGCCTCGCTCCGATGAAACAACCCGAGTCCTCATTTGGAAATGCGGTCGCCCAAGTGACCTACATAACTCAGCAATTGTGCGGCCCCGTTGCTCAATCAATGCGCATCAGGCCAGGCTACCTGTGACCAAGGGAGGCCACACTGACCTTCAGAGCAGTGTATCAACAAGGCTTTGCACTCATTTCTTAGGCAGCGGCAGCTTCAACCGGCTTCTTTCGGCCTAAGCTTTCTTCACAATTATTCCATTCTCATCCTTTTGCAATGGATTGGCACCCAATGAAGTCAGGGAATACTGTAGTTAGTAGTGGTGGCATAGCTAGAGGGGGGTGGAAGAGCTACTCTTGGAGGGAGGCATGCAAAGGGCTCCATATTTATCCCTCCTGCCTGGAATGGCTCCAAAGAGCTGTGGCCCACGCCTCCCTCCATGGTGGGCTGCTCTGCCCCCTCTAGCTATGCCACTGTTTGGTACATCATCTCAGGTGCCACAAAGTCTCGTCCAGCTGTGTACTTATTGATGTATCTGATGTTCTACTAACTTGGTATTAAATGGACAGGGTGAACAGATGTCCCCTTTTCCCAGAACTTGTCCTCTTTTTTAGCCTCATGCCCTAGAAAACAACTTAAATATCCTTTCCTGCCCTACGAGCAGGCAAACCATAGCTTTCTTTTAATTAATAAACAGCCCAATCCTAATCATGTCTACTCAGAAGTAAGCTCCATTGTGTTCAATAGTACTTACTCCCAGGAAAGTGTGGTTAGGATTGCAGCCATAATGATCTAACAAAAGATAGGAGCCAAGGTTGGTGCATGCGCAGTAGCTGCGAACTGGTTGTTAGCCAGTTTGCAGCCCACCACTGATGTATATCCATGCTCAATCTATTGCATACACTAGTTGTGATAAGGGTGTCTGAATCAGTGGTGTCACTAGGGTTTGTGTTACCTGATGTAGGAGGCCAGAGCATCACCCCCATGATGTGCGCATGGCAATACTCTAAGTGGTGATCCCCATACCTGCTGGAGTTTTTTGGCTATAATTTTTGATAGAATAGAGGTATTTCAACCTCTATTTATTTCATTGGGTTTCACATGGGTTCTACATGGACTTACACATCAAATAATATACAAATTAACGGCATTATTCAATAATATAAGTTAATTTTGGCCATATAATTATGCGGTAAATAATTATTTATTTTATATTTTATAAAATTATAAATTATCTATATATATAAAAGAGAAAAGTCACTCACTCACTCACTGACTCATCACCGCCCTGCCAAAACCGCTGGGCCTAGAAGTGTGAAATTTGGGTTGGGTGTTCCTTCTGTGACTGAGGGGTGCACTAAGAACTGGTTTTTGGAAATTCCAACCGGAAGGGGGTGAAAAGGGGCGCAACGCGTTTTCCTCACTATACTTTGCATTGAAAATTGCTGACTCATCAGTGGTGGGCTGACACCAGTTCAGATCGGATCGGCCGATTCGGTAGTTACCGGGAGGCCACCGGTCGTGAACTGGTAGTTAGGGGGGCTACCGATCCGGTTCGCCCCCCTTCCTGGGGTTTTTTTGGGGGGCAGTTCTGGGGGGTTGGAGGGTGACCTGGGGGCAGTTGAGGGCAGGGGGGCTGCTTACATTTCCGGGGGGTGGGGGGGTTATCTGAGGCTTCCTCTGTGAAGCAGCGCCAGCCGCAGCTGAGCGCTACTGAAATATGCTTTAAAATTCAGTGCGCATGCGCTCGCAGCTTATTAGGAAGCAGGAAGAGTTCCTAGAGAGGACCTGCGTAGGCGGGACCTCAATTGAACTCTTCCTCCTCACAGAGGAAGCCTCGGGTGACCCCCACCCCCCGGAAATGTATGTAAGCAGCCCCCCTGCCCACAACTGCCCCCAGGTCACCCTCCAACCCCCACAATACAGAGCCCAATCCTGACTACTCAGAAGTAAGTCCCATGACAGGCAATGGGACTTACTCCCAGGAAAGTGGCTGGCTCTGCAGCCTGGATCCCAACCTGACTACACAGAAGTAAGCCTCATGCAAGTCAATGGGGCTTACTCCCAGGACAGTGTGGAAAGGACAGCAGCCTCAGAGCAACATCCTATGCAGGTCTACTCAGAGGTAAGCCACAGCCTTAATTTTTTTAAAAAATTTTTTTAAATAAAAAATTCTTGCTGGCCCCGCCCCCTGACCTCAGCCCCGCCCCCTGACCTGACCTGGCCCCACCCACTTCCGGAGAACTGGTTGTTAGGGCCAGGCCTGCCCATCACTGTGACTCATCCACATTCCACCCCAACTGCTGGGCCTGAAGCATGGAATTCTGGGAGTTCCTTCTGTCACCTGAACTCCCACCAAGAACCATCTGGAGAAATTAACCCTTCAGGGGCTGAAAAGGGGGCAACGTGTTTCTGTCCTATACTTAACATGGGAGACTGAACAACATCCAGCCAATCTGGTGCTCAGTGCCTGGTGAACTGGGGGATGTTTTTCGGAGGAAGAGGTTGCACTGGTGAGGATGCTGCGCATGGGGGGAAGTTGCGCATGGAGGAAAATTGCGCATGGGAGGATGATGCGCATGGGGGGAAGTTGTGCTTGGGGGAAGTTGTGCATGGGGGAAGTTGCGCATGGGAGGAATGTTGCACATGGGGGGAAGTTGTGCATCGGCGGATGATGCGCATGGGGAAAGTTGTGCATGAGGGGATGATGCGCATGGGTGGAAGTTGCACATGGGTGGAAGTTGCGCATGGGGGATGATGTGCATGGGAGAAAGTTGAGCATGGGGAAAGTTGTGCATGGGGATGATACGCATGGGGGATGATGCGCATGGGGAAAAGTTGCGCATGGGGGGAAGTTGCACATGGGGAAAAGTTGCGCATTGGGGAAATTGTGCATGGGGGAAGTTGCGTATGAGGGAAGTTGCGCATTGGCAGATGATGCACATGGGGGAAAGTTGCACATGGGGGAAGTTGGGTATGGGCAGAAGTTGCACATGGGGAAAAGTTGAGCATCGGCGGATGATGCGCATGGTGGAAAGTTGTGCATGAGGGGATGATGTGCATGGGGGAAGTTGCGCATGGGTGGAAGTTGCGCATGGGGGATGATGCGTATGGGGATGATGCGGACGGGGGGAAGTTGCACATGGGGGAAATTTGCACATGGGGACATGATGCGCGTGGGGACATGATGCACATGGGGTCATGATGCGCATGGGGGAAAGTTGCACATGGGGGAAAGTTGCACATGGGGGAAAAGTTGTGCATTGGGGTTGATGTGCACGGGGGAAAGTTGCACATGGGGGAAAGTTGCACATGGGGGAAAGTTGCGCATGGGGAGAAGTTGCGCATCGGGGAAAGTTGTGTGTGAGGGGACCTTGCACATGTGGGGATGATGCACATGGGGGGATGATGCGCATGGGGGAAGTGGCACATGGGGTGTTTCTGCGCCATGGGGGAATGGCATAGGGGGAAATGTTACACCCGCAACGCGGGTACGCTTTTCGCTAGTTATTTAATAAAATTATAAATTATTTTGGCAATAATAAAAAAGTTATTTTTGGCCATGTTAGGATTGCCAAAAATTTTGGCAAAAGTGGTGTCTCCCGCACCATGTGCAGAAAACAGACTTCCTCACCTTCCTAGCGATGCCATTGGGCTGCATCCATCCCCCAAATGTGTACATCAGTGTTTCTCAAGGATTTCCTCCTGGGACCCCCTGCTGAGAATGACAATCTGTCTAGGATTCCCTTGGAGTGATGTCATCACCCTGGAAGTGATGTCATGGCTGGAATCAACATAACACAGAGTTATGTTGATACGAGATATGATAGTTATGTTGGTACGAGAGTATTTGGTACCATATTTACAAATGCCATCCGACGCAAAGGTATAGCAATATATAGAGCTGTTAGTCAACCCAGTACCTGTTATTATTTCCTAGTATTTCCTGCAATCCTGAGCCTTGCCTCATCCCTCCCGTGACACCAGATCAGTTTCCATCAAGGAACCTGCTTACAGCAGCATAATTAGGTGGCCACTCAGGAATGAGGATCACCCATTATGTGTACAAGTAAGCACATGTACACTGACAGTACAGGGATTTACAGCACACGCCTCCGCACGTTCATTCAGAAGTGTTCAGCTGAGTCAATTCCCAGGCAAATATGCGGAGCACTGCCGCCCTAGCGTGATATTGATCAAGCTTGTAGTGGTTGACACTTGGTGGCCAATCAGGCAAAAATAAAGCTGCCCTCCACTTTCTGACGGTTCGTTTTCTGATGGTTCTGCTCTTTCAACACCTTTCAATTATACCCAGGACTCGTTCATTCAACACACTTCATGCTCCACACTTTCAACCTCTCTCTGCTGATCTAAAAACTAAAACTGTCTTCCTTGATGTTGATTTGCATGTGACATGGTGATCAAACTGTTTTTGGCATTTCCTTATGACTTTCTTCAGTAAATAACCATCATTCAGATACATAAGATATTCACCGCCCACACATGCCTTTGTACATTTTACTGTAATTTATAATTTTGGCTATAATTTAGGCTTTTGCAAGTCAGATTTATGCCTTTTTAGTGGGTATTTTGCATTTGCAAGCTGAAAAGACCAGGTTCCATTTTTCAACGGTTTTCACTTTTGGACGGTGCTCTGGTTCCTAACCCATCCAATAAGTGGGGGATGCCTGTAGTTTCAACCGAGCTGGCTCCTTCAAGGAATTCAATTTAGACCAGCACAATTTACCCACTCCGCATTCCCACAATGGTGTGGGACGCCAGTGCATGTCTGTGCATAGATTAAACCCCCAGGAGTACAAAAGCACAGAAGTGCCTTATGACACTTTTGCCACACTCCCAGTCCAGCATGGGACTTTTGCCATCCTAACCAGGGGTTAGGATTGTGCTGACAGCATCTCCTGCACAACATGAGAGATGTGCGGGAAAGGAGAATCACTGGGGGGTAATGCTGGGCTATGTTTGCAGCTACAGCTGCATCCGGGTTTCTGTTTCAGAGGCTGTGATGCGTCCCATCCTCACCAGCTGCTCTTAAGGGTGAACCGCTGTGGTTTCTGAACGTTAATGCTCCTGGTTTTTGAAAACAGAAAACAACATGCTCCTTCCTCCTCCTCACTGCTTTGAAGGAGACCGAGCAAGCCTACTTTAAAGGGTTTTGCATGCACACAAATTTGTATCATTTATTAAACAAATAGGGAAGGGAAAGCTTAATGAGGTGACACTGAGTACATATGGGTAATGCCGCACCCTGACCTGACCTGACCCCTCTCTCCAGATGTCCAGGCAAGGATGTAATATTT
The DNA here is from genome assembly GCA_030015325.1 of Cryptoblepharus egeriae. NCBI lineage: Eukaryota > Metazoa > Chordata > Lepidosauria > Squamata > Scincidae > Cryptoblepharus > Cryptoblepharus egeriae. The sequence goes on along the minus strand of JAREYC010000004.1, from coordinate 5,417,551 downwards.
AAGAGTGTCTTCAGTTGCAAAATCCAGAGAGGGTCAGCCCGGATTATGTTGTTGACTATCAGATTTTAAACAAGAAATGAATTGTGGCAGTTATGCCTATTTTCATGTTAGTTTTCAGTGCGTGGGCCATACTTGAAAGGTGCACCCCCTGATGGATATCCAGGGTCTCTAGTCTTCCCAAATAGTTTCCAACATCTTATCAAAAGCCAGCATGACCAAGAAATAGGATGGGGGGGTCAAGGTTTAAGGTCAAGTGTGGGACCAGTTGTAGCAGTAGCCCACCGGGCAGTTTTGGTTTGGCACACCTCAGATTTGCTACGCTTAACAAAAAAATAAGTTTTTTTTTTCCAACTGTCACAGGATAGCTTCCATTTACTCTTGACATTGCCTCCCAACTCGTCTTCCATTGGATCCCACCAAAAAAGCCACTTTATTGGTGAAGACTTTGGCAACTTTAGGCTGCAATCTTAATCTCCAGTTGGGCCAGCCTAAGCGCAAGGCCTGTGCTGATCCGGAGATGTCACAAAAGTGTCATAGGACCCTATTGCGCCACTCATCGGGGAGAGTTAGGCCTGAGCACAGTGTGCTTGCCCATCTACATCACCCAGAAGACCAAAGAGCTGTGCACACTTAGGTTAGGATTGCACCCTTAATGCACATACCTCAGTACTGTTACATTAAGGTTGACCTCCTGTAGCTATGCCACTGATCCACCATAGCTATGCCACTGCAAAATATCCATTCTAGGAAGCATTTCCCTTTTCACAGCATGGATGCCCCTCTCCCGTTCAGGTTTCTTGGCACAGCCTGTCAGGAGAATTGGCACCTGTGGCTGTTCCCTCGCCTGGCATCTCAGTGCATCGCCAGCAGCGGGGCATGGCCTTTCTCCTGTGTGGTGGTGTCAGAAATGAGACATGTCAGCACCTGGCGTATTTTGACAGGTTCTGCAGAGAGTGGTTGGCCTCTTGCAGCCTGACACCATCACAGCTGAGTCGCTAACACTTTCCAGTGGTGACAGTTGCTGAACGAAGCCTCCCACCTCTTTGCCTTCTCCTTCGAAGAACTAATTCCGGGGATCTGGAGACGGCAGACCATCTCCCTGCTCAGATGTGGAGAAGCAGAAATAATTGCTACTTGGAGTATCCTCTGATTAAAGAATTTTTAGCTGATTAATCAGCTAAAAGGCTGGTTATGAGACTTTAAACGGCTGGGGATTAATTCCATGAATATATTTGCATATTTCCAAAAGCTCTGTTCATAGAGAAGCCTTTTTCAAGGATGCTGAATGAGGCCTGCAATTATGATCAGAGATCACACGTACTATCGTGAACTAGAAGGAAACGTTTTTGGTTTGGATCCCCGGTGGGGTAATGCACCGAGACCAAAATAGCCTCGCAGTCAAAACACACTTGCCTGAATTGGCCTCTATGATTTAATCTTTGGTTGTTTAATCCAGTGGAGCCCTCGCCAGTGTTGCTGGGGGGGGGGGGGGTATTGGATCAAGCACTGCAGGCACCACAATATGCTGTGCATCTGTCCAGTGCCATCACCACCCGGAATGGCTTCAATGGCAAATAAAAGGGGCTGCTTTCATGGTGCACTGCAGCACCTGCAGTACTTACCACTCCTGACGGCTGTGCTACAGGCCCAAAGTGAGTCCAAACTCCCAACAACCTCACATTAGAGTTCTGCTTTCCAAATGCATCAGGGTTAAAAGGCTCTGGGAGAGTACTGGAAAAGTTGGCCATAGGGGATCCCTGCAGCTGTGCCTTTGAGATATTGAGAACCTGAACAAGCGTTGAGCCTTCCCTTCCTGTGCAAGGTCAGTGTGGCTATTCTTAGTTCCAACACCTGCCAGAAACTAAAACTAGTCATATGGAATACTACTCACAATCTAACTTAAACCAGTTCCAAGTCTGTTCTTGAAGAGCCAGGAAGTTGCATCACTAGAGAGATGCAGTTTGCACCAGGTGGCACTCTCAGGGGAGTGACACCATTAATGGTATGAAAATTGTGACAGTCTTGGTACTTATGAATATTATCATCATGTTATATATAATTCAGTGAATATTTTAGTGCAGAATAATGTGAAACAGACAGCATTAAAATATCTGCATTATACCAAATGTTACAGCCAAAGAACCAGAAACAGAAAACACAACTGTCTTATGTAACAAAAAATAGATTTCTCTAACTCAAAACTGATAAATGAGATTGTTCTGAGAGCCAATGTGGTATTATTATGACACACCAGCAGGAACCAATAAGATATTAGGATGAATCACTTTTTATTTTGATTGATTGATTGATTGATTGATTGATTGGCTGATTGATTGATTTCCATGTAACAGAGCTAATACGAGAACTCTCATTCAGTTGTATGAGTGTCATCGAGTTGACCACTGGTTTTTGGTTGGTTACTGATTTTTGGGTGATTGATTGGTTCATTGGTTACTGATCGATTAGTACTGATTGGTCGGTTACTAATTGGTTGGTATTGATTGATAGGTTACTGACTGGTTGGTATTTTTAATTGTATTAAAGTTAATGGGGTGACACCAGCTTGGCTAAATTTGACCAAAGTGGCTAATGTGTGCATGTTAAGGTGTCTGGTGGGCTACTGTGAAGTTGGGCTTCTAGACAGACCTTTGGCCTTATCCAGGATGGATCGTCTTAGGTTCTTCTGTTCTAATGGCCAAATCTGGCCCTGCATGCAGAGAAGGTCTCACTTGGGGCACCTTAGAGAAGGTCTACACCATGCAACCTGATGCTCCTGCATGGAAACTTCCATGCCAAGATGTTATGAGAAGAGTTTGGCAAGTGGATAATTGTTGACAGCCCTCCCTTCCACTCAGCCCTAGGTACGATTGGCTTAAATTGAGCTGACACTGCTCTTGTGTAGTGACCATGCTATGTCTTGATCATGTCTATAATGTCTATGTTAGTGTCTTGTATGGTGTCCGTTCTTGCATGGCCCATGTTAATCAAGCGTTTTGATATATAGCATTCCTGTGCATCTGCAGATAGCTGGAGCTTTTGCTTCTCCCAAGACTTGTCACGGGCCTCGACTCCACACTATCTGGGTCAAGGCAGAGCACAAGAAGGTGCACTGGATGTCAGAGAGCCTTGGCAGGGCCTGCCACATGTGCCATTTTGGGTTAGCTCAGGCCACTTCAGCTTCAATCAGCAGCTCCGACTTGAAGCTTCGCCTCGCAACCAAGAGGCACGTCGCAGGCCATTATTTTTGCAGCTTGTCAGAAAGTGATGCTTCCAATAGCCCCGACCGCTTGTCATGCTGAGGGCAGGTTTAAATATGCACCGACATGGCCATAGTTCTCAGCTGTTGATGATACAAACAGATTCCATTTACAAGCATGGTGATTGAGAAGAGTTGAGGTGATGTTTGTGGTGGAGGAATGTGGCCCTCAACCAGGGGCCAAATCAGCCATGGTCAGGAACCAGAGGTGAATGCTTCAGACTAGGACTTTCATTGCCATCTTCTACCTATCTTCTGCTTTGGTCCTTAATTGGCTTTGCTCGCTGAAGACTCCATGGAGAAAAGATACTGGAATGAGTAGTACCTGATCCCTAAGCTAGATGTGGCCATCTGAAGAAGACACCAAGTCAGAACTTGTCCCAGGATACTCAGAGAAGGCATAGGAACACTGTGTGAGCTTTCTCCACTCAGGTGGAGCCTTCAGCAGCCATGATCCTGAACTAGTTATGGGGTCCTATGAGTAGGGTTGCCATTATTCTCTTCCACAAAACCGAGACAAGATCCTCTGTCCCATTTGCCAGTATGTGAAAACAATCCCCCCAAATTGGGATTGTCCCTGTTTTCAGAACACATGGAAACTCTACCTATGAAGTCAACTCACCCAAGGCCACAAGTGCGTAATGTTCAACTGGTGTGCCACAGGTGTGCCATGGGAATCTGAAACACAGCAGTTGGAAATAGCTGTAGAACTCTTCTGGAGTGATATCACAAGAAGCATAGAAAATTTTATAATGTGCCATGAGTATAAAAAATTGTTTGGTCGAGACACTCATCCCACTTGTTAGGAAGAATCTCGTCAGTGTTTATTCAATTTCTCCTCCTTTTAAACAGACTCCACTGAACACTGGATGAATCAGTGCTGAAATGATGGAAGAAGTGCAGGGGAGGACATCAGGATGGGGGTCTCTTGTTGTCTGTGTGCTCCCTGAGCAGGCCACTCAGAGGCATCCAGTGGGCATCTATGAGATCCAGAAACCTGGACTAGATCTGTTTTGGACCGATCCTGCAGGGCTCTTATGTTCTTATGCAAGAACGCTCACTTGTCCTGCAGAGGTGGCTTAAATAGTATATCTAGGGGAAAAAAATCAGTGTCACTACAGGGTCTTCTTGGGGGTGAACAAACTAGATTGATTCACTTCTGGCTGTGTTAAGCCTGCAGCATGTCAGTTAATATCATCTCGTTTTCTGGTGCATCTTGGATTTTCTTGACGCAAATTGCTGCCTTGGCAGAAATGGGCATTTGTTTCAAAGTTCAGCACATTATATACACAGTTGGAGTGGTTGAGTAACTGGAAAAATCAACTTAACATGGCCTCACTGGGGAGATAGACTGTTTGCTTAAGCTTTCAAATGAGATGAAGCAAGCGCTTGCCTGCTCCGGTCCAAATGCAACTGATGAGAGATAGCAAAGGATCTATTTAAGGTTGGGGAGATCATAGGAGAGAGAAGGCAGAGCTGCTCTCCTTTGCCACCATCTCCACCACTGTTCAGGAAGATACACAGTTTGGCGTCAGGAACACATTCAGTATACCAGTTATAACTTCCTGCGCTGTTCGGTGCACATTTCATTTTAGATCATGTATTTCGGTGGGGAAAATAATGGCCTGGTGTATCTTTGAGTTGAACCAAAAGTTATTCAGTTTTGATTTTCAAGTTGAAAATGGGGTGCAAAATATAGCACCCCATTTTCAATATTTTCGGCTTGAAAATAAAAACTGGATAATTTGGTGTCATTGGATAATTTGGTGTCATTGCGTGAGTTTTGCGAGCCGCTGATGTGTTGACGTTCCCCATTCTGGGGTAACGTTCCCCATTCTGGTAACTCCTGAGTTCATCAAATGGGTAATCTTAAACAATCAGGAATCACATTACAAATAGAATCACATTATGATGTGCAGTTAATAAATAATGTTATATGGTAATACTGAACATAAATTAAGGATGCAATCCTAAGCTGCAGTTGGGCCAATGAATTTCATCTCTTCCCATGCATTTGTCAAGGTTAATTTCTTGGAACTGCTTTCAGACTTTTCTGGGGGGATTACCCTTATTTATCTATTTATTTATTTTATTTAATCAGTTTATATCCCGCCTTTCCTCCCCCGCAAGGGGGAACCCAAGGCGGCTGACATTAGGGAATAAAACATCATTAAAAGAGCACATAAATAAAGATTAAAACACCATTAAAATATAATTAAAATACAATTAAATTGAATAAAAAACAAACAGATTAAAAAATATTTACATCAAGGTGGGGTGGCCAAAATTGCAGAAGTGAAAATAAAATTGTGAGCTGGGGGGGGGGGGTAAGCAATGATTCATCTTGGGGCGATGTGGTTTCTTCTTCTGTCTTGCAGGTTTCATATTACTGTAATTGTCACACAGTATAATCACCACAGAGTGGCTTTTACCCACATTTTCTTTAAGACTGAATGAAAAATTATGGCTGCACCCCCAGGTGGCTAGAGGCAAAATTCACGTTGTTTAGGAAAATGATAATTTTTGACAGATTTTGTAGATCTGGCCAGTCTTCCTAAGGTGAAGAGTGGGGCAGCTCAAACCCTGGCCTGGTGGCCAGATACGGTCCACAGTGAGTGTCAACACAAGACCCCTACATTTGGCAACAGGCAAGCCCCCAAATTGCTCTCTGATACACTCTTATATGTAATCGCACTCAAATTTAAATGTAAATTCAGAGGTGTAACTGGTGCGAGGAGTAGTGTTGTCATATCATGATGTCATAATGTTGCTCTGGGTTCTCCCTGGAGGAGAAGGTACTGGCAGGTTCATAGCCCCATTCCTTCTCCTATGGATGTTCTTCATCCATAGGAATGGGGTATGAAACTTAACTGCCAGTAGCAGGCCTCCATCAGTCTTCGAAGACTATGGTATTGTGCTCGGCGCTGCATACGCTGCATGCAAAGCACGAAAGCCTGGGTTGGATTGTTATGGAGGATAGGCTGTTACCCACGCAGCAAATCCCCCCTCTCCACACCACTGAATTAGTCCAATGGAAAGGCAGAGCCAATACGATAGGATCCAGCTGGCGTTGCAGAGCTGGGCTAAGGACAGGAGCTCACCCTGTCTTGTGGGGCCAACCCGGGTTTCGAACCCTGGCCTGCTGGTTAACAAACACAGTGTCTTAGCCACTTGCAACACCCACAGCTGCCAGTACCTTCTCTCTATGTAGGGTGGCACCCGAGCGGTCATAATGCATTCTCTCTTGCATTATGGGGCAAGTGCTCCTCAGTTTCCATACTAGCCAGTGGTGTACCTAGGTTATTTGGCACCCAGGGCCCACAAATCTTTTGTCACCCCATATGTCATAATTATTTATTTAATTATTATCAATATTAATTAATATAGTTAATTAGACATTAATTAATGTTTTCATATTTAAAAATCACTACCAGTTTAACCTCTGTTTTATTTTTTGGAGTGAGGGTGTGAGGTTGCCTTCTGGAGCACTTATGGAGCTCCACTTTCAATGGATTGGGACCATTCTGGTGACCTTGCATTCCTCTGTGCCTGACCTGAACATGAGCCTTTGGCTTACTTCAGTGGTGGGCACCTGAACCGGATCTTCCTGTTTCCCTACCGCTGGTGAACCGCCAGCGACAGGGAAATGCAAAAACATGGTGGACCGATAAGGTCTGCCATGTTTTTGCGCCCACCACGCCTGCCTAGAAGTGGGCAGGCCCGCTTCTAAGCAGGCACCACACAAGCGTCGACATCGATGCTTGCGCAGAGCCTGCTTAGAAGTGGGCCTGCCCACTTCTAGGCAGGCTCCATGCAAGCGTCGATGTCGGCACTGCGCAGGTGCCAACGTTGCCCCGCCCCTCGCCCCTCCCCAGTCCTGCCCCCTGACCCTCCCCGCCCCTGACCCTGGCCTGGCCCCTCCCACTTCCGGAGAACCGGATCTTGGGAGAGGCCGGGCCAACCCCTGGCTTACTCATGAGTAAAGATGGCTGTGTAGCTCAGTTCTACTTTCCATAGGGCTCAATGCAATTATCAGTGAATTCATTCTGGGTTGGTTTGTGGGGGCTGCATTCATTAGATCAGGATCATACTTGGGGGGCATTAGATTCCTCTCAGTCTGCCTTTTCCAATGAACATTTCCCTACTCACGAGTAAAGGCAAGATATGGCTCAGTTTCATTTTCCTTAGGGCTCCATGCATTTTCAAAAAATATTTCAGCCATACCTTTTGATTGGAAAGAGGTATTTCAGAGCTGTTTTTTGCATTGGATTCCCTTTTGCAAGGTATGTCCCCCTAGGAATGCCACTTCACCTCTACATGCTGGCAGTATGGAACACATGGAACGTGTACCCCCAGCATGCCGATAAGTGGAACATCCAAATGCTCTTTGCATTGCAAGACGCTGATTTTATTAAGCAGTTGGCTCATTATATAGCTATCGTGATTAAGGTAAATCTATCACTTATCTGATGGTCCTTTTGTTTCTATGCTTGGTGGAGCATTGATTGTGATGTGTATTTACTTATGGATGTTTTTATAATGCCAATAAAGGTTTCATTAAACATTAAACATAAACATGGAACGTACGGAACTACATACATGGAACGCATCTTTACTGTATGTGCCGGCAGTGCTGCTTCTGTCTTCCTTCTACTCCCAAGGAAGATTCTTGACAGGTATGGAAAACATTGGGACAGACAAATGACGACAGTCATTTAGTCATCATGGCCACAAACTAGGTATGGCAAAGAATCCAAACCCTGAGACTGCTTGTCATCCACCTCTCGGCACATCCCTCACCTACATTTCTGCTTCTGTCTGCGCTACCCATTTCAGCTATTTCTGTCACAGATTGTGGGGGTAAGGGAGGAAAGAGATCAATCTAACCTACTTTGCCACTGATTCTTCCCAAGCTGCTGTTAAGAGGTACCCTAGTTTCCTTGCTCCTTGCACAATGACATTGAGTTTGCCCTATTTTCTTGGCCAATCTCTCAACCAGCAGGCATCGTAGCCGCTGAAAGTCCTACTCCCCGGTGGAAAGACAAAAAAGCTGTTACATGATTGTACCCGGCCGCTCTGACTTATGTCCCCAAACCCAAGCAGGTAGCAGAGTCAATGGGTCTGAAAAGCTGTTATCTAATATGGCCTTACAACACCCTACTTGCAATTCATGTCACACCCTTGCTTGTTGACCATACAGCAGCCTACTACTAAGGTCATGGAAGGGGGGTGCCCTGCTGACCGTGCCACCACCAAGGGAAGAGAGGGTGTCATGGCTAGGAGCAGTGCCTTCTCGGTGGTGGTTGCAGCCCAGCTCTGGAATTCCCTTCCCCTGGAATTGAGATCTGCTCCCTCCTTTCATAATTTTTAGCGGGGTCTGAATATATTTTTGAGATATATTCCTCTTTTTTGAGGATATATTTTTGAGACATTCCTCTTGTCCTCTTTTTTAGTCTCCTGCCTGGGTGTCCTCTAAAAGGGCTTCATTGTCCTCCATTTTGGTGTGCAGTACCCTATCAAGTCATATGTTGTTGGATTTGTATTGAAGAGCAGAATCCAATGGAAAAATCGGTTTTGAAATATCTCCTTCCTATTAAAAGGTATGGCCAAAAAATAAAAAAATATGCATTGAGCGCTATGGGAAAGTGAAAGTACCCAATATCACGGCTTTACTCGTGAGTAGGCCAATGTGCCATTGTCCGCCTGAAAGGCCAAGGAGAGAGGATTCCAAGACCTTGTTTTATGTTGTTCACCACCTTGAGTCTGCTTTTGTGGAGAAAGATGGGATATAAATCCTACAAAGAAATAATAAATAAAAATACTGGGAAGCCAAGCAAATTCAACAGCAATGTGAAAGACAGATAAGCAGCACTGGGATTTGTTGTTTAGGGTTTGCCGAAACCAGACCCAGGTAAAGGATCCATATGTTTTTCTTGGCTGTTATGAAAGTGGTATCCATTGAATCTTAATTACTTAGGTCATCATGTTTTTGGCTTGGTCAGTATGTTAAAAAGGTAAATGTGTTCCCAGCAGGTTATACTGCTGGTTGTGACCAACTGTAGGGTGTGGTGCTCATCCCCGTTTCTAGAGCCAGCATTGTCCGACATGTGGCTCGCATGCACACGGAACGCTATTACCTTCCCACTGGAGTTGTACCTATTTAATTACTTGTATTTGCATGCGTTTGAACTGCTAGGTTGGCAGGAGCGAGGCTAAGGATGGAGGACCAGGGTCTCGAACGTCTTAACCACTTGCCCCACCACATCACAGTGCAAAAGGTGCATGGCAAAGAATTCATAGTTCTCATGCCTGTGTTATACTTCTCGTGTGTATTATTAATACACTCAGTAAAATTCATTCATTCATATAAGTAAGTTCCATCTCTAAAGTATTCATTTATGTAAATTTATTCAAATTTGAAATGTAAATTAATTCTTTTGTTTCCTGGCCCCCGACACAGTGTTGGAAAACCGATGCGCCCTTCCTTCCCAAAAGTTTGCCTAACCCCGGTCTACAGTTTGGGAGTTGGATCTTAGACCTTTAAGATCCATTAGCTGTGAAGCTTCTTGGATGACTTTGAGCCATTCACTACCTTTCCTCCTAACCTACCTCTCAGGGTTGTTGTGAAGACAAACAAAAGGAAAGATCTTTGTACTGAGCTCCTTGGAACTCCTTGGTATTAAAAATATGGAAAATAAATACCAGTTGACTTTTACTGCAAGAGAAGCAGATCATTATTTAGTCAGCAGATTGATGGTAAGGAGTAGGTCAGGAAAGGAAATTGGGGTGGGGAATTCTTTGGCAAGCGGCCTTGGCTCTCTGCTGTGGGATTCAGAAAGCTTTCCTGGCTCCAAGGTCTCCTGATTTATGGACATCAAATGTGAGTGCTGCAGTGTACTCCAGAGTAAAACTCACCCTATCCCAGACTCCCACACCCTGACATCTTTATTTTCAGTGCCTCCCACACTCATTCTTGGATGAGCCCATTTCTAAGTATTGCGGTTATCGGGGTTGAGATTTAGCCCTGCTCAGATGAACATGGAACAGTCAGGCGCATGGATGATAAGACAGAAACAGAAAGGATGGAAGAGATTCCCAAGAAGTTTTTTAGAAGTTGAAATTTATACCTGTGGTTGTAATTTTTTTAATTGCAAAAATGGGAACACTAGTGGAATACTAGGCAAAAATGGGTTTAAAACGGCCACTGCTGCGTAGACACTGTATGCCCATTTATACCAGCAGGACCTCTATTTTGGCTGTCATGAAGCTTAGTTAGGCTTGGGCCATAAATCTGAATATTTAATTGAATGGAGGTGACAGGATCAGGATCTCCATGGAATTCGGAGGGGCTGGAAAAGGTTGCAGCTCCAAAGTCCTTTGGTGGGAGACAAACAGCAAACCATTGCTCAAAGTCTTCTCAGTGGCATGTTGTGCTCCACCACCAGCAGATCTCCCCACCCCCAGAGCTGATATTTGCAGAATTTTGCAAATTTCCATGATCTCCAACTGTCAATTACAGATTTTATTTGATTAATTAATTTATACCTTCCTTTTCTGCTCAGAAGTGCACTCAAAACTTCTCGCATTCAGAGCGAGCAATGATACTTTACTAGAAGCCAGTATAAGAAAGATTCCAGCAAGGTCGCTTTATAAGACTCCGAATTTGCCCTATACAAGGATTAATAACTGTATTTCCTCGAATCTAGTGCTCACCCCTTTCAGCCAAGTTTAGTCTCCAAAATCAGGGTGTGCATTAGATTTGATGGTTAATTAGATTCAAATAAATGCGGTATTTTAATTATAAGTATAGGGTGCGCATTAGATCCAATGGCACATTAGTTATGAGTTAATACGGATATATTGCCCTTTCTCCATCAAAAGATAGTTGGGTCAGTAGCTCTATTAGCCCATGAAGCTCTTGTGCAATGTTCATGAAGAAGCCAGTGCTGGATCCTAACCCTCTGCCCCTGAAGCTGCATTTGGCATCAGGAGACATCTACACAGGGATGGATATTATAGTGGCACAGCAAAGTGCCCACTATATTCGTCGTGCACTACAGCAAAGTGCCCACTACATCCTTTCCTAGCTATCTATCTATCTATCTATCTATCTATCTATCTATCTATCTATCTATCTATCTATCTATCTATCTATCTATCTATCTATCTATCTACAGTATTTATATACTGCTTTTCAACTGAAAAGTTCACAAAGCGGTTTACAAGAAAAAGAAAAAATTAATAGCTAATTATTAGCTAATGGGTCCCTGTCTCAAAAGGGCTGACAATCTAAAGTGCAAAAAGAACACCAGCAGAAGCCACTAGAACAGACATTGCTGGGGTGTGGAGGGCCAGTTACTCTCCCCCTGCTAAATAAAAGAGGAACACCCACTTGAAAGAGTGTCTCTTGAGTTGCAGGTGTCTATATGTTAGATCATATATGTTAGACCTATATGTTTTCATTTTTTTTTCATCTTACGACACACTGATGAGATGCTAAAATTGTCAAGGCTTACCATTGAGAAGGCACGCTGAAGTCCCCCAATTGATTATTAGATTATTTTCCCCAAACACCCATTGCACCCATGGCAGTGGGAGCAAATCAGAGGCATTTTCCTTCATGGTTCATGTGCTCCATTCTGCAGTTGCACCCATTTGGTTCACACTGCTGGAATGGCTCCAAAGGGGCCGCTTGCAAAACGTAATGCTTTGCACCCCCTATAGCTATACCACTGTTGGCATACAAGTTGCAGCTTTTCTCCCAAGGAAAAAGCCTTTGGAACTGTTCTGGCAGAAGCATTAAAACCTTGGAGGTGAGAAGGTTTTGCCTTCCTGAAAACCTGAAAAAACAGATCTCCAGAGAAGGTGAGAATCCCATCACGTAGACCTCTCTAGGGTCTCTCACCTTGTCGCTGTCCCAGCCTTTGCACGGCTGAATCCTGTAAACTTGATAAATGGTGACAGATGATGATCGCAGCTGGCGACTCCTGGTCCACCCAAGGCAGGCAGAACCTGGGAGAAAGATTCTCAAGGGAGATTCTGGATGGTTTACATGTTTTCCAGTTAAAACACAAAGTGAGCTGATTTGGGCTCTCAGGCTATGTTCGAATCCTGACACCTGTCACTAAGCAGGTACAAGAGCAGAGCATCACTTTACCATAAACTTTTTAGAGTCTCCCCATGGCAAGAGAATGGCGCTGAAGAAGAGAAGGAGAACTTGGAAATGTCAAGAATAGCTTCAGAGGGGGAGGCAAGCTTGTCCTTGGTGGTGAGCTCAAAGGGTGCACAGAGGATATGGCAGCACTTTAATGAATGGTTGGACTCTTGTGGCATAGTGTGAGGGGTGTAGACACTATGTTTTACAGGGAGCCTCACCGTAGTGTGCAAGTGTAGTGAGCATTTGCCTCCGTTTTGCTCCCACCGCCTGGAATGGCTCCGAAGCGGAGGGGCCGCTTGCACACTATGGTAAGGCTCCTTGCAAAACTTAGAGCATTGCACAACTCTAGCTATGCCACTTCACATAACCATCCAGGGTCTCACATTCATTCACGGACATCATATATATACTGTATTTACTTGAATCTAACACGTGTCTTTTTCAGCCGAATTTAGTCTTCAAAAATCTGAATGTGCATTAGATTTGATGGCTCATTAGATTCGAGCAAACACAGTGTTTTGATTTTAATTTAGTGATTATTTATAAAATTTAGCAAAACTTAGTGATGTCCACTTCTCTAGCCACTTCTCTAGCTATCACTGGTTGGTTGCTTATAGTAGGATAAAAATTCTATTTTTCTAGTATGTCTTATTTTTATCTCAAAATATATTGTATTGCGTTCTTGGCTTTGGGTAGCCCAGTCCCGTCCCTGGGCACAGCATCTTTGGGGTAAGGGAACATTTTTTCCTTTACTGATCCTACTGATGCTGAGAGCCAGCACCAGTATGGTGCACCAATATGCTTTATGGCCCTCACATAATGGTGGTTGCTGGGGCAGCATGTTGGTCACTAGCACTATCCTAGTATAGGATTGGACCCTATATGTGTATAGGATCCTGCTTCTGCAGAGTAAACTCATGCAGCAGGCAGTGAAATTTCCAACACTCTGGGAAATAAACTGTTGGGTTTTCGACAGGGATGTGGGACATTGCAAGCATGTTCTGCTTTCAATCTCCGAAATGTTGAAGGGGCTGTCATCCTGCCCCATAGGATGGGTCTTCCCTTTTCATTGAAGCCCAGTAGAAGAGAAACTCTTCCAAAGCAACAAGCAACAGCAAAAACAATCCCTGGGATATTTTGTTCCAGTCCCAGGTGACTCATGCAGTATTAAAAACGGAGGTCGGAATGGAAGCATCATGGAGTTCAGGTGTTCCTTTGAAGTTCAGCCAAAAACTTCTCCAGCCTGGAAGCCGAGCCGGGAAGACTCATGAGATTATGCTGCTGAAAAAAGATTTATGGCCCTTTCTGGCTCCGGCTGGGCCAGGAAACCCACAGCACAGCCTTTCTTGTGGAAGCTCAGAGCTCCCCATTTCAATTTGAAAAGCAGAAAGTCACTGTATTCCCAATCTGGCAACTCTGGGGTTTAACCGTTAAAAAAATGGTTGCATTCAATGAGAACTTGGTATTAAGGTATTCTGTTTAGGTAGGTAACGTTCAGAGATAATTCATTATAAATGTCTTGGTAGCGTCTGCCGGATGAGAAGGTGGTTCGACAAGGGGTCTTATTATGAATCCTATCTCTTTATTCTATATTGTTTTCATTATTTTAAAGTGTGTTTTTAATGTTGGACGCTGCTCTGAGCAAAGGCAAAGTGGCACAAAAATAAATAAATAAATGAATGAATGAATGAATGAATGAATGAATGAATAAATAAATAAATAAATAAAGAAAGAAAGAAAGAGCACAACCAGAAGTCATGCGCTTTTAATGAGTGAGGAAGCGGCCCTGCATTTGAAGGAATGTATCACAGGTAGATTTCTCCTGGCAGCTTCTTATTACCTTTGCGTCATTTTTTAAAGCAGTGACTTTCAAATTTTTTCATCTCTTGGCACACTGACAAGGCATTAAAACAACCATCAAGTTTTTGACAATTGATAAGGTGCACCATTTTGCTGGTGGGTACACCATTCACATCCCCCCAATACATGTGGCCACCTGTCGACCACACACAGCATATCGATGTGCCATGGCACAGTGGTTGAAAACGCCTGTTTTTAAAGGCAATCTATACCATATTTTATACCAGTAATGCTTCTTTAAGTCACAGGGCGACAAAGCCATAAAGAACTTTAAAGACTATCAGAGGGAGCGTTCATGAGCATACTTAATGCTGGTTAGTTACCCTTTAAAATGCTTTAATCTTTTTCATATGGACAACCCCAGTGATTATCATCTCATGAAATGCTGATTTTTCAGCAGATGAGCAGCTTACAAGGAAAAAAAAATGCAGTGAGAGCTGCTGCATGCTGATTTGGAAGGCTATAATTCCAGTATAGTCAATGGGATTTATTCCTCTGTAAGTATGCATAGTATTGCAGCTTTAGGGCACAGGTTCCTCTTTTCTCCCCAGTTTTTTTAACAGTGGTGCAACAGGTAGGATTCAACAGGTGAAGCTTTTCCTTGCAGAGATGTGATAACCGGGGAACTTCACCTGTTGAATCTCTTCCTGTCTTGCAACAGTTCAAGGCAGGGAGGAGGAGGTTCACTCCTCCCTATGGCCATTTTCAAGTTAATCACTTGTTGTCGTCATCCCCCCCAAAGAAAATAAAAATTGTTCTCAGTAGCATCAGTTTGAGGGGATCCACTGAAATGAAAGGTAGAAAATAAATGAATCTAATGCTCACCTTATTCAGCAGAATTCACGGTGCAATCCAGAGTAACTATGGGGAGTCCTTGCTCCGGTGTAAGAACAATTTACTCTGAATTGCAATATGAATTTCCCATAGGTTTTCACTTGGTGGTACAGTGACTACGATGCATGTAATGCCTCTTACGTGCTCCTGCAGTTACTCTGGATTGTAGGGTTAGGGCGCAATCCAGAGTAACTACGTGGAGTCCTTGCTCCGGTGTAAGAACAATTTGCTCTGGATTGCAATATGAATTTCCCATAGGTTTTCACTAGGTGGTATAGTAAATACGGGTGCACGTAATGCCTCTTATGTGCTCCTGTAGTTACTCTGGATTGTAGGGCCAGTCTCTAAAATTAGGATGTGCATTAGATTTGATGGTGATTTAAAGAATTTAGTCTCTAAAATTAGGTTATGCATTAGATTTGATGTGCATTAGATTTGATGGAGTAAATAACAGTGTTTTAAATTAAATACAGTGATGCCTTGTAAGACGAACATAATTCGTTCCGGAAGCATGTTTGTCTTACAAAGCATTCTTTATACAAAGCAGATTTTTCCATAGGAAATAATGGAAACTCAGACAATTGGTTCCACAACACAAAAATACCCATGTAAAAATATTAACTGTGTTAAAAATGATGACAAAACACTGTAATCAAATTCAAAACACTGTAGTATAATACAGAACAGAATTACAGGCATATTAATAAAAAACACTGTAATATACTGTACAGTAAAACGGAAAAGAAAAACATTTAAGGCCAAGGATGACTAAGGGCAAAATCCAGAGTAACTACATGGAGTCCTTGCTCCGGTGTAAGAACAACTTACTCTGGATTGCAATATGAATTTCCCATAGGTTTTCACTAGGTGGTGCAGTAACTACAGGTGCATGTAAAGTCTCTTACATGCTCCTGTAGTTACTCTGGAATTGGGGATAATTGTCACTAAAAGAGCCACTGATGTCTTTTTGAGCAACTTTCACAAGGAACCTTCTAATGCCACTTGCTTTGGTCTCCTTCTGAGGATTTCACGGAAATGTGACATTGCATTGATTCATCACTTGCACTGCTACAGCCTTATTTGGGTGGTGCTTTTCTATAAAATTTGGCACCATTTCACAATGTTTGCAAATGTTCTTCATCTCATTTGATGTGAGGGATTCCTCCTCCTTATTCTCCTCCTCCTCTGCAGATGAGATTCCTCCATATCCTTTTGCTGTTGCTCACGATGCAGACCCATCAATTTGTTAGTTTACAATGAATTTTTGTTGTAAGACTATTTACCCCCGCCCCTCACTGGTGAGAATAACAACCAGATACAGATGTGGATTAATGGGCCACTTTATTAACTACTAAAATTTCCCCATATGCCATCCCCCCATAGCACATCAACACCCCATGTGCATCAGTCCCCATGTGCATCAGTCCCCCATGCGCAAAATCCCCCCATGCGCGTCAGTCCCCCATGCGCATCAGTCCCCCATGCGCAACATCCCCCCAAGTGCAACATCCTCCCATGTCCAACTTCCCCCATGCACATCAGTTGCCCACACGCATCAGTCCCCCACGCGCATCGGTCCCCCCCGCGCATCAGTCCCCCCACTCCCCAATGTGCATCAGTCCCCCATGTGCATCAGTCCCCCCACGCGCATCAATCCCCCATGCGTATCAGTCCCCCCACATGCATCAGTCCTCCCATGTGCAACTTCCCCCATGTGCAACTTCCCCCACACGCATCAGCCCCCCATGCGCAACTTCCCCCCATTTGCATCAGTCTCCCCATGCGCAACATCTCCCATGCGCAGCATCCTCCCCAGTGCAACCCCTCCCTTCGAACAATACCCCCCAGTGCACCAGGCACTGAGCACCAAACTGGCTGGAGGTTGGTCAGTCTCCCATGTTAAGTATAGGACAAAAACATGTTGCCCCCTTTTGAGCCCCTGAAGGGTTAAATTTCCCCACATGGGTCTTGGTGGGTGTTCAGGTGACAGAAGGAACTCCCAGAATTCCCTGCTTCAGGCCCAGCAGTTGGGGAGGAATGTTGTTGAGTCAGCAATTCTGAATGCAAAGTATAGGGAGGAAAACACGTTGCGCCCCCTTTTACCCCCTTCCCGTTGGAATTTCCAAAAACCAGTTCTTAGTGCACCCCTCAGTCATGGAAGGAACACCCTCCCCAGATTTCACGCTTCTAGGCCCAGCGGTTTTGGCAGGGTGTTGATGAGTCAGTGAGTCAGTGAGTCAGTCAGTCAGTGACTTTTCTCTTTTATATATAGATTTAACAATAAATCACAAATAGTACTGCATTCTAATTGTTGTGCGGTTAACTGGCAGGAAAGCAGATATGCACATATATATGTTCAAGGGGCAAAACAGCCTGACTCAAGACATACCTTAACCCTCCGGTGCAGCTATATTTAGAACTGGAATCAGAGTTCAGTTGGATGTGTGCACAGCTAGTTCAGCTCTTAAGGAGAGGGTTTTAACCTAATCTCCTTCTCCTAGACATGCTAGCTTTTTACATGCAAGGAGGTTTTGTTTTTATGGCTGCCATATGTCCTGAAAAAGAGAGACAACCCCGATTTTGTGGAATTGTGTTCACATACTGGCAAACAGGACAGAGAATTATAGCAACCCTGGGGGAACGGCTATGTGCACACATGGACACATGTGCTCTGAAATGTTACCATCACAGGAAAACTGGTCATGATTTATCAGTCCGGGTCAATTGGCTCAAGATCTGGAAAGAGAAGAAATCTGGGCACCTTTCGTCAGAAACGCAAATCCGTTGTATGCCCATCCCTTGAAAAGCCATTTGAAACTCAGCCGCTGAGATAGAAACAAAAAACTTAGAAAGAGCCTGAATTTCCCCAGCGGAGAACAAGCAGCTGCCACCGACTTCCACAATAAATTAACACTCCATAATGCAAGAGGCGTAGTGGGGGATATACTGTCAAAGTGCCATCCAGGGACCAGAGGCACTTATAAAGAAAGACTTTCCCCCCCTACATGCCAACAATTAGCTTTATTAGTATAAAAGTCCAAGGTCAGCACACAGTAGAGATGCCCCCCCTTTTGGATTGCTATGGACGAGAATGGAATCTGGACATGGATGCACACTTTTCACTGGGCATATTCCCCATAATATTAATATATAACATTTCCTTTTGTGATGCACAGCGCAATCCAGGCTGGTCTGCCTCATATCTGATGCAAGTTTGGGGCTCTTGGAGCGCTACTGTGAGGCAAGGGAGAAAGATTTTCCTTTACCCCAGGTATCACGGCAGCAGTCCCAATGGGTATACTCAGAGATGCATCACTGATTTTGTTGGCACTACTCTGGGCAGTGCCAAGCTTGTGCCGCTATCAAAAATGAGTGGATAAGTTTGGTCTCTCTCTCTCTCTCTTTCTCTCTCTCTGAGCTTACAGAGTGATATTACATCAAATGTGAAAGCCATTGCCGGTTTTGCTGCCCTTGCAGATTTCCTGGTGCCGGTGACTACGAGCCCTAAAAGTTTTTCTTATTCAATGAATTTATATGGTAGCTGTGATACTGGATTGTGCTATACAGCTCTTAAGTAGTTTCATGCGTCCTCCGCAGGCTGATAAACCAGCATTAATGGTATTGCTAAGGTTGCATTTTAAGCCCTGAATTATGGATCGCCTGATGGCATCACTGAAAACCCCACATCACGATGTGACCCGACTGCTATCTTTTGAAAAAGGCAAATGCTCTGTTTTGCGGGCCTTTATAGCTGATTTAATGGCTCCCCCTGCCAATTATTTCCAACATTTATGTAGGACTCATAAGTTTAATGTTCATAGACAGTAAATACAGTATTTACTCAAATCTAATGCACACATTTTTCAGACTTAGAGCACAAATCCTAACCATGTCTACTAAAAAGTAAGCACCATTGTGCTCAATGAGTCAGAGTGCACAATCCAGAGTAACTACGGGGAGACCTTGCTCCAGAATAAGAACACTTTACTCTGGATTGCAATATGAATTTTCCATAGGTTTTCACTAGGTGGTGCAGTAACTACGGGTGCATGTAATGTATCTTATGTCCTCCTGTAGTTACTCTGGATTGTAGCATTACTCCCAGGAAAGTGTCTTTAGGATTGCAGCCATAGTCTTCAAAATCTGGGTGTGCATTAGATTTGATGGCTCATTATATTCAAGTAAATATGGCATCTGATTATAAATACAGGTCAGTCAGTATTGAGTTTAACATTTTACTATATTGTAATAAAAATGCAACATAAACCCACTGTTATATAAAGTAATGCAATTAGGTAAAAATCCTAACATAATCCTATTGTCATATTATTATTGTCATGAAACTGACAGTATTATATGCAGTCTTGTATATTCTTGTATGCAATGAAATTAAATTTCACACCTGCTGTGCATCTGCGCATTACAATCACCAGTAAACATTTTTTTTAAAATCTCAACTCTTTTAATGTGGGGTGAGCATTACATTCAATGGCACATGAGATTCGAGTAAATATGGGCAAATTTAACAATTTGATTATTAATTAATTTATTAACAATTTAATTTAATTAACAATTTAATTTAATTTAATTTACATTTAATTAACAATTTAATTTAATTTAACAATTTAAATACTTCTTAATTATTGCAGATTGTGAACATTTATTGTATATGGTTTATATTAAGCAGGTTTGTCTACTCCTGGTCTGCATAATCATTCCTGTTTTCAAAAGGAGAGTCTCCCACATATGTGAGCGCAGCAATTCAAGAGGAGACACTGGACACACTCATGTGCCCGGGGAAGTGAGGGTCCTGGGTCCTGTGCATGAGGATACTTTAAAACATCATTGCACCCCTACACAGTGGCGTAGCTAATGATCATGTAGCCCAGTGCAAAGCTCAAAATGTTGCCCCAGAAGTGATGTCACAACTGGAAGTAACGTCATCCCCAGGTATATTTAAAAAGAAAATTGGGGGGAAACCTGCATCCCTCTCCTCAGCAGTTCACCACTCATTTGCTCTGATTTTGTCCCCCCTCCCCTCGTGACAACAAAATCAAATTTAATTAAGTAAAAAAAAGAAAATTACGTCCCTTCTTGGTTAGGGAAAGTGTACTGGGCAAAGAGGAATGGTTATTCTTTGCCTGCTAAATAGAAGAGGAGCATATATACACATACAGGTATATATGCCTGTATACCCAGTTAGCATGGATAACTGTATTATAGTATATGTATATGGACATGAGAGCTGATTCATTCATATTAACACCTTATTAGTTCCATACAATATCAGAATTACATCTCATTGGCTATCAGTGCAATCAGTATCGTTGGAACGTTGATTTAAGAAAATCCATTTTTTCCATTGGCTTTTGTGTTTTCATTTTCTGGGTACTTGGCCATAACTTTTGAAAGAATATAGATATTCCTATGCAGTTTGTTTCATTGCATTCTGCATTAAATTACCTTTCCAATGATATATAACATGATGGTATTATCATTTATACATACCCTGTTTTTCACAGTTTTAGCCACTAGTGTCAAGCTCAGCTTGTAGCCCCCCTAAAGCTTGTAGCCTGGTGCAACTGCACCCCCTAGCTATGCCACTGCCCCTACAAGTTCTCTGACATGCAGCGCAATCCTAAGCATGTCTACTCAGAAATAAGTCCCATTGGGTTCAATAGTACTTACTCCCAGGAAAGTGTGGTTAGGATTGCAGCCAAACCCTACAATCCAGAGTAACTATGGAAGCATGTAAGAGACATTACGTGCACCTGTAGTTACTGCACCACTTAGTAAAAACCTATGGGAAATTCATATTGCAATCCAGAGTAAATTGTTCTTACACCGGAACAAGGACTCCCCGTAATTACTCTGGATTGCGCCCATAATGATCTAACAGAAGAGAGGAACCTTTCAGCAGACCTTCAGCATCATTTGAACCAAGAACTCTGCCCAGCACGATGTTGGGCATGGAACACTAAGTGTTATGCACATGTAATATTGTATATGTCTCCATGCTCAGTCTATTGCATACACTGTGATAAGGGTGTCTGCATCAGTGGTGTCACTAGGGTTTGCCTTACCTGGTGCAGGAGGCCAGAACCTCACCCCCGTGATGTGGAGCACAACAATGTCATATAGGGGTGCTAAAAATTTCTGTGCCCCCCAAGTGCTACACCACTGGGCAGACAAGCTAACCCATAAATTTGTGTGCAATCTACAGTATTTGGTTGCTAAACTGGAACTATGCGAGAGAGACTTGCAAGCAACCAGATTGTTTGTTCTTTCAGCCAAGCGGAATAATCTGTTGGATTGGCTGTTGGAGGGTGCATGATGGTGGCCGTAGCGCACACTTCCATCTGGGCATTCTGATTTGGTGGAGTCAAATCCGTGCGAGACACTTGAGAACAACTCACATATTTCCCCCAAAAGTTTCCTCATTGCTCCACACCTTGGGTATTTAAGATCGTGACACATGGCACCTTTTTGGTTGAATCGAGGATGCCGTCCATTGTCCACTTGCAGGTATGTTCTGGGCTACAAAAATGAGATGGAAGATCATGCCATTGCATGTTGGGGTTCAGATTTTTAAATGCTTCGCACTAGAAAACCTCCCTCCCAGCAAGATAACAAGCACAACAGGCAAAGGAGGGCTGCAAAAACCCACATGGACCTGTTTTCTAGTTGGAAGGGGAATGTTTTATCAATGTGAAAGAGCATCAAAAAACATTATTCTACATCCTGTGCATCACTTGTTGAATCCGCAGGGATCTTCTGAGGACCAAAGCAAGCTGTGGACAGGAGATCAATTTTAAAAAATTGACTTTGGGTGCAATC
This sequence comes from Cryptoblepharus egeriae, assembly GCA_030015325.1. Classification (NCBI taxonomy): domain Eukaryota; kingdom Metazoa; phylum Chordata; class Lepidosauria; order Squamata; family Scincidae; genus Cryptoblepharus; species Cryptoblepharus egeriae. The sequence continues at coordinate 5,395,607 of JAREYC010000004.1, read as the reverse complement.
TTAACCTAGGCTGGCCTAACTCATTGGTCTTCCCGTTCCTGTAGTGATGTAGGGAGGCAAGCACATGTCTGTACACTGGTCTAACTTTCTCCCAGGAGTGGTGCAGGAGTATCTTACAGCACTTTTGTGAAACCCCCAGGTGTCACTCAGGATTTGTGCCGGGACTTAGGCTGGCCTAAGAGGAGCTTAGGATTGCAGCCTTTGTCGCACACATTATATGATCATATTTGTGTGGACCTTTCCACAGATTGTATAATCATGCACCACAATAAAAGTTAAAGAAAAATAGACAAATTAAGAAAAAGGACTAGGTGGATTCATTGGACAGAGGATGCGAGGGAGGTTAAAACCCCAGCTGAGTCCACTAGACTTCTCTAAGTATTGGTCCAGGTTCATGGTTCTTACACCTACACCTGGTCAGGTAGGGAGCAGGAGAGCTCCTATAAAGCAACAGATGCTCTGATACTGGATCAGGGCAAAGGCACAAAAAGGGGGGTATATGACCTTGCTTTTTTATAAGTTATGGGTGTTTGCTAAGCTGTACTTGTGGGGGTTTTAACCCTAACCCTTTTTAGCCACACCAGATGTTGTTTTAGGACCTCCAATCAGAGCATGATACCAGAGTCTTTCGAGACTGCAGGATGCCGAATAAAAATTGCTGATGATGACTTGCGGGGTTGAATTTACCTGAATGACTAGGCTGTCACTTGAGCTCTTGACTGTCCCATTCTTGGATATCAAGTGATCCAGCCAAGAACAACAACAGCAAGGGAATGATGGCAATTGAATCCAAATTGACTCAGCAGTTCTTGGACTATAGGTGTCTCCCAGGTGATACCCAGTAGCATAACTATGGGGAAACCCAACACCAAGTTCTGCAGGGGGCTCCAACATGCCTTGTAAGCTGCCCACCCTCTTCACCGCTGGAGCCGTCCACAGCAGTATATAAAGTGGAGGAGACATATATTTAATGTGTCATTGCCTAGTGTGAGGATTAGTAAAGGAAAGAAAAGAAATTGTAGCTGTGCAAGAACCGGGTCTGGACGGATTTGTTCCATAACTCAGAGATAAGGGGTGTTGAATCCTCCTGAAGTTGCTATAAACCCCCCAAGTCCAATTGGAACAAATGGCATATTTGGATAGGGTTGCCATAATTCACTTCACAAGACCAGGACAGGATCCCCTGTCAAAATTGCCCGTATGTGAACGCAATGGAGCTGTCCTGGTTTTGGGGGGCATATGGCAACCCTATAGTTAGAGGCCATGTGGAGATTTTGCAGAGGAAAATGACAACAGAGAAGTTAAATTTTCAACAACCCAACCACTTGTTCCAATCTGTATAGGTGCTTTTTTTAAAATCGCCCCAACCTAGATGATGACATATTAAATGTTGCATTTAATCAGGCCATCAGAGACATTTTTGAAACTTTGAGGAAGAGATCTGTGTCACGCCAAAGTACGCACATTGCATTGCGAAGAGTGTGCCTTAATAAAGCTATTTGTTGCCTACTCCTGTCATTGCTCAGGGAGTTCCTTTTCTAGGGTGGTAGAGATTATTCTTAATTCCTTCCCCCCCTTTTGGAAATCTGGGGTGGGGAATGGCGGGGTTTGGGCAGATCCTATGCAAATGGTCTGGGTTCCCACTGCTCTGCTTGCTGAATGGGTTTAATGAAGGCTGCTGCCAGAGACAATTGTGTTTTTGTAATGACAAAGGAGAAATTTTCGACAAGAAAAGGGAGACGGGGAGGGGGAGGGAGATCTAGGTGGCTTCTCGAGGATGTTGCTGCTGCAGGGCACCCAAGGAAGGAAAACCAGGGCAATTCAGCAGAAGCAGCAGGGGAGGAAAATAATGAGAGCAGCCGAACCAGGGCCTGAAAAGCTCAGTTAGAGCAAGCTGGAGGGAGAAGCAGAGAGATGGAAATCTGGTGTGTGAATGCGGAAACTGGCAAGACACCTGCGCGCTAGACGGGACTTGTTCCATTGGGCATATGCCCATATGGCCAGGATGAGGAGTGCCAGCTTTTGAAAACTCTGTGGGGAAGGAATGAAGAACTCCCAGATTTGATTTCCAACAAATCCTCCTTCATTTTAATGCCTGATTATAATTAACTGGTTATAGCGATGCCCAAATATTCAGTATCTGGGGCTGATGAGGTCACCTTTCTATGGCTAGTTTTCAGCTTGAGCTATTTTATCTGGCAAAACTCACTGGGGAGCATTTGCGAGTAAGCGGGTTACGGGCAGTGTAGCCTCACCCCCTGGCATTTCATGGCCATACCCAGATTCCATTTCTTTACATGGTAGTGTGACAATGAGACTGACTCAATCCTCTTTAATGCACATTACACATTGGTCACGTGCAAAATACACTTGGGGGCCTTCCTAGCTAACTGTATAAAAATTGTATGTGATGTTAAAGAATATGTGTGTAAGCTCTTGACTTTGGCTTTGATTTGGGGGAAGTTGTCCGTTCACCTTATTCCATGGTCATCACCTGTATCATGGTGTAGTTTTTGGAAGGTGTGCTTTTGTGGATTATTTTTTCAGGCCAAAACACAATATATTAAGCAGATGCCGACATACTTGTTTTCCCCCCTATATAAATAGCCATTAGTTTATTCAGACTTTTAGTATGGCTCCATTTGGATCTCCCCACCTGGAATGGGTCTGATGGGGTGAGGTTCCCCCCAAGACCGAGTCCTGGTGGGCTCCAGCAGGTTCGCACCTACTCTATAGAACCGGTTGTTAACAAGAGATAGGACATATAAAGTTTTAAATAGCCATTTAAAAGGGGCTGCCAGATGGGCAGAGAACCGGTTGTTAATTTCTTTGAATCCCATCACTGCACAAGAGTATCAACTTAGCCTTCTTAATGGCTGGCACTGCCCAGTCCAGCCTGCACTAAATGTAGGCTAAATTTAGATCTTGGTGGTATCCCACTAAGGCACGGCTCCAAGCAGAAAACAAACCTTCCTTTGATGGAACGTGTGCAAGCTGAGCATCGAGCACAGTGCCATAAAAATCTTTTCCACTACCCAAGGGACAGAATCCTGTAGACTTTGGGTGCAATCCTAACCTAGGCCAGCATAATCCATCAGTCTTCCAATTCCCGTAGTTATGTAAAGAGGCAAGCGCATGTCTGTGCAATGGCCTAAGACCTCCCCTACGAGTGGTGCAGAAGTGTCTTATGGCCCTTTAGTGACATCTCCAGGTCAACACAGCACTGATACCAGGATTTAGGGCATACTAACTGGTGGTTAGGATTGCAGCCTTTATCTCCAAATTGCAGTCTCTCCACACACCCGCCCCCCTTGCTGGCGCTCAGCTCCTGTTGGCAAAGCACTATGGAGCTTGCTAAATATTTGGCAGGATCCCAACTGAGATTACTCTGCAGTTCCAATGTAGGGCTTGCAAGATCGGAGTTCCTCACTTTAAGAGGGTCCTTGCACATCCAGCATCTGGTTGCCGATTGTGGATGCCCCAAAACATCTGGTTGCCGATTTGGATGCCCCCAAACAGGGACATCCCGATTGTGGCAAATGGGACAGAGGATCCTGTCCCGATTTTGTGAAAAAATTATGACAACCCTTATCCAGCACTAGGATTTTTTGTGCTGCTTGGGTAACAGCCTATCCTCCTATTTGCTGATGATGGGGTGATTTGATGATGATGGGGGTGATGGTGAAGTAGTGCTCATGCTCAACAGTGCTCCCTCCTTTGCAGTTTCAAACCTATTGCAGGGTGTGTACCTTGTATATACATTCCTGTCTCCAATGCAGACCCAGCACTATCTTTTATAATCTCCGGTTGCGTTTTCCCCTAGGGCTATCCCAAAATTCCTGGAAAAAATGTTTTGCAATTACCTTGAAATGTGAGGCTTTTTCAATTTATGGGCATCTCTTGTTTTAATCTGGGTAGATTAATTATGATTGCTCTGGCTGCCAAGCACCAGATATTGTCAAAAGTTGTCCAACACAAGACGCTTGCAGCTAAAGGCCAAACCACACACAGCAGTCTGGGATCTCCCAGAACGTTTTGCTTTTAATTTAAAGGTGTGGGGATGTCTGCATGTACATGTGCTCTTGAGATCACAACAGTGGCACCCGGGGGAGGGAGAGAAGGTATTAAATGCTTTTTCCCACACACTGTTTTCCGAATCTAAATCCTCCCCCCCCCCCCACATTGAGCTCCTATTAGCTCTACGAGAGAAGGATTTAGATTAGGAAAAATGTGTCACATCTGCTCTAGTGCAAAAGTAACCGAGTTCCAAGTTTACCATTATATCCCCGTAAGTGACTAAAGAAAAGGTCCTTGAATGTCTTTGTGGGGTCAGCTTGATGCCGACTCCTCATGGGCTATGGATCAAGACACATACCAGGTCTGGTTCTTTGTTCCATCTGGACAGAGCAGGTGTGAAGATCACACCAGGTGATCTTCATAAGGCCTGGATGCCTAGAGTAACTTGTCCCACGGACTGCATATAACCCGCCCCATATGTTTGCAATGGAAGTGGTGTGATCATCACATTTGATAACAACAGGAGGCAATCTTGCTTCCATCTGGATCTTATCTGTCCCATGCTAAACGAACAACCAGCCTGGCTCAAAATGAAACGGTGCCCAAAGTCACCCTCTAACTACTGCTCCCCTTTTTAAACTTTGTGTTGTGTGCCTTTTCAGAGCAGGGGATCTCAAACATTTAGTACAGGGACCCACTTTTGGGGGGACTAAGTATCCAAAGGAATGATGCCATGACTGGAGCAACATCATCAAGCAGGGAAATTTAGCAATACGAGGCTGCAATCCTACACAGAAGTTCCATTAACTATCATTGTTAAAAGCATATGTATGGTAGCCTGTCTAAAGTACCCAGTGGTGGGCTTCAGGGGTTCTCACAGGTTCTATAGAACCCTTTGCTAACGAACGCCTGGTTCTGAGAACCGGTTACTGATGGGACGTAGAACCTGTTGTTAATTTAGGTTATTAGGACATAGAACCTGTTGTGAATTTATTTGAATCCACCACTGGTTGAGACCACTTGCATGCTGTGGTGAAGCTCCCTGCAAAACATAAAGCTTTGCACCCCCTTTAGCTATGCCCCTCCAGTCTGCCACACTTCTTTCAAGTAGCCTGCCACAGTGTCGCCCACCCTCGCTTTGATAAATACCCTTCTGAGGAGTGTTGCTCAACCCGGCGCTCATTTGCATGCATGCTATTAGGGAGAAAAACGCGGCATCTCATTCCATTAACAGGGTACACATTCCATCAGTCTGGTTCTCATGCCCCGCAGGCGTTCTCCGGAGATTTCCACGCCACGACAATGTAGCATTGAAAAACATTTTAAAAAGCAACAAACCACCAACACAGCACTAGTCACTACCCATCCATTTTTTTATGGTGCCATGGAAACAAATAGGGGGGGACTTATTGAAGCTTTGCATCAGTCACTTCATAACAAGCAGGGACCAGGCCCCCTTCCCAGAGGTAACCCTATTCCTAATAGTCCATCTCAGAGTTACCATATGTCCTCTTTTTCCAGATGTGTCCTACATTTGAGTCTTTTGTCCTGGGAAAAAAACTTCAATTTCCTTCTTTTCCTTGTAAGTGGGCAGCATGTAGCCTTCTTGTAATTAATACATTACATGTAATATTTTTAACAGCCAAATCCAGAGTAATTACGTGAGCACGTAAGAGACATTACGTGCACCCGTAGTTACTGCACCACCTAGTGAAAACCTATGGGAAATTCATATTGCAAGCCAGAGTAAATTGTTCTTATACCAGAGCAAGGACTCCCTATAGTTACTCTGGATTTTGCCCTTAAAAAGCAGGCTTCCATCAGTCTTGAAAGACTATGGTATCGTGCTTGGCGCTGCATATGCTGCATGCGAAGCACGAAAGCCTGGGTTGGATTGATATGGAGGATAGGCTGTTACCCAAGCAGCAAATCCCCCTCTCCACGCCACTGAATTAGTCCAATGGAAAGGCAGAGCCCATACGATTGGATCCAGCTGCGTCGCAGAGCTGGGCTAAGGACAGGAGCTCACCCTGTCTTGTGGGTATGACCCGGGTCTCGAACCCTGGCCTGCTGGTTAACAGGCACAGCATCTTAACCGCTTGCGCCACCCACAGACCATTTTGCCCTAAATGTAATAATAAATAATACAATGTTTAAATTAAGCACATGAAATAAACATATATCAATGTTTTGAGCTTTTATTTTTTTCTACATTTTATTATTTTGCATTTTTATTTTACTACACGACTATTTTTCTACATTATTTTCCTACATTTTTCGTGGGTGTCCTACATTTTGAGATGGCCGTGTCATCTATTTCAATCAATCAATTTTTATTTGCGGTCACGGACCCAAAATTCAATTGACGACAACAGCTGGCATATCAACAGTTGAGATAATTAAAAAGAGATTAACAAGTAATTAAGAATAGTTAAAAATAAATTAATTAATTACAGGACAATTAAAATTTAACAAAAATAAAACATTAGATATGAATAAGTTATATATTTGTAAAGCAAGCGGCCTCCGTCAGTCTTGAAAGACTATGGTATCGTGCTCGGCGCTGTATACGCTGCATGCGAAGCACGAAAGCCTGGGTTGGATTGTTATGGAGGATAGGCTGTTACCCAAGCAGCAAATCCCCCCTCTCCACACCATTGAATTAGTCCAATGGAAAGGCAGAGCCAATATGATTGGTTCCATCTGGCGTCGCAGAGCTGAGCTAAGGACAGGAGCTCACCCTTTCTTGTGGGGCTGACCCGGGTCTCGAACCCTGGCCTGCTGGTTAACAGACACAGCGTCTTAACCGCTTGTACCAGCTTTACTTAAGCAACAGTTTCTTGCGCATGTTTTGAGCCGCTATAAGGAACTTAGCTACATGTTCTGTAATATACTTTTCTTTATCACCCAAAACGTGTCCTCTATTTTTGGTTATTACCTATGGCCACCCTGATTTAGCACGTGTTCAACTGGGTGCCCTTCCAGCCCAATATTGGAAACAGATGAAAACATAATGCCGAGTATAGAGAACACATATGATTCTGCAATGCACATCTTTTATTTTATTTATTCCCTTATAAATGAAATAAATGATCTTTAAAAGATATATAAAAGTTTAAAGATATTTAAAAGATAAAAGACATTTTATCCAGGGTGACCAGATGACCGGAAAAACCCGGATTTGTCCGGATTTTTAGCCTCCTGTCCGGGTGTCCTACATTTTGTCATCATTGTCCTACATTTTGGCTTCATTTTGAAACTTCGTGGTAGTGCATAGTACCCCATCGTGCATATGTCGTTGGATTCGTATTAAAGAGCAGAATCCAATGCAAAGATCAGTTTTGAGATATCTCATTCCTATCAAAAGATATGGTCAAAAAACCGAAAAACAAAAACAAAAACAAATACATTTTTGGCAATTTTTTTTCAGCGGGTAGGAATTTTGGCCTGGGATTAGGAATTTTGGCCTTGTGGTTCAGGAATTTTGGGTTTGGTATCTGGTCACCCTGATCTTATCGCCTTCTTTGTGCTATGATGATACCCAGGGCGCAACCCACCCACAGGAAAGTGCTTTTTAAAAAATCCCCTTTTCTCGATGGGTATTCTAAGCAGGCACTTAATTTTTCTTGCTGGAATGATTGCAAATCAAAGCGCTTAGCTCTGATAAGGCTTTTTTGGGGGGTAGAGATCATCATCATTCTCAAAAAGCCTGGTCTTGCCAGGAACCGACAACACTGCCAGGATGTGTTCCTGAACGCATTTGGCACCCAAGGACAAGTGAGACTTGGCCAAAGAGCACCGAGCACTTAAGCACTGGAGTTATTGAACATTAACAGCTCCAGCAGCCAAAAAAGAGCAGAGAGTGTGGGGGAGATTAAAAGGGGAATCCATTTTAACAGCAAATAAAAAGGATCATTTGAGTTTACTGATACAAATGAAAAGAGGGCATGATTGATTTGTGGTGGTGAAGCCTCTTGAACATGCTGAGATGGAGCAAAAGCATCACTTTGGCACCAGGGCAGGCATTGCTCTTATATGTGTGGGCCCCATGGAGGGGTTGGGCACAATTCAGAGTTGGGGGTGGGGAATAAGGGCATGATCCTGCCAGTGATGGGATTCAACGAAATTAACAACTGGTTCTATCCCCATCTGGCAGCTACTTTTAAATGGCTATTTTTAAACTTTATATGTCCTATCTCTCATTAACAACCGGTTCTATAGAGTAGGTGCGAACCTGCTGGAGCCCCCCCAAGGACTTACAATTCCTATAACACCTCCTCTGGCCATTTCCCCATTTGAACCTATTGAATGATTGTTAGGATTGTTATACTGCTTTTTCTCCAAAGAAATGGGAATGAATGCACCCTGCAGGAAGGACACTTGCATGCTTGGACACTTGCAGGTTGTGGTGAGGCTCCCTGCAAAACTTTGTACTTTGCATCCCCTTGTAGCTATGCCATTGATATGTGTGTGCAAGAGACACTTAGTGAACCAAGGCCACGGGGTAGGGCCTGAGGGGGGCTCATATATAGAAGAGGAATGTGTTTGCCTTGACAAGCAAGACATACCCCCAAAGAGATTTTTGCACAAGGATCAGATAGGAGAATCGGGGCCTCGTGTACACATTCTGGCTCTGCACAGAATCTGGCTCTGCACAGGTCTTACCAACGCAGCCAGCAGGTTAAAGATTACCAGAGTCTAGGACCAGTCAGCATCTCCATAGCAGACTTTCCAGGAACTCCACAAATGCCACTTCAGCATTGTGAGAAAGTCAGGACATACTGTACGTTCATCTCCTGCTTTATCACTTTGACCAGGGTCGGCTCATCCATTAGGCCAACTGACACTGTCGCCTTAGGAAGCTGCTCATTGCCTTCACTGATTCAGCCTCTGCAATCTTCAGTCCTTGAAATGGACTGAGCGGACATGAAAACTAGGAATTGCGTGCGCAGGGATGTCTGACTATTCAGCTGTCACTCAAAAGCAGACGGGAACATTTGGGCATCATTCACAGCACAGAATCAGGCCCCATTTTGTTTCCTAAAAGGCACAAAGCCAATGGCAACCAGCTTGTTTTTGCTGACACGTTGGGTTCTTATCAGGTAAAAGAAATATCTTGTTTGTTTTAGCGCAATGATCAGAATTGGGGTTGAAAAATTTCACAGGGAAGCCTCGTAGCCTGGTGAAAGCAAACAACTGGGGGGGGGAGAGGGGGTAGAATATGGGGGGGAGAAGAGGGGGTAGAATATATATATATGTGTGTGTGTGTGTGTGTGTGTGTGCACGTTGCGGGAGTAACTTCCCCATACAACATCCCCCAAAGCGCATCAACAACCCATGTGCAACCTACCCCTATGTACAACATTCCCCTGTGCGCAACTTTCCCCATGCGCATCATCCCCCCACGCGCAACTTCTCCCCACGTGCGCAACTTTCCCCCATGCGCATCGTCCCCCCATGCGCATCATCTCCCATGTGCAACTTCCCCCATGCGCAACTTTCCTCATGTGCAACTTTCCTACATGCGCAACTTCCCCCATGCGCAACTTCCCCCATGTGCATCATCCCTCCATGTGCAACTTTCCTACATGTGCAACTTTCCTACATGCGCAACTTCCCCATGTGCATCATCCCGCCATGTGCATCATCCCCCCATGCGCATCATCCCCCCATGAGCAACTTCCCTCCATGCACAACTTTCCTACATGTGCATCATCCCCCATGCGCATCATCCCCCATGTACAACTTCCCCCCATGCACATCATCTCCCATGCGCAACTTCCCCCATGCGCATCATCCCCCATGCGCATCATCCCCCATGCACAGCATCCCCCATGCGCAGCATCTCCCATGCACAACTTTCCCCCATGCGCAACTTTCCTACATGCACAACTTCCCCCATACGCAACTTTCCTACATGTGCATCATCCCCCCATGCGCAACTTCTCCCATGCGCAACTTTCCTACATGCGCAACTTCCCCCATGCGCATCATCCCCCCATGTGCAACTTCCCAAATGCGCAGCATCCTCGCCAGCGCAACCTCTTCCTCCGAACAACATCCCCCAGTGCACCAGGGTCTGAGCACCAAACTGGCTGGATGTTGTTCAGTCTCCCATGTTACGTATAGGACAGAAACACGTTGCCCCCTTTTCAGCCCCTGAAGGGTTAAATGTCTCCAGATGGTTCTTGGTGGGAGTTCAGGTGACAGAAGGAACTCCCAGAATTCCATGCTTCAGGCCCAGCAGTTGGGGAGGAATGTTGATGAGTCAGCAATTCTCAATGCAAAGTATAGGAAGGAAAACGCGTTGCGCCCCTTTTCACCCCCTTCCGGTTGGAATTTCCGAAAACCGGTTCTTACTGCACCCCTCCGTCACAGAAGGAACACCCACCCCAAATTTCACGCTTCTGGGCCCACTGGTTTTGGCAGGGCGGTGATGAGTCAGTGAGTCAGTCAGTGAGTCAGTGAGTGACTTTTCTCTTTTATATATATAGATTTACTGAAGACAAGAATGTATGCACTTTAGGAAAGCAAACAAACAAGCCCCCCCAATTGCTCAGCTGCCTTTTGACTTTCACCTTCACTTTGGATCTCATGTTAGGCTATGCGAGTTCTCCAACTGAGTGCAGTTTGGCAGTGGGACAGATTGCCAAGGGAGGTGGTGGACTCTCCCTCACTGGGGATCTTCAAGAAGAGGCTCAACAAGCACCTGTTGGAGATGCTCTAGGAGGATTTCCTGTGGGTTGGACTAGATTACCTCTTAGGTCCCTTCCATCTCTACGATTCTATGACTGCTATCCACTGGCATCTATAGGTAGCCGCAATTTATCCCTTCCATCATCCTCTTTATGGCCAATATGGGAACCTTTGAATAGTGTGCCAGCAGCCCGCACTAAGTTCTGGATGAAGGAGAGGAGGTCATCATAGTGGTCAACTGGTCATTATGGGTAGGGTTGTCATATGTCCCAGAAAACCAGGACTTTCCCAGTTTTGGGGGATAGTGTTCACATACTGGCAAGTTTGACAGGAGGTCCTGTCCTGGTTTTGTGGAAGTGAATTATGGCAACCTTAACCATGGTGTCAAACAACCCCCCAAAATCCTATGTTTCAGACCAGAATCCAAGAGCTGGAAATCATCAATGTAACTGATTTGGAGGTTCAGAAATAGCTGCTTCATATCTCTAGGGGTGTCAAGTGACAGCACTGGCCATTCCTCACTCCTTTTTTCCCCATTGATTAACATTTTTATCCCACCTCTTTATCTTGAGAATATCCAAAATCGCAAACAAACATAACAGGGAAAGATGCTACGTAAAAGGTACAACCAAGCATTTCTTATTATTCCGAGATCAAAACACCTGTGAAGAGCCATCTCACCGTGTATCTCCGCGGGCATCATATTTGTAATGAGAAAACAGGCTCTAATGAGGTTTGCGCTCCCCTCCTGTCTTGCAAGCCGGTCAGAAAGGCACGCAGGCTGCATTCAGAAGGGTACACCGAGAACTGCACACTTTGATGCACCGAGAGGAAAAAACGGAATATGCAGTTCATGAATACACAATGAGGGATGTTCTGTCTCCGATCAGTGACACAACCGCGCCACTAATCTAATTGTGCTTGACTGTAACTTACTCTGTGTCACCGGTGGATCTCGAAGGGAGTGCACTCCATGGGGGAGAGTGCAAGATGCGATCTAGAAGGTTGAAAATAAAAACATTTGCATGGCCTAATGTCAGTGTCGACACGATCAGCTATTATTCTGTTAAACAACTCACTCAATACACTGTTAGATTATGTTCTTATCCAAAGATGAATGCAAAATGTTCTCTACATTCGTTTAAAAATTGCTCCTTGACAGGCCTGTTAGAACAAATCCCATTTCAGTTGTTGATAAATGGTATTGAAGACTCTGAAATGAAGGGATCCCATGCAGTGGTGTAGCTAGAGGGGGGTGTAGTAATCAGTCATGGAGGGAGCATGCCAGGGGCACGTCCCATTTGGAGCCACTCCAGGCAGGGGAGCAATCTGGAGCTTCTCATATGGTCTGGTGCTCCGTGTGGAGGCAACACCCGGAGCATTTGCCTTTCTGACCGATTTGCCCCCCTACCTGCCCTCCAAATCACTTTGACCTGCCATAAAGTGGGGAAAAATATTAAAGAGATATAAGGGTGGTTAGCTGTACCAAAAATATTTTATGTTACTTTTATCGTTTTCTGTTATGCAGCACACCAGTTACTCGGGAGAAGGGACTGTGCAAATATAATAGCACTGATATCAAATTGTTGAGAGTTATGCGTCCAAATTTTCGCCTCCGATTGTCTTTGCTCTCCAATTCTCAGCTCTCGTCCCACCATTCTGCATGGCCGTGTCCTTTTTGGCCTCCTCCTGCCCCCCCCACCCCCCTTGGTGGGTAATCCCTGCCACTTGGTGGAACCACAATGCTGCCCCCGAGACTCGCCTGTATTTACCATGGTAACAATGTTCTTCAGAGTGATCAGATGTGACAGCCGTAAGGAGGGCCACAGCTGCTGGAGCGGCGCAGACTGTACATAACAGGACAATGCGTCGAGAGAGGAGATTGCGGGGAGATCAGCATGTATCTCCGCCCAGAGAGTACACGCAAGGTGTCTGAAAGAGGAGCATGTTTCCTATGGTGGATCAGAACTTGTTTCATCAGCTGCATGGAGGAGCCTCCTGGACTGAAAGGCTACATCTATTTATTTATTTATTTATTTATCCATCCATCCATCCATCCATCCATCCATCCATCCATCCATCCATTCATTTTGTATCCTGCCTTTCTCCTGGGGACCCCAGGGGCAGTTCACGTAAGCGCAACACAAGATCAGTTAAAAGCATCGCATCTGGTAAAAACAATTAAAAACACTGTAAAACAACACATCACAAAAGGAATTAAAACAGCATAATAAATTATAACAATAAGAAGTAATAAAAGCAGTGGTGTTACATAAAGATTTGATATGATAAAATCAGAAGCTTTATATAAAAATCAAAGGAGCAGATATTAGAAATCCAAGCGCTCAGAAGGCTTGTATGAGTATGTATGTTTTAAGGCCTCGTGTGGATGTTTCTAGAGTAGGGGGGGGCAGCTTTTAGGTCAAGAGGGAGGGAGTTCCAGAGTGTTGGTGCAACTACTGAGAAGGTCCTGTTTTTTGCCGCCACTCTATGCACCTCCTTAAGCGGTGGCACTTGTAAAAGGGTCTTCTCCTATGACATGAAAGGCAGACCCAGATTGTATGGGGGTTTCTTAGGTAGCCTGGCCCCAACCCGCATAGGGCATATAGGTCAGAACCAGTTTCTTGAACTGGGCCCGGAGACAAATGGGTGGCCAGTGCAGTCACTGGAGAAAAGATCCGACAGAGTCAAACTGCCCAGATCAGGTTGGGCTAGCACAGGGCTGCAATGGGCTGTCAGGTAATGCTCTATTTGTCCCCATACTCTTCACTGGTCCACTGACAGGCTCACCTCTTTGGAGCCATTCCAGGTGAGGGAAGCAGAACTGAGCCATATGTCTCCCTCCAAGACTGACTTCTCGCCCCCCCTCTAGCTATACCACCACCTCTACCCCCATCAATAGTCCCTGTCTTAGGAACCACTCCCTTACCTAGTAGGGCTCCAAAACCAGGGATAACGTGATCACACTGATATGAGCAGCATCACCAATGTTCTGGATCTGTCTTTGGGTGGTGCAACCTCATCCACCTGAAAAGTTATGTTATCATTACAAACTGCTCTGAGACCCATTATGAAGAATGGTCCGCACATTATGCAAAATAATTTTTAAACTAAATCTTTGCCATTCTTCTTTCATCAAAGTGAATGCAGGTCGAAGAACTTGTTGAAGAGCTGGTGTAGTGTAGCAACGGAGAGGATGGAGTGCTCTGAAGACTGCTCAGATGTCACATCAGCCAAGAACATGAAGAGCAGCCAGCCCCAGGCAAGTCACTATCATTTCCATGACCTGCCTCACCATTTCCTTGATGGGCAACATGTGAATGACAGGACCACAGGAAGCACCAAGCTGTGACATGTTGTGGCCTGGGGCAAAGCACCAACTGAAGCAGAAGTAATTCTGATGCATTCTGGATCATAATCCAGAATCCATCAGAATTACTTCTGGAGCATAATCCAGAATCGCTCCAATGGTGCCTGCCCACTGCACCGTGATGCCTACTGCCCATTGGTGCCTAGTGGTGCCTGCTGCCCAATGGTGCCCACTGCCCAGAGGTGCCTGCTTCCCCCTGCCCGGTGGTGCCTGATGGTACTTGGTGGTGCCCAGTAGGGATGCCCAGTGCCCACTGGTGCCCACAGCTATCTACCACTTCCCCCTGATATTGTCCAGTGCCTAGTGCTTGTTGGTGCCCAGCAGTGCCCATAGCTGGCTTCCTTCTGTCACCTGGTGATACCCAATGTGGCCCATAAGTACCCAGTAGTGCCCAGAAATATTAATGAAATTTTGCTCCTCCAATGACTGGTAAATTCCACTAGTTTATAGATAAATATGTAACTTCATATATATCATTACACCAATAGACATGCTTCTCTTGTGGGCAACACTAGCCTAATTGGAGCTGCAGCTGGGGTCACCTCCACCTTCACCACCCTCTGTAGCCTTGGGCTGGGGGCTCCCCAGCTGTCCTCAATGCAAATTTCCTCTAGAAATTTGTCTAATCCCTTCTTGAAGCTATTGAGGCTAAATGCCACCACCACATCCTGTGGCAAGGAGTTCCACAGACTACAGTTTTGAGAGTTTTGTGGAGCAAAAAAGTACAGCAACTATTAGTGCCCGTCAGCCTCTGATTCACCCACACAAAGGATTTAGAAATCAAAGGCTGATGGAGCTGAAGATTGGTACCCAAAGACAACTGATGGTGTCACCCATCATGCCCTTAGGGGAAAAAATGGGGAAAGGACCATTTGCTCTCCACTGGAGCGAAGAGCAGGGCTCGTCCTCACTCCTTCCTCTTGCAGGGGTTACACAAACATCTTTAAGGGCAATTAATCACTCGGCACTCTGGTTAAACAATAACTTCTTTAAAAGAATCGGGTATTTCATCTCAATAACGCCCCACAAAGTTCGATGAGAAAGTGGCTGGGCGAGAAGATCCTATTGATTAAAGATCACATTTGCCCCCAGAGAGGGGAAGAGTGGAATACAGTGGCATAGCTAGAAGGGGCAAAGCAGTCAAATCTGGGAGGGAGTCTCATCACCAGGTGGTGGGGGAGCAAAATGGAGCCAATCCAAAGGGGTGAGGCCCCCTCCAAGACCGACTGCTTTGCCCCCTTCTAGCTACACCATCACTGGGAGTCACTATGAGTAGCAATTCAACCAAATCCAATTAACTCAAATCCAATGTGCCATCAAATCTAATACGCACCACAGTTTTTAAAAGCCTGAGATAATAATAAATCACATAGTGCTTCAGTTAAGCACGCGAAAGCAATATGTATGTGTTTTTTAATTTGACACGTCCTATATTTTTCTTGGCTGTGTTACATTTTTTGGAGGCCTTGTCCTCTTTTTTTGGGTTATGGCATATGTTCACTCTGGGTACTGGGCTTTCCTGGGAGTAAGTCTCATTGAACACAAGGGACTTACATCTAAGTAGACACTGAGGAGTTCTAGCATCACGTACTGGTAAGTTTGACAGAGGATCCTCCAGGGTTGAAAGACCGGGGCACCACTGTTCTACAAGCAACAGGGCTCTCAAAAGCCGGGTCTGGAATTCGAAATCGGATAGTACTGGGATAAGTCCTGGGACTGTGGACCCTGAAGTTCTGTTTGAGCCTAGTATTAAGTCCCTCCTGGATTTCTCCCTATGTCTTTGCAGAGATAGTAAGTCACCTCTGTAACCCTTCCTTCCCAGAGCATCTCCAGATGGAAAAGCTATGCAGATAGTGGTGCTTGCCAAGAACCCCACAGGATGATCTGAATTCTTGCTAGAGGCTGTAGGAAGGAGCTCTATTTTAGGACCACCCCAGATGGACGGAGCTCACTCGGATCAGAAGCCCTCAAGTTGGAGAATCCTTCACACGCAGGGTGACAATATGAGTGGAAAAATTCCAGATTTGTCCTCTTTTTTAGCCCCCTGTCTGGGTGTCCTCTAAAAAGGCTTCACTGTCCTCCATTTTGGCTTCATTATGGAACTTTGCAATGGTGTGCAATACCCCATTATGTCATATGTCGTTGGATTCGTATTGAAGAGCAGAATCCTATGCAAAAATCGGTTTTGAAATATCTCCTTCCTATCAAAAGTTATGGACAAAAACAAATATGCATTGAACTCTATGGGAAAGTGAAAGTGCCCAGTACTGCCCATTGAAAGTGTCCATTGCAAAGTTCCACAATGAAGCCAAAATGGAGAACAATGAAGTCCTTTTGCAGGACATGCAAAGAGGAGGCTAAAAAAGAGGACAAATCCAGAAATTTCCAGTCATATTGTCACCCTGGTCCTGGCAGACACCATGCTGGGTTCAGATCCTGTTAAGAAGTTTGGACTGTTAGCCAGAGACCACTCTGGGTATAAGAAGATACTCGGAAAACTGTCCTTTCTGGACCTCCACGTATCTGGATGCCCTCCAAGTCTCATGGGGCCATTACTGGAGGATTTCTGTGTTTTGATGAGTTCCATCACCTCTTCCATGTGCGAGTGAAGCATTAAAAATTCCTGCATTGACATAGAGGATAGATAGATAATTGTCACTGTACAAAGATACACAATGAAATTCAGATGCACTGTCATGAGACGGACTCAATATACATCGAACCAGTAAAAAAAATCTGGACCTGTTGTGGATGGGATGGAAAAGAGGAACAACTTGTTGATCAAAATGGTTGTTCCTTCACCATGAAGGCTACGGTGAAAAGCCCTGGTTTCCCCCCTTTGGCCCATTTTTTCCCTAATTTAGGCTTTTCTAGATACCCCAAAATTTCTGAGATATCTCAGATTAGCTACAAAGGTTGCTGAATCATCCTGATAACAGTAGCCGTTAACCCGGGATGCTGAATATTTGCATCAAATTTTTTTTTGGTTCAGGAATGGGAAATTAGGAAATCCAGGTGCCTCCCCAATGAACAGTTCCCTAAGCCAAACAGTATTAATACACCCCAGATATACAAAGAAGGGCACACAGACCTTGTCTGAAAGGTGTCCTGGTCTGATGACAGGTGTAGGTAGCTTACAAATTGCGTCTGAAATTTTAGCAGGGATATTTGCTTTTTGCAACAAACCCAGTTAGGGCGCAATCCAGAGTAACTACGGGGAGTCCTTGCTCCGACGTAAGAACAATTTTACTCGGGATTGCAATATGGATTTCCCATTGGTTTTCTCTAGGTGGTGCCGTCACTACGTCGACGTAAATGTCTCTTAGGTGCTCCTGTAGTTACTCAGGATTGAAGGGTTAGTTTTATTTTTAGTGGGTTTTAAGGTCTCTGAGAGTCAGATTAGTTTTTTTACCTTGACAATGCCCTACCTGGTTTAGGGTGAAACTTTGGATTTAATTCTGGAAATGATGTATGTGGTCAAAAATAAAGAACATAAGAAGAGCCTCCACTGGATCAGGGCAAAGGACCATCTCATTCAGCATCCTATATCTCACAGTGGCCCACCAGATGCCACAGGGTGCATATGAGACACCTGCATCAAGATGCCTTGTGAGGACCCAGACATGCGGACGCTGGACCTTATGTTCCCTCTGTGTCTAACTAGTATGAAAACCTAAATTATTTGGGGGGAAAAATTATTCCCCTTTCTTGAAACTGGGAACAAAAATATCTCTTTTACAGATTGTTGAAGTCATTAGGTTGACTTTGAAAAGGGGTGCCCCAAATGTCAAGTTCGTGTGGAAGTGCTGTACTTTTTGCTACCCGGATGAGTGACAAGCTAAGTCAGGCAGTCGATCTCAAGGCACTTTTATAAAAACTTCATCATGATCATCGTCATCATCGTCAAGACAAAGCAAGGGAGAGCTGTGCACAGGCTGCAAACACTGGGGTTCAGCTTTGCTGACTGCCAGATGGTGGAATTCATCCTGGAAAATGCCCGTTCCGAGTGCATCCAAAAATCCATGCTCCTTGAAATGTCCTCCTGTCTGCAAGTCCTGAAGAGACGTAGCGGGATGCACCGATGCAATTAATTTGCCACACAGGCAGTAGCCAGATCCCAATATTTCATTCTCAGCCTGGCAAAGGCAGCTACAGGAATAGAAATTCCTAGTTCTGTTCTGGTGATCCACTAGTGTATAATTGTAGGAGACTCTTCAGACATTCTTCTGCCAGCCAGTGGCATAGCTAGAGGGGGTGCAAAGCACTAAGTTTTGCAGGGAGCTTCACCACAGTGTGTAAGTGGCCTCCTTCAGAGCCATTTCAGGCAGTGGGAACAAAACATTTTATTCCAATGGGGGGGGGGGGCTGCTTGCATGCTGCAGTGAGGCTCCCTGCAAAACGTAGTGCTTTGCACCCCCTCTAGCTATGCCACTGGAGGCTAGAACCCCAGGGATCTCATTTCACACTGCAGTGCTGTTCACACTGACCCTCGAGGGTCAGAGCTGCTGAAACCTGATAACTTCGAATGAAACCCTCCAAATGAAAATGCTTCTGCTCGAGTTTTTCCTCTGTAGTTCCTCACCAGTCTTGACATTTTCATCTCCTTGCTGCCCCTGGCAAACTTCTCCAGTTGGCGGCTCTTCCATCTCCCCAGCACCACATACTGGGAAATTAAAACAGCCCACAATATATTTATTTAATTGAATTCAGGAGAGAGCAGAGCTGGGCAGCTCTTTTGCATAGGAGTCTCTGCACGGTTCACAAAAAACGAAGCCTCGCTTGCACAATCCTAGGCATATTTACTCAGGAATAGGGCTCATTGTATTCAGTGGGGATTTACTCTCAGGAAAGTGTGCATAGGATTGTCAATTGAGAGTTTAAAAACAGAAAGAACAGCAGGAAATAAAAGTCTTCCTGGGGACAAATTGGGTTGCACGCTGAGATTTCTCTTGGAGCAAGTGTCTTCTCCTTTGCTGTTTCTCAATGCAGGCCTCCGTCAGTCTTGGAAGACTATGGTATCGTGCTCAGCGCTGCATAAACTGCATGCAAAGCACGAAAGCCTGGGTTAGATTGTTATGGAGGATAGGCTGTTACCCAAGCAGCAAATCCCCCCTCTCCATGCCACTGAATTAGTCCAATGGAAAGGCAGAGCCAATACGATTGGATCCAGCTGCATTGCAGAGCTGGGTTAAGGACAGGAGCTCACCCTGTCTTGTGGGGCTGACCTGGGTCTTGATCCCTGGCCTGCTGGTTAACAGGCACAGTGTGCCACCCACAGCCCTTGTTTCTCAATGAAGCCCACATATAAAGGAATTGGTGTGACTGGTTGCACATCAGCTTCTCAGGACTTCCGGGGCAGGAATTGGCACCTGTCCATACCACGGGTCACACAGGATTTGATGTGGGGCCATTTTGGATCAGGACCATGGCATGGGATCTAGAGCTAAGGTTGCCTTAGGAGTTTCAGAGCCCAACTGGATATACCCATATTAACTCAAATTTGATGCGCCGTCAAATCTAATGCGCACCACAATTTTTAAAAGCTTGAGATTAAAAAAAGGTTAACTGGTGATTGTACTGTGAAGCTACAAAGCAGATGCAAAATTTAATTTTACTGCCTACAACAATGGGATTTATCATATGACCATAATATGACAATTGATTTATGTTATGATTTTTACCTAATTGCACTACTTTATACAACCATGGGTTTATGTTTTATTTTTATTACTATATAGCAAACTGTTAAACTAAATACTGATCTATACTTATAAATGCCTATGGGCTGTGGGTGGCGTAAGTGGTTAAAACACTGTGCCTGTTAACCCGAAGGCCAGGGTTCAAGATCCGGGTTCCCACAAGACAGGGTGAACTCCTGTCCTTAGCGCAGCTCTGCGACACAGCTGGAACTACTGTAATCGTATTGGCTCTGCCATGCCATTGGACTATTTCAGTGGAGAGGGGGATTTGCTGCTTGGGTAACAGCCTCTCCTCCATATCAGTCTACTCAGGCCTTTGTGCTTCTCATACAGCATCGAACATGATACCATAGTCTTTCAAGACTGATGGATGCCAATATTATACTTACTTGAATCTAATGTGCACCCTGATTTTGGACAATAAATTCATCTGATAAGGTGCGCATTAGATTTGAGTAAATATGGTATGTTTTGGGAAGCATCTGATTCATGGACTTGCTATAGAGAAAGAAACACAATTTACTATATAGACTTTATTTTCCCTATGGTAGAATGAAAAGCAATCAAAATGTGCACTTAAAAACTATATGAGCACAATCCTAACGATGTCTACACAAAAGTAAGCCACATTGTGTTCAATGGTTCTTACTCCCAGGAAAGTGTCTTTAGGATTGCAGACTATGAGTTAATGGAACAGACAGTTATGGGAAAATTTTAATATAAAATTGCATACAAAATTAGATTATGGGTGCAATCCAGAGTAACTACAGGGAGTCCTTGCTCCGGTGTAAGAACAATTTGCTCTGGATTCCAATATGAATTTTCCATAGGTTTTAACTAGGTGGTGCAGTAACTACGGGTACACGTAATGTCTCTTACGTGCTCCCGTAGTTGCTCTGGATTGTAGGGCATGTGGGGGTATGTGGGGTGGGGGTGGGGACTTAGGTGCAGGGCGACATTGGGATCAATTGGACTGATTGGCTTAAAGTTGGTTGTAATGCTGTCTTCATGCCGATCCCCTAAATCCCCCTAGTTGTTATTGGCTGCTGCGGGGAAACTTATGAACATAATGTTTGGGCTCATAGGTTCTGGGGGCAGGGAGTTGGATCAGGGCTATGGTGCTGGAAGAAGGGTGGGCCTTCAGATCTGAGAGGCAGCAGGTTACCTGGTAAGTGATATGGTGGGAAGACATCAAGAACTCTATGATGGTCCCACAAGGTTATGGTAAAGGGCCAGATACTGTTGATGTTTGGAATTCCCAGCAAATATTCAGGAAGGGGGCCTGCAATCAGGTGGTGGGACTTATATTGCAAGGATAGTGGGATGGGATCAGGATGGAGGCTCTATGCTATGTGTTTGGTCCCGGCTAACAGGCACAAGCAGGAACGAACATCCAAATCACACCATTCTCTGAGTTGCAAATAAGGATATCAAAATACTCATTAGAGAACAGCTGTTGCTATTTCCTTCTGTTTTCATCCAAATGCCGGCTGGAGCAGATGTAGTACCTGCGTCGGCTTCTGAGGCTCATTTTCCCGAAAAGGGGTACAGTTACACTTCTCAGTATTCATTCACAAACAGTATGCAAACAAACCCGTACAACTCTTCTAACTGGGAAGGGGCTGCTGAATCAGTAGCATAGCTGGAGAGGGTGCAAAGCAATAAGTCTGGCAGGCATCTGAACATGCCATGGAAGGGGCTCCTTCTCCTCCCACTACGGAGTCAATCCCTGTGGCAAGAGCAAAATGGAGAGGCCCTTCGCACATTGTACACTTGCAGAACTCCAAAACCGAGAGTGCTCAATCAATATGTACCGACCTTCGCAGTTTCCGTGAAGTTTTTCTCAACTCCAACACCAAGTTCGGGCTTCTTCTATCAATTCCCTCTGCTAGTGACAAAATAAGGGACTCGATGTGCCCTCCAAGAAGATCAGACACAGAGCTCTGCAATGACAGGAGTCAAAATTTTTCTCAAGTCCATCAGTTTTTTTTTAAAATCTCAGCTATGCAGTAAATGCAAAAACAAAAAATAAAAATACAGTATATCTGTGAAGTTTGGCCAAGAACAGTGGTATAGTCAGAGGGAGCGCAAAACACTTAAGTTTTGTAGGGAGCCTCATCATGCCATGCAAGCCACCCCTTTGGAGCCATTCTAGACATGGGAAGGAAAAGGGAGGTGTACACCTGGTTGTGGAAAGGCTGCTTGTTCTTCATGATGAGACTCCCTGCAAAACTTAGTACTTTGCACCCTTCTAACTATGCCACTGCTGGTTGTGTTCCAGGGTGGGGAGAGGGTGGGTGGCAGGCAGGATGTTCTACCAGATCCAAGCTCCATTCCATGGGCAGTTAGGAATATCTTCTGGCTGGTCCTAACTAGTCTGATCTGTGCCATCTCCAAAGGTGGCTCAGATCCAAGTAGACCCATTAGGGCCATTGTAGTCGTACCTGGGGTAAGTACCTTTCCATACCATTCCATTTCCCTGCAGTAGTATGCCCACAGCCCTGATGCAGTGCTGGATGCATCACAGGCATATCACCCTCCTTGCACCAGCGCAATTTAGGATTGCGCTTCCCGTCCTCCAGACTTCCACTTGCATACATCAATGTTGCGTACAACCCGTTCTGGGTTTTCCTGGAGAAGGTGCTGATGACTTGTGATTTGCTATCTCCTCATTGGGGCCCCCCAAATTGCAACCACTTTGCTGGTCACCCCCTGCGACCAGCACCTCATGACCACCCCGTGACCACTCCTTTGCTCAGTGTCATATAGAGGAGGTGGAAAGCACTAGGTTTTGCAGGGACCCCAAAGCTGGCAGGGGAAGAAATTGCATCCCTGTTGGTGTGGCACCTGGGGTAGCATCCATCTCTGCGTAGATTAGTAGTAAAAGCAATGGTGGTAAGAATATGTTGCTCCAAGTTGGAAATGTTCACTGTAATTTTTTGTCCCCAACAGAAGCCCTCGGAACACTGAACGTATCTTTTCATGTCAAAAGACTGGAAAAAACAGCTTGAATTGTCTTCTTAAAAAAAAAAGAGAGAGAGAGAGAGAGAGAGAGAGAGAGAGAGAGAGATTTTGATTTTTTTTTTTCCACATCCCAGCTTGCAACAGCAGCATTTACGGTCCCACCGGTCGGCCGACGGAGTCGACTCCGGCTACTATCGCAGCACATCAGCATTTTAAAATTAGCCACAGGTGACTCATTGCCAGGTTTACGAGAGCTGTATTAAATTACGAGACTTGCTCAGCCTGTATACTTTATTACCTCATTTTTGTATCTTTTTTTATGGCCGGTGATAGCGATGACCTTATACGAGGTGGCTGAAGAGCTCGTTGAACTTGTTCTCTGTCAAAACAGTAATTAAAAATGTTCCTACAGGGTATGCCACAAACCTTTGCGCAAGATGCGCCAGCTCTCGGTCTTGTGAAGAGGAAGGGGGGAACAGGCAAGGAAAGGCTGCCAGAGGTGGTAATCCATCAGCTCCGCAACTCTTGGAAAAGGCAAGGCCTCCAGCGCCCACATTCATAATTGTGCTGCGTTCGGTCTTTTACATGAATACATTAAATACGTATGCATGAGCTGCAGTTTGATACCGTTGATTAACAGGAAGGGCAAAATTATAAATCCTCCAGTTCAGTATTGGGTTGGGCTTTGCAGAGATCTGAGTTTGAATCCCTCCACTGCAATGCGCTTGCCTGGCAGCGTTCCACATATCTATCTCTTTGCTCAGCATTCCACATATGTATCTCTTTGCCCCCCACTTATAAAGTGTGCCCAAAGTTGAATTTGGAGAGAAAAGTGGCATATACCGTATTTACTTGAACCGATTGCGTCAACGAATCTAATGCTTATCCTATACTTAACATCAAAATACTGTATTTCCTCAAATCGAATCTAATGCGCATCCTGATTTTGGAGACTGAATTTGGCTGGCAAAGGTGAGCGTTAGATTCGAGCAAATATAGTATTTGCTTATTAGTCTGTATCATTTATTCTCGTGCGCTAGTCAGAGAGAAGCAAATAAAACATGTCGGCTTCTGAAAACGTCGCTGTGCTTCTCCTCTGACTTTCAGTGCAATCCTATTCATGTCTACTCAGATCCATTGAGTTCAATAGGTTTACTCCCAAGAAAGTACTCTTAGGATTGCAGCCTTTATTGCCTTTCAGCTGGGCTGGCTAGTGGCATAGCTAGAGGGGGGTGCAAGCACTATGTTTTGCAGGGAGCCTCACCGTAGTGTGCAAGCGGCCCCTCCGCTTTGGAGCCATTCCGGGCAGTGGGAGCAAAATGGAGGCGAATGCCTCCGTTTTGCTCCCACCGCCCGGAATGGCTCCAAAGCGGAGGGGGCGCTTGCACACTACGGTGAGGCTCCCTGCAAAACATAGTGCTCTGCACCCCTCTAGCTATGCCACAAGAGTCCAGCCATTCATTAAAGTGCTGCCAGATCCTCTGTACACCCTTTGTGCTGTACTACTGTGGTGCACGAGCTGTTCAGGCCTCCCTGCCGAGCCTAAGCTTTCTAATGGGCCTGTCGAAATGAACAAAAGATGCCCTGATCTGCGCTGGGAACTGGCGGCCAGGCGTCAACAGCCGCCACAACTTTCCCACTAGAAGTTAATGAACTTTTAAAAAGATGGCGCAGGAAGATGTATGTCTGCACCAGGAGGCTTCTTGGTATGTCCCGGGTAATATAATGCACTCCGTCCCCCAGGGGAAACCCTCGCTGGGCCGCCAGCTGCAAAGCTATTTGTTTTGCTCCTGTCTTTTCCCCCATTTCTTTTGTTTTCTTTCTTTCTGCCTCCTCTATGTTTTTTTCCTGGGGAAGAAAGGGGCACAGCCAGAATCATCCTGTTTTAATGAGTTGGTTCAACAGTGGGAAGGATGGGGCAGCAGGGGGGAGACGGAGCAAAGAATAACATAGAATTCTTCAGTCTGGAGTGCACAGGCAGCCGCAGAGGGGGTAGTTGAGCCCTGGGGTACCATTCCAGGTAGAGGGGGGTCGAGAACCTTGGAATGATCTCTTGGGTGGCAAACTACCTGCAGCATGAAAGCTAGCCTCTAAGGCAGCGTTTCTCAAAGTGGGGGTCAGGACCCCTTTGGGGGTCACCTAGAGCTTTCCTGGGGATCAACAAAAGACCCCAGGTGCAGGGGGCCAGGTCAGGCTTGCCAGACCTCTGGCTGTAGCTGCGCACGCTGGGGCTGACTGACAGGCTCAGGGCCCAATCCTATGCATGCCTACTCTGAAATAAATCCCTTGTAGTCAGGGGGCCTTTACTCCCATGCAAATGTGGATACGATTGCAGCCTCAGGGCCCAATCCTATGCATGCCTACTCTGAAATAAATCCCATTGTGTTCAATGTGTGCATAGAACACACATTTCATTTGTAACAATGAAAATACATCCTGCATATCGGAGATTTACATTACGATTCATAACAGTAGCAAAATTACAGTTATAAAGTAGCAACAAAAATAATTTTATGGTTGGGGGTCCCCACAATGTGAGGAATTTATAAAGGGGTCACGGCATTAGGAAGATTGAGAACCACTGCTCTAAGGAAAGAGAGCTGTAGACCTGGAGGGCTGCTTATCTAATGGCAGGGAATTTTGATGGTCTCACTGTGGGATGCATCCATGCGTGATGCATCCCTGAAAAGTGTGACGCAGACCTGGAGTGGAACAAATCACCCTTTTGCCGCATTGTGCCAGCCGGTTTTCAAATTATGCCAACTTCCATAGCGAATGCCAACCGGTATTCTTATAAGCAGCCAGGCTTAGAATAAATGTTAGGACACTTAAGAAAATAAGAAGACCCATCTAGTCCATCTTCCTGGATCTCATAGCGGCCCAACAGATGCCACCAGACCTGCATCCAGTGCCCTCCCCAGCATCTGGCACCTGAAGTGGACACAGAAGCATAGCTAGGAGGCAGCACAGAAATTATGACAGGCACTGCAGTGCATCATATAAGTGGCCCCCCGTTTGCCGTTGGAGCTGTTCGGGTAGGAATGGCAACACCAAGGTCAACGGGGTGTCTTGCATGTTGCTGTTGCTGCCCAGAAAATCCCCAATGATGAACTGAGGGACCACTTGCATGGCACCTGCTTGCACCTGCCATACTTATTACGTTCCCCTCTGGCTATGCGACTGTTTGAGCAACTGTATTTTCGGTTTGCTCTAGAAATCCAGGGAGAATGAGTGTTTGCATCTGTATTTTAATAGTATTTGCTGTTTATGAAGCTCCTACCACCCCCTAGACACTTTGCACACATTTAGAAAGAAAAAGGGCCTGCCCCAAAGGTAACAATTTAGTAAATGTACCAAATCGTTATTAAGTGCAGCCATGCATTGTACAGGGAATGCTGTTGTGCTGTATCAGATGAAACGCAGCACCTCCAGCTTTACCGCTGCATTCGTGGCCTTGCATTACTTTTCCAACATTCACATGGCAGGGGCAGAGGTCAGCTCCAAGGCTCTTTAAACATGCATGCATGAATAAATCTGAAGAACAATAGAAAGTGACAGTTATATTCCTTGTAGTGCCCAAATCTGCTTCGTCTGGTCTGCAGCTCCTTTCCAGAAAAATCTGCTTGGTGGCTCCAGGTAACTCCTTTTGCAGCGTTGCAGTAAAAAAGTCTTCTGAACAGCTGCCTCGGCGGTGGTGCAATCATTAGCACCAGATGGTCCTGAGCTTGCAGATCTCATTATGGCTTCAGACTTCAGGCTCCGTCTTGGCCATATAGCAGCCGAGTTGGAAATTCTCAGATAGCGGAATAAGAATAAACACTTGGTTTCTTTGGATTTGTTTGTCCTAAAAATAATTCACATTATCGATGCATTTGTTGGCTTAAGTACACCATGCACTGCAGTCACAAGACTTCTTTCAATCAATCAATCAATCAATCAATCAATCAATCAGTCATACTTATATACCGCTTTTCCACACAAAGTGGTTTCACAGGCTGGCTTCCTGCACCCCCTTAAGTTCCTGCACTCAGAATCCAAGAGGCTCCTGAATTTGGGGAGAAGCTGCATCTCCATGGTTGAGCCAGTTGTGATTTGGGGGAGGTGCAGTACATACCAGGAGGCACCCTAGGGTGGGTAATATCAGGCCAAAATTTTGAAAACCATTTGGAAAATTTAAATTTATGAATAATACCATCATGTTAGATCACTGGAAAGGTAATTTCATCCAGAATGCAAAGGAATAAACCATGTTAAGTTATCTCTATCAGATGTTATGTCCAATCAACCATAAAAAAACATAATTGCCTGATATGTATGAAAAAATGGACTTTTTAAAGTCAGAACTGACCAATGATTGTTCTGAGAGCCAATAAGGTGTTATTATGACAGTAATAACAGTAAATACAGTAAATACACTATCACTAGAAGATATCAGAAAACTCCACTTCATGCCTATCACTAGAAGGCACTTCATGCCTATCACTATCACTAGAAGATATCAGAAAACTCCACTTCATAGAATCCTAGAGTTGGAAGGGACCTAGTAGGTCATCTAGTCCAACCCCCTGCCTGCAGCAGGAATTCCCCCTAGAGCATCTCCAACAGGTGCTCATCGAGCCTCTGCTTGAAGATCCCCAGTGAGGGAGAGTCCACCACCTCCCTTGGCAATCAATTCATGGAAAGCGAGGAAAAATACCCCAGATGCAAATAAAGAGCAGGACAAAAGTGCTGGATTATGGGCCACTTTTATTTAACTATTTAACATTAAAGTAAACAGGGACTGATCTAACAATAACTGTGCAGTCTAAGGGGATGCGGCTCTCCGCATAGTTCCCCATGCAGATGTTAAAGGTGGTAAAGGGCGTTCCCAGCCTGGCTCAGGGCATTCCTTGAACAGAGTTCAAGGATGCCCGTCTTTGCCGACCCGAAGATCAAGGTGGCTGGATGCGCAGCCGCTGGCTATTCCGGCCAATCTGCGCCTAGGTTTCCCATCCAGTTAAGGGGGCTCGTCAGACCATACCCCTGGAGCAGGTAAAGCACCACAGGGAGGCTTCCTACCCCCAAACCCTTGCTATCTAAGACTGCACAACGAAGTCCTACTCCGCAGGACTTCTGCTAAAGTGGCAGGGTTTAAAAGCCAATTACTGTTAACCCTCTCCCCTCGCACAGCTCAGGGTAGGCGAAAAAGAATGCCACCAATAGCCAATCAGGTGGCACCCAAAAAATTCCTACCCGGCCCCGAAGTGACCAGCTAGTCCTAAGCTGTACTACAGGGAGGGAGGGTGGGGGACGCTTGCTGGAGCCCGACTGCCGAATCCCTGGGCAAAGCGCGCCCTGGGACAGTCGGGCTCCACCCCCTCAGCCCTTGCAGCCAACAGCTGCAAAGCCTTTTGCCCGGCCTCTGCAGTCGTCCGCAGATGGGCAAAGGGAGCCCGCGCTGGAGGCACGCGAGCTCCATTCTTTCATTTCCCGAACTGTGACTATAGGTTCTATATGCGATCCAATATTCCAGCTTCTCTGCAGTCAGCACTCCTGATATAAATTCAGCCTCCAGATGTGTCCATTTCTGCAGTTGTGTATTTTTGATGGCTTGTTGGAATTCACCCGCCATTAACTCCACGGAATGACCCCTTGTTCTTGTGTTTATGGGGCCTGTACCAAGTAGAACAAGGGACCGATCAATAACAACACTTAACAGTTCTCCGGCCCTCGACATTTTAAAATAGTTGTATGGACATTAGCTAATGAATGAATCAATCAGGTTTTACTAGATCCTTCGTAAAATTAAACACAGCCAAAGCCCTTCAAAGGTCAGCATTTATCAACTTGTATTCTGCAGAGCCGGCAGACCTCTCTCGTGCAAAGACCTTGCCGATGAGACACCAGCACTCTTGCCCTCCTGTCACCATGAGTTGAAGCAGGAGTCTGGGTGGAAATACTAGTAACATTTTTTTACTACTGCCCTTCTGCCTCATCAGACTCCCTTAAGTAGAGATCTCCCTTGCTATCAATACAAGCTGCCTTATACAGGCATCCCCCACATGTTGGATGGGTTCCGAGCCGGAGTACCATCCAAAAGTGAAAACCATTGAAAAGTGGAACCCCATCTTTTTTAGTTTCTAAATGTTGCCTCCAATGCTTTTTTGGGAAATGCTCCTTTTATCTTGCAAATTCCTGCTGCAACACAAAGATTTCTGCAAATATATTCTCATTAATAACCTCCTTTGGGAATGGGATGAGTCCAGAAGCTACACTATGGGGAGGGCAATTTTGTCCTTTAGAACAGCAGAATTGAAAGAGTGGAGCATGCGTTGAATGAATGAGTTCCGGGTATAATTGAAAGGTGTTGAAAGAGTGGATCATCAGAAAATGAACCACTGGAAAGCGGGGTAAACCTGTACTAAGTCAGGGCATTAGATCATCTATAAATCAAAATTATCTATTGGATCTCCAGCACTGTGGATGGAGATTCCCTGCTCACCTCGAAGATTCCAGAATTTGATCCCGGGACTTCCAAAATGCACAATAAAAGCTGTAAGGACCCTTTTCAGTGGTGTAACCAGAGGGTGGGCAGAGCAGTCAGTCTTGGAGGGAGTTTCACTGTAGTGTTCAAGGGATCGCTCCCCTTTGGAGTTATTCCATATGGGGGGTGCAAAGTGGAGGCACAACACCTCTGTTTTGTTCCCACAGTCCAAGCAAATGAAGATCTCTGCAAAACGTAGAGCTTTGTACCCCCTCTACCTATGCCACTGGGTTGCAATTTTGCAGCATGTGCAAAAGAAGGATCCCTGAGCAGGGTGCAGCACACTCCGGCAGAGGGACAGATTGCACATGGACACATGTCTGTAAACCTGTAAATATTTGATCCTGTGTGCAGGGAAAAGGAAGGCTGTGTGTGAGAGAACGATAGAGAAGCTATGATGACAAGAAGGTCGCAATTGCTCAACAGCGGCTGGAAGGCGGCCACCCAGACAGGAAGCACCTAATTAATGAGTTACTTCCTGTTGCAGGAGTGGAGGGTTGCAGTACCTTTGCTGTGCAGACAGAAAGACGGTTCATAGAAACTAATAGTGCTTGAGATGAGAAATACTGTACATCCCTTCCTCTGCCTATGAGTTTTGTGACTGATGTTCAATCCTGTCCAGAATATCAATTGCCTGGAAATCACATGATCTGGAGGTTCATGGAAAGCAACCTTTATTTATTTATTTATTTATTTATTTATTTATTTATTTATTTATTTATTTATTCGTTCATTTGTTCGTTCGTTCGTTCGTTCATTTACCGTATTTTGATTTCTACCTGCTTTTCTTCCTAGGAAGGATACCCAAGACGTCTTTCAACATTTAAAAATAACATAATAAAATACAGTTAAAAGCTAGATAAGAAACATATTTAAAAAACCCAAACAATAAAATACAATTAAAACTATAAAAAACTATAAAAAATACTATACTAAATACTAAATACTAAAACTATAAAAAAAATTATAAAAAATACAATTAAAACTATTTTTTTAAAAAAATCATGTCATTTATAACCCAATGTGGACCTTTTATAAGTGGTGCTTGTGTTCCATCAACTTAAAGCCCAGGCCAGTGCACTGCAGTGTTAGCGCAGAAAGGGGGGAGAATTGGGGCAGGTTGCCCAGCGTGTACCAGGAAAGGACAGGCAGGATATTGATGGTGGCATCATTTCTGATATCCAAATCCTTTTCCACATCTTGAACCATTGGGACCATTGAGATGTTCATCAGCCAAAGAGCTATTGGTGATTCAGGTAGACCCATCGGAGACCACTGCAGCTGGCAAAGGACTATAAGAGAACCAAATTCAGGTAGGAGTATTACAATAACTGAGAAGAAAGAGCAGATGGTGCCCAAGAAGATGGTCTCAAGTGAGACCAAGAGGAGGGTCTCATGGGGGGCCTGGAGAAGGTTCCCCCGCAACTGTCATGCCCAAATGTCTGGGAGGGAGGAAGGAGGGACGAGGTACAGCTCTGAGCCTCTCCAGCCAGCAGAATGTCAATCACCCCCCACTGGGGTTTGCTTGGGTTCAAGAAGCCCTTGCCCATTTCCACCCCCCTGAGTTGCTGGAGACCCCCACCGCAACCGCCTCTTCCTTTCTTGGGCTGAGAAAAAAGTGATTAAGGGCTCCCCGAGTGGCTCTAAATCTCCCCCTTGGAAATGGCCTTATGCAATCTCATTAGCTAATTCAATTAAACGATTGAGAGGCATTAATTAGTCCATTTGTGCGCTGGAATTAATTATCAAATGAAAGAGAAGATAAGGGTGGGAGGAGAAAAATTCTCTCTTTCCCCTACCCCAGACGTGCACATACTTCACACCCACTGCTCCTTTATTCGCAGCTTAAGGGTCCATATGCTTGAATCTGATTCCCAGGAAGGAGGCCACCGTCTGGTCCACAAATAAGGCATTTTTCTACTGACATTACTGATTGACAGCTGGGGGCTGACAATCTACTGGCAGAGGCACCTTTACAAGGGATGGTGTCCTTGTGACACCATTTTTTCCCCAATGGCCACTTGTTTATGATTCCTATTTGGAATCACAAATCCCATTCGATTTTCTTTGGGACACAAAACCCATCTTGGCTTTTGCAGAACGGCAGGAGATAAGTATTTTTTTTAGAGTTTCCATGCTAATTATCGTCATGCGGCAAAAGAGGTCTAAGTTTAGGGTTGCCATAATGCTCTCCCTCAAAATCAGAACAGGACCCTCTGTCCCCTTTGACATTATGTGATCACAATCCCCCCAAATCAGGATTGTCCCTGTTTTTTGAGACATATGGCAACCCTATCAGAGCAGCAGTTTTAAACCAGTGTGCCGTGACACATTAGTTTGCTGCAAACAATGCTTAGGTGCATAGCGGGAGTTTGGAACACAGGGGTTGAAAATATTGGGAAATAAATCTGATTTCTGCAGATTTATTTCCGAGACAATTAGTAGTAGCATTACAAGTAGAGGAAGACCATACAGAAGACCACCAAGGCCAATGTTGTAAAAAAGACCCATCAATGTTGTAAAAAAAAACACCAATGTTGTAAAAAAAATGTTGAAAAACCCATTTTTCAACATAACTCCCCAAAATAAGTTTCTCGGCTACAAATTTGGTTTTTTTAATCAGGGATGTTGAATTTCATATCCCTGAAACACTTTGTAAAAATGTGAATTGTAAAAAGTGCAGGGTCTTGCGCTGTGTCCCTTAGACAGTGGCGTCACTAGGGTTTGCATCACCTGGTGTGGAAGGCCAGGGTGTCACCCCAGGATGGATCTTCTTCCATGCAATGGTAGGGCAATGGCTTGGATGATAGGTGCAATGCTATATCATCGCCCCCACTTTTTTCATAACTTATGATGGAATCATCATATTTAATGTGGTTTATCTCATTGTGTTCTGGATGCAGTTCTGCAGCGATGGTATCATTTAGAAAAAAAGAAATTAAAGATTTTGGCCAGTAGTATGGTTGCATGGTATGAATGCACCCTTCATTGCATGGTATGAATGCATCCTTCTACAAACGCCACTGCTCTTAAAGACAATGGGCCCAATCCTAAGAAATTTAGGCTGGCCTAAGTCACCTGGCCTATTTTTCCATGTTTATGTGAGAAGGTTGGCGTATGTGTGTGCATTGGACTAACCCCCCCCCCCCCTCCTGGAATGGAACAGAAGTGTCTTACTGCACTTTTGTGACACCCCCAGGTCAACACAGGACTTAAGTCGGGGCTTAGGCAGTGGTGGGATTCAAATAAATTAACAGGTTCTATGTCCTAATAACCTAAATTAACAACAGGTTCTATGTCCCATTAGTAACCAGATCTCAGAACCAGGCGCTCATTAGCGAAGGATTCTATAGAAGCTGTGAGAACCCCCTGAAGCCCACCACTTAGGCCAGCCTAAGTGGAGATTAGGATTGCAGCCAAGGTTGGGCAACCGTTCCTCAGTGTTTGATATCCACAGAACTATCACCCTTGCAGCTTTCTCAAGAGTTTTTTAAAACGGCTGTTGGTGGAAGGACTGTGCAGTTTCTCGCTCCCCACCCCATTTCTAATCATCAGTTTCCTGCTCAAGGTGGTTCCCTTCCTGGCTCTATTTTCTTCCAGCCAAAAGAGCTTTTCGTTCCGACAGGCCTTGCCAATTCCTCCCCCTCCGCGTATTGTGGCAGAATGTCAAGCCTCCGGCAAGCTGTCCAGGATCAACATGTATTCCAGTTACTCTCAGCGCTACGGAGCACACGGCCAGTAAAGTGAGCTCGCTGTGGCACGGCGTCCTTAGCAGGGGTTCCTCTGGCTGGAACGTTTCTGTGCGCTGGCAACGTGCAGGAGAGAAAGGGGCTCTGTGTCGAAAGGCACAGGCTGGGACATTCCTTCCATCTCAGGCTCTGCAGCGCAAGAAGTGCTCCCGATGTGCTGGCTGGATGAGGCCGAAGCAGAAAGAGAGCCGACCCCAAAGCTTTGCCAAATCCACTGAGATTGCACATTTCAACATCTGCCTTTCGACATCCAGATTGGACCTCAAAAATTGCCCCGCAAATTCTGTCGCAAGTCAGCTGTCAAAAAGAAGCAGATACTGGCTGAGAGGGAGAGCAAACCAGATGTCAGGGACAGGCAAAGGCTGATTGCTGCATGCTTCAGGCCTCCACTCTTGCATAT
Organism: Cryptoblepharus egeriae; assembly: GCA_030015325.1. Lineage (NCBI taxonomy): Eukaryota > Metazoa > Chordata > Lepidosauria > Squamata > Scincidae > Cryptoblepharus > Cryptoblepharus egeriae. The sequence continues at coordinate 5,362,189 of JAREYC010000004.1, read as the reverse complement.
ATATACACCGGGGATGCATGCGCATATGTGCATATATGTCTCCTCAAGGTGATCCATTCTGGAACTCCCGATGGTTAAGTGAAACCACAGATATGGGCAAACACCTTTACCACCCAGAGCTTATCAGAGGCCTCAGAAGTCCAACTGAGATACATTTTTTAAACTCAAAATCAGATATCATGTTTATAAGGTATTAGGAAACTTGGGAAATCTGGAGTCCAAGGTTGGGAAATCTGGAGTCCAAGCCCACTTCCAGAGGTGGGACATGTGCACGGGGGATATGTTAATCATGGATATGGGATCCATGGATTTGGGGCCTCCTTTAGTGTACATGAACAATAAAAGTTCATGCACTATCATTTTTCCATGCCTGCCTACAAACATCCATCTGAAAAATAGACGTTGGTGGATGGATTTGAAGTTCAGTTAGACTAGATGAAATACAACACAATTCATCAGGAAATAAAATGTTCTGTTAAACTTTCTGAAGGAGGATCTGTTTCACACTGCGGTGCCGATCTCTGCAAAACTTAGTGTTTTGTATCCCCAGCTATGTACCTGCACATCCATGCCATGTGGTCAAATATTTCTCATCATCTGGTTGGATGTAACAGAAAATGAGCTTACAAAAGCAGGGACGCACACAGAGTGATAAGTTACCATGTGGGGTAAATTGCCCTGGCACATCTCTACCCACTGTTTCAAAGCTGCTTATTTCAGAATAAAATAATTCCCCCAAATCCGTGCTGTCACCGGTTCTAACATCCCTTTGGTTGCGACTTAGAAATTCAGGCAGGACTTCTGACTTTCAGCTCTCCAGAACAGCTTTTCTGCTCTACATGCAACACGGGAAGAAATAATTTAAAAAGAAAATGTAAAAAATTTCAAGTGCTTGTGTTGCTTTTGGTGTGTTTTTATTGTAAGAAAGACAGAAGAATCAAAGTAGGAATTCCTCTGTCACCCAGTATGAAAAATTCTGAAAATGTAACTCTAGAACAAGAGCAACTTCCCAAATTTTTGGATTCCATTTCAATAAATGTCATTAAGTTTATTGTTTCAACTAGCGAAAAGCGTAACCGCATTGCAGGAGTAAAATTCTGCAAAACGCCATCCCACACGGCGCATCAATCCTCCATGCACATCAGCACCCCATGCGCATCAAACCCCATGAGCATCAACCCCCCAATGTACATCAACCCCTATGTGCATCATTTCCTCATGTGATTCTTCAATGCAAAGTATAGGGGAAAATACGTGTTGCGCCCCATTTCAGTTGGAATTTACAAATTCTGTAAATTCCCTTCTGGTTGGAATTTACGAAAACCGGTTCTTAGTGCACCCCTTGGTCACGGAAGAAACACCCACCCCAAATTTCATGCTTCTCGGCCCAGCAGTTTTGGCTGGGCATTGGTGAGTGAGTGAGTTAGTGAGTGAATTTTCATTTTTATATAGATAGATAAACTTGTCTGGCATAGCAGAATTGCCAATCCAGATTGGAATCCTGCAGAGGCAGATTCTATAAGCATCCCCCACTGGGACTTGATTTTTCCATATCTAGTTTCAGTTTCTCTGTAGGTGCCCCTAAAGGTTTCCTGTATGACATTGAACTCTTCCTGTCTCTTTGGGATCCGCTGATCCACGTACATACATATCCTTTCCCCCATAGGTGGAAGTTCAAAGGAGAGGAACCTTGCTGACTCACAAACCTCAGCATGCCCGGCTAGCACTGGATTAGTCACCCCCATTGATGAGTAATGTGCAGCATCTGTAATGCATATGTACGAGTATGGAACTTGGAGCATCAAGCATGTTAGGAAAAGGGAGGTTATTGTTAGTTGAGTGTAACTAAGGACGGAGGAAATGTTGACCAGCATTGAGAAAGCGATGGAAGATATTCAATGGAACTCTCTTTAGGTCCTGAAATTCCTTTACCTTTAAGAAGAACTGAGAATATATGTGAGTTGTGCATTATTTCCCCTTATTTTCTGCCAAAATGGGAACTGTGTGATGATCAGAAAAGGATAAAGAAATGTCTGAAACTTAACCTAAAAATAAAAATTTAACTTAAAAATAAAATGCAATCATAGTTGTTGATTATTGTTGTTGTCCATTAATAAAGTTGTCCATTAATCCAGGAATCCATGCATAGTACCATACAGCCTATATGGTTTAGCCTATATGTTATAGGACATATCTTGAAAACAAACAAAAACCCCTGAGGTCTCAGCCCACAAAGAGCTTGCAGTCAAATTGTAGGACTCAAGGTAGACTGCGACTTTCTTTTGCCTATGATGATGATGATGATGTTGATGATGATGCAAAAAAAAAAAATCAAAATAGGCTACAATTCAGTTTTTCTCAAACTTTCCATCTACGATGTCAGTGGTTCTCAAACTTTTACTACCAGGGTACAGTTTTTAGAATGAGAATCTGTCAGGGCCTGCTGGAAGTGATGTCATCACCAAAAGTGACATCATCAAGCAAGAAATTTTTTAAACAATCCTAGGCTGCAATCCTATCCACGTTTACCCAGGAGTAAGTTTCCATGTATTATCTTTGTTAAAAGCATATAAGTCGTAGCCTGTTAAATGTACAGATCTATAGCATTCCCCAAATGCAGTCACATACCATGGTAGCATCTAATATATTAAAAATAAAATATGGAGATGAATGGGACCCACTTGATATTGGATTGTGACCCACGGTTTGAGAAACAGTGGGCTACATGATGACACCATTAAGGGAAGTCAACGGATTAACGCTGAGAGTAAGCTTCCCTGCACTTTTCACATGTGTGATTCCCTGCCAAAGAATGGAGTGACACATACCACTGTGCTGTGACAATATTAAGGACAACTGAAAGTTGTTGAGCATATGAGAGAAGGCAATGTGATAGATTCATGTCAGACTCAGAGCACAATCCTATCCATGTCTACTCAAAAGTAAGCCCCATGGTGTTCAATGGGTCTCAGTTTAGGATTGCAGCCCTAGTCCAGATTCCTGTATCTCACAATGGCATACTGGATGCCTCCAGGAGCACCCAAGACAACAAGACACCTGCATTCCTTTGCACTTTTCGAGGCATTTGGTCAGACACAATCACCACATCATGCAACAAGGAGTTCCACAGATTTTTTACCTGCTAGGTTAAAAAAAATTTCTGACTGTTCTAACTTAGCAGGCCTCTGTCAGTTTTGGAAGACTGTGGTATCATGCTCGGCGCTGCATACGCTGCATGCAAAGCACAAAAGCCTGGGTTGGATTGTGATAGAGGATAGGCTGTTACCCATGCAGCAAATCCCCCTCTCCACACCACTGAATTAGTCCAATGGAAAGGCAGAGCCAATACGATTGGATCCAGCTGCGTCGCAGAGCTGGGCTAAGGACAAGAGCTCACTTTGTCTTTGGGGGCCGACCTGGGTCTCGAATGCTGGCCTGCTGGTTAACAGGCTGTTGAACAAAAATCAGGCACTCGTTTTCGGGTAGGTCGCACAGGGTTTGTTTCAGCTACTTGTGGATGAAAAGAGAAAGACTTTTTTTGGGAAACATTGCTTTATGTCCTGTTTATGAGAACGAGCCTATAGGTTAAGCGCATGAAGGATGAGACGGTAAGTTCAGCCTCGGCACAGTCAGAAATTGCCAGGTGCACTTAGGTAAGTCACAAATTGGCAGCCTCCTGTCCTTCCAGCTGATAATAATATCCTTGCTATACCTTATAAGAAATTCCTTACACAATGGCTGCCTTTTCAGTGCTGGTGACCTTATTTGTCCTTTGTTAGCCTCGTCTGGCTCACTTTCCCATTTCTTGGCTCCATCTGTTGTCTCTTGTGTTGTTGAAATTTCAATTGTGAGACCTTCAGGCACAGATTCGATAAAGCCAAGCTTGTGTCTAAAGGACAGATTCCTTGAGTCGAGTATTGTTTTTACTGTGCGCCTGCTTTGGGTGTACATAATAATACTGTGAATTTAATTTGATGGGGTTTTTTGGTGGTACATCATCTGGTGGAGCTACAAGGAGGCAAAGCAGTAACAGTGCAATCCTATGCATATCTACTCAGAAGTAAACTCCAGAAGTAACTCACTCACTTTTGTAAATCCAGAGCACAATCCTAACCATGTCTGCTCAAAAGTAGGCTGCAATCCTAAAGACACTTTCCTGGGAATAAGATCACTCAAGCAGGGATCTTCAAGCACCTGTCGGAGATGCTCTAGGAGGACGTCCCGTTACTGGCAGGGGGTTAGACTAGATGACCTCTTAGGTCCCTTCCAACTCTATGATTCTATTTATGATTCTACAATTCAAAGTGGGGAAAAAAAACACAAGGTTAGATCAAGAGTCTTGGGGGATGCAGTGGCATAGCTAGAGGGGTGCAAGGCACTTGTACCACAAGATGCATAAGGGGAGATTAAGAATCTCGGGGAACACAGAGGCGTAGCTAGAGGGGGTGCAAAGCTCAAGTTTTGCAAGTGGGATGCAAGTTGGAACCATTCAGAGTATGGGGAGCAAAACAGAGGCAAACACCCAGAATGACTGCAAAGGTGAGGGGGCCGCTTGCATCCCTTCGTGAAGCTCCCTGCAGAACTTAGTGCTTTAATCGCCCCCCCCCCCATGCCCTCCACTAGCTATACCACTGGTGGGATGCAAACACTGCCAAGGTGACAAAATACCCTCTTTCTCCATTGTCTTCCTTTTCCTTGTGAGCAGGCAGCATGGAACCAGTGAACTTTTTTGTTGAAAAGCAGTACAGTGGTACCTCTCTTAACAAGCGCCTTGCTTAACAAGCGTTTCACATAAAAAGCAAAATTTTTCAAGAAATCTTGCTTCACATAACAAGTTCTGCTTCATTTAACAAGCAAGCATGCTATGGGTATGCATGCTATGTAGCCCTGATGCTCCGCATGGCGGCTCTTTAAAAGGGCTGCGGGCCATCGCGGCTGCCACTAACTGCCCCTAACTTAGGGGCAGTTGTCTGGGGGTGCCAGAGGTGGCTGCCCCTAACTGCCCCCAAGTGCCCCCACTGACCGCCTTGAACCTCCAGCAGCAGCCTGGGTAAGCCTCCCAGAAAAGTGTCTTTGCAGTCTCCTAACTATGTCTACTCAGAAGTAAGGCCTATTCTGTTAAATGGGGCTTACTCTCAGGAAAGTGTCTTAAGGATTGCAGTCTTAGTAGACTTCATAGGATCATGCATATTGAATGCATGTTTTGAATTCAATTTCTGTGTTTTGCCATCATTTTTACATCCAGTTAATCTTTTGACATGAATATTTTGGGGGTTGTGGAACCAATCATCTGAGTTTCCATTATTTCCTATGGAAAAATCCGCTTCACTTAAAGAGCGTTTCACTTAAAGAGCATCCCTCTGGAACGAATTAAGCTCTTTATGTGAGGCACCACTGTATATAAATACTGTTGATTGATTGTAATTAATAAATTCTATGCAATAGCCTTATATTTAATAATAAGTAATACAATGGTTATATGAACCACATGAAAGCAATATACGCATATGAGTGGTTTTTAGCTTTTATTTTGTCATGTCCTATCTTTTTCTTGGGTGTCCTATATTGTGTCCTCTTTTGTGGTTATGGCACCTGGCTGAGGATGACCGTTTGTCCCCTTTTTCCAGGGCTTGTCCTCTGTATTAGCCTTGTGTCCTGGGGAAAAAACCTTCACTGTCCTCCTTTTTCTTGTGAGTGGGAAAGATGTCCTCCTTTTCCAGAACATGTCCTCTTTTAAAGCCTTGGAAAAATGGATAAATCCTGGAAAAATCTCCCTTGTCTTCCTTTTCATTGCAAACAGGAAAGATGTCCTCTTTTCCCAGGACATGCCCTCTTTCTAAGCAATGTGTCCTGGAAAAAACTTCATTGTTCTCCTTTTCCTAGTGAGAAGCCAGCATGTAGCAAATAATAAATTATAAGCAATTAATTATATGGAATTGTTTATAATGATCAACAGTACTGCACAGCAAATGAGTTTTTTATGCTGGTTTTCATGTTGTTGTTGTTAGTAATAATAATTTGTTCAACTGACTGTTTCATGCCTGCTGAATAAAAATATGTACAATTGATTGTGTTCCATGCCTTATGGATAAAATCAATCAGTAATGAAATAATTAAATGTATTTAATTAATTAATTTAATGCATTTATTAAATTTATTATATATTTCTTATTTACTTTTCTCACTAGTTTACTTTTTGCATTTTAGATTGAGAGCCCTATAAATTAGCCAACGTTTTCCATTTTCTTTGTAAATGAATTCTATATAATATGAATTCTATATAATTCTATATAAATTATGTAGATGGCTATTTATTAATTAATTTATTATTATTTATTAATAAATTTAATTAATTTAGGCTGCAATCCTAAAGACACTTTCCTGGGAGTAAGACCCATTGAACACAACGGGGCTTACTTTTGAGTAGACATGGTTAGGATTGTACTCTTAATAATTTAATAATAAGTAATATATAGTGCAATCCTAAGCATGTCTACTCAGAAGTAAGTCCCATTGTGTTCAATGGGTCTTACTCCCAGGAAAGTTTTTATGAACCACATGAAAGCAGTATCTATGATGTCATTTATCTGGCCATGTCCTACATTTTTCTTGGGTGTCCTACATGTTTATGGACACTGCAGGCTGTTTCAGCTGTTTGGAGAGGAGAGAACAAACCTGGCGGGCACTAAGACCGGGAGGGAGCCGCAGCCTCTCCCCTGCCGGGCTGCCCCGCACAAAGGTGCCTGCAGGCTGGCCGGGCTCACATGCTGTACAACGAGCGCGCGCTGCTGTTGGGCTCCCAGGTCCGCGTGCGCCGCAGCCAATCAGAGCAGCCGGCAGCCCTGCAGGAGCGCGTGGAGCGGCAGCCACGTGAGCCCAGCCTGGGCAAGCAGGGTGTGCAGCCAGAGGGCTCCCTGCAGCAGCCATGCACGTGTGCAAGAGTCATTCCAGGGTGAGCGCCTGCATGCACATGTGCAAGAGTCATTGCAGGGTCAGCTCCCTGGAGGGGAAACCTTGGCAGAGGTGAAGCCCGCCCATGCATGCCCATGTGCAAGAGTCATTGCAGGGCCAGCCAGCTCCCTGGAGGAGAGACCTCCACAGAGGTGAAGCTCCCCCATGCATGCACACATGCAAGAGTCACTGCAGGGTAAGCTCCCTGGAGGGGAGACCTTGGCAAAGGTGAAGCCTCCCCATGCATGCACGTGTGCAGGAGTCATTGCAAAGCCAGCCAGCTCCCTGGAGGAGACACCTCCACAGAGGTGAAGCTCCCCTCCCATGCATGCTCACATGCAAGAGTCATTGCAGGGTAAGCTCCCTGGAGGGAAGACCCTTGCTAGTCCCTTGCTAGTGTTTGGCTTCAGCAATATATATATACTGTCTATATATATCCAATCATATTGGCTCTGCCCTTGCATTGGAGTAATTCAGTGGTGTGGAGAGGGGGGATCTGCTGCTTGGGTAACAGCATATCCTCCTTAACAATCTAACCCAGGCTTTCGTGCTTCGCAAGCAGCACGATACCATAGTCATCCAAGACTGACGGAGGCCTACATCAACAGGGTTGCTTGAGCATTTTGGTGGTGGTGCAGAAATTGCATGCATGGACTTTCCTGGAAATCCTCTGCTGATGAGTAGCTTTGGCTGTTCCTGCAGGAATAGTTTGGTTTGGGGAGAGGAAGCACCCCAGATCCAGGCAGAACAAAAGGAATGTATTTCAGTTCTGAAGATGTTTTGGGAGTTCTCATTGCTCCAGCCCCACCTGCTGTTCCTTGAGTGCATTGCAGCCTAAAAGTTCATTGAATCAGTGGTGTAGCCAGAGGGGGTACAAAGCACTAAGTTATGCAGGGAGCCTCACTGCAGCATGCAAGCACTCCCTCATCTAGGGTTTCCCTAATTCCACAAAATTGGGACGGGACCCTCTGCCCCATTTGCCAGTATGTGAACACAATCCACCAAAATTGGGAGTGTCTCTGTTTTGGGGGACATATGGCAAGCCTGCCCTTGTCCAATGCTTCAGAGCCATGTTGCTCCCTGCAAAACGTAATGCGTTGCACCCCCTCTAATGATGCCACTGCTCTGAAATAAGCTGGATGTCTCATACGATATGTCCTCTCACAGTTTACTTTTAGATTAACTTTTAGATATTTAAGAGTGAGAATTGGTCACTCTTGTCCAGACTTCTCTGTATCGAAAAGTTAGTGTCTCTTGATTGGCCAGAGTCCGGTTGAAAAGTGCTAAACAATCAATCAATAATCAATCCCATAACAGTATTTATATACTTATATATACTGCTTATATACTGCTTTTCAACAAAAAGTTCACAAAGCAGTTTAGAGAGAAAATAAAATAGCTAGTAGCTAACACAATAGATGCAATAGAAATTTTTATCTGAGGGCAGATAATTATGTGAACTATATTGAGAATGATAATGGCTGCAATCCTAACCACATGTGCAAGACCTTGGTCTTTGTGCAAGACTTTCCTGGGAGTAGGTACTATTGACCGCAGTGGGACTGACTTCTGAGTAGACATGCTTAGGATTGTAATCCAGTAACATACAACGCGCTGATGCATAGATTTACACATCACTGGAGCTGATTGGAAGAAAACAGGACCAGAGCAGGAACTTATTCAGAGATGAATCAGTTAGCCCCTTTGTGAATAGAAGTTTGGGCATTCCTTCCTCCCTCCCTCCCTCCCTTCCTTCCTTCCTTCCTTCCTTCTTCTGTTGCAACACATAGAGCACAATCCTAAAAGTAAGGCTTACTCAAAAGTAAGTTCTTACTCAAAAATTATGTTTAATGGGTCTTAGGGCACAATCCAGAGCAAGTTCAACCTGCTCTGCCCTAACTGCTCTCTCCTAACTATTCTGTATCCAGAGCAGAAAGTTATGCTGCATCCAGAGAGTCAGAAAGCCTGGGCTGCCTTAACTGCTCCAGAGCATGCTAAGTCAGTGACAACTGGGGAGGGCTTGCTCCTGAGTAGACCCCCTCAGATCACACTGAAGAAGGAACAGCTGTGGTGCCTACATTATAAGGAAGCCCAGCAGTTCCTGACAACCAGTTACAGCTGCAGTTCTTCTAGTGCAAGATGGATGCTTGGAGTGGCCTGCTGTATCCTGAGGTTAGTGGGCTGCCATAGTTGTGCCATATCCTGAGGTTGAGAGGCAGGGATTGCAGCTAGGCTGGCCAAGAACTCAGATTTTTGGTCAACACCACCATTCTTACTCAGGCCTTATCATGGACCCCTATGGGTCTACTCATTACTATACCTGCTCCTGAGGTGGTATAACTCTGAGGGCTGGAAGAGGGCATTTCTGCCTTGGAACAGGCTTTGGATACAGAGTAACTGCTCTGCCCTAGGCAAAGCTAAACTTGCCCTCAACTTGCCTCTCCTTAGCTGCTTAGGCTGCCCCAGTTAGGGCAGAGCAGGTCCACCTCTCTTAGGGCACCCTGTGTTGCCTTGCTCTGCCCTAAGCCTCTTCCAGGGTAACTGGGCTGGAGCATCTTGCAGTTGCTCCACCCTAGTGATAGATAGGGCAACCCAAGGCCTCTTATGTGGACAGATTAGTTGCTCTGGATTGTGCTGATACTCCCTGGAAAGTGTCTTTAGGATTGCAGCCATAATTGAAGAACACCTTTCCTGAAATTTCACCCACATGGTATGAGTTGAATTTTTCCCTCTGAGAAACAAGGGGTAACAGCCTCCCATCTGATAACAGACTCCTATCATAAAAGGAGAGCAAAGCTTAATTGGGAAAAAAAAGTTAAATGAGCCTGTACATAGAAAAGTGTTCAGAAGTCCTGAAATAGTTTAGGACTATTTCATAAAACACATAAAATATTGATAGAAATATTGTTTACATATTATTTATATAAACAATATTTATATATATAGGGCTCGTCGGTTCGACTCTGTCGGGCCACTGCTTCAAGACTACACTGGCTGCCCATTTGTCTCCGGGCTGAATTCAAAGTGCTGGTTCTAAAAGGCTCGGGTCCAGCCCTAAATGGCTCAGGTCCAGGATACCTGAGGGACCGCCTCCTTCTGTACAATCTGACCCGTCACCTAAGGTCATCTGAGGGGGCCCTACTGACTGTGCCGCCATTAAAAGATGTGAAAGGTGTGGCGGCCAGAGATAGGGCCTTCTCGGTGGTGGCACCCCGGCTTTGGAACTCCCTCCCCTTAGAACTGAGGAGAGCTCCCTCAATACAGAGCTTCAGGCGAAGCCTTAAAGCCTTTTATTTCAAAAAAGCTTTTTAATGGGGTAGAGGTTGGGGGCTGTTGTTTTATTGTTTTTAACCTACAGTGGCGCCTCATGTAACAAATTTAATTGGTTCCGGAGGCATGTTCTTTACATGAAGCATTCTTTACGTGAAGCGGTTTTTCCCATAGGAAATAATGGAAACTCAGACGATTGGTTCCACAACCCCCAAAATATTCATATAAAAATATTAACTGGATGTAAAAATGATGACAAAACACTGGGACTGAATTCAAAACATGCATTCAGTGTGCATGATCCTATGAAGTCTACTTAGACTGCAGTCCTAAAGACACTTTCCTGGGAGTAAGACACATTGAACACAATGGGGCTTACTTCTGGGTAGACATGGTTAGGATGCTGCAATCCAAGACACCTTCAAAGTGTCTCTCCACTTTCTCCTTCCCTCTGTCCTGAGCCTCTCTCTCCCCTGCTCCCTTCTGGCTACCCTGAGCTGCTTCCCTCTTCTCCACGGATCTTCTCTCTCTCCGGCCACAGGAGGAACAGCATGGAAGAGTTGCTTTCACTATGGGCAGGTGCGCAAGGCAGCCCTGACGCTTTTTAAACAGGCTGCCGGCCAGCGCGTCTGCCCCAACTGCCAACGAATGTGTTCTTTACATGAAGCAGAATCCTAGAGAAATTTTTGTTTGTTACGTGAAACATACTTTACGTGAGGCATTCTTTACGTGAGGCGCCACTGTATATACTTTTAGCCTGTATGTTTTAATTGTTTTTATTGTATTGAACTATTTATGTTTTTAATTATGTTTTATGTCAGCTGCCTTGAGTCGGGCTAAATAGCCCGAGAAAGGTGGGATATAAATTTTTAAAATAAAATAAATAATGTTGTGAGCCGCCTTGAGTCAACATGTCCGAGAAAGGCGGGATAGAAATTCCATAAATAAATAAAATCAATAAATGTCTGTGCTCAAATCAGGTGGTTCTTATGGGTTCAGAATATCCAGTTCTGATATCCAGAACCTAACCTTCCAAAAGGCTCTCAGTCAAAGGAGGTTCACGTGTGGAGTTGTTTGAAGAAAATAGGGATTTATGTGCATGTGAGAGTGTGGTGCGCACATCAAAATGAGTTTTTGTGCTCTGTTGGCACATAAAAATGGCTCGAATATTACCTGTTCTGACACCTGGATATAAGATGGAGATGCACTTCGTAATCCTATCGAACCATCCTGATTACACACATTTCCTAAATATTCTGCAGGTTAACATTCATTATTGACATTGATTGAAACTAAGGTATTGTATAAAATACAATTCTAGAATACTGCAGCATAATGCATAAAAGAGCATAATTTTCAAAATTCCTGTTGCAAGAAGTGCACCTCACCGTCAGTCCCATTTGCACCTGTAACAAGGGCGAGCATGTGCGCAACTGGCCACATTGCACCTGCTCCCCCTGTATACCCTGCCTCCTTGCTCTTCCGTCCCTCGGGCCAATTTCTTTGGGCGCTTGGAAAATATTAGTTTACCGCACAAGGAAAAGGAGACTGGCAATTTGCTAGGGGGGGGCGTGCCTGTTTTCAACAAGATGGGGAAGGTGGAAAGCTGGCTTGGCTCGGGAGACAAAAAATCACAGGGGCCCTTGTTTTTCTGCAGAGCCGTACGGATGCGCTAATCACCTTTGCGATGTCCTTGAGAAACGTTATGTGCAGTGGCATAGCTGGGGGGGTGCAAAGCCCTAAGTTTTGCAGGGAGCCTCTGTGGCATGCAAGCCTCCTTTGGAGCCAGGAGTTCACCTCCATCACGCTTGGAATAACGCCGAAGAAAAGGGGCTGCTGGAAAGCCCTGCAGAATGTCGTGCTTTGCACCCCTCTAGCTATGCCACTGTTTTCCCAGTTCATTTGCAGTGGACCAGTTTCTCGGCGCTCTGGAGGGTGAATTCTGGGAAAGGTTCCCAGGGAAGAAGAGGGGGTGTGAGCAGGTTATGGGGCGAAGGGAGCACAGTATGTTCCATAGATTCCAGCGCCAGTGAGTTCCTTGGCCGCCTGCCTGGCGAGATTCTGGAGTCGCGTTCTCCTAGCAACCCGTCCTCGGAAACATGCATTTTTATGTATCACTATGTATGTGGTGATGTCACAGTCACCAAGGCAACTATCAGCTGCAGAAACTATTACATTTTCAGCTGCGAAGGAAACAAGCCGACCAAATGGGCCAGACGGAAATATGTCTCCGAGACGCGGCTTCTTATGCAGCTCACATCCATGCGCCACCAGGGACACGCCGCAGTGCCTTTCGCTGATGGGGCTGTTCTGCAAGTAGTGCATGGGCTGCTGCGCCTTCCCTGAGCCCAGGCCTGCCTGGAGCCCCTTGCTACTGTTTGGCTTCAGCAGTATATATATATTGTCTATATATATATATATATCCAATCATATTGGCTCTGCCCTTCCATTGGAGTAATTCAGTGGCGTGGAGAGGGGGGATTTGCTGCTTGGGTAACAGCCTATCCTCCATAACAATCTAACCCAGGCTTTCGTGCTTTGCATGCAGCGTATGCAGCGCCGAGCACGATACTATAGTCTTTCAAGACTGACGGAGACCTGCTTTATATATATATATATATAGAGAGAGAGAGAGAGAGAGAGAGAGAGAGAGAGAGAGAGAGAGAGCCCTGGTGATAGATGTAGCAATACCAAACGACAGCAACATCAGGGAAAAAGAGCATGAAAAGATGGAAAAGTATCAGGGTTTGAAGGAAGAATTAGAAAGACTGTGGCAAGTGAAGGTGAAAGTGATCCCAATAGTGATTGGAGCACCAGGGGCTGTGACACCCAAGCTGGAAGAATGGCTCCAACAGATCCCAGGAAGGACATCAGGACACTCGATCCAGAAAAGCGCATTGCTAGGAACAGCTAAGATACTGCGCAGAACCCTCAAACTCCCAGGCGTCTGGTAGAGGACCCCAGATTGAGGATAACATACATATACCACCCATGGAGGGTGAGAAAACAATATATATTTATGAATTGTTATGAAAACAATATATATTTATGAATTATCTTATGAATTATATGTCAGTCATCACATATTGAAACAAGTTTGGGATCAAGAGGAGGAGACTGTATGTCATCCATACGGTACTTATGTCATCCATACATATGTCAGCAATGTCATCCATACGGACAGTATGTCATCAATACGGTCCTTATGACCATATCATCCATACGGTACTTATGATACTTATGGAATTGCTCCTTTGTATCTGTTTGGGACAATCCCATAAGCAAGAAAAAAGTTCCAGACAAAGTTCAAGAAAAAGAAAGGAAAAGAGAAAGAAGAAGAAAACATATAAACTTATAATTAGTCTGAAGAACTCCTTGTCACATGTCATCATAGTGGACCCGCTGGAGATGTGGGAAATCCTAGCAACAGAGCTGCCGCCCGTCAGTGCAGATAGCTAGGGCAGAACAAGATTTTCTCTTTCCAGGTATAATATTCTGTGTCTGTGGAACTCCTTGTCACAGGTTGTGATGATGGTGTCTGGCCTAGATGCTCTTAAAGGAGAATTGATTTTTGGAGGTAAACTCCATCATAGGTTAATGACGTGCAACCACCTGGTTTTAGAAGAAGGCTACCTCAGAATTCCATGTGCAAGGAGCGGCAACTGGATCGTGGCCTCTTGTATGTTCCCCAAGGCACTTTATGCACCTCCTCAGCAGTAATGTATGTATATGTGGTGAACAGGAACCTTAAAAGCCTTTATGTGTGTATGGGGTGGCCTGCGTCAATGAGTGCAGTTCACCATTATGATTTATACAACCTGCATGTCCACAAGAAAAGCTTAGATGTGAATCAGCTGCACCGTGTGACGGCCGCCTGACTCTGTCACAGCAACGGGAAAGCAGGAAGGAGCAAGAAGCCGATAAAGAGGTGCAGCAAGCCTCGTGTTGCAGTTTGCCCTCCAAATTCTTGGATCTCCAAAGGACCTTAACATCCATCGAGGCCTGTGCCCCCACCTTGATGCCACAGAGCAAGATGCATGCAATGGTGGCGTTGTTCAAAGGGGGTGCAAAGCACTAAGTTTTGCAGGAGCCTCTCCATGGCATGAAAGCAATCCCTTCTCTTTCTGGGCTACAGGGAGCAAAACAGAGACACTCGCCTCTGGATGATGCCTCTAATCGGACCTCAGAATGGTCAAGCTCCCTGCCAGACTTAGTGCTTTGCTCCCCCTCTAGCTATGCCACTGGCCTGCATTAACCCCCTGTGGCCCTTTGAGCTGTTTCTTCTGCAAGAGATCATGATGGTCAAAGATAATTTAGAAATCTGCCCCATCTACACAACGGTTTCTTGTCTCTCAGTGTCACTGATGTGGAGGAAATTTTAAAAAGTCATCATTCTGCTGGATAACCATCTCTGGTGGTCTGGCCGATCTTCTGCTGTGGTTTCCAAGCCACATTCATCTTAGAGTGACAGTAAATGTATGCGGCAGAGTCCTTGTGGGACAATGTTGCCTCCGAAGGCACATGGGAGGAAATGTTTCATTGCTTTCCTGCACAAGCACCTCTCTACAGATAGAAAGGGCAGCCTTTCGAAGACTGTTATCTCGGATGAAAGCACAACCAGAGCTGGCTCACCTGTGTGGCCAACTGAAACTGTTGCATTAGGAAGCAGGTTGTGCTTTCTCTATCCACTTTCTCCACTGCTCCTTCAATTCCGGAAAACAAAACAGAGAGGATTGGACACTTCTGTTTTGCAGTTACAACTCAGAATAGCTCTGAAGGGTATTTGCACACCATGGTGATGCTCCCTGCAAAGTATAGCGCTTTGCACCCCTTTCTAGCTATGCCACTGCTTCTAAGCAGGATGTTCCTTTGTATCTTCTTTCAAAAATTTCACATTGCTGTTGCAAATGTTGCAAATAAGTAACTTGAAGGCAGCAGGCTTGCAAATGTGATTGTCGCAGAAGCAACAAGATACAGCAGCAATTAAACACTTGCGCATACAAAATGCAAAAAATTTTGCATACAAAATATTTTGCATACAAAATGCAAATGCATGTATGCAAATGCATACAAAATTTTTGCATACAAAATGCAAAAAATAAATACAAATAAGACAGACCAGCTTTAATGCATACGGCTGTTTGCATTTTGAATAGAAAACACGAAGTATAGTTGTGACACCAGATGCAACAATTATTCTGACCTGTATTTTTATTGCATTGGTTTGGGTAGCAATATATCCTTGACCTGTAACAATTCAGACTTGCTTTGCAAATGCTGCGCTGGTTTTGTGGTTAAATATTTCAAATGTGGGATATGAGCAAACATGAAGTCAGAAATATACATTAAAATCAAAATAGGTTTTACATATTTTTTATACTTCATCCATGGCCTGAGTTCTGTGATTGATCTGCCATTCCCTGTCCAGTGCATAGCAACTTGGGGAGGAGGCTTTACCTGCTAAGGTGAGCCCTGCATGTGCCAAATGACGTCGGCTGGCAGACCAGATCTGACCCATGTGCTATAGGTTGCTGACCCTTAATTTATAGAATATGCTGTTTCTCAGTGGTGTCTCACATCCCTGGGGGATGCAGATCACACTGGATGACACGGCTGAGGGACAGGTGTTCCCCTACTACTAACAAAAATGGTAAAATCTTGGTATTTTCCAAATAATACCACCTTGATCTATATTTTTCACTGCATTATTTAATGTATAATGAAATGATACGTACCATGTTGAAATATCTGTATTCTGTCAAAGGGTATAACTAAAAAAAGGGGGAAATCACAACTGTCTTATGTAAGAAAAAGTGTATTCTTTAACTCCAAACTGACCAATGAGACTGATTATTCTGAGAGCTCGTCAGGTGTTTTTATGACAGCAGAGAAATAAGGTAAATTTTAGCTGTTGTTTTTTTGTTACTGATTTGTTGTTTGATTACGGATTTGTTACCATTTTGTTCTCATATAAAAACAAATGGATACAATGATGTAGTGACGCCACTGCATTTAGGCTGTGCATTATCATTTATTCTGTATGGGAGGATGTCCATCATGGGGGTGATGCAATGAGTGCTCACACCATATGACACAAACTCTAGTGACACTTACGATGTCCCTGTAAATGAAACCAGATGGTTTCCAGGATTCAGAGCAGCACACAAGGAGCATGGTGAGTATTTGGGGTTTTGAAGGTCCAGACAGCATCCAGCTCAACATTATTTATTAGTATCAGCTGCAGCTCTTGCATGTGAAGGGCGCATTACAACAACATTCATCAATGAAAAAATTACCCCCTTTTCCAGCATCTCAGCTGCCCTTTTGCCACCTCTATCCTCAAAGGCTCTTCTCAACCTGGCCTGTTATCAGTTGACAGTTGGAATGTTGGCAGTTGCATCTCCTCAGCCTGCTTGATTGACACGGAATGTGGGCCAGAAAATGCAGACACCACGACACACAAGGCTTTCATGTAGAAAGATGAACAGATCATGCTGAAATGTGCTAATGTGCTATAGCTTTCCAGAAAGAGGCTCATAACCTTCACGCACCCCATAAGAAATTACTTTCCTGAATGGGTTAAAAATTCCTGGGTGTGATATATGATTGTTGGCTGCTTCCGATTTCACAACTTCCCCATTTTCTAAGAACATTATGAAAAACAAGGCATGTTTACTGTTGTTGATTCAGAGTAACTACGGAGAGTCCTTGCTCTGGTGTAAGAACAATTTACTCTGGATTGCAATATGAATTTCCCATAGGTTTTCACTAGGTGGTGCTGTAACTGAGTACACATAATGTCTCTGAGTGCACATAATGTCCTGTAGTTACTCTGGATTGTAGGGTAATTGTATTTTAAATTAGGAACTGGCTTGATGTAATCTTAGTTCAAGGGCAACACAGTGTCTAGTTGACATCACTTGATTTTTAAAGCCACAATACTAGTATGCTTCTACTATGCACCGGAAATGTGCTTAGGATCACACTGTGAACCATTATACGTGTCCGCTTTGATCTGTGCTATGCACACAGTCCACTGGGAATTTTTTTCTATCCAAGTCTATGGAAATAAATCTGAGGGTATGGTCAGTATTCAGCCTCCATATTGATACAACAGGTTTGGGGCTCCGGTGGTGATTCAGGGTGATCAGATGTCATAAACACAAAAGAGGACAAGATGTAGGACCACCCAAAATGTAGGACCACCAATAAAAATAGGACATGACAAAATAAAAGCTAAACACACACATCATAGATATTGCTTTCATGTGGTTCATATACTGTAAATGCTATGGGCAGAATCCTATCCATGACTTCTCAGAAGTAAGCCCCTTTGTATTCAGTGGATCTTAATCTCAGGAAAGTATGCTTAGAATTGCTGCCTATATTACTTATTATTAACCCTAAAACTATTCATGCAATTTATTTCATACTAGCAAAAACGTACCCGTGTTGTGGGACTAAAATTCTCCCCATATGCTATCCCCCCACTCTGCAACGACACAATGTTTAGCATCCCTCCATGCGCAACAGCCCACCATGTGCAACAACCCCTCATGCGCATTGTCCCCATGTGCATCATCCCCCACGCACATCAACATCCCAAGTATAACGTCCCCCCATGCGCAACGTCCTCCCATGTGCTTCTACACCCTATGCGCATCAACCCCCCATGCACAACATCCCCCATGGGCATCACCCTCCATGCACAACATCTGCCCATGTGCATCAACCCCCCATGTGCATTGTCCCCCCATGCACATTGTCCCCCCTTCTGCAACGTCCCCCGTGCACATCAACCCCATGCCCATCCCCCATGGTCATCACCCCCATGAACAACATCTGCCCATGTGCATCAACCCCCATGTGCATTGCCCCCCTTGCGCAACAAACATCCCCCATCTGCAACATCCCCATGCGCAACATCACCCATGCACAACATCCAAACCATGTGCAACAACATCCCCCTATGTGCAACAACCTGATGCGCATCATCCCCCATGCACATCGTCCCCATGTGTATTGTCCCCATGTGTAACATCCCCCATAGGCCTCAACTTCCCATGCACATCAAACCCCATGTGCAACACTTCCCCCCCCCCCCCCCCCGCATGCGTAGCATCCTCCCAGTGCATCAGATACTGAGCACCAAATTGGCTGGCTCTTGGTCAGTCTTCCATGTTAAGTATAGGACCAAAACATGTTGCACCCCTTTTCAGCCCCTTAAGGGTTAAATTTCTCCTCATCAGTTCTTGGTGGGTGTTCATGTCACAGATGGAACACCCTCCCCAAATTCCACGCTTCTAGGCCTGGCGGATTTGGTTGGGTGTTGATGAGTCAGTGGGTGAATCAGTCAGTCAGTCAGGGAATCAGTCACTGACTTTTCAATTTTATATATATATAGATAAAATGAAGATTTTTTTTGTATATGAATTTTTTTTCTTATAAATGATATAAATTTATCATTATATATATATATATATATATATATATATATATATATATATATCTCATCGTAATATATATCATTATATATCATTATATCATGATATATCATTATAAATGATATAAATATAATATAAAAGATTTTTTTATATAATATGAAGATTTTTTCCAGGACACAAGGCTAAAAAAGAGGATGTACCCTGGAAAAAAGGACATATGGTCAGTGGTTGTGACTGCTTCTGCTTTGTACCCCCCTTTAGCTATGCTACTGCTTCGAGATAATCACTCAATCCTTTTTGACTGCTGAGTGTGGGTTTTCTTCTGTTAAAAGTACGGTTAGTTCTTTTTTTATAATCTGTTGCAAATTGATCCTGTACTAGACAGAACTTAAGAACCTGCTGAGCTTGTCTTATGTCCCCCCTTCCCTCCCCCAAGATTGCTTGATTCGGAGCACACTTTAGCTTTGAATTCAAGTTAAGCAGAATGTTTTGGGAGGGAAGAAGACATGGAAAAAAGAGCTGTCTTTTAGCAAAAATAAATCTCTTTTGCAACAGCTGGATGAGCCCTTTGAACCAGCGCCAACCACCAACTGGGGACCATTATTGGATCTTCTCATTGTCTCCAGTGGTGGAGAAAAATAGATCCTGCACTGAAGCAGCCTGGCCAGTGCCGAGGTTAGTTCTACAGCAAAAGGGCTTTTTAAATTTTAATTTATTTGTGTGTGTGTGTGTGTGTGTTTTTTTTGGGGGGGGGTGTCCTGATGATGTTTATTATTCCTGTTACTGATTTGTACAGTTTGTTCACATTCAAGCAGGCAGGCAGTTTCTAGGAATGCAAACCCAAAGTGCATTCCTTTGCCTTCCAGAGGGATGTAATACCATCCGTCCATCGTCCGTCCAGTGGTCAACTGACCGACCAACTGAACGATCGATTGATCAGTCGGTCAATTGATCGATCGATCGGTTGATCAGTTGGTGGGATTCAAATAAATTAACAACAGGTTCTATGTCCCATTAGTAACAGGTTCTCATAACCAGGTGCTCATTAGCAAAGGGTTCTATAGAACCTGTGAGAACCCCCTGAAGCCCACCACTCTCTCTCTCTCTCTCTCTCTCTCTCTCTCTCTCTCTCTCTCTCTCTCTCTCTATCTATCTATCCATCCCTACCTACCCACCCACCCACCTCTTAGATCAGGGGTGTCATTTCATACAGACACCTTTCAAACAGAGAGCTGAAGTTTGCATCAATGATTACGCTGAGGGCCAGAGTCCAATCTTATGCATGTCTACTCAGAAGTAAGTCCCATTATAGTCAGTGGGGCTTACTCCCAGGAAAGTGTGAAGGAGAAGTTCTCGGGGACCGCTTGAAATGGTGAGGAGGGCCACATTCCCCTTCCTGGCCTTGTGTTTGACATATGTGTATTAGATCCATCAGTGCGGCATCCAGTGGTATAGCTAGAGGAGGCAGTGGCTCTTGGAGGGACCCTCTCCCCTTCTGAGCTCAGATTGATGTGCCTATGTTGTGCCTATATTAATGCTGAGAATAACAATAAGACAGAATTAAAGGTCTGTTCCACAGGGTGTGGACCATCTACAATGGTGCTGTTATGTTTCCTGTTTGTTGAATAAGTCCCAGATCTGAGCACTCCAGTGTCTTCAGTGCAGCTTAATCTGAGTTTAGGGTTAGGGTTAAATGCTTCCAGGGCTGATGGCATAAATTCCAGAGAGGTTTAAATCTCACCCCCTCTAACCTGAGAGCTTGATCTGCTCCTCAGGGGTCATCAGGGAAGTTAGAAACTTCTGTGGTCGCTATCCAAACTAAGAGTTATTGTGGGCAATGCTAGCCTGCTCTGGATATGTATTTGACAGTGCAATCCTAACCCAGGTTAGGGTGGCACAAGTCTTAGCACATGTCCCATGGTGCCCTGGAGGTGTTGCAAAAGTGCCATAAGTGCCACAGACATGCACTGGTCTCCCCTTACCACCATGGGAATGGGGAAATGGGTGAGATGTTCTGGCCTAAATTGGTTAGGATTGCACTCGATTAGTTAAATTGGTCTAAATTGGTTAGGATTGCACATTGATTCTGCTATGCATTTAGGACTCTTTTGGTACAGTCATTCATTCCATTAACAAATTTGAAACCAGTTTTTGAGAAAGTGATACAAATCTAACTTGGTGGCGCAAGCGGTTAAGACGCTGTGCCTGTTAACCAGCAGGCCAGGGTTCGAGACCTGGGTCAGCCCCACAAAACAAGGTGAGCTCTTGTCCTTAGCCCAGCTCTGCGACGCCAGCTGGATCCAATCGTATGGGCTCTGCCTTTCCATTGGACTAATTCAGTGGCATGGAGAGGCGGGATTTGCTGCTTGGGTAACAGCCTATCCTCCATAATAATCCAACCCAGGCTTTTGTTCTTTGTATGCAGCGTATGCAGCGCTGAGCACGATACCATAGTCTTTCAAGACTGACGGAGGCCTGCTGCACTCTGAAGCTTTCAGCTAGTCATCAAGGGTTGCCTGATGGTAATAGTAGTCTAGTAATATAATAGTAGTCAATAGTAGTAGTAGTTTTATTACTTTTACAAAGGCTTACCCTACAATCCTGAGTAACTATGGGAGCACAAAAGAGACATTTACGTCAATGTAGTTACGGCACCACCTAGAGAAAACCATTGGGAAATTCATATTGCAATCCAGAGTAAATTGTTCTTATGTTGGAGCAAGGATTCCCCGTAGTTACTCTGGATTGCGCCCTTAGTTGCCATCAGCGGGAACTGAACAGGATACAAATGTTGTAGCCTTATCACCACTTTCAGTTAATAGAAGATGCTCTAAATTTGACTGAAAAAGGTGAGTGTTAGAGTCGAATAAATATGGTAATTCCTTCCAATTACTGAGCCTGGTGGCATAGCCGGTGGGGGTGGGGGTGGGGGTGGAGCAGTCAGTCTTGGAGGGAGCCTCACCCCTTTGGAGCCATTCCAGGCCAGGGGAAGCAAAACAGAGCCATACGGAGACATTTGAGTTCTCCAGCACTAGCATGTGATGGCCTTGCACGCTTAATACTTCTCTGGGACACCAGTGTGTGCCTTGACTTTGACTGTGCACTCATCACTGACTCCTCTGCCCCTCGTTGGCTGCTCTGAAATGGATTTGAAACCACACAACAGCTGGTGGTCCCTTTGTACGAACAGGCAGCTTCCCGAATTATGGAGCCTGACAGTTGGAAGCCTCACCTTGCTGCAGCCTGACTCGGGGTGAGGAATTATCTGCTTTTGGTCTCCAGGCACTCATGACAGCGAACGCTGTGCGCTGCTGACAGGCTGGCTGGGGATCTGGAGTATCAAAGAGACATACCAAGACCCCAGATGCTGTTGTGTGGCATCGCACCTGCTAAGTGCAGCAATAGTGCTGCGGAACATCAATGGAGGGGTCTTTGAAGATAACCAGCTTCTTGCACCGCAGCAATTGAAACTGTGAACCTTGTGTGTTTGCAACACCTATTCTTGCACTAAGATAACTCCCTTTGTGCCACATTGCATGAATTTACTCTGCAGGCTCTAGTCTTGCATTCGTTTGGCAGGAACCAAAATCCACAAGAGATGCGCACACATGCAAGCAAGCAAGAAGCAAGCAATTGTACATAGGATATGAATGAGCT
This sequence comes from Cryptoblepharus egeriae, assembly GCA_030015325.1. Classification (NCBI taxonomy): domain Eukaryota; kingdom Metazoa; phylum Chordata; class Lepidosauria; order Squamata; family Scincidae; genus Cryptoblepharus; species Cryptoblepharus egeriae. The sequence goes on along the minus strand of JAREYC010000004.1, from coordinate 5,339,867 downwards.
GAACAGTATCTGCAAATTAAATACAAAACATTCAACATTTCATACCAAGACAGGCAATAGAGAGGAACAGACATGGGTTCTCACATTTGGTTCCATACACATATAATCATGTGCACTAGAATTGAGATTAATCTCCTCCCCAAAAGTATTGAGTGTATAACGTCCCATGGAAGCAAGTTTAAAATCAAAATAACCCAATTGTAGATATATGTGTAATAATCTCCTGTTTAGAATAAGGCCAGCATTTTCCCAGGGATACTGGGAAGTAGCAAAGCATTGCATCATTTATTTATTTATTTATTTATTTATTTATTTATTTATTTATTTATTTATTTATTTGCAATCTATAGTGGCGCCTCACATTAACAAGTGCCTCACGTAAAGTATGTTCCACGTAACAAACAAAAATTTCTCTAGGATTCTGCTTCACGTAACAAACTCATTAGCAGTTGGGGCAGATGCACTGGCTAGCAGCTTTTAAAAAAAGTGTCAGGGCTGCCTAGCTCGCCTGCCCACAGCGGAAGCAACACTTCCGCGCTGTTCCTCCTGTGGCCGGGCGTCCGCTGGGCAGAGGGAGAGAACAGCAGTGGAGAAGAGGGAAGCAGCTCAGGGCTAGCCAGAAGGGAGCAGCGGAGAGAGAGGCTCAGGATGGAGAGAAGGAGAAAGTGGGGAGACACTTGGAAAGTGTCTTGGATTTCAGCCTCCTAACCAGGTCTACCCAGAAGTAAGCATCTACCCAGAAGAAGTGTTAAATAGGGCTTACTCCCAGGAAAGTGTCTTTAGGACTGCAGCCTAAGTAGACTTCATAGGATCATGCACACTGAATGCATGTTTTGAATTCAATTCCAGTGTTTCGTCATCTTTTTTTTACATCCACTAAATATTTTTATATGAATATTTTTTGGGTTGTGGAACCAATTGGCTGAGTTTCCATTATTTCCTATGGGGAAGTCTGCTTCATGTAAAGAACATTTCACGTAACAAACATGCCTCCAGAACAAATTAAATTTGTTACGTTAGGCGCCACTGTATATAAAACTGAAAAGTCGGTGACAGACTGACTTGCTCACTCACTGTCTCATCAATGTCCAGCCAAAACTGCTGGGCTTCAAAGCGTGAAATTTGGGGAGGGTGTTCTTTCCATGATGAAGGTACCCACTAAGAACTGGTTTTCAGAAATTCCAACTGGAAGGGGGTGAAAAGGGGCACAACACATTTTCCTCCCTATACTTTCCATTGAAGAATCCCTGACTGATGGATGCTCTTCCCCAACCCCTCGACCTAGAAGCCTGAAATTCAGGGAGGGTGTTCCTTCTGTGACATGAACCAGTGTTGAGAAATTTAACCCACAAGGGGATGAAAAGGGTGCAACGGGTTTTTGTTGTATACCTAACATTGAAGACTGTCTGATCAATATCCAGCCAATTTGATGCCCGGTCCCCAATGCTCTGGGAGGGAGGGTGCAGAAGCCCTGAATGCCAGGCTTGGAGGAATATCTGTCCGGTATCAAAGTGTATCAGGCTGTATCAAACTGACAACAGTAGTACAGATGACCCTGGTTGCAGCCACATGGCTAATACTGGCTGCGTCCTCCCTCCTGAGAAAGTACCAAAACTTTATGGGTCCTGACAGCCAAATGACCTTGTTATGCCACTGAGCCACTGTGGCCATATCCACTTTTCTCCCATAGGCGTTGGGGCAGTTGACTCTATTCCATGGATGAATAGCTTGCCTGCAAGCCTGTCCTTTTGTAGTGATGTCTGCGCTTTAATTGATCATTCCTTGACAGGCAGAATAATTGATGTATTTTAGTGTGGAGCCAGAATGAGTTGAACATCAAAGGACGCACAATGTTTTTTAACACGTGGCTTGATCTTGCCTGTCCATGTTTGTTGTCTTTGTAAATAGTGGGAGCTGAACTGGATCGGAACCACAGTACAGTGGTACCTCGCTTAACAAGTGCCTCACTTAACAAGCATTTCACTTAACAAGCAAAAATTTCCAAGAAATCTTGCTTCACATAACAAGTTCTGCTTCACTTAACAAGCAAGCGCGCTATGGGCACGCATGCTATACAGCATGACACTCTGCATGGAGGCTCTTTAAAAGGGTTGCTGGCCAGTGCTGCTGCCCCTAACTGCCCCCAAGTACCCCCACCAACCACCTTGAACCTCCAGCAGCAGCCCGGGTAAACCTCCCAGGAAAGTGTCTTTGATTGCAGTCTCCTAACTATGTCTACCCAGAAGTAAGCCCTACTGTGTTAAATGGGGCTTACTCCCAGGAAATTCCTTTAGGATTGCAGCCTAAGTAGACTTCATAGGATCGTGCCCATTGAATGCATATTTTGAATTCAATTCCAGTGTTTTGTCATCATTTTTACATCCAGTTAATATTTTTATATGAATATTTTTTGGGGTTGTGAAGCCAATCATCTGAGTTTCCATTATTTCCTATGGAAAAATCTGCTTCACTTAAAGAGCGTTCACTTAAAGAGCATTCCTCCGGAACGAATTAAGCTCTTTATGTGAGGCACTACTGTCTAGATCTCACTTGATCCCACTTTGATCCTCATGCGTGTCAGTCTGTCCTCCCACCCCGACTCCTATTTATGAAAACTCCCTACCACCTCCCATGCTGAAAGCAAAGTCAAGAAAACAAAGTTCTATATGCATTAATATTTTCAGCACTTGCAGACCTGGGGGAGCCGCCAAGATGGAAATGAAGCCCAATCCCACATGGGCCAACCCTACATATTTTCCCCCCATAGTATTTTATAACATAGACAAACACAGAGCTTCCTGTCTTTTTTGCCAGCTGCAGCAGCTATAAAAAGGAGCTCTCCAGCTGTGCTGGCTTCTAGTGTGCGGACGCTGATGAATGGATCACCTGGAATTGAAGCAGGGTCCTTTTTTAATGGATGTTAGTGGAGGAGGCATTGCAGATGAATGGAGGCCCTTAGGTACTTTAGGTTCCTGTGAATGAATCATGCTGTTCGCTGCTGTGTACACCACTTAAGTCTCGAAAGCACCCCCACCGGAATCAGCTGGTGACATTCCATTTTCACAGCAGGGAGCCTTTGTTGCGGATGGGAAAGAGCCCTGCCTGAAATGGGAATTTGGCAAAGGATGGAAAAATGTTGGCACAGATCCCCTGGGGAAGAATACACTTCTGAACTCTCATCCTGCACTTTCAACGCTTTTGCTAGCCAGTCCTTCGATTGCTTGCCAAATCCCAACCTCCTGTTTACTGGAGTCTTAGGATCCAAGGTCCCAGGAACAGTTGTGGCTCAGGTCTTCGAAGTTGCAACGGCAGGCTCCAACCAGGGTGACCAGATGCCCAAACCACAAGGGAGGACAAGGTCTTGGATTCCTCTCAGCCTGGTCTTTCCGGTGGACAATCGCAATTTGCCTACTCACAAGTAAAGCAGCTATATTGGGCAGTTTCGCTTTCCCATAGAGCTCAATGCATATTTATTTTTAGTTTTTTTACCGTAACTTTTGATAGGAAGGAGATATTTCAAAACTGATTTTGCATTGGATTCTGCTCTTCAATACAAATCCGACCGACATATCATACGATAGGGTACTGCACACCACCTCGAAGATCCAAAATGAAGCCAAAATGGAGGGCAATGGAGCCCTTTTGGAGGACACCAGGTAATATGGTCACCCTGGCTCCAACATATGATGTAAGATACAAGCTGGACCCAATGTTTATTGCTGATCAGGATGATGGTGATCTAGATGTGGAGGAGATTAAGATCATTCCTAAACACATTTTCCTGGGAGTAGGCCCCGTTGAATACAATAGGACTTACTTCTGAATAGACATACATAGGATTGCACTGATAGTAAAGCATGATTTGGATATCACATTAGGAATGGTCCTGCATCCAGCCCACCAACCGAGTTGGGCCACTGATCTAAAGCCTTGGGCAAGTTCACATGGAAGAAAGCCCTTCTTAAGATATTGTAGCCCTAGATTGAGTAACCCAAGAGAACCTTGAACTGAGAACCCAATAATAAAACAGTAATCAATGAAGAAAATGCAAAGTCGCCATCTCCTGCAGCAGTGTTCGTTTGGATAGCCCTGATTCATCTGAGCATTGAGTGACTTCATTGATTACCCACCGTGGCCAGATTATAAATGTGGATTTGTAATAGTTTTTAATTGGAGCCATCCCTTGTGAAAGCAGATTTAGTATTCCTCATATATAATGGGTAATTGGCCTATCAAATGTGGCTATTCGGCAGCAGAGTTGGAGCAGTGGCTGTCTCTTTTGAACATCGCTGCCCAAGGATGAGTGCGCTTGGAAGGCCAAGTGGCTGATAACAGTCATTCCCATGCAGTTATTAATCAGAGGCTGCATTTTCTGTTGTGCAGAGTGCAGGCATATGTCTGTTAAATTTAATTGCAGCAGAAATACAACCGCCAGCATCACCTGATTTATCATCAAGGGTGAAAGGATCTGGAATTTGCATTACAGATGATTTTTCTTAAAACCTTTTGTATATGTAAATTCAAGAACACATTAAAGTCAGTGCTCTCAAACCCCCTTTTTTAAACAGCAGGGAGCCCAGTGGATTTTTATTAAATGAATTGAGTAAAAGTACCAAGTTGTGATTTTATTGTTACCACCAGGTCACCTTCATGTACAAGCAGAACCTTCCTCTTTCTCAAAGAGCCCTTCCTTTCCAACATCACATTCTCAAAAGTATCCCAAATTACAGATCCAACCTTGTTATACACGGATTTTTTAATACACAGATTTGACTCAACACTGCAAAACACAGTTTAAAAAACTGCTTTTCTACTGTTGTAGAGAGGTAGTCCTGCTAACTGAGCAAGAGGCACTCTTTCAAGTGGGTGTTCCTCTTTTACTTAGCAGGGGGAGAGTAACTGGCCCTGCACACCCCAGCAGTGTCTGCTCAAGTGGCTTCTGCTGGCGTTCTTTTTTGCATTTTAGATTGTGAGCCCTTTTGGGACAGGGACCCGTTAGCTATTAATTAGCTATTATTATTTTCCCATTTTCTTTGTAAACCGCTTTGTGAACTTGTTAGTTGAAAAGTGATATATAAATACTGTAGATAGATAGATAGTCAACCCCTGTGATGGGAATCTGGAGCTGGATGCTATCTTGCAATGTGTTACTCAGGGTGCATTCCCAGTGGTGGGCCCAGCCTGGCCCAAGAACCGGTTCTCCGGAAGTGGGAGGGGCGAGGCTGGGTCAGGGGGCGGGGCCAGGGGCAGGGCCGGGGCCGGGGAGGTTTTTAATTAAAAATTTAAAAAAATTAAAAAAAATAAAATTACTTACTTCTGAGTAGTCAGCTTGGTCTTCAGGCTGCAGAGCCAGCCACTTTCCTGGGAGTATGTCCCATTGCCTCTCATGGGACTTACTTCTGAGTAGTCAGGATTGGGCTCTGAGGCTGCAGTGCCAGGCATTGTGGGGGGTGGGTGGGAGGGTACTGGGGGCATTTGTGGGCAGTGGGGGCTGTTTAGAGGCAGTTCTGGGAGGGGGGGCGACTGGGGGCTTGGTAAACTCAGTAGCGGTAGCCACGGCTAACCGCTACTGAGATATTCCTTAAAAATCACAGTACTGAAAGTGAAAGTCCGGAAATGTTCACTTGAGGTCCCGCCTACGCAGGGACTCTCTAGGAACTCTCCCAGGCTACTAATTAGCTGCGCACACATGTGCAATGATTTTTAAGGAATATCTCCATAGCAGTTAGCCGCGGCTACCGCTACTGAGTTTACCAAGCCCCCAGTCACCCCCCATCCCCCAGAACTGCCTCTAAACAGCCCCCACTGCCCACAAGTGCCCCCAGTCACCCTCCCATCCCCCCAGAACTGGCTCTAAAGAGCCCCCACTGCCCCCCCCCAAAACCCCTCCGAACCCTGGTTCTCGCTCTTCCCCCTCAACAACCGGTTTGCCAGCGTCCCCAAATGTTAAGATCCGGTTCTGGCAAGCCGGTGCGAACCCCCTAGTGCCCACATGTGTGCATTCCATACTTTCAGTGGTGGGATTCAAATAAATTAACAACAGGTTCTATGTCCTAATAACCTAAATTAACAACAGGTTCTATGTCCCATTAGTAACTGGTTCTCAGAACCAGGCGCTCATTAGCAAAGGGTTCTATAGAACCTGTGAGAACCCCCTGAAGCCCACCACTGCATACTTTTCAGGGAGCAAGTCTCATTGAACACAATGGGACTTACTTCTGAGTAGACATGGAGGAGCTCTTGCATCACAGTGATGTCACTTTCTATTTGATGCCACTTCTGGCCATGACATCACCTCTAGGTTGTTGATATCACATATGGGGTGGTCGAGGACAGGATGTCATTGTCAGAAGGTGTTCCTGGGATGAAATGGTCAAGAAATACAGTTCTAGTGAGTATGAAGTTTTACAAATGGCCACAATAGTTAACATTCATGGAATGTTATACATTCATGGTACATTCATGGGTGTTATACTTCTTTTGGGAGGGAGCTTGGCATTGGGGAGCTCAGAGTATAAGAAGGAGGCACTGATTTCAGAATTTTCTCCCTCCAATTGCTACTCCTTACTCGAGTATTTTGGAGAAAACTGACAATTTTTTTTTAATGTAAGCAAATCCCTTTGTGATTATGTATAAAACACACATATGCTGGCATTGCCCAGCTCCAGGTCACAATCCGTTGTGGAAATAATTTAAAATCATTTTCACGCATATCCCAAATGGCATTTTTGTGGATGGGACTCATTCCATTAATTGAAAAAAGAAAAATCCTCCAACCCCTTAGTTAAAGTGCAATTAAGTGCATCTCCAAAAATGGGCTCCCCTGACAATTTGTATGCTCACTGCCTTCCAATCACCCGCACATTGGTTTCCGAGCACACTGTTTAACTTGTAAGAGATTTCCTGGCTCTTCCTGGGAAACATCGCAGGCCAAGCTGACACCCTTCGATGCCACCGCCTGGTCTTGGAGACAGCCACTTGGCAGAGGATGTAGTTTGCGCATTTCAAGATGAGTCACCCAAAGCCGCTCTTGACTCCTGAGAGTGAAAAATGCCACACTGTTTCATGAACACTGTTTCATGCTCAATTTTCTGATCAGTTCCAAGTTTTAAGGCAGCTCTGTCTGCGGTTTGCTGGTAGGAGGAGAATATGGAAAAATGTGGTAATATCATCAGTCTGACCATTATGTCCTCTTTTTCCAGGACGTGTCCTGGATTTTAGCCTTGTGTTCATTGTCTCATAAGAATTCCAAAAGGGTGAGATGAGGCTTGAGCAGAACATGGGGCTGATGGAGCAGGTCCAATTTATACCAGATGGCTTGTGGAATTCAATATACCCTCCATATAAGTTCACATTACCGGATGCTGTCAGCCTTATTTTTCAGAAAGATACCTTTTAACAGTCCCAAAGGTGCTCATTATACATATTTTCCCCATAGTTCTCTCTCTTTTTAGAAAAAAACAAAAAATTCTTTCTAATGCTTTAAGGAAATGCCAGTTAGTTAGCTGGGCCAGGGTGGGGAGGAAGGGGGGGTTCAGTCATCTGCCTTATTAAACATGCTTGCCTTTTTATATTCAAGTTCCCCCAGCCTGTAACTATGGGAAATATTTGCACTCTGACTCTTCATTTAGAAAGATCTCGAAGAAGACCCTGGGGCAAAAAAGAAAAAGAACGACGTGTCAGATTTGCAAAGTCCCCAGGGCAATTGGCTTCCCAGGAAAGCCCCTGGGATGGGGAAGCGAGGAGATTGCGGCAATTCATAACTCTCTGGGTAATCATTGGAGGCCTTTATCTCCCCAGTTCATTCTCGTTGCCATCTCATTCCAGTTAAGAAACAGTGTCGCATTAAAACCGTCACAGTGAAGAATGGCATGATTGTCGGCCTCGCTGACATCGCCGTTCTGGAAAAGCAAAGGGAAGCATCTGCAGCTACTTTGGTTATATCACACCATTGTCCAGTCCACTCACTATTACCTGGAGAGGCAGCACTGCAGGGTTCCAATTGGGATGGAACCCTGAAAGCGTTCTCTACCTGAAAGTGCTGCCAGGCTTGACCATCTCCATCATGTATTGTCATAGAACACGGGCTTTCTGCAGGCTCCAAAACATGCAGGGCATGAATGGAGTGGACAGATGGATGGTCGTTTACCCAGGGATAGGAAAGTTCAGCAGAACGTCCGTTGACTCAAGTTGAGCTGGTTAATTTGTTTTATTTTTCTTTCTACAGTATTTTGTAATATTTTTTTCTGGGATGTGGAATGAATGGTCTGTTTCCATTATTTCTCATGGGAAAATTTGCTTTGATATACAAGCGTTTTGGATCACAAGCATGCTTCCGGGAACGAATTATGCTTGTAAACCAATGTACCACCGCATCAGTGCAATCCTATTCATGTCTACTCAGGAGTACGATAAGTTCCATTGAACTTACTTACTCCTAGGAAAGTGCTTACTTACTCCATGTTTTTAGCTTTTATTTTGTCATGCCCCTGGGTGCAACCACCCCATCTACTTCAGAGTGGTGCCAATGAACCTTTACCCTCCAACATTTGTACACTCCATTTCCCTGGAGAAATTCAGGATAGCACACATTGTGTGTTCCATTTTATTCTCACAACAATCCCGAAGACTATAATACTGGGCAAGGCGCATACCTGTGAGCTTCACAGTTGAGGAGGTTTTTGGACAGAGCTCTTGATCCTGCGCATGACAGGTCCTGCGCATGGCAAGTCACTCTTGTGCAAGACTCAGACTGAAGATGCAAACAGTGGGAGGCAGAGACTGTGGCATGGAGTAAGATACGAGAGAGAGAGAGAGAGAGAGAGAGAGAGAGAGAGAGAGAGAGAGAGAGAGCTGCAACTTGGCGAGTACAGTACTTACACTTAATTGGCTTCTTTCGTTAATTTGTTCCCAGACAAGATAAATTGTTCACTGAGTACATGCTCTGGATTGCAACATCTTCCTGACAAAAACAGACTTGGCGTTAAGGCATTAAAAATAAAAGAAGCTGAGCAGGGAAAAAACTTCCCTGTCATATTGATCATGTCAGGGCAGAATTCTCCGATGAATGCCAGGGCTGATCGAGAAGGTGCGGAGATGCCAGGCAGAGATGGCCCTGCCTTGCCAGCTATATGTTTGCCCCCTTTCCACATTGTGATCCTGATTCATTCCAAGCCAAATGAATTATTATTTTTATTATTGAGGATTTTAGCCCCAGATAGATCTATTTCCAGGCAGCAACTAAAGTACTTGTGGGTCTGCAAGGAGGTGAGGAGTCAAAAAGGAAGTGCCAGAGAAAGTACTACAGCAGTGCGAAGCTTCTTACACCCCCTTGCAGGCACTCAGAATAGTTATGCACCACTCTGAGCAAAGGAATTGTAGTTATACAAGGCACTGGATTTTTTTATGAGTTGCTCCACGGCTCACAGTTTGAGAACCACTAGACTGGGCAATACCACTGTGAAAACCCAGCCTGAATGGGAATTCTCTGGTAGTCTTATCACTGTCACAGGGTGCAATGCAGAGTCCTTGCTCCGGAGTAAGAACAAGTTACTCTGGATTGCAATATGAATTTCTCATAGGTTTTCACCAGGTGGTGCAGTAACTACGGGTGCACATAAAGTCTCTTACGTGCTCCTGTAGTTACTCCGAATTGTAGGGACAGAAAAACATTTATCTATATGATTCCTAACACTTATATGGGGCCTGAAATTAACATTCCCAGGGCAATTTTGGACTGGAAAAGGGACATTTTAAATTCTTAAATGTTGCTTCTAAAACTTTGCTTCTAAACTAGACCTACAACCATTGAGTCATCAAAGTAAAACGAACCTTCTAACATGACAGCTACATGTTGAATATAACAAGTAGCTTAACTCTGAGATCATCTGCCTAACATTTACATTAAGAAAAATATCAGCTATTTATGCAACTTAAAGGAATTTTTTCATAACCCCTCATTAGAAAAGTACCATATTTGTTCAAATCCAATGCACTATCGAATCAAATGCGCATTATAATCAAAATACCACTTTTACGTGAATCTAATTAACCATCAAATCTAATGCGCACCCGGATTTTGGAAACTAAATTCTGCTGAAAAGGGTGAGCGTTAGATTCGAGTAAATGCAGACTTTGCAGAGAATATTGGAGTTGAGACTGTTTAACCTTTTCTCGATCCAAGATTTTAAAATAAACGTGACCCAGCTTTGTACAATAAAGATGTGCGAATTGTGCGAAGCCTCTGCTAGCACCAAATGCCCAAACCTTGTGCATGCTACATTAGTTTTATTTTCCTCCTTTCCTTCTGATTAAACTGCCCACTAGTAATTCTTTGCCTCTAGGCTTGCGCTAGTACAACTCTGTCACTAATGGAAATGGAGTGCGCGCACATAAAACTACAATTAGACTAACGGTAGAGTGCACATCTCAAATGTGGATCTTTCAGCCGCTGTTTGGAGCCGTCAGATAGCGCATCTCCTTCTGCTGCGCATTGGTACTGCAGAGTGCATTCCATGCTAAATTCAGATCCGTCTACGATTTAAGTGAAGGAGTTTCCATTCTGCCTTCTGATCCAGATTTCCAAATTCTTGCAAACTTGAGATCGATGCTACCACAGTGGTTCCACTTGCACCAGATTCTGTGCCAAAGATGTTTTAGTGCGCTGCTGGATGAACTCACATTTGACACTTAAGTTCTGATTTTGCAAAGATTTTACACAGACCTCTCTTAGGCTGCCATCTTCCTTTTCTTCTTCAACTGACTGACCCAGTGGCATAGCTGGAGGGGGTGTAAAGCACTAAGTTTTGCAGGAAACCTCACTGTGGCATGCAAGGGGCTGCTCCCCTTTGGAGTCATTCTGGGAAGAGCTGAAAATGGAAGCTTCGACTCAGTTTGGTTCCCCTTTCCAAAACAGCTTCAAAGGAGAGGCTGCTTGCACTCCGCATTCAGGTGCCTACAAAACATACCTCCAAATCCAGAGTCACTACGGAAGTACATAAGAGACTTTACGTGCACCCATAATTACTGCACCACCTAGTGAAAACCTATGGGAAATTCATATTGGAATCCAGAGTATGAACATAATCCAACCATGTCTACTCAAAAGTAAGCCACATTGTGTTCTATGGGTCTTACTCCCAGGAAAGTGTCTAAGTTGTTCTTACACCGGAGCAAGGACTCCCCGTAGTTACTCTGGATTTTGCCCTTAGTGGTTTTCACCCCCTCTTAGCTATGCCACTGGACAGATCAGTTGATTCCCACCCCGATCCTCTAATCAACTAAAAACACAGACACTTGAAAATACTCAATTTTTTTCTTATTTATTTATATATTTATTTTAATGAGATATATTTTTCTCATTTATTATGAATATTTCTCTTATTAAGAACATAAGAAGAGCCTCCACTGGATCAGATCAAAGGTCTAAAAGCTTCCTATATCACACCATGGTCCACCAGCTGCCTTGGGAATCACATATGGCTTTGGCATCCAGATGCCCTCCCCTCCATCTGGCATTTTGAGGTAGTCTATGCCTACACTATATTATTATTAGCAATATAATTAGCAAATAATATAATTAGCAATTATAATATAATTATTGCTATTATTATTATTATTAATAAGAATATTTCTATACGGGTTTTCAGCTAATTAAAGGTGCAAAACAGTGGCATAACTAGAAGGGGTGCAAAGCGTTCCTTGCTCTGTTGAGCACCCACAACATTGCTGATGATGCGCAGGCGAAATCCTAGAATTATCAGGCAACCCCTGACACTTAGCACACATTGCTGGAGAAGCTGATCATGGAAGACAGACAACCTCAGATGAAAAATATTCAGAGCTTGTGGAGGCCGCTGCCCGGACACCTCTCAAGAGAACACACTGCAGCACTACGAAGCCTTCCCTGATCACTGCAAGCGACCTCTGAGTAGGCCAATTAATTCACTTGCGTGGCTTTCCCCATCTGCTGGTGGAGCCTGGCTTATGTGAAGCACTCAGTACGGTTTTCATCAACTGCCAACGCATCGGCTATTATATCAGACACAGTTCCGAAAGGTCACCCTTCAGTCAGCGCTTGACTCTGCAAAGTGCGTTTCAGAACTCTTGAACATCAAAAGTCTTACATGCCGCAGCCACAGATGCTGAACATTAGCAGATCCGGAGCGCGGCCAAAATGTTATCTTACAGGAGAACTGAGAGCTGAGTTCTCAGTAGGACATAAATGTGTGATTCCTTCAAGATATGAACCAGCTGCTTTTCAAAGGCAGATCTTTGGCATCAACACATTTGTGTTCACAACTGATATATCTCCATAACTTTAGAAAATGCCAGTGATGTGCAAGAGCCAAATCCCTGAGTCTGGAATTGTGTTCTGAGTCTCTGTCCCCTTGACTTGAGTTGGAAACAAGTCATAATTGTCAGCCTTTGTGATTTGTCTAGAGGTCTCAAAGTCTCATGTCCAAGTCAAGTGCATCAAGGTGGGAATCAGGCATGGAAATTAAAACATTAGAGTCAAACTCAAATCTTTAGAGTCGAGAGCAGTGGTTCTCAATCTTCCTAACGCTGTGACCCCTTTATAAGTTCCTCACGTTGTGGGGACCCCCAACCATAAAATTATTTTCCTTGCTACTTTATAACTGTAATTTTGCTACTGTTATGAATCGTAATGTAAATATCCGATATGCAGGATGTATTTTCATTGTTACAAATGAAATGTGTGTTCTGTGCACACATTGAACACAATGGGATTTATTTCAGAGTAGGCATGCATAGGATTGGGCCCTGAGGCTGCAATCCTATCCACATTTACATGGGAATAAAGGCCCCCTTGACTATGGGATTTATTTCAGAGTAGGCATGCATAGGATTGGGCCCTGAGGCTGTCTGTCAGCCCAGTGACTGACGTGTGCAGCTACAGCCAGAGGTCTGGCAAGACTGACCTGGCCCCTTGCACCAGGGGTCTTTAGGCAACCCCCAGGAAAGCTCTAGGCGACCCCCAAAGGGGTCTAGACCCCGACTTTGAGAAATGCTGGTCTAGAGTAAAAATTTGTTTACAAGAAAACACAAATTTACAAGAAAACACAAATTTAATTATTAATACCTTTTGTATTAATTGTGATGGATGCCAAAAGGAGCTCAGCCAATATATTTCCACAAGTGGCATTTATACAGGTGTCCCCTGCTTATTTGACAGGTTAGGGACTGGAGCTGTGATGAAAAGCGGAAAAGGTGGTCAAGATTTGGCAACAGCATTAATGCTTAAGGCATTAAGGTCTCCAGCTTAAGGTACTAAGACCCTATTAAAATTTGACAGCTTATTTGACAGGTTAGGGACCAGAGCCATGGTGAAAAGCAGAAAGGTGGTCAAGATTTGGCAACAGCATTCATGCTTAAGGCATTAAGGTCTTCGCTTAAGGTACTAAGACCCTATTAAAATTTGACAGCTTATTTGACAGGTTAGGGACCAGAGCCATGGTGAAAAGCGGAAAAGGTGGTCAAGATTTGGCAACGGCATTAATGCTTAAGGCATTAAGGTCTCCGGCTTAAGGTACGGAGACCCTATTAAAATTTCCAGCATGGCTTTTAGAAGTCACCTGCAAATTAATGCTGATTCCTGAGGGGTTCTTAACCCTGAGAGTCCATTTATTGAATAGGAGTGTTCAAAAATGCTCAGCGCAGCAGAACAGCTTCTCTTGCAAAATTATTTTGGTGTTTCTGGAGTTGACCTACCACTCTCATGCCTCTAGCTATGCTGGAGGTGGATCTGGACAAATAGTTTCTTGCTCCCCACTAATCAGCTCCCATTCTGCTCATCAGCTGGCAGATGTCTCAGGAGGGAACAAAGCATGCCTTCGTTTTGTATTACGGTCCGAATGGAACCTTATCCCTTTGGAACAGCTGGAAGAAAACGGTCAGAAAACTAAAGCCTGCCCTAACTCTGCAGAATTTTATAAACTGGGAGCTTGATCAGAATTGATTTTCCAATGCAGAACTCAGCCGAGTGACTTGTAGCTGGAGATGTCCCTCCAGGCTCTCCTCTTGTCCTATTTCTGTTTGAAATATACCATGAATCAAATGATCTCAGGAAAGTCTGCCACAGTGTCACACAGCAGATGTACGCAATAGTATCTGCACAACATACTGGGTACATCCAGTGGATCCTAATCCTACCACCACAGCAGACCCCCCAATGCCAAATTTCTGCTGTTGTCAGTCGAGTGTCCTTTCCACCATCTGGTTACCATTTTCTGCCATTGGGCACAATCCTAACCCTGTCTACTCAAAAGTAAGCCCCATTGTGTTCAATGAATTTTACTCCCAGGAAAGTGTCTTTAGGACTGCAGCCATTGTCTCTTCTGTGGCATGGCATAATCTGCGACTCTTTCCCAGTGGCTTTCCCAGGGGGGGTATGTAGGCCACACTGGGTGATGCACATGCGAAGGGGATGACACCACTACCGGCCAAATTTTTTTAATCTTGATATTTTTTAATAATACCATCATGTTATATTTCATTCAATATGTGATTCTATGCAGAATGCAAGTAAACAAGCTATGCTGAAATATCTCTGTTATATAACCAAAGGTATAACCAAAAAATCCTCAGCAAGATCATTGCCATGCCCCATCCACTGCATCAGAAAAGGTCCATCATGGGGTTGATGCACTGGCCTTCTTTACCAGGTGACACAATCCCTAAAGACACCATTGCTTTTTCCCTTCAGTACACAAAGTCTTTCTTAATTAACAGTGCAATCCTATTTGTGTCTACTCAAAAGTAAATTCCACTGAGTTCAATGGGGCTTACTCCCAGGAAAGTTCTCTTCAGAATGCAGCCTGAGTCTCATCACATGGTACCTGAAAGATTTTTAATGTGTTAAATTGTCCAAGGTACCTTGCGGCACTTTTACAACACCCCCTGGCTGGTACAAATGACTTCCTCCAGAGTAAGAGAACTTGTGAAATCCACTGTCATGTTCAGTATGAAGTATAAGGAATTTTTACTCAGTATTAGGATCTTTCCTGAATCATCTGGTGTGGTTAATCTAAACCATCTCTCTACGCAGTCTTTAGATGACCATCTAAAAATAGCCTAATTGGCATAAATTATAATTGCCAGACAAAAAATCCGGTTGGTCATCTAACTTAAATATGGTATATCAGCACCTGTAGAGGGGCTGTTTATTTGAACCATACACATCCACCTTGTCAGTAAAGGAGATGGGTCCTGACTTACCTGGAAGCAGGCTTCCGTCAGTCTTGGAAGACTGTGGTATCGTGCTCGGGATGCTCCATATGCTACATGTGAAGTACGAAAGCCTGGGTTAGATTGTTATGGAGGATAGGCTGTTACCCAAGCAGCAAATCCCCCCTCTCCACTCCACTGAATTAGTCCAATGGAAAGGCAGAGCCAATACGGTTGGATCCAGCTGGCGTTGCAGAGCTGGGCTAAGGACAGGAGCTCACCCTGTCTTGTAGGGCCGACCTGGGTCTCGAACCCTGGCCTGCTGGTTAACAGGCACAGTGTCTTAGCCGACAGGTAAGAATATGAGGATACTAGGATCATTACAATGCACATCATTCTTTAATTTATTTAAAAAAACAAATACAAAATAACTTCTGGTTTATAAATCTCAGTTAAATACATCATGTTTTGACAGCTTTCCCAAGGTAACAGCTTACCCAAAGCCGCTCTTGGCCATCCATCATTACACCACATTATTCCTTCAGTGGAAAGGGTTTTACTTGTCAATGTGCATTTGATATTTTTCATTCATGTGCTAGGCACGGGGAGCCCACATCATTTTCAAAACACCTACCAATCAAATCCTTTTAAAGCCCCAAAATAAAATTCTCTCCGAACATCACAACAATGGATGAAGTCTTTGCAGGCCATTGATTCATAGAGTTACAATTATAATGCTTGGGGCCAAATCCTATTCAGGATTTTCTCCTCTGTAAAGCCATAAATCCTGAGAGCTGGTGAAATTAGAGGGGCAATTTGTTCCCACAATTGCCCTCGAAACAGATCTGCAGAACCTGGAAGGATTTTTCAGTGATTTCCAACTTCTAGCTTCAAACTCCCGTGGCACACTTGTGGACTTTAGTGGCACATCAATGTGCAGTGGCACACTGGTTGAAAATGGCTGCTTTAAATTGCATCCAATTTGCAGCCAGATTTGGGGGCTTCTACCTATAACGCAATCGGGCCAACTCCGCTCAGTCCGGAGTGGGCAACTATTTGCACAACTCCAGATTGCTTGACTTGCCACTTATGGAATCACAAGAGCCCATATACTAGGAAAACCAGAATATTGTTTCAAAACCTGGTACAGCATTTTGGTAGGAATTTCTTGCCATGATTTAGACTGGGAAAACTCTTTTAAAAAAATAAATAAATCTATTTTATTTTAATTCACAGACATGCTTCAACCTGCATGGATCTTTCCCAACTGAAATCGCGGAGAAGGTTAAATTGTGCTTATCATGTATGTGGCTCATGCATAAAAGATTTTGGCCTCCAGTTCTCTTCACCCATCACGTTTCTCCACTGTTAATTTCACCACTTCAGTGATAATGTAAAACTAGCCTAAGGGGTCACTGGAACCTCTGCGCAGAGAACACAGTGGGAGGTTGGCCTTGTTGGGGGTGCGTAGAAGGAAGAGTATATTTAATGGCAAAGAGCGGGAGAGGACAGTGGCTTATTTTTTGTCCACAGTGACCTTTAAACAAAGATACAGCTTGATTTCCAATCACTTGCTCTGACGGGGGAACCTGGACGTTTGCAGAGGGTTAAGCATCTTGAGTTCTGGGGCACCTTAATGGCCGATACATGCTGTGAGGCATAAGCGCGCATGGACTGGAGCCCACGTCGTCAGAAGAACTTAGAGGAGGATTCTGAATTTGCAATGAAATAGACATTTGAGCCCTTCGTCACACATTCCTCCAGAGGCATTATGGAGGGAGGCAGGCAGAAGAGCCTTATCATATTTATCGTGTTTCAAAGATATGTTCTCACAACATGTTCTCCTCTCATGTTCTCATGTTCTTGTCACACATGTTCTCGCCACATTTTCTCCTCCACTCATCAGTGATAGCTTCTTCCCAAATTCCAGAGCTAATATTTACTTATTATGCAGATAAACATGACAAAAAGTCGGGGTGGGAAGTCCTTTTATAGGCAAAATCCAGAGTAACTATGGGGAGTCCTTGCTCCGGTGTAAGAACAATTTACTCTGGATTCCAATATGAATTTCCCATAGGTTTTCACTAGGAGGTGCAGTAACTACGGACACACATAAAGTCTCTTACGTGCTCCCGTATTTACTCTGAATTTGGGGGTAGGTGTGTTTTCTTTCTGTGCTGCATCCTGGATATTTGTGCCAATTTATTCCTTAATTAAGTTCCATCTCTAATTCTTCATTAAAATTTTATATTTAAAATTCTTTTTCCGGCCCTCATCACTGTGCCAGGTATGTGGTGGCCAAAATGTTTGGAGACCCCTGCTTTAATGCTCTGTTAGTACTATGGTTTGGATTGGAAGTACAGTAGGTCTGTTCCTTTTTTGAAAATTATAAGCCACCCTGAGAGTCTATGTCCATAGACATGAACAGGTTCTATGTCCATATAACAATAGGTTATATGGCCCATATCCTAAAGTGAAATTAAGCCCCTTGCTCTGGAGCAGTTAAAATGACTTTCCATAAGATAACACTAGAGGGTGACATAACTATGTGGACCCGTAACTGCTATGGATTTTGCCCTAAGTCCCATTAGTAACTGGTTCGCAGAACCAGGCGCTCATTAGCAAAGGGTTCTATAGAACCTGTGAGAAACCCCTGAAGCCCACCACCTCCTCTGTCCCATTTTTCAGTATGTGAACACAATTCCCCCAAATTGGGATTTTTTTTTTGGGGGGGGCATATGGCAACCCTACATGGTAAGAGCCACAAACACTGGGTAATGGTAAGTCAGATGATAAGTAAGTCAGATGCCGCAGCACACTTGCTATCGCTACCCGGAATGGTTCCACCAACAAGGATGTGGGGCTGCTTACACAGGGTGCTGCAGCACATGCAGTACTTACCTTGCCTCCCCCATGTAGCTACACCACAGCTTCCAAGGATGGTATGAAAGGTGGATGAGCCAAGATTCTCCACTCCCTTGGCTCATGTTTCCTGACAAGCCCTTTCAAATGGGATATTTGCAACGTGAACTAGAGATAGCTGGGACTGGATATAAAAGAGAAGAGTATCCCTGCCCTGGGTGCACGTGGCACTGGTCCTCTGTCTTGTTTGATGATACCTTGCTAAAAAGAATATCAAGCTCTTCATCTCTCTGGCAGTTATCTAATTAGGTTGTGTAAAACTGCTCTGCTCCTGCGGCCCCGAAGGCAGGAATGAATGGAGAGCTCCAGAGGGGCAAGGGTGATTCATTCCAGCCCTCCAGACTCTCCAGCGTGGACTCGGCATTACTTGGCCTCTCTGGTTTGCAGAATAAATGGGGGTGAACGTGATCCAGCCAGCCGGGTTACCTTATGGAATGTGCACAACTCATCCCTGTTTATCACCGGGACGTGATTGCCACACCAGGTTAGAAACAGCACACAACCCAGCCGGCAGCGACAACCTCTGCTCTTGTTTTCCAAGAAGGGCATCTCAAAAAGATGAGAAGCCATATTTTCTAAATCAATATACGTTCCCCCCACCCCTGCAAAGGTTTAACTGCTGCCTCTATGACTTTCCCTTTCCGAGGCTCCCACCTAGACACTCTTGCTACTTGGGAGTAAGGCTAAGTGATCTCTATGGGACTTACTTCTGAGTAGATTTGCTGAGGATCTTTCACCATCACTGAACAGAGTCTGAATAATATAATACCACCAGGTAATATAACATTCAATGTTAAATGCAGAATGCAGTAAAAACCACTTTGAAACATCTCATCTATCTAAAGTTATAGCCAAAAAATTTAAGTTGCTAAAGCCTGCAATCCTAATCTCCATTTAGGCCGACCTAAGCACCAGCATAAGTCCTGTGCTGACCTGGGGGTGTCACAAAAATGCAGTGAGACACTTTTGTCCTACTCCTGGAGTGGGGTGGTGAGACTAATGCACAAGCATACACAACATCCCCACAACATCACGGAAACATAGGCCAGATAGTTAGGCTAGCCTAAATTTCTTAGGATTGTGTCTGAAGCTAGTTAAGTTATAGCCCAAGTTGGTTAAGTTATTGCCATGCCCACCAGTTAGGTACTGCCCCACTTATTTTTATAGGAGAAGGTCCATTATGCGAGTGCTGGCCTGCGCTGGCTTCCCGCACAGGGTGATGCAAACCATAGTGACATCACCAAGTTTCAGTATGTCTACTCAGAAGTAAGTCCTGTTATAGTAAGTATAGTAGTATAGTAAGTATAGTAAGTATACTTACTATTCTTAGTATAGTAAGTATACTTACTATAGTAAGTATAGTAAGTTAGTAAATATAGTAAGTCCTGTTATGAGTAAGTGTAGCCCAAACTTAGTGCTGGTGGAATGAGCAGATTTAAAGACAATCTGATGGTCCGAGCTGTTGTCTGTACAAGAAATCAAACACATCTGGTAGCCCAGTTTGATATTCAGGTCCAGTCCCATTTCAAAAGCAGCCACATTCCTTTTGTTCCCCACTTTTTAAATTTCCCCTTGGAAAACCTTGAGTTTTATTTATTTTTATTTTATTTTAAAAATTTATATCCTGCCTTTCTCGGGCAAATTAGTTCACACCTCTTGCTTTAAGTTACCTGTCAACCCACCTTTTCTTCTCTGACTTCCTTCTCTACCCAGGTGTGACCCCCCATAATCCTTTGGCGCAAACCAGTGGACGCTCTTTAGAATGCAAAATGCTATCAATAAATGAAAAATGGACCGTCTTGTCATCAGAAATGCTGAGCAGATCAGCAAGGTCAAAGCTGACCCATATCCAGAGTTATTTCTAATTCATGAGTAAATCGTCCCTCTCTGGACTGATTTATTGGGAAGACTTTCTGGTCTCCAAGAAGTGATTTGATCTTGCGTGATCTTGCAATCTTGCGTGAATTGATCTACAAATTTAATTTGGTAAAGCGCTCTTGACTTAAACGCCACACCAGTGGTGTAGCTAACGGATCTGGCACCCAGGAGCACAAAATTATTAACACAAATGGGGGCCAAGTGCTCGGAATACTGCCCTTCCGGGCATCCAGAGAGTAGTCTCTGGTTTCTGGAAGTGCCTTCCTAAAACCTTTAAGGCTGCAATCCTAAAGACACTTTCCTGGGAGTAAGATCCATTGAACACAATGAGGCTTACTTTTGAGTAGACATGGTTGGGATTGTGTTTTAAGTCTCAAGGAGGCTGTGCACAACTTCCCTGAGCACCCCATGATGACCCCCATGTGTGGCACCCTGGTGAATTGACCCCCCCGACCCATTAGCTGTGCCACCAAGTCACACTTGGTTATTCATACCAATTAGTTCTTTATAACACCGAGTCCAACCTGGTTTCCAACCTGGTGGGAGATCAGAACTCCTTTTAGAAATGGATGAAAATAAAATTACAAATTGGTGCGTGATGGAGTAGAAAGCTGGTTTCTCACAGTCTTCAGGGACTTGCAGCTCTTCAGTGTTAGGAAGATGATCTTCGGTGTTGGAAGGGACCATATATTTTTAAAATCCAAAATTCATTTTGAAAATGTTTTTAAACAGGATGTTGGGGGGAAGAGGCTCTTCTTCCTCCGCCTTGCCGCCCACTGGCAAGACCCCAGATGGGAAGAGCCCGGTTTAGAGCCGGACTTCGGTTGTGTCATAACCGCTTAGATCAATCATGTTTCATTAAGTAGGGTGACGGATACAAGCGGGCATGACCCATCACAACTGCTTCCCATCAGCCTGAGGGGGATGATCTCTGTTTTCAAGAGGTTGTAAGCAAGCCCGTCCACTCCATACTAGGAAGAATGTTAGGAAGTCTAACGAAGAAAGCATGCAGAACAGATGCTTTATGTATTCCTAATGTTGCATGCCATGGACGCTCAATGTGCAAATGAGAATAGTATTGTCCTGGGACCCCCATACAGACCCCTAACAGGATCTGGACAATTACGACTAAATCCTGACCCAAACATTCAAGATATCATCCCTTAAATCTGCCATGCTCTTGACAAATCTACATACATATAACGGTCAAACTGCATGTGACACCAAAGTGGATTCCCCGCCCCCACCATTTTCCCCATTTTTCCCCATTTTCTTTGTTTTCTGAATATGGACTGCTGCATAAAATTATTTTTTTAACCCTCTCCTCCGTGCCTTGAGCCTAATTCAAAGTCTCTCCCATCGAAGCAGACCTGAAGGCTATGGGGCTATTTTGGAGAGGTCATTCCAGCCCCCATTCAGTTTGGTCTGCAATAAATTCAGTGTTCTTGTTGAACCACAGAAACCGGAACAGTTTCCCAGAAGTTGGAAGAGGCATTGCAAGAGGGAGGGTGATAAAATCAAAGCCAAAAAAGAGGACAAGGACCCCAAAATGTAGGACACCTAAAGACAATGTAGGACAGGACAAAATGGTATTCAGGCATTTTAGCCCAGGACTTCCTTTCAAATTTAAAAACCTGGCTGGGACCGCTTGTCAAACTTTCTAGGATGTTCTTCCATGTCTACTCAGAAGAAAGACCCATTGTGTTTGATGAGACTTACTTCCAGGAAAGCCCAGTGCCAGATTCCAAGATGGTGGACCCACCCTTTCACGATCCCCCTGTCCTGAGGTTGAGATCCTCAAGGGGGTGCTGACCCCCACTTTGAAGACCACTGAGCTGAAAATACTTATGTATAGTACTTTTGTGTGATTACTTGAATCACTATTTTATTAAATTGAAAACTATTAAATGTAATTTATTACCTAAATAGAGACAATTGGAAGAGTCAGCCAGAAATCAGAAGTAACATCACAAGAGGTGAAGACCATAAAGAATAACATAGAGATCAGTTTGCCGTAGAAGAAAAATACTGAAAATTTCCAATCTATAACTTCAGAAAACAACAGCAGAGTCCAGAGCAAAGTGTCAGAAGATTGTGGCTCCTGCATTGCTCTAGAAGAATGTCCTTAATTCAGTTCTCCTTTGCTTTGGGTTGTACTTTTTATTTGTGGGCAGAGTAATGTAGCATGCTACAGCCCTAGTGATGTTCAGTGTTTATGTTCCATAGCTGAGGTTAACGGCTGAATACGAAACCTTTTCACACTTGAGCAGCAGAATGGGAGAGGATGAGGAAGAGATGAATATGAAAGCGGCCCAGCACTTTCATCCATTGGCTCTGCATGTTCCGTTCAAGTAAAGTGTCACACCAAAGACAATCCCGTTTTTTGTGGGCAGTGGTATAGCTACAGGGGTGCAATAAATATGGCAGTGCTGCCCTATGGGCTGTGGGTGGCGCAAGCGGTAAAGATGCTGTGCCTGTTAACCAGAAGGCCAGGGTTTGATTCCCGGGTCGGCCCCACAAGATAGGGTGAGCTCCTGTCCTTAGCCCAGCTCTGCGACGCCAGCTGGATCCAATCGTATTGGCTCTGCCTTTCCATTGGAATAATTCAGTGGCGTGGAGAGGGGAGATTTGCTGCTTGGGTCACAGCCTATCCTCCATAAGAATCTAACCCAGGCTTTTGTGCTTTGCATGCAGCGTATGCAGTGCCGAGCACGTCACCATAGTCTTTCAAGACTGACGGAGGCCTGCTGCCCTATACAGAGCACTGTGTAAGCGATCCCTCTTGGTTGCCATAATTCTCTTCCACAAAATCAGAATAGGATACTCTGTCCCATTTGCCAATATGTAAACATAATCCCCCCAAAATTGGGATTGTCCCTGTATTTGGAGACATATGGCAACCCTAGATCCCAGCCACTTGCAGTCACTGCCCAGAACAGCTTCGACAGTGAGTTTGAGGTGCTTATATGGCATGTTGTGGTGCCTGCAATATTAACGGCAATGCTCCCTGCATAGTTATGTTGCTGCAAGGGCATCCACTTTGTACAGGATGACCATATGTCCCCTTTCCCCAGGACATGTCCTGGATTTTAGCCTTATGTCCTGAAAAAAATCTTCCTTCTTTCCCTTTTCCTTGTAAGTTGGCAGCATGTAGCCTCCTTGTAATTAATAAAGCTTATGTAATAAATCATCTGTTACAAGTTTTAAATTTGATAAGTAGTATTGTGTTTAATTATGCACATGAAGGCAATATATATGAGTGTTTTCAGCTTTTATTTTGTCATGTCCTACATGACACCACAGCCAGTTTATTTGAGATACAATGATTTTTTGCTAACCCCCAAATCCAGAGTAACTACAGCAGCACATAAGAGACTTTACATACACCCGTAGTTACTGCACCACCTAGTGAAAACCTATGGGAATATCATATTGGAATCCAGAGTAAGTTGTTCTTACACCGGAGCAAGGACTCCCCGTAGTTACTCTGGATTTTGCCCTAAGACTGACAAATGCAGTTGGCCTGCAGAATAACACTTTCTATTTTTAATTTTTTTAAAAAAATACTGTTCTGGTTGTATGGCGCGTTCAAAAGAAAATTGCCGAACAAAGGTTTCATGCGTTCTTTACTCAGTGACAAAAATAGACAGTCGGCTATTTTTAGTCAAGAGAGCATGTGCGCATTGGTCCAGACTCTTACTGCTAGCAATAAATATACCTCTAAGAGAGTCTGGGAATTCGTGTAAACAGTGATTTGCAACAAGCCCGGCTCGATTCTCTTATTGCTGGAGAGATATCATTATATATTCTCTAATTTCATAGTTCACGTCTCATAACATCAAGGTGTTTAGAGAAGGCAGGCAGAACGATACATCATGGAGCACAGTACATACACCCACACATATATATACACACAGACATTCTCGACCTTGATATCTCCCGGCTCTCATGTTTCAAGCCTGCACTCTGCTGAGCAAGAGGTGTATAAATAAGCCGGGGATGTGCAAGGAAATTATGGTTTCCAAAAATGTCACCTCCATTTTTCTTCTGCCTTGAATATGGTGGCACTTTCACAAGGGGAAAGTATTTGAAATGCAGAGATGTGGAGGGGGAAGATATTAAATACCGTGGATCTCGGTACTAGGAAATAATTTTGAAAAATAGTGTTTGGACTCTTGATTTTCACATTAGTTCCCAGGTGACAACAACTGTTAAATACTGTATTTACTCAAATCTAATGCGCACCTTTTCAGCCTAATTAATCCAAAGCAACTATGAGAAGACATAAGAGACACTCTGGATTTCCCATAGGTTTCCCATAGGTGGCACCATAACTACGTCAGTGTAAAGGTCCCGTAGTTACTCAAGATTGTAGCCTTAGGGTGCAACCCAGAGGAACTACGGGGAGTCCTTGCTCCGATTTAAGAACAGTTTGCTCTGGATTGCAATATGAATTTCCCATAGGTTTTCACTAGGTGGTGCAGTAACTATGGGTACATGTAATGTCGCATGTGCTCCCATAGTTACTCTAGATTGTAGGGATAGTCTCCAAAATCAGGATGCACATTAGATTTAATGGTGCATTAGATTAGAGTAAATACGGTATTTTGATTGTAAGTATAGGTCAGTTTGATTGTTTACTATATTGTAATAAAAATGTACCATAAACCCCAATGCTGTATAAAGTAGTGCAATTAGGGATAAATCATAATATAAACCTAATGTCATTATTATTATCATATAACATTGTAAAATAAAAATTTTTGCACCTGCTTTGCATCTGCACATTACAATTGCCAGTAAACATTTTTTAAATTTCAAGCCTTTTAAAGTAGAGGTGTGCATTAGATTCAATGGCCTGTTAGATTTGGTTTTATTTTATTGTTGCTTTAAATATGGATATATCAGCGCAGCATCCACCAGTATGATCAGTGGGGCCAAGCATCACAGCCACTTTTGGGGTGGCTATCACGATTTTATCATAGAACTCTTCCTTAAAAAGAAGGTACCGTATCTATTGACATCACTCTGGTCTGAACTCTTGTGAAGTTCTTTTAGGGTTGTCAATGTAAAAAAAAGGAGCAAGCAGTGCGTAATAAAAGAGTGCATTAACGCATGGCTTATTTCAGAGATTTTTGATCAGCATGCCACAACACACTAAAGCAGGCCTCGGTCAGTCTTGGAAGACTATAGTATCATGCTCGGCGCTGCATATGCTGCATGCGAAGCACGAAAGCCTGGGTTGGATTGTTATGGAGGATAGGCTGTTACCCAAGCAGCAAATCCCCCCTCTCCACGCCACTGAATTAGTCCAATGGAAAGGCAGAGCCCATACGATTGGATCCAGCTGGCATCACAGAGCTGGGCTAAGGACAGCAGCTCACCCTGTCTTGTGGGGCCAACCCAGGTCTCGAACCCTGGCCTGCTGGTTAACAGGCACAGTGTCTTAGCCGCTTGTGCCACCCACAACACACTAGTGTGCAGCCAAAGATTTGCAGGTGTGCTGTGGTAAGTTCGAGGCACAGATTGGAAATTACTGAAAAATTCTTCCAAATACTGCAACTATTATGTGTTGCCTTCCTATTTTTTAAACACAGGTTTTATTGTTTTTTAACCACAGGTTTTATTGTTTGTACTGATTTTGTATAGTTTAATTGACTTTTAATTCTATTTATTATCTACTTTTAATTGTATTTTATTGTTGTTCTAAATGTTTTTAGCTGCCATGGGTTTCCTTTTGTTAAGGAAAGGTGGGATACAAATCTAAAGAATGAATGAATGAATGAATGAATGAATGAATGAATGAATGAAATGCCTTACAACCTTCTTCATAGAATCAGGTTGCAATCCTAACCTGCAGATAGGCTGTCACAAGTCCTGTGCCGGCCTGGGGGTGCCTTAAGTCACTTCTGCACCACTCCTGGGGGGGCTAGGAAAGTGCACATACATGCGCCGGCCTCCCCACACCATTATGGGAATGGAGTGTGGGTGAGTTGCGCTGGCCTAAATCTGTTAGGATTGTGCTTTCAAACTATCAAGAAGTAGCCAGAAGCATCAAACAAGAATGTTGTCTTGATCCTCTGCTTTCCATGTGCCACTTATGAAATGAATCTGTATCCCTGCTTTGTAGTCTCAACCTGTCAAATCTCTTGGATGAAAAAGGGCTGAAATCTAAAGGAGTGTTTTACTTCCACTGTGCACAGGATTAAATGGGGTTGCTCACAAATAAGAATAAATCGTGTTTGTTATGATAATTATTTCCAGTATTTCAAATGGGCTTTGCAAGACCCATCTCTGAAACTGTTCTGAGCAGCGGAAAATTGCAGACAGTTGTCTTGCTTGTGTGTGTGAGTGTGTGCTTTGTGTGACTTGAAAATGTAGCAGCCGCTAACAGCGGCAGAGTGCAACTTGGCGTGTGTGCTGGAGCGTACTCAGAGTGATGGGTTGCAATAATCTAGCCAAGACATTAAAAAAAAACCAAACCCATAGACGACTCGTGTCTGCCTGAGGCTGCCTACAGCTTTTCTGGGTTATTGTCCTAGAAAGCCAGCCGTCCCCCCTCTGCAGACTGACTCATGTGGACTGGAAGTGACATGAAATGCCGCCCGAGCTGTGTGTTAACAAAGACATCCTTGGAGCTCTGTCTATGAGCTCCAGCTGGGCAGCTCCACACTTCTGGAGACCTTTCCATGCATCACGTCTTCTGATTAGTCTGTCTTTTCCACTGTGGTTACAGGTCAGCAGCTCTGGCCTCATTCTGGAGAATTTGGGCAAGTCCCAACTGCAGCGCTCTTTCTGGGCAAACACAGGCCATCTCATTCCACTTCTGTGAGCTCTGATCAGAATCAGAGGTCTTGCTCCATGCCCCCTGCCAATGGACCTGATTGATTGACTGATTGATTGATTGATTCATTCATTCATTCATTCACTGATTTGATTTGATTTGTATCTTGCCTTTCCTCCCAAGCGGGAACTCAAAGTGGCTAACAGCAATTAAAACAGAATAAGATACCATTAAAAAAGTTGGATGCAAACAAAAAAAAAACAAAACCCATCAAGACAATAAAATAAATTAAAACTATGTAAAAACAGTAAAAAAAACCCAAATTAAAAGACCATATTAAAAACAGGCGAACGGCGGTAAAATATCCTACATATCTAAGAACCGCTATTGATTGTTGCAGGGGGATATCAATCAATCAATCAGTCAATTAAAGTATTTATATACTACTTTTCAATTAAAAGTTCACAATGGGTACTACCATTATGGAATGCCCTGCCCCAAATCTCTCTCTCTCTCTCTCTCTCTCTCTCTCTCTCTCTCTCTCTCTCTCTTTCTGTTTTGGACACCCTGTGATCAAAATTATTCTGGCTAATCTGTACATAGAAGTGTCCCCAAAAGTGTGGGGTCATCTAACCTGTGAGATACAGGTTTAGATGAGCCTGTGGCCTGATCCAGCACGGCTCTTATGTTCTTACAGTACAAGATTTTGCAAAGTCTACAGAGATCGTGTATATCATTGGTTTTCAACCACCGTGCTGCTTTACGTTGTCCACCAGCACCCTAAGATCTCTCCTTATTTGTCACAGACAGCTCAGACCCCTTTAGCCTATATTGAAAATGTTGATTTTTTGTGGTATTACTCGGGGGAATCAATTAAGATATTGACTTGGGGTGTGGATTGATTGTGCGCATGACTCAAGTTGACTCGGGGCTGTCTTGCAAAGTGGATAGCAATAGCATTCCCTGTTCCAAAGGCTAAGACTTGTGTTACCCAGAAGAGCACATGCTTTAAATTGTAAGTTATTTTTCTTTGAAACCTTTTTGACTGCCTCTGCTCCTGTTTTATTGTTGGCACAAACTTAGCAGGGACTGGTGGGGAATAACTGGAAAAAAGATCTTCTGTTGCATTTACACCCAGAGACGCCTTTTTCCGACAGCTGGCCGGCCCACAGCGGGCACATTTCTGCACCAGCAGAGGTTGGTGCCCACCCAAGGTGTGTCAGGCTGTGACTGTTTCATGTCCCGAATTCGGAGCATTTGATTTATGGCTCTGGTGCATCAGGCCCGGCGATGACAAGGCAGAAGGGAACCCTTCCCAAAAGACTTTTGATTCTTTCATGCAGCAATGAAAGCGCTCTCCGGTAACTTTTCCTTTTTCTTTCACAAACGCTTCTTTAATCCACATTTGGAGGGCTTTGGCAGCCAGCTGGCAACTGGTGCCAGGCAGCCTGGCTGTTTTTGGTGGTGGCACATTTTGTTCTGAACGGGAGTTGCTGTGGGGTTTTCAGGATGCTAAGGGGTGGCCGGGTGGCGCTGGGCGATTCCGTTGATCAAAGGCTGCACTGTGAATAATCCTTCTGGGCCATGCGCCAAAGACTCAGCTGAATGGAGCCCATTGATACCTGGTGAGGATAATCTGTCGTTTTGGAGTTGTAATCCACTTTCTCTCCTTCAGTTAGAAAGCCACAACTCAGGTGTGAAATACTAAAACAGACTTTAGTAAGGCTTCAAGCATGCTTTTTCCTCTGCCTTTTCACAGCAGTGTATAGCTAATTTCTTCTGACTTTTTCTCTACCGATGACTGCCAACAGCTGAAAACATCAGAAAATTGTTTTAGGAGGGCATCAAAAAAGGCCCCTGTCCACGAGATTTCTGTTGCACAGCTATTTTCAGCCCCGGTGCCATGCATGTGTGCCTTGGTGTGGTCTACTGGCGAAACAGTGCGTGCCATGCAGGGGTGGGCAGGGCCTGGCCCAAGAACCGGTTCTCCGGAAGTGGGAGGAGCCAGGGGGTGGTGCCGGGGGCAAGGCCAGGGCCAGGGGGCAGGGGCAGGGAGGTTTTTAATTTTAAAATTACAAAAAATTTTAAAAAATTAAATTACTTACTTCTGAGTAGACCTGCATAGGATGGGGCTCTGAGGCTGCAATCCTCTCCACACTTTCCTGGGACTAAGTCCCACTGACTATACTGGGACTTACTTATGAGTAGACCTGCATAGGATGGGGCTCTGAAGTTGCAATCCTCTCCACACTTTCCTGCGAGTAAGACCCATTCAGCAGAATAGGGCTTACTTTTGAGTAGACATGGTTAGGATTGTAATCACCAGGCTGAGAAAAGACGATCTAGCCTACTCTACTTCAGAGTAGTCATGCACTGGATTGGCTTGGGCTCTCAGGCTGCAGTCCCAGCCACACTTGCCTGGGAGTAAGCCCCATTGACTATCATGGGACTTACTTTTGAGTAGTCATGCATAGCATTGGGCTCTCAGGCTGCAGTCCCAGCCACACTTTCCTGGGAGTCAGCAGTTAAAGGGTGCAGCTGGGAGCACTTTGCTCCAAGCATAGAAAGGAAAGGACTCCGGGGCTTGTGGGGTGCTTGCTGGGCTGCCTCTTGGAGCAGCAAATATAAAAGTGCTCCCAGCTGCACCCTTTAACTGCCTCTCCAGCAGCTGAAGGAACCGGTTCGTTGGTTATCCCCCTCCCCACAGCTACCGGATCGCCATCGTCAGAAAATTTTAACAACAGATTCTACAGAGTAGGTGCGAACCTGCTGGTGCCCACCACTGGTGCCATGGTGTGGCACACCATGCCGCAGGTGTGCCATGGATGGTCTATTGTGAAACAGGACTTTGGGGAGTGTCATTAATAGGGAAATTGAAGGATTTGGGTCCACTACCAGCAGCACTGTGTGCCTTATCAATGGTAAAAAAACTGATGATGTGCCTTGACAATTTTAATTGCTTGTCTCCATGAGATGGCAAAGGTTGAAAATCTCTGCTGTAACATCTGTGCAGGGATTCCTCTGTAGACAAGTAAGAATAAAAGCAGTTTTCTCACCGCAGATTGTTTGAAACCCACTGTGCCAGCCTGGGAAGTTTGTTTTGGACCATAATATTATCCGCACCCTTTAAGAAAAATCAAAATCCCTTGGACTTCTTCCTGGTAACAATAACAAAAGCTGCCTGGATTATGGATCAACGTAAAAGATGCCAACCCTGCTTGCACGGAACCAACCCTTACATCACAAATAACACTCTTGTTATTAATGGCGCATGCGAGGAAGCGAGTGTGTACAGAGTGTGCATCGAGTGTACGCAGATCCTTATCCTGAGCTATCCTTCAGCCACTTGGCATAGACACATTGCTGCATACTGGGCAGGAGACAGAGAGAAATTAGGCATTAACCCCTCCCAGCTTGGAGTTTCGGAAGAATACAGATGTGCCCTCTGCTGATGAGAACCACAGAGAGGGGCCAGGGGAAGAGATGCATCAACAGTGAAGGTTATCGCCATATAAGGCAAAGGAAAAGATGCGCTTGCCAGGAGAAAACAGGTTCAGACAGATGGGGAGATCATGGGTTTGGAGCATAAGAACTGTGGCTGCTGAGTGAAGCTGGGATGAAAAATGGATGAGGGAACATGGCCAAGAGGAAGTCAGATCAGCCAGGGAACCAATCTGTTGGCAGACGAATGGTGTGTATGTGTTACTCCGACACAAGAACCAAGTTGCACACTGAATTTGGGTTTGGAATACTGCATACTTTCCCTTCGAAACGGAAATCTGACTCATCTGGATGAAAGATTTCCTATTGAAGGAAAAGCCCCCGTCTATAGAGGATCATAGGGGAACTATCAGAGGGGATCAACTAGGGTTGAGCCACCAGGTTCTTCCAGCTCCTGTGGGTGGCCCACAGAACTCACTCCTGTACATTTATCCTGGGAAATCCTTCTAACGCTAGAAAGCAGGCTTCCGTCAGTCTTGGAAGACTATGGTATCGTGCTCAGCACTGCATACGCTGCATGCGAAGCACGAATGCCTGGGTTGAATTGTTATGGAGGATAGGCTGTTACTCAAGCAGCAAATCCCCCCACTCCACGCCACTGAATTAGTCCAATGGAAAGGCAGAACCCATACGATTGGATCCGGAGTGGCGTCACAGAGCTGGGCTAAGGACAGGAGCTCACCTGTCTTGTGGAGCCAACCCAGGTCTCGAACCCTGGCCTTCTGGTTAACAGGCGCAGTGTCTTAACCACTTGCACCACCCACAGCCAATGCTAGAAAGCAAAGCGGTATCTGTAACCTTCAGTTGAAATAGGTATGCTTTTATGGAGTAAATTTGGAGTAAGGGCAAGAAGATTGATTTGATTTCAACTGACTTTCAGATATCGCCACACTCCCAAATCTAAATAGCTATACAGCATTAAGTTGCAAGCATGCTGATAATTGCAGGTGACTCCTGCTAAGTGGGTAAGAGTCACCTTTTCAAATGGGTGCTTCTCTTTTATTTAGCTGCGGGACAATAACTGGCCTTCCTTATCCTAGCAGGCTATAGACTTGTGTTGTGAGCCCTTTTGGGTTTATTTAATTTTTTCTGTAAGCTTTTTTAAAAAAAAATGGTATATAAATACTGTTAATAATAGTAATTATGTGATCCTGGACTGGCTGAGATCCTTTAAGCCAGCAGGTGATTATGCAATTAAAAAGTGGCGCAGTAACAATCAGAAATAAGGTAATAAAGAAATAAGCTAATAAGGTAAAGAAATAAGGTAAGCTTTGGGTTGGAATGGGGTTCCTGGAGACTGAACCTAGGATCTTCTGAGACATACCCCCAAATCCAGAGTAAAAACAGCAGCACGTAAGATACTTTACGTGCACTTGTAGTTACTGCATCACCTAGTGAAAACCTATGGGAAATTCATGGAATTCATGGATTCCAACCTATGAAATCCAGAGTAAGTTGTTCTTACCCTGGAGCAAGGACTCCCCGTAGTTACTCTGGATTTTGCCCTTTAGTACAATCCTAACCATGTCTACTCAAAAGGAAGCCCCATTGTGTTCAATGTAAGTACCATAGTACTTTCTCCCAGGAAAGTGTGGTTAGGTTTGCAGCCTAAAGATTTAGTCTGCCATTGAATGATGGCAGAGCAATAGTCCTTCCCCTAAATCCAGAGCTCAGGATTTAGATTCTATAGCTATATCTTTATTAAAGTTCAAGTACTTCAATTACAGAAGGCAGCCAGCAACTAAGAAGCAGCATTCCACAGACATTCATACATAGGAAGGAGCACCTCTTTTAAGTTGCTATGTCACACAGAGGCATAGGCTGCAATCCTAAAGACATTTTCCTGGGAGTAAGACCCATTGAACATAGTGGGGCTAACTTTTGAGTAGACATGGTTAGGATTGTGCTCATAATCTCCAAATATATTTTTTTCCTTCAGAACTTTAATTACTCAAGTGTAATTGTGTGTACATTTAGCTGAGTTAGGCTGCAATCCTAATCTCCAGTTAGGCTAGCCTAAGCCCCATCACAAGTCCCATATTGACCTGAGGGTGTCACCAAAGTGCCATAAGACACTTCTGCACCACTACTGGGGGAGGCTTGGGCCAGTACACAGATATGCGCTTGCCTTCCTACATCACCGCAGGAATGGAAAGACCAATGAGTTGTGCCGATCTAGGTTACCATCATGCATGCCTGCCCAGAAGTGCCACTGAACTCAATAGGACTTACTCCCAGGAAAGTGCATATAAGATTTCAGCATAGAACTCATATAATTAACCCGTTCTGATTTATTTGATTGGGAGACAATGTTAACGGTTACGCATTCAGATTTTTTAAAACTTTATTTCTATGACAGCCAAAGTAGTAGAACATCCAAGTTCAAAAATCTCCTTTGTTTTCAAAGTCACCAGGTGTCCTTAAATAAATAATTGGCCGAATAAAATAGTTCGTCTCACATAATCTGTTCCTTGTGCGGAGGGACCAGGAGTCTCCAAGTGCTTTGATCCACAGATGATGTGATGAATGCTCTCAATAAGATACAGTAGATTCTGATCTTTTAATTGAAGTGTTCTCCTCCCCTCCCCCAACCTCCTTATGGAACAGCTATCAGAGTCGTGCCATTGGTCCTCCATGCGCAGAGAAAGGCGAAATTAATGAAGGCAAAGTCACGATGCCGCTTTAATTCACAGAAGTGACACTGAAGCTGTGAATAATGAGCCTTCATGCTCCAAGGGCCCTCTCCAAGGAGCCCCACATAGACACATTCCATTAAGGAGTCGCTCTATCAAGGCTCCCAGGAGAAGCCGCTCGAGTGCATTTTTCAAAAGTGCGCCACTGAGGGGTGGAGGTTGACTTATGATAGATGCCTGAGATGATGTGTAAAGCGAGCCACCAAGGACTGGTGGAGAAACATGCCAACAGTAATGGAAGACACTTTCAATCCAACCAAGCGCCAGAAAGAGGCCTTGAACGCAGTGATTGATTCATTGTTACCGAAACCATCTCAGAAGAGGCTTTCCCAAAGGAAGGAATGCTTCTTCTAAGACTGAAGATATTCTGCATGTCTGTGTAAAAGAAAATTATCCTTTCCTCTAATTTTCCCAAATAATCAACTACAACTAATTGATCAGTCAAGACTTCTTTCATTGGATAAAAGTTGTCAAAGGTTTGGGCACAATCCTAACCAATTTAGGTCGGCACAACTCACCCATCTCCCTGTTCCCGTGGTGGTGTGGGGAAGCTGGCACATGTCTGTGCATTGGCCTAATACCCCCAGGAGTACTGTAGAAGCGCCTTACAGCACTTTTGCAACATCCACAGGCCAGCATAGGACATGTACTGGGACTTATGCCAGCCTAAAAGGGGGTTAGGATTGCACTGTCAGTAACTCAGGAGGCAATCCTCTACAAACATACCTGGTAGGTAAGATCCATTAAACTTGCCATCTCAAAATAAAATTTTTAGTAGTGCCTCATTGGTCTTGGAGGTATCTTCCATTCTTTCCATTACTGATTGTCTGTCTGTCTGTCATCCACTATAACCTTGTGTTAATCAGAAATGGTATAACCAGTGGCATAGCTATAGTCCTGCAGGCACCACTTTGCACCATGTAAGTGGCACTTCCCACTCACCATGGGATTAGTTCCGGGCAGTGATGGCAGCACTCACTACTCTCACTGCCCTAAACTTCTTCAACGGTGTGGTTGCACAGCATTTTGTGGAGCCGCCTATATTTACCACTCCTCCCCGTTAAGTGCCTATATGGAAATGTCATAAATAGGTAAATAATTCAGTTTTTTACACCATGTTATTCCGACACCAAGGTGGTTCTCCGTAAAGACAAGCGATAAGCTCTGCGAGTATTAGTTCAATCCAAGATTGTATTGTTCATATGTATTGATCTTATGTTGTACATCAAAAAAGAAAATTTCAGGACATCACAAGGACAAATTAGCTGCCTTTCCCCATGTCTTTGCTAGATAAGCTCAGCATTTTCTCCTAACATCTACTTGGAAGGCTCCAAAATGAAGCAGGAAAGGTCTGAAACAGACTCCGAATCCATTGTTAGCAAACTGACACATCCTTCTGATGTGTGCCTGCTCGGGCGCCACTCCCATTGATGTTAGTGGGGCAGTCTGGGCAGGAGAACATCCCAGCAAATTGGGCCCTTTCATGGGAGCACATCAAGCCATCAGGATGGGACTCCGAGATAAATCTCTCTGTGGGTTTCTGCTGCACAGAGATGACACTCAATAAAAAAAAAACGGTGATGATAATAAGTCCTTGTTTAAACCCCATGGGGTTTCCGCACGGCTGTCAGATGTGAAAAATAGTGACACCTTTGATTCGCTGCATTACAGCTGCAAGATACAGAAAATCTGAGAGTCTGGCAAAAGAATTGTAAGTGGAGGGGGGGGGGGCTCGGAGGGTGAAGGGAACCGAACTACCATACGTTCCCTCTTTATAACACTCTCCAAAAAACTCAGGGTGGTGAGGAGGAGGCAGTAGCATAGCTCAGAGGGGGTGTAAGCACTACGTTTGCAGGTGCATGAGCACACTGTCCAAGCAGTCCCTCTGTTTCCCCCTTTAAGAGCCATTCAGTTTACTCCAGGGTAAGGGGATAATTGGGGAACCAACCTTTCCAAACCAGAGTTCCAAACCTTTCCAAACCTGCTCAGTTCCAAATGGGAGGCACACTCTTCCCTGCACCGACATGCACCAGAATAAATTAATTTTGATGTTTATTAATGATGTTTAATTAATAAATAAACATCAGAATAACTTAATGTCCCAATTGTATCCCCACCACTTGCACAGATGCAGCTACACACCTGAGGTTCAGGGGGCATCTTATGGTGGAAAGAACAATAGGGGGTCTCCTGAAAGTTCAAGAATTTTTGTTCTTTTACAGCCAGGTAAGCTCTCCTCATGCCCTGTGGGTCTACTCGGATCTGCACCAGCTTTTTGAGTGGCACAACCCAACCAACTAGCCATATATGAACCATAATGTTAATATGGTTAAAAATATTAGGGTTAAAAATGGCAGAGTGAAGTGCACAGATTTCAACATGCCGAGTCGGAGGTCAGACTGTTTGCTTTCAATTTTATGATTCTCTTTTTGAATTTTATTTCCTGCCTTTATGAGATTCCCCTAAAACCTGGTGAATGCTTTTCATTGAGATGCAGTCATAAACATGTTTACTCAAGAGGAAGGAAAGCCCCTGGAGTTCAATCAGTTTGCCTTCCGAATAGGAATACTTAGATTTGCAAACACAGATTGGGAAGCCTCTCTTTCCAAAAAGACACCAGTGAAAACCCCAAAAATCATTTTAATATCTAGGAGAAAAAATCAGAGCAAGGCCAAAAGCAGCGGGTTAGGTTTGCAAAACCTCAAAACTTCAGGCAAGATGAGGACATCTGGAAAAACAGGGACTTTCCTGGTG
Source organism: Cryptoblepharus egeriae (assembly GCA_030015325.1). Taxonomy (NCBI): domain Eukaryota; kingdom Metazoa; phylum Chordata; class Lepidosauria; order Squamata; family Scincidae; genus Cryptoblepharus; species Cryptoblepharus egeriae. The sequence continues at coordinate 5,304,149 of JAREYC010000004.1, read as the reverse complement.
TTGCTTTCCAAGGCGGAAGGATCTGGAGGCACACCTGTGCTGCACACCTGGCATCCCCCCACCTGCCATTTATGGTCTCACCTTATGTTCATGTTTCCCAAGAATCTGTTCATAAATTGGGAAAACACAATGGGGTGAGGAGCACAGAGCCGGGGAGGGAGGAATGTGTTACATTTCCCTCTTTTAAGGTCAATAGGAAATATTAAGGGAATGCCTCATCTGTCCACATGTTGGCTCCGCACACACTCCTAGGTTGGGTCCAAGTTTTGGGGACCCTTGAGAACTTTTCTGACATAGACCACTTTCTGACCTTGGACCTCTTTAAATCCAGGTATCTGGCTGTATCACCCTTGCAAAAAACAAGGATCCCCTCTCCATGGTCACCCTGTGGACCCCAAGCACAAAGTGGTGGTGATTCACTGGACCTATTCCTTGTGGCCACCTCTCACTTGATGTCATCCTCTGAGCTAGGGTTGCCATAATTCTCTTCCACAAAATTGGGACAGGACCCTCTGTCCCGTTTGCCAGTATGTGAACACAATCCCCCAAAATCGGGATTGTCCCTGTTTTTGGGAAATATGGCAGCCCTACTCTGAGCCAAGTGAGTGGGTGGATATCTATCTATCTATCTATCTATCTATCTATCTATCTATCTATCTATCTATCTATCTATCTGTCTGTCTGTCTGTCTGTCTGTCTGTCTGTCTATCTATCTATCGTATTTATATACTGCTTTTCAGCTAAAAAGTTCACAAAGTGGTTTCCAAAGAAAATTAAAAAAAATAATAGCTAATGGATATGGCAAGGGGACTAGAATAGCAAGGCTAGGAACATTTGGGGGGGCTCTGAATGCCACCTGCAAGCCCCATTCCTTGCGTCATCCCATTTGAGGCCGATTGCGGTTGAGTCACCGAGGAGGCTTAGCAAAGGAGTTGCTGTGTCCTGATCTGGGGATGGGAGATATAATTCAGCAACAAGTTCACATTTGCATTCAGCTACTGCCACCTATGTCAGAAAGGAGGGGGAAAAACATCCCCAACACTTCCCATGATTCCTCATCCATTTTTAATACCAAGCACTGAGATGTCTGGAAAGTCCAGACAGAATATTCCCCCACCTTCACTCTCTCACACAGCCTTCTTGCTTCCTGCAGAGCATGGAAATGAGAGGAGAGACGGTCACTGAATTCCTTCTCCCTGCTGTCTTCACAGGCAAAATTGGGGTCTTAGCACAGAGCTTTCAAGCTTAGAAACCTGGGTCTGAAACTGACACCTGGCTCTTTTTAATGAACTAGTGACCTACCTGCGACTTCGCCCATGGGCATCTCTGACTTGAATGCAAGGGGAAGGACAGAACACATGTGTCACTGTCATTGGGTGCACCAGGGGCGATGGGCACCAACACCAGTAGGTGACAGGCACCACATGCATCAGGCACCTGGCATTCCAGATCTGACTCTCAAGGCACAATCCTAACTGATTTAGGCCAGCACAACTCACCCACTCCTGTTTCCTGTGGTGGTGTGGGGAGACTGGCACATGTCTGTGCACTGGCCTAACCCTCCCATGAGTGCCAATGAAGTGCCTTAAGGCACTTTTGTGACACCTCTAGCCAGCCGGGACTTGTGCTGGGACTTATGCTGGCCGAACTGGCCTAACTGGATTGCAGCCTGTCATCATAGTACCCATGTTTTACTTCATTTGCATGCATTGTGCACCCTTCACCCTACAGTCCCTGGACAGCTCACAATATTATAAGAGACAATCAATCACAATGATCTAAGAGAGGAAATATTTCAGGCCAGTGATCCTCAAAGTGGGGGGTCGGGACCCTATGTGGGCTGTGACTACATTTCAGAGGGATCACAAAAAGCTGGGTGCTTCCATCTTGGAATCTGGCACTGGGCACCACCATCTTGGAATGGAGCACTCAGACTGCACTCCATACTTTCCTGGGAGTAAGTCTTGTTGAACACAATGGGTCCTACTTCCGAGTAGGCAAGGAGGAACTCTGGCATCACAATGATGCTACCTCGTGTTTGATGCCACTTCTGGGCATGTCATCATTTCCAGATGATGTTGTCACAATCCAAACAGATTGTCATTCTCAGAAGGGGGTCTTGGTCTGAAATGCTCGAGAACCACTGGCTTCTGTGATAGCCACAGTACCAAAGATGTGAAGCTGCTTTTTGGAAATGGGACTTTTCCACATCTTAGGAGACCTTAGGAGAACTCTCCTAAGGTTTGACCTGGGAGTAGTTAGGAAGAACAAGTCTCCTGGTTGCCCATCTGCTTTCCTAAGGTGGGGGCACTATAGAACAAAAATGCCCCTCCTAGTAAGAACTCCTCAAAAGCTGCTGGGAATGTCCCTTAGAGTCAACAACTACCTACTGCAATCAGATCACATCCTCTCTTCATTAACATTTTCTAATGTGCTACAAGTAACTGAATCTCATTTGTGTTTTAACTGCTCTTAAATCAGATTTTTTTAAAAAGGCTCTGTTTTGCTTCCACTGCCTGAAATGGTTCCGAAGGGGTGAAGCTCCCTCCAAGACTGACTGCTCTGCCCCCCTCTAGCTATGCCACTGGGCGTGGGCCCTTAGAAAACTTGCACCATCTGCCAATTTCTGCTTCAGACCCAAATAGGCTTTCAGCTTTCGAGGTCTTTTATTTTATTTTTCTCTGGGTCAACCATAATACACAAATTAGGGGATATTTGGGAATATTTCAAAATGAACATGAAGCAATAAAAAAAGAAGCATTTGATTTTTTTGGATTAAACAAGAACTTCAAAAAAAGCAAATGACAAGTCAAAGAAAGTGGTTTGATTATGCAAAAGAGATGACAAACCAACTTTTATGTCATAAGTGAAAATGCACTGTACAAAAGGCCGAAAGTACTGGAGTAGCTGCATGTTCCCTGATTTCGAAAGTGCACCCTGCAATTTCCCAGCCCTTGCAATGCTCCTGAAACACCATTTACCCAAATGCAAAGCCTGGAGAACCATATGACATCTTGAAGCTGGTCAAGCACAGACGACACTGGCAACATCACTGGGAACATCCCAAAGCGTGATTAGCAGACTGTGGAATCGCTTTTAAGAGACTGGCACAGTACGAAGAAGACAAGGGCAGGGTCGCCCATCTGGCACAGCAGCAAGAGATGAGCGCTGCTTGACCTTATTGGCTAGAAGGAACAGGTGCAGCAATGCCTACGGGGACAGTTTCTTGCTGCCACTAGATGACGGATATGCACGCAGACTGTACGAAATCAGCTCCATCATGTTGGACTGCGTGTCCAGCGACCAATGTTATGCATTCCGTTATCTGCTGAACACCATAGAACCCATAGAAGGTGGGCTGATGAGCATTGTCATTGGACTCCTGATGAGTAGTCACCTGTCCTCTTCCCTGATGAGTCACAGTTCAGTCTGCAGCCTGACAATCATCATGGCGTGAAGGAGGAACACGGGAGAATCCACATTTTATGCGAGAAAGGGACTCCTTCGGTGGTGGTAGAATCATGGTGTGGGCTGGCATCAGCATTGGTGGTTGTACCAACCTCCATGTCATTAGAAATGGATCGCTGAGTACTGTCAGATATCAAGATGAGGTCCTGCACCCAATAGTGGTACCCTACGCTGCAGTGGTTGGAAACAACTTTCTTTTCATGGATGATAATGCAAGGTCCCACCGTATGCATTTCATCAACAAAATGCCTCAGGGGGGCATCAGGTCTCCAGACCTGAATCCCATTGAACTTCCTTGGGATGCACTGGGAAGATGTCCAATGCCTCCCATAACACTTCTTGAGCTGGAAGTTGTCCTGGTGCAAGAGTGGCAGAGGATCCCACAAGAACTGCTGGACAATCAGTTCCTGTCCATGCCCCATCGCTGTCAATGTATTTTGGCAGTCTTGGGTGACCATACACCCTACTGAACAGTCAATGTGTGGCACTCTTGTCCAGTTTGACATGCTTCTTTTCACCCCCACCAAAATGTACTTGCTACTCAATCACAATAATTGAGTTTGCATCTCATTTCCATAATCAATTTCTTTTTGTTTGCTTTTTTGATATTCTTGTTCAATATAAAAATCAAATGCTTCTTTTTTATCACTTAATATTCATTTTGAAATATCTCCTAATTTTTGTGAGTCGAATTCGAACCCCTGAAATTCTTACTTTTTCTAAACACAACCATGCAGATGCCCCAATTTGGGTGTAGGGGAGGGGAGGTATAACCCTTACTCTCTACATTGATGCTACCCTCAGTCAAAAGGGTCTTACATCTGCTATGTGAGCCACCTGTGAGAGTTCCTCACCACATCTCATGTCAGAGGTGAGATTGGCATCAATGAGATGAGATTGATACCAATGCAAGCTTCTCTCCTGGGACAAATACCATATTTACTCGAATAATCACCTTTTCAAGTCAAATGTAGTCTTTGGATGCACATTAAATTCAATGTCGCATTAGATTTGAGTAAATATGGTACAGTGGTACCTAACACGCACCTCACATAACAAGCGTTTCACATAAGTATAAATTTCCAAGAAATCTTGCTTCACATAACAAGTTCTGCTTCATTTAACAAGCAAGCACGCTTTGGGCATGCATGCTATGCAGCCCTGACACTCCACACGGAGGCTCTTTAAAAGGGCTGCCAGCCAGCGCTGCTGCCTCTAACTGCCCCCCAACTTGGGAGCAGTTGCCTGGGGGTGCCAGGAGCAGCTGCCCCTAACTGCCCCCAAAACCCCCACCGGCCACCTTGAACCTCCAGCAGTGGCCCAGGAAAGCCTCCCAGGAAAGTGTACTAGATTGCAGCCTCCTAACCACGACTACTCAGAAGTAAGCCCCATTGTGTTCAATGGGGCTTACTCCCGGGAAAGTGTCTTTAGGATTGCAGCCTAAATAGACTTCATAGGATCATGCATATTGAATGATATTTTGAATTCAATTCCAGTGTTTTGACATCATTTTTACATCCATTTAATATTTTTATATGAATATTTTGGGGGGTTGTGGAACCAATCGTCTGAGTTTCCATTATTTCCTATGGGAAAATCAGCTTCACTAAAAGAGCGTTCACTTAAAGAGCATGGAACGAATTAAGCTCTTTATGTGAGGCATCACTGTAGATGGATTGAGACAGTCCTGAGTTGAAACAGATTTGGCACAACTGCATCTTCTTTGCACGTTGCGCATTGGAATTATCTGTCCTTTGTCCAAGAATCATGTGTTAGGAAAATAAAAAATAAAAAAATCAGGACACAGACTCAAAAGTAAAATGTCAACTCCCTCTACTGGCCACCTATGGAAGTGCAGCTGCATTATCAATTGTATCAGCCTCCCCAGGTAACAGCACATATTTATTATTTATACTGTGTATAAATAATTTTTTATAATATTATTTATACTGATTCAATTATTGTTGGGTGACGAAACTGACAGAGCAGATTATGTTAATCTGAGAATTAAAAAAGCTGCTATGATGGGTGGGCAGCACATAGCATATAGCACCGTTGTACAGTGGAATCCTAAGCGTGTCTACTCATAAGTCAGTCCCTTTGTGTTTAATAGTTCTTACTCCCAAGAAAGTATGGTTAGGATTGTAGCCTTAGCTATAACCCTTGGCATTATAGTCTTAACTCTTGCCTAAGGTGTATAAAAAGTTGGGAACGTTTAATTTATTGAATGTATACTTTCCCATGCCAATGCAAATGCCCAAGGTGGCTTACAGAGCTTTAGTATCTCCCCCCTGCTGTCTTCACAACAACCCTGTAAGGCAGGTAGGGCTGAGTGTGAGTGACAAGGTCACCCACTTCATAGTCAAGGAGGGATTTGCACTCGGATCTTCCATTTTTTCAGTCCATCTCCATAATCACCACACCATCCTGGCTCTAAATACAAATATCCCCCACTTTCTGACAATTTGCTCTTTCATTAAACCCAGATATCATTCAATGCGCGTTCCACTCTTTCAACCACGCTCTGTTGTTCAAAAGGCTAAAATTGCCTTTCCCTGTGTTGAATCACCTATGATATGGTGATTCAGACTGTTTTGGTTCGCATGCGTGTGTGTGTGTGTGTGTGTGTGTGAGAGAGAGAGAGAGAGAGAGAGAGAGAGAGCATGCCACTTTAAGTCTTAATCTGTTCCCATTTCCAAAAGAGTTCATGAGAATCCATTTGCAGAAATCTTTATAGATAGTAGATATTTGCAAGATAAAAAGGCAATTTGCTAGGTGAGAAAACATTGGAAACAATATTTGTACAATAAAAAAGGATTGGGTTCCACTTTTCAACCGCTTCCACTTTTCACCGGAGTTGTGGTCCCTAACTCATCTGATAAGTGGGGGACTCACCACCCACAAGTAGTCTCTGAGCCAATCAATGCTAGAAGTCTAGAATCCAACAAGAGTCCAGGGTGACCAGATGCCCAAAGCTCAAAAGGAGGACAAGGTCTTGGATTCCTCTCAGCCTGGCCTTTCCAGCATACAATGGCATGTTTGCCTACTCATGAGTAAAGCTGCAATATTGGACACTTTCACTTTCCCATAGAGCTGAATGTTGAATGATTCCCATAGAGCTGAATGATTTTTTATTTTTAGGTTTTTTTGCCATACCTTTTGATAGGAAGGAGATATTTCAAAACCGATTTTTGCATTGGATTCTGCTCTTCAATACAAATCCAACGACATATGACATGATGGGGGTCCTGCACACCATTGCAAAATTCCAAAATGAAGCCAAAATGGAGGACAATCAAACCCTTTTGGAGGACACATGGACAGAATGCTAAAAAAGAGGACAAATCCAGAAATTTCCAATCATATGGTCACCCTGTACAAGACCAGGTTGGGCATGTATGTTGCCTGAATGGCCCTAACAGCAAATAGAATTGGCCACTTTGTGGTTCCTGCAACATGCACCTTACCACCTGCCCACCCCTGGCTATGCATCTGGATCTGTCCTTTCTGGAAAGGAATATTCCAGGTGCAGATCTTCATTTGGACTCAACAAGCGCAATGCAAACACATAGCAAGGCAGACTGAAAGCAGCTCCGAGAGCAGTGGGGAGGTGGAGACCAAGGCTGAGAAAAACTAACTGGATTTGCTTGGTTTCAGTGTCTGCTTGCCAGTTGGCAGAAAGAGCAGCAAAAATGTGCCAGTCCCTATCCATGGTAGAAAAGGGAACTCCATCTGGCAGCCAAGCGATCTCTTGGCAAGGGACAGCCAGGGCCGCTGGTGTTTTGCAGCCCCTTCCCAGATGTTTGAGAGGGTGGTTGACACCTGGACCTTTTCGAGGCAAAGGGTGGCAGCTGGGTGGTACATCAGGGGAACGGTTCCTCGGAGCTGGCACATCCCCCAGAGTCACAGGACCAAGAAACAAGCTTTCTTGACCAGCAAAGAAAGGGGATGCTGCCTATTCTGGGATGATTTTAGGAGACAAGATGAAGGGCATAGCCAAGAAGAGATGAAGGGCATAGCCAAGGCTGCAGCCACTTGGCAATGTATTCTTTCCTCTCCCCATCACTTCTTTTTTTGTGTTTAACAGAACACAAACCGTTCCACTTTTCTTCTCTGCTTCAAATGTACAGGCCAGGAAGTTCCCAGCTGGAACATCAAAGCCACAAAGTAGCTTATAGCACAATCCTAACCTTGTCTACTCAAAAGTAAGCCCCATTTTGTTAAATGAGTCTTACTCCTTGGAAAGTGTCTTTAGGATTGCAGCCTAAATTAATTAAGTGTAAGTTTGGATATGAATTACTGTATTTACTTGAATCTCAGGCATACCTTTTCTAGCCAAATTTTGTTTCAAAATTTAATCTCTGATGTAGTGCACATTAGATTTGATACCCATTGTTATATTGTCATCATTGCTGATGGCTGCAATCCTAAAGACACTTTCCCTGGGAGTAAGACCCACTGAACACAATGGGGCTCACTTTTGAGTAGACTTGGTTAGGATTGTGTTCAACATTAAATTTTACACTTGTTTTGCAGCCGCACATCAAATCACCAGAACATTTTTTTAAAATCTTGAGTCTTTAAAAATCGGGGTGTGCATTAGATTCGTGGCGCATTAGGTTCAAGTAAGTATGGGTATTTTTTAAAGGGCATCAAAAGGCTACCAAAGCAATTGACCATAGAGGAGAAACTAGTGAAAAATCCTTATAACAAACAATATCTGCTGCATCTTATGGGGGACTTTGTGGGTAAGGGAATCCCCTCCCATGCAGGTCCAGTGGGTCAATGTGGACCTGTGCCAATGTTAACAGTGGCAAAAATACTTTTTGGTTCATGAAGATAGATCAGACCCAGGAAGTGGGGCGGGGGTGGGTGTCAAGATCTGGAAGGCATTGCTGCCACCTAACACAACCCTTTCCCGAGCTCAATCTCCTCCCCATCGCTATCTGTTTCTGTCCATCACCCAACCCCTACATGGCATTGCCTAGGGTAGTGGGACATGCCTGTCACCATGCAGACCTGGAGTGACTTCCTTTATCAGAGATGATATATCATCATCTGGTTTGCTGCCGTGAACCATTTACTGGCATGGTGCCCCTCACTGTCTTCCTGCCCACGTCTTCACCAGGTACATTTGCGCATCTTTTCCATGCAACTATGCACTTCTGTGCACTGACTCCCCAGGAGGACGCTAACAGGTTTCCCGTACACTTCTTGCCTTGAAATTTATCTCTTCTGGCAGCCTGGAGGGCCGTCAGAGGCTCTTTTCTCCTAGCTTTCTGTTCAAAGTGGCCTTTTGCCTCCAGGTCAGTTCTTTTGAAGGCTGTGATGTGCATCCCCTCATCACCTTCCGCTCCAACAGTCAAGTGATTGTCTATGGGAACTGGTTGAGGCAGACTGTCAAGAGAAGGTTCCAGTTGGATTCAAGTGTCTTGCCAGGTGAGTTCTGGTTCATTCTGGGCAGGGCTGCTCTTGAACCCATGTATGTGGCCATCCATGTGCCCACTTCCCTTCTCTTGCACACATTAATTTTGAACATACCCGCAAGTGATTCAAGCAGTGGAGTAGCTAGAGGAGGTGCAAAGCACTAAGTTTTGTAGGGAGCCTTACTGAAATGTGGCTGTGGGTGGTGCAAGCGGTAAAGACACTGTGCCTATTAACCAGTAGTCCAGGGTTCGATTTTTAGCCTGCATTTTGTTCCTGGCAAAATGTTCCTGCATTGTGGGAGAAAAATACCCCATTGTATGCCATCTACCCTGTGTGCCATGTCCCTTGTGCATCATTCCCATGTGCACATCATTCCCCCATGTGATTCATTCCCCCATTCACATCATTCCTCCATGCACATCATTCCCCCATTTGCATCATTCCCCCATCCACAACACCCTCATGCACATCCCCCATACAAGATTGTGACAGCCTAGGGTGCCCACCCCCTAGTCTGAAAGAGGAGTGTGGTGTCTAGGGGACCTTCTACGCAACAGCGGTTCTCCTGCCAGAGTCAAGAAAATATGAATAACTGTTTTCTAGTGTATTCTTTTGGGGGGCAGAATCTGGTATCAAAGGTTGCTCTCTGGTTTTTCAAAGCACAGCACATTTCTGGGTCATGAATCCCTGGCTATAGAAGACACATTTTATGTTCAGCGCCTGTTCTTCATAGCCTGACCTGGGTTAACGTATTAACTTTTCCCATTTGATCATTCATAGAAACTCTTTGGATCGTAACACCTACCTAGAACATCCCAACAATGACCTGACTTCTGAAGGTATGTGCACCCTTCACATCCCAACCAGATGGGACTCATGTGCTGATGCACACCAGTACAAAGCTGCCCAAGGTGGAGTCAGCTGCTTGGGCCACCACATTGTATTTTACTTTATTTATTTTATAAAGTTATTTTCAGACCAGAGCTGGATCAGATGCAGTGGCGTAGCTAGAAGGGGTGCAAAATACTACATTTTGCAGGGATCTCCACCATGCCATGCATGGGGACAAGGGGGCAAACTGGGCATGCATTTGCCAACTTCACCCAAGGGGGCAAACTGGGCATGCATTCACCAACTTCACAAGGACCATCGTGCAAACTTCATGAAGGGTCCCTTCTTTGTCCAGCTGTGCTGCAGTCTTTGATCTCCAAGGTGATGCTTAATATTTAATTATAGCCCAGCCAGGGGACTTTGCCCTCCTAGTAGCTGGAGCAGCAGACCAGAGGAGGGCAGAGACCTTCCAGGTCCAGCATTAAGAGGCACCAAGTACAGACTCCCTGGAACAACTTCTGGTGAGTACCCTGACGATTATTACTGATAGATAATTATTTTTTTTAATAATTACTGGTTCTGTGTTGATAACCCAACTTTCTGCCAGGGTAGCGGTTCCAAAATACTTTAGAGGCCAGGTTATTGCCTGATATATAAATGCCATGGGGTGTGAGTATAGTGGTGATTTTGTAGTACTTCCTCTCCCGTTAGCCTGATCTGCCCTGTCAGTTTTGTGAACCAACAAAAATTCATGGTGGGTCCTGGACTCTGGTAGATGATGGACCCACAATTTGAGAACTTCTGCTCCAGGGAACTCCATACACACCAAAGGGCATTCCATTTTATCTTCCAAGACAGGCAGGCAGGTGAGCTCCAGTGACTAGTCTTGCAGCCACCCAATGGAGAATTTGAACCCAAGCCTCCTTGATCTAGACTGGATCCAATCGTCCGGTCTAGGGTTTCCAGCGTAACCTCTTGTGACTCTTCTCCATCATCTGAGACTATTCCCAGTTCATTTTCATGGGCTTTCTGTGTAATGTTGAGAAACAAAGTGGTGTAGTGGTGAGAGCAACTGGATTCTAACTGGGAAAGTAAGATTCAAATCCCACCAGCCATAACATTCATTGGGTGATGTTGGACCAACCTCACAGGGCTGTTGTGAGGACAAAGTGGTAAGGGCTTGAAAGCCATGTCCACAACCTTGAGATTCTTAGTGGGAATTAGTAATGCCACCCATCAGTCTTGAAAGACTTGATGCTGTATGCGACGCACAAAGACCTGAGTAGATTGATGTGGAGGATAGGCTGTTACCCAAGCAGCAAATTGCGGGGCTGGGCTAAGGACAGGGGCTCACCCTGTCATGTGGGGACCCAGGTCTCGAACCCTGGCCTTCTGGTTAACAGGCACAGTGTCTTAACCACTTGCGCCACCCACAACTGGAATACAGAAGCAGTATATCTGCAGCTAGTAGATCAGATCAGTACAGTATCATCTGCAGGGACTTCCAGAAGCCTCTTCAAAGCCCTACCTGGAGATTCCAGGGATCAAACCAGGAACCCTCCATTGAAGAGCAGTACAAGTAAGAGGGGATCAGGTAATAGAAAACTTCTCTTTGTGGTGACCTTTGGGCAGAAAGATGTGACTGCATGGACTGTCTCACTTCAGACCAAGGGATTACATTTTGAATATTGTCTTGTATTAAATGAAAAAAGCTCTCTGCAAGGAGAAATCTAGCACCGCAAGAAGCACTTCTGTCCTAAGCCTCTTTCCCAGAAGTGCTAGCTTTTGTAATGGAGAACTGTTAAATGTGATTTTCCCCGCCTGTTACCTGTTACCCCGTCTGTTACCTGGCTGTGGGTGGTGCAAGTGGCTAAGACACTGTGCCTGTTAACCAGCAGACCAGGGTTCGAGACCCGTGTCGCCCCCACAAGACAGGGTGAGCTCCTGTCCTTAGCCCAGCTCTGCAACGCCAGCTGGATCCAATCGTATCGGCTCTGCCTTTCCATTGGACTAATTCAGTGGCGTGGAGAGGGGGGATTTGCTGCTTGGATAACAGCCTATCCTCCATAACAATCTAACCTAGGCTTTTGTGCTTCGCATGCAGCGTATGCAGCGCAGAGCACGATACCATAGTCTTCCAAGGCCTGCTTACCTGAAATAGCAGGGGCCACTGTACTGTTGTGTAGATGGTTAGATCAAATCTAAGCTTCATGCTCTGAATTGCACATCATCTGAATATTTTTGGGACTGGAGAAGTTGCTCAGTGTCTTTATTTGTAATACATCCTTGTGGGATCTGACAAGGGGTTGAGACACAGAGCAAAAGCAACGAATATTTGGTTTGCTGGTAAGCTGGGAATGTTTGAATGTGGGAATCTCCACACGGGCTGATCTCTCCCCTCTTTCTGTGCCAGCAGGTGGGGAGAGGCTGTGATGCTGGAATGGAAAAAGCCTCCAGTCTGAGATCCTTCAGTGGCCAAGGCTTTTCTCCTGCTTTTGAGTTTTCCGGGGGAAAACGGGCTCTTGGTGCAGGACCCCTGGGAAGGAACTCCGTCTCTGAATTAGTAGCACGGTAAGTAAGAGATGCGGGCTGTGGGTGGTGCAAGTGGCTAAGACATTGTGCATGTTAACCAGCAGGCCAGGGTTCGAGACCCGGGTCAGCCCCACAAGACAGGGTGAGCTCCTGTCCTTAGCACAGCTCTGCGACACCAGCTGGATCCATCCAATTGTATTGGCTCTGCCTTTCCATTGGACTAATTCAGTGGCGTGGAGAGGGGGGATTTGCTGGTTGGGTAACAGCATATCCTCCATAACAATCTTACCCAGGCTTTTGTGCTTTGCATGCAGCATATGCAGCGCTGAGCACGATACCATAGTTTTCAAGACTGACAGAGGCCTACTTTTAAGTAAGAGATGATTGAAACACTCCATTCCCATCTAATGCTGCTGTGAACATGGGGCAGGCAAGGGGTCTTCAAACCCCAGGGATTTTTCAAGAGTTTCTCAAGGGTATGTGCACTCATACAAAGTATTCTTGGCAGAGTCCATCCACTGGTCCACCTCACTTTGGATTGTCCACACATATCACTAAGCTCACTTGGAGCAACGAGAGGACCTCAGAATGCTCTGGAAATGGACAAAGTATGTGGTCCAGAATTAGCCCTACAAACCTGTGGAACTCTGTAGTGGTACGGGATTGACACCCATGAATTCTGCCCTCGGCAGACAAGTTATTAATATGTGCAAAATTTCTTATGAGCCTGATCCTATGCAGATCTACTCAGAACTAACTCCCATTATGGTGACTGGAGCTTAATCCAATCACATAGCCCTGCCCTGGCAATGCAATAGTATATTTTTGCAGGCCTCCGTCAGCTTGAAAGACTATGGTATCGTGCTTGGTGCTGCATACGCTGCATGCGAAGCACCAAAGCCTGGGTTAGATTGACATGGAGGAGAGGCTGTTACCCAAGCAGCAAATCCCCCCTCTCCACGCCACTGAATAAGTCCAATGGAAAGGCAGAGCCAATACGATTGGATCCAGCTGGCGTCACAGAGCTGGGCTAAGGACAGGAGCTCACCCTGTCTTGTGGGGCCGACCCGGGTCTCGAACTCTGGCCTGCTGGTTAATAGGCACAGTGTCTTAGCCACTTGTGCCACCTATAGCACGTGGGTTATTATAAATTATTTATAATAGTATAAAGAGTATACAAAAGATCAGTATAAAGAGTATAGCATATAGGCGTTATAGTATGAAGAGCAGAACAGGGATCTTCCAGGTTGGGGACTAGAGAATTGTCTAAAAGTGAAACCACTGAAAAGTGGAACTCAGTCTTTTTTATTTTATAGATGTTGCTTCCAATGCTTTTTTAAGCTAGCAAATTGCAAAATGAAGGGACATCTCACACCTGGCCTTTGCATGCAGTAGGTTTATTCAGTATTTTTCAGGTTAAATTTCCTTTGTTGTAGGTATCAGAATATACTTGATGAGAACACATCCTCCACAGATGAGAAACCAAAGGTGAGCAGAAGATGAAGAGGGTCAACTCAGACAACAGCCTGTTCAACAGTGGCATAGCAGGCAAGGGGGTGGGAAGGCGATCGGCTCCGGTGACCTTGTCAGAAGGGGTGCACATGAAACCTCAGCTAAGATGTTGGGCACTATACTCTACTTACTGTTTTGGTGGCACCATGAAGAACTAATTGGGGTTCAGCTCACAGGCAGAACTCAACCAAACAGGAGGGATTATACCAGAGGGAGTGTAACACATTGATTTTTCAGGAAAACCAACCACATGGCAAATTAGTAGTTTGCCCGTAGGTTTGCCACTAACTAGTGGAAGATTGTGTTTTGAGTAGAGGTTTTCTAATTCATTTCTAGGTTCTGGAGAAACAGTTTTCCTGCAAGGCTGCAGCGGATAAACCAGAGGACGCAACGTCAACAATTTCCCAGAGCAATGTTTCCAGGATTTGGAGGAGTAAATCTGCAGAGATCCTCACCCTTGGCCCAACCAGCCGTTCGGCAATGAGCTTCTTCCAGACCTGTTTGGACTTGGGAAGAGCTGGATCCTCTCCAGACATCACTGATGACACAAGTGCCATGGACCTCTGTCGGAAGAGCCAAACCAAATCCAGTGAAAGGGGAGACACCCGGCATCCAAAGTTTGGGATCAGGCCCAGAATTTCATGCCCATCTGAGAACATCAGGAGAAAAGAAGAGAGCTGCAATGCTCGTTTCCATGATGATGGTGTGGTCAGGAAGGTAGGTGTCCTTTCTTATATTTGTGCCCACAAAAATGTCCTTTATTACTGATAATATCAGGGAACTCAACATGCATAAATGGAGTCCCAGGTGATCCCAGGCCTGTGATAGCAGATCTCCTGTATAGTTTCAGGCTCAGCTTGCAAAGACTTTGAAGATCCAAAATTTTTGCAGCTGGCAACAGAGCAGGGAGTCCCAATGGCTATTAATTGTACAGGAAATTCTCCTGCTGGCCTCATAATAGCAATTATCTGAGTTGGCCTGATGTTCCCCCAAGACGTCTGGATAATTGAGCTGGATCTGCTTGTGCTCGGCTTGCTCCAGAAAGACGGGAAAGCAGAGAGCTCTCTGGGGCACTCTAGGCAAGTTCTATCTGGACAGCAGGTACCAGGAGAGAAATAGGCTTTTGAAGCCCACAGGGCATGGAGGGAAGCTGTTCATAGAAAGAGGATCTTGGAGAGAGAGAAGAAAGGGGGGGAGTGCACTGATCTGCACTGAACAACTCCAGAGAGAGACATGGGGTTCTGAATTACAGGTTCTGAAGCTGTGTTTCAGTGCCATGGATTTGGGTGATATAAGATTGTCTACAATATTTATGTATGTATGTATGTATGTATGTATGTATGTATGATTTCTTTCTTTCTTTCTTTCTTTCTTTCTTTCTTTCTTTCTTTCTTTGTTTGTTTGTTTGTTTGTTTGTTTGTTTGTATGCCGCCTTTCTCGGGCAAATTAGCCCGATTCAAGGCAGCTGACATAAAACATAATTAAAAACATAAACAGAACAATGTGATAAAAACAATTAAAACATACAAGCTAAAAACTTATAGATTAAAATTTTCAATTTTTTTCATCTCATGGCACACCGACCTGGTGTTAAAATAGTCAACAACATGAAAGCAATGGTATGTTTTTAGCTTTTATTTTATCATGTCCTACATTTTTCTTGGGTGTCTTACGGTGGTCCTCTATTTCTGCTACGACATATGGTCACACTGACTTCTCTGTTCACTCACGCGTACCCTATGGTCAGTGTCACACTCACCCTATGGGTCACACACACCCTATGGTCACCCTACTGACACCCTGTGTATTGCAATTCTGTCACCTACAGGAGGCACAAGTCACTCAGAGTAACACAGCGACTCCTTTCACAACGGGGCCGGATTCCGCATGTGCATCAAGAAAAGTCAAGAGCTGTGAGTGAACTGATCTCTTTTGGCCCTTTGGCCGTCCTTCTGTCATCAGGGTTAACATTCTTACAAATGACTGGCTAGCCAGGAAGAGGAAGGGGCAGAAGATTTATTCACAGTGCATTAGGAAAGTGGTTCCACTTGCAAAGCATGATGCATATAGATATAAATAACCATTTAATGCTGTTTAATGGTAGCTAGAACACGTCCTTTGGGGCAGTGACCTCACCTGCCCCTTTGGGAACCAAGGCTTGCTTGACACAAATTCTCACCTTTGTATTCAGGTTGTTCAGGGATTGCTGGCACAATACTAACTGTGTCTACTCAAAAGTAAGCCCCATTGTGTTCAGTGATTCCCACTCCCAGGAAAGTGTATTTAGGATTGCAGCCTGCATCTCCCTGCCAAAGTTGTAGAATATGATGATTCATTTACAGCCCCCCAAAATCCGAATATGAGTCTGGTGCATTTTGGCACAGAACAGGAAGAAACCTCCACTAGCTTTGTGATTCACACACCTTTGATAAGCTTTCTTCGGTCAATTATTTTTTTGTCCCCCTAAAATGTTTCTCCTACTGAAACGCATCAGACTTATACCCCCAAATCCAGAGTAACTACAGGAACCACAAGAGACTTTACGTGCACCCGTAGTTACTGCACCACCTAGTGAGAACCTATGGGAAATTTATTGCAATCCAGAGTAAGTTGTTCTTACACCGGAGCAAGGATTCCCCGTAGTTACTCTGGATTGCGCCCATATTCAAATACATTTTTTGGCAATTAATCTCTCAACATCATGCAGTTAATCCTTTTTTCCCCACACTGTAAACATCACATAAGCTTACTACTCGCTGGATAACAGCAGCACCCAATAAAGTAATCATTCACTAACACTGAACCATTTGTATTAAATAACTATAGGGAATTATCAACATTGGGAAGGATTTGAGTGCCATCTCGTGGCTAAACTATATTGGTGCCCTTTTTGCTGAAAATCCCAATCTTTCCCAACTGTCATGTGAGCCCTGCTTAATCAGACCAGTCACCAGGGAGGGTCACCTAACTGTGCACCCTATTTTTAGCAGCGTCCGTTAGATCCCTCTGGAAAAGCCCTTGAGCAAGGAATGGCAGTCAGAGTACTCACCTCTTGTTTACCAGCCAGAAACTGGCCTCATAGCATGTCACCCAGGACTGATATGTTCCCTTAGTTAGGATGACCAACGGTAGTGGTAGAGACATTGATCCTTCCATCAAATTCCCCCAACCATATCTGTGCCTGTGAAGCACTATATGGAAAACTTCCTTGTCCTTTATCTATGGCCAATCTATTCACTAGTATAGACTGATTTTTTATGTATTGATTTATCTCGGCATGAATGGCCACTGCAAACCAGTTTTAAAAACTGCTTTTCTACTGTTGTAGAGAGGCAGTCATACAAGCAATCATTCCACTCATCAGTCTCAGAATCAAACTCATGCAGATATTGAGTCACAACCTTGTCCCATTAGGAGCAACGAAGGAGCAAGAAACCTGGAAGTAGGGCTTTAAACCTATTTTTCCACTTTTTAATCCACTTATTTTTTTTATCCAAGGAACTTCCAGAATGAAACCTTAGTGGATAAAGAGGGACCTTTATATAAGGGTCTGTTGTCTGTATATATTCGAGGGACTTGAATCTAATGCCCTATACTTATAATCAAAATATTGTATTTACTCAAATCTAATTAACCATCAAATCTAATGTGAACCCTGATTTTGGAGACTGAGTTCAGATGGAAAAGGTGAGATAAAACAGTATGTGTTTTGTTTTAAATTTAATACTATATCATATAGAGTGCAATCCTATTCCTGTCTACTCAAATGTACTTGCTTACTACCAAGTAAGTGAGGTTAGGATTGCAGCAATAGTGTTTAAATTAATAACATAAAAGCAATATATGTGCTATAAGGAATTCCTTTTTTGGAATGGATTTTTTTCCCATTGCTAATCTAGGAAAAGTTAGGGTTGGCTGTGAGTAAGGGATCTTCGTTAACCAGAACGGTAGCCTCAGAGCAAGGTAGGACAGGAAAAATCCTCCAATTTAATGAAATACTATGGAAAAATCTTACCCATTTGCCAATGTTTATTTCAGTGATGTCACTAGGAGATGTGGGGCACACGATGAGGCACACAAGTGAGGCACATGGGAGGAGGTGACACCTCTACTGGCAACATTTAAAAAAAATCTTAATATTTTTGAATAACACCATCATACTATATATCGTTCAACGCGTATTTCATGGAACGGAATCAACCACATTGAAATATCTCTATTCTATCAAATGTTAAAGCCAAAAAAACCCATCAGGGGCATGGCAGTGGTGCATCACCATCCAAGGTATTGCCCCCTCCACTGCATGGGAGGAGATCCATCATGGGGGTGATACTCTGGCCTCCCACACTGAGTGACACAAACCCTAGTGATGCCACTGGACGGCATATGACATGATAGAATCTGCCAAGCACAATGGTGTCATGGCATGACAAGGAAGAGTATGACTCAGGGAGGTGGTGCCAGTCCTTGACGTGTTGCTTGGACGTCCGTCCTTTTCTGGCCTCTCCTTTCAGGGGGACTCCACTGAATGAATGGGGCTTCTCGGCTGTCAAGGACGTGCTCCCAGGGTCTGACGTCCCTTCTGCTATCTCGACCATGATTGACTCAGCCTGATGGAATAGCAATTTGCTGGGCCCCTAAAAATAGACCATCCTTTTCATCCGCCCAACATAGCTCAAGACTCTCAGATATAATCAGCTGCGAGGAGCCTGTCAGAAACTCGGAGACGGGACTGAGAGTGGAGCAGGTCTCCTCCGCAGGCTATTCTAAGAACCAGGGCTTTATAAAATAGCCACCAACCCCGGGATTTGGGACTGAGAAGGCACCGTTGAGGATTGCCGGGAACTCTCTGTAAGTTGTTTTTTGGAGTACCATCTTCATAGGTGAGGTTAATAATAATGATAATAATAACAATAATAATTCTGTTGGACATTTGTAGAAACTGAATGATAGGGTCTCTTTATTTTACGTAGATGCGTTCAACAAACCTTTAGCTTTGATCATATCATAATCACAAGAATACAACCACCTCTACTCACAGAGCAACATTTAATGATTTTTACCCACCATGCTGTGGCACGCTAGTGTGCTGTCGATGGTCCACAGGTGTGCTGTCGGTCTTGGGGGGGGGGGGAAGGACCAATATTTGTAGGACAGTTGGAGAATTTGAGCTTCCTACCAGCAGCACGGTGTGCCTTGTCACTAGTCAAAAAACTGACGGTGTGCCTTGATAATTTTAGCACCATGAGATGAAAAAGGTTGGAAACCACTGATTTAAGGCCTCGCTTTTTTCTGTGTTGGAGTCAAATTTGGGTTAGATTTTATTAATGGATCTGGGTGCATTTCTTCAGACTATCTCAGGGTTCACATGGTGTTCAGCATCAGGTGGAGTCATAAGAATTAGACTAATTTTTTTGTGGGATTTTAAAAGCATGTCTGGGTTTTGATACGTCTTTTCCAGTTTGCGAGCGTCAAATCAACTTGCATGTGACAAATGACCCCTTATGCTATCTTATAAAAATATTTGTCCAGTATTTCCTAAATGTAACACCAATGTAAATTTTTGGAATACCAGCATCTTGTACCAGCGATCTGTTTGGAAAGTGACTGCATGGAGATCTTTGTGCGCCAAGATACACATTGATGAGGTTTACTGGCTTTACATCAGAGATGAATTGTAAAAAGATATATGACTCCTTTACCATTATCCCTTCCCTTCTCATTCTCATTAGGTAGTGAACAGCTCATAGGGTTCCTCAGGACCTTTCTGAGCACCCAGGAAATTGAATATGCATTTGAGACCCTGGGCGCAATCCAGAGTAACTACGGGGAGTCCTTGCTCCAGTGTAAGAAAAATTTGCTCTGGATTGCAATATGAATTTCCCATAGATTTTCAGTAGGTGGTGCAGTAACTACGGGTACACGTAATGTCTCTTATGTGCTCCCGTAGTTACTCTGGATTGTATGGTAAGATTCAGTTGGACTGTAGTGACATTTTTCGTTTGTGCGATCAAGGAAATTTTCCTTGTTGCCTCCCCCAAAAGCTGTGGGTTCTCCCAAGAGGGTACACGCTTTAGCTGATCCTGGGGTTCTGGCCACCAATATCTTGCACATACTGTATTTAATCAAATCTAACGCTCACCTTTTTCATCAGAATCTGGTCGTCGAAATCAGGGTGCGCATTAGATTTGATGGCTAATTAGATTTGAGTAAATACGGTATTTGATTATAAGTATAGGTTGCACATTAGATTCAACGGTGCATTAGATTCAATGGCTCATCAGATTCAAATAAATATGGGTATCTTGCACGCATACTCTAGAGGTTCCAAACCACGACTTGAAATTCAAATATAAATCCTAGTTTAAATCCTAGTTTAAATCCTAAAACAAATATTTGTGCAATGTATGCCATGGATCTGTTCCAAGACTTGTCCAAATCCTCATCTTATACATCTTGTTCCTTGGAAGAGGATATAAGAATATACATACATATATATGTATGTGTTGGCCATAGTTGTCCAATGCATGGATTTTTGTTTGCGCAACCGGATTCAAACTACCCAGATCTGCGCCTGCAGTTTTGTATGCCCGAATAATGCCATTAGGGCCAGAGACAGGGTTTGAGGGAGCTGACCTGTGCAGCAGAGCTGGTCTGACTCCCTCCCAGGCCTGATCCTCCCCTTAGGCCACTCTTCCTTTGCCCTCCTCACCTCCCTCCCTCCCTATTGAACACAATGGGACTCCCTTCTGAATAGAAGTGCTACGGATTGCACTGTTGAATACTTTATTTGTAACCTGCTTTTTTCCCAGAAGACGCAAGGCGGCTCACAATAATCTACAGAAAATCCACCAAAAGCATCATTAAAAACATCAACATCAATTAATAACAGCATGAAAACATCAGTTAAGGCCTACAGACTTGCTTTGTACCATCACATGGATCAATGATGATTCAGAGACTCCTGATCAATTGTGTGATCAGAGACTTGTGATCAAAACTGAAGTCTTGTGATCAAGACTTGTGATTTGTGATCAGAGACTCCTGATCAAAACTGAATCAGAAGAAGGAGTAGCGGCAGCATCTGGGTTCAGTAGCTCAGTACCGACTGGTATGTACTGCAGATGCCGCAATGCACTGTGTAAGCAGCACTTCCCAATCACCGCTGAAGCTGATCCAAGCAGCAAAATTGCAACACATATGACATACCATTTGGTGTCTTCTGTGTGTTGCATTTCTTTGCTCAGAATGGCTCTAACAGTAAATCGGAGGCATTGCTTACACAGCGTGGTGCGATGCTTGCAGTACTTATCAGGCCGCCACCTTTGTAGCTATGGGTGTACTCAGTGTATAGCTCTTTGGAGGCTCTCAGACTCCCCAGAAGTGGTCCAAGGAGTGGTCCTGCTATTGTTATGAGCAAGGCTCCACGTGTTCGATTGAGCTCCTCCTTTGTCAAGGGTAAGGAACAAGAATAGGCCTGCCTTAAAAGGTCTGGTATTCCCAGCTCTACAACAGCCACTTCCTAACCAGAGACACAAATGCACCCAGTTCTCCTGAGCAAACCATTCTTCTCTCCCACCTCGCACTGTGTCTGGTGGTTGACGTGAACCCTCTCTAGGACTGATCTGGGGTTTGGATGCCATTCGTTGTAAAGTCCAGCCCTTGGACCTCTGTCCACATGCCTGATCCCTCCAGGGGCATCATTTCTTGCAAAGCAGTCTTGCATAGCGTTGTTTAGCCTCCTGCTCCATTCACATCAGTTTGCTGTTTTGCAAACTGCCAGGCATCACACAGCACAGTTTAATGCACAACATGCACCTAGGTTGCCATATGTCCCCCCAAACCAAGGACAATCCTGATTTTTGGGGATTGTGTTCACATATTGGCAAATGGGACAGAGGGTTCTGTCCTGATTTTGTGGAAGAGAATTATGGCACCTACACCTATAGCACCTACACCTAAGTCACAGCTCTTCCACCATCTTCCTACTGGAGACCTGTTTTATGTATGGTGGGCTTCAGGGGGTTCTCACAGGTTCTACAGAAACCCTTGCTAATGAGCGGCTGGTTCTGAGAACTGGTTACTAATGGGACATAGAACCTGTTGCTAACTTAGGATATTAGGAAATAGAACCTGTTGTTAATTTATTTGAATCCTACCACTGTATTGGGGGATGTACTTCCCTGTAGCACAAATACACACTAGTGGTCTGAGAAGCCGAGAACTGCAGCAGATCTATGATCCAGCAGGAACCTGTGGTCACCATCCTGAAGAACTGGGCATACTGGAAACATGGCAGGATAGAACAAAAGGAACATGGAGATCAGCCTGGACAATGATGGATCAGCAATGCCTTCTTTGGATCGTGGCCTCTCTAAGAAATCTGTCTGTCTCTGTGGACAGACAGCCCTTCCTTTCAGGCGCAACCCTGGCACCAGCCTTCTGCGGAATGTCCTCTATTGTACTTAAGCCGGCTCTTTAACATTCCTTGCAATATTTTTTCCCCAGGCAGGAATGCGGCTCCCAAGGCTGGGTCTCTCCCACCAGTTGCTTGCTAGAAGGCATAGAAGGCCACCACCCCCTCCGCACAGCCCTAAATGCTACCAGCAGTTGTCAGCCAGGGAACCGTCTTTGCATTTTTGAACTAGGAATAGAAACCCAACATTCTTTCTTCCACACACCCCCACCTGGCTTCCTCCTGCACCAAATATAACAAGCACCATCGTTTTCTCTCCAGTGGGGACACCATTCAGATTTCCTCTTCCTGGGATTAAAAATTACAGAATTCATCAGAAGCACCTATATTTATAGCCAGAGTTACCATATATCCTGTTTCCATATCCATGTCCTTATATCCTGGAAAAAACTTTATTGTCCTCCTTTACCTTGTAGCATGTAACCAGCATGAAAGAGGCAACATGTTACCGCCTCGTAATTAATAAATTACAGTATATGTAATAAATTGTATGTAATAGTTATAAATTTTCTATTAATAACATAGGCTGAAATCCTATAGACATTTTGCTTGGAGTAAGTGCACAATCCTAACCATGTCTACTCAAAAAGAAGCCCCATTGTGTTCAGTGGGTCTTTCTCCCAGGAAGGTGTCTTTAGGATTGCAGCCTAAGCCCCACTAAACAAAATGGGTCTTAATATTAAGTAGACATTATAAGAAAAGTCTTTAAATTAAGCACATGAAAGTTGGGCACCATATAATTATGGCACCCTATATGGAAGGACTCTCTACTACTACTGCTGCTGCTGCTACTACTATTACATACAGTAGTATGTAGTAGTACACACACACACACAGAGAGAGAGAGAGAGAGAGAGAGAGAGAGAGAGAGAGAGATGATTGAAAAGTAACGCCCTATTTAAAAATACTTATAAATTACAATATAGGGAGTTACTTTTTGAAAAATATTCCTGGAAATTCATTTATTCTAAGCATTCCATAGATTAGGACAAGCAGGTATATGGGGATTGATAAAGTGGATAGAGAGATGCTCTTTTCCCTCTTACACAACAGCAGAACTTGGTGTATCCACTACAATTAAGTGTTGTGAGAATTAGGAAATATTTCTTTTCCCAGCATGTAATTACTCTGTGGAACTCCTTGCAACAAGAAGGCCAAGTTGCCTTTTAGAGGGGATTAGATAAATTTCTGGAGGAAATGTTCATCACAGCTTACAAGCCAGGACGGATATGTGCAAACTCCTTATTTTAGATAAGTCTATATGAGAATGCCATATATAAGAGAGCAGCATAGGATGTCAGTCTCTTGTTGTCTTATACACCCCCTGAGGCACCTGGTGGGCCAGATGCTGGACTGGATGGACCTTTGGTCCATTCCAGAGGGGTTTGTTTTATGTTCTTGGGTGTTATTGGGCAAATCTTCAGTATAGCTCAAAATGCAGTTTCGCACGGGAAGAGGTCCAATGTTGGGGTGATGTGCAGGTCTGGTGACGTGCACCAGGTGACACAAATCCTAGTGAGGCCACTGCTGTGACTACAATTTGGTGCAGGCAACCACTTTGAACTTCACTTCACTTCTAACACTTGTTTTAGATCTTTCAAGTTGCACCTTCCATGTGTGTTTGCCCTCACCCTAGAGTTTTTGTTCCCTGCTGGGATTCATACAGTGAGCTGATGGACCCTGGAAATTCCTCAATCAGGAATGTGGACCTGACAAACTGGGCTGAACAGTGAGGATCAAGGCACTGACAGTTGGACAATACCTCATCGGCATGCAGAAGGGGCAGGGGGCAAGAATGGGCATCCACTCATTGAGTAGGGTTGGCAATCAGCCAGTCCCCCCCGATTAAACTGCCAGGTTGACTTCTCCTCCAGCTATTATGGCTGCTTACCCATCTATGAGAACAACTAAGGCCAGGCACATGAGCGGCGCCTGTGCTTAGCAAGCCCTTTGTCAGGACCCAAATGATCTTGCAACCAACCAAAGGGAAGGGATTAGGGGCCAGGCCACGTGAGCGCATTCCTCGACTTCCAGCAACACGTACGCAAAGCATGAAAAAGAGGGGCTGGAATGTTGGTGTGGCGGGCAGAAGACAAAGCCTTGGGTTCCAAAATGGGGAAATAGAGGGCCAATTTCAAGACCAATTACCATATCAGATTGCTCATGGAGCGTGTCCAGCCTCAACACATACTTGCATGGTAGAACCTCATCCATGTTCATATGGGTGGTGTTAGGGTCAGCGAGGCTTGGCACTCACCGACAGCATGTGCTCTACCTAGGGTCCACATCATTGACCTGTTACAGTGAGCAGTGATTGAGTGATGCACTTGGCATATGATGTCAGAAAATCCCTACCAAAGACAATTGGCCAGAGGATTGGAAAGGAATGACTGGAATTGGCTGGAGTATGTGGGAAGTGGAACGAGTTGGCACATGTCTTCTGCTGACTCCCCTTGTATGTTGGGACAATTAGGACCAAAAATCCCAATTAGGAAAGAAAATTCTTCTTTACCCAGCATGTCATTAATCTGCGGAACTCCATGCCACAAGATATGGTGATCTTTAAGAGGGGATCGGAAAAGTCCATCACAGTTTACAAGCCATGATGGGTATGTGCAACCTCCTTATTGAGTGTGACAAGTGTCCTTATCCATCCTAGCATTTGGCTAGGATGCACAATGGCTTGGTTTGGTGTCGTTCACTGTCACAAAAAAGAAAGGAAAATGTCATGATCAGTCTCTTGTTATTTTCACCTAACTAGTAACTGCAGCAGTTAACCTCTCTATAGTCATCAAGTAGATCTGTCTTTATACTGGGACTTGAAATTATATCTGCCTGGTCCCAGTCTGGGACTCACAATATTGCCATCGCAATATTGAACACAATGCGCACAGTATTGTACTAGACATTCGGTTATGGCATCCTTCTGTGTTCATAGAATTTCAATAGGATTAGAGACGTTTCTCAGTGGGGTTCCATGGACTCAGTCGTCCTATTTTTTCACGTTGTTAAATTCAGGACTGATTTGGGGATTTCTTTCAGGTAGGGTTGCCATAATTCTGTTCCACAAAATCGGGATAGGACCCTTTTTTACATTTGCCAGTATGTGAACACAATCCCCCCCCCCAAAATTGGGACTGTCCCTGTTTTGGGGGACATATTTCAACCCTATCTTTAGGCAAAATATTCAAGGTATTTCAAGGGAAATAAAAAGAATTGAAATGAGGCAAGCAAAACTGCTGGGTGGTTGTGAAGGTGTGTGAAAATGCTTAGGTAGGAAAACCCCATGTAAGCACAGGGTGACCATATGACTGTAAAAACCTGGATTTGTCTGGATTTTTAGCCTCTTGTCCGGGTGTCCTACATTTTGGCTTCATTGTCCTACATTTTAGCTTCATTTTGAAACTTTGCAATAGTGCACAGTACCCTATCATGCCATGTGTTGTTGGATTTGTATTGAAGAGCAGAATCCAATGCAAAAATCAGTTTTGAGATATCTCCTTCCTATCACAAGTTATGGTCAATAAACAAAAAAACAAAAACAAAAAAAATACAATTTTCGGCAATTTTTCAAAGCGAGTAGGAACTTTGGCCTGGGATTAGGAATTTTGACCCTGGGGTTCAGTAATTTTGGATCAGGAATAATCTGGTCACCCTGACGTACGCAACCCTTTTTCATCTGGAAGAGAGAGAGGATAATAATGTCATAAAGGATGAGCTCAGAGTTTTAAATTGGGTAGCACTAGCCAAAATAGTGGTTCCCAAACTGTGAGCCATGGCTCCCTGGAGAGTCATGGAAACCAGCCAGAGAAGCCAGAATCCATGCCAAAAAAACCCACGGGATCCTATATAGGATTTTAGCCCTAATGAAAATCATGGCCAATGGCCCAGTAGATCAAGAGAGCTACAAACGGGAAAAGTTTGGGAGCCATTGATTTAGAGTATCAGGCTAGGGTTTGGATGACCCAAATTCAATTTTTTGGGGTGGCTTTGGGGTGTCATCATCCCTAAGCTCAGCTTACCTTACAGATTTGCTAGGTTGAAACGGAAGAGCCCCGTGTGCTCATCTGAGCTTCTTGGATGATTAAAAAAAAATCAACAGGGCAGGTGCTGAGCATCTCCACGAGTGCCAGGGAAAGTAATCCTGCGGGATTGGCACTCGGGATGGCTGACACAATGACACAATGGAGGTGTGCTTAGCAGCTGTATTTGTTTGGGGCAGATGGTTTTCAGTTGGAGAGCTGATGACAGCCTCTTGGCCACCTCCGGCAGAGGGCCCAGCGCTGAGCTTGCAGCTTCTTTTTATAATTGGGGACTCGGTCTGTCGGCCGCACAGGGCGGATGGTGGAGCTCAGCCAGTCCAGGGAAGGAGATGATTGAAGCCGACAGGTGGGTGGCATAGTTGGACACTGGGGTCACAAAGGCACTTTGCACAGCCGCCTTAAAGGGGGGGGGATGGGGAAAAGTGGGGCTCAAGGGCATTCTGTGCAGTCCCAAAAAAGAGTTGATTTAGATACTTTACCTCCCTCTTGCTGGAATTCCAGCTGCTGGATGTGATGCGGTCAGGGCTGTGACACACTTACAACTGCTGAAATCTTGCTCAGCGCTTTCGCATTTGAAGCAAGAAACATTTATGCTCAATCCAGATGATGCGGGGGGTGGTTTTTGCGCACTCTTCCTCACTGAAACACTCATTGAGGATTTTCCCTAAGCGCATCCTTTAAAAAAATTATATTAATTTTTACGTAAAAACTTTCCAGCAAATTGGGTAAAGAGACACCTTTTTAAGTAGTGCCCTCTTATATTTAGAGGGGGAGAGCTTTTCTTCAATCCTGCATTGTGTCTCCTTCCTTCCTTCCTTCCTTCCTTCCTTCCTTCCTTCCTTCCTTCCTTTCTCTCTTTCTTTCTTTCTTTCTTTCTTTCTTTCTTTCTTTCTTTCTTTCTTTCTTTCTTTCTTTCTTTCTCTCTTTCTCTCTCTCTCTCTATCTATCTATCGAGCCCTTTAAGGGTAGGAAACCATTAATTGATTGGTCTCTATATGTAAATGGATTCAGGAATTTTACAAATAAAGCGTTAACCAAGGATCCCTTGCAGGCAGCCAATCCTGGTGAGATTGGAAAATATAAGACTCCAGAACATTTCTGCCCCCCTCCCCTTTTTGGGTCCTCTCTCTGAACCCAGACCAGCGTACCCCATGTACCCCAGTCTCATGATCCCTGGGATCCAGTGTTTCCATAAAGCTGTTTTTTGGACAGATGCCCACTTGCTATTCCTTGCTACTCATGTTATGCTCCGAAGTGAGCCCCCTTGGATATTGATGGGGCAGAAAAGTCAAGAATCAGTCGCTTTGGGGGTGGCCATGATATTCCTTGTCACTATACTATATTTTTGTGCAGTGCTCTCTCTGGTTTTGGTTTACATCCCTGGTTCTTGCAAGATTATGGCAGCAAATCGTACTTCTTGGTTACACCTTTCCACTTTGGCCTTGGCACCATAACTCTGGATTCTGTACAGATTTTGGATTTTCTGTCCAGTTGTTTGTTTCTCCTTCTTGTCTAGTTGGTTCCATCACTCCAGCAGACTGTGGGACCTTGTCTTATTTGAGAGAACAACATAGGAATATGAAAACAGCCCCACTGGATCAGGCCAAAGTCCCTCTAGTCCAGCTTCCTGTATCACATTGGCCCACCTGGTGCCTTAGGAAGCACACTAGACAACCAGAGATCTGCATCTTGGTGCCCTCCCCGACATCTGGCATTCTGAGGTAGCCTACTTTCAAAATAAGAACATGGCACATAACGGTCATGCACATAACCATCAATCCCTGGTGAGATTGGAAAATAAAAAACTCCAGGAAATTTCTGGGCCCCTTTTTTTGCTCCTGGGTCATGGCTGGTAACCCATAATGGACTTTTCCTCCAGAAATTTGTCCAATCCCCTCTTAAAGGCATCTTGGCCAAATGCCATCACCAAATCAGGTGGCAAGGAGTTTCACAGACTAATCGGGAAGAGCCTGATTATGACTCTCTTTCTTGTTCCCTCTATTCCAGAACTGAGATTTAAAGTGTACATTTCAAATTCAGATCTGAGATAATTCAAGGCCATTCAGACAAAGTAAAAATAATAATTTGCTTTGCTGTTTTTGATTAGGGTCTGGATTATTTGGACATCACAAATTATTGTTGCATGATTAAGCACAGCGTAAGGCAGTTGCTATTCATAGTTTCCGACTGCCGTCACAGCTCCTTCCAGAACCATTCTTTGGCTAATCCACACACACACACACACACCCACCCTCTGAGATTGCCTAGAAGTGTCTTCTCGTCCTGGCCACTATCTGACCCCTGCACATCAATGACAATCTACTGCTGTCTGTTGTGATATAAATACCGCCACATGTTCCATAGGGCTCTGTGGATGCAATGTAGATGCAAAACTGTGGACGCAATAGGATGATACTAACCAGTTGAAATCAGGGAAAAGCAATCATGCGCTTTCTAAACACCAACAGTAGCATGAACTGGATGAAGGAAGAGTTTATATAATGGACACTTTTAATGAAGGCTGTATGTGGAAGGCTAATGTAAGGCAAAAGATGCTGGCTTCAGTGGCATAGCTAGAGGGGGTGCAAGCACTATGTTGTGCAGGTGTTTGAATGCCAGGATTTTCAGATGCATGTATGTGAGTGTTTTAAGGATGTACATATGCCAGTTTGATGTGCTTGATGCAAGAGTCACCAACGTGATCCCAAGTTACGTTGGCCTCAAAGTGTGCAGATGTCTCCACTCTTTTCTATAGGTGGTGGTTTTGGTTTTTTGTGATGACTTTGGCCCTGCCTTTTGGACAAATCCGTTCCCAGATTTAATGGTTTCTTTAAAGATACTTATAAAATACTAGCAAAAAGCATACCCACATTGCGGGAGTAACATTTCCCCATACGACATCCCCCCACGGTGCATCAAGACCCCTTGCACATCAAGACACCATGCGCATCAAGACACCATGTGCAACTTCCCCCCATGCACAACTTTCCCCCATGTGCAACTCAGTGATGGGCTTCAAATAAATTAAGAACCGGTTCTCTGCCCATCTGGCAGCCACTTTTAAATGGCTATTTTTAAACTTTATATGTCCTATCTCTTGTTAACAACCGGTTCTATAGAGTAGGTGCGAACCTGCTGGAGCCCACCACTGGTGCAATTTCCCCCCATGAGCAACTTTCCCCCCATGCACAACTTCTCCCCATGTGCAACCAAAGGGATGCTGGAATCTTGGAACAATTGTGAGAATTTGTACATCTCAAGGCAGAGGTATCACTAGAGTTTGCATCACCAGGTGCAAGGGGCCAGTACATCATCACCCCTATGATGGACCTTCTCCTGAAGTGGGGACACCTTAGGTGGAGGGTATGGTGATGCACCATTGCTTCACCTCCACTGGTTTTTTTTAAGAATGTGAATTTCAGTGTAGTTTGTTTCATTGCATTCTGCATTAATTTACACATCAGTTGATATATAACATGATTGTATTACTTGAAAATATAAAGATTTTACAAATTTTGGCAAGTAGTGGAGTCACCACCCTATGCATGTCACTTGGTGCAGCCTGCACCCTTCTTGTGACACCATGGTTCCTGGGGAGACCAAAATAATACGAAATAAATACCGAAATAAATATTTCCCAAGCTTTCAAACATGTGGCTTGAGCTGCTGGTATTTAACTGCTTTATCTCAGGCATTTAGCTTTATTAAAGAAAGTAAACAGTAAGTATTAAGGCACATGGAAAACCTCTGAGCTATCCAATATAGAGCAGTTCATAAGACTGGAACTCAACTGACTTATTTTAATGAGGAATTTCTGAACTATTTTAATGGTAATGAAGGCCATCTTGCAGCACAGTCCTGAACAGATCTACCCAAATGTCCCACTGAATTCAATGAAATTTACTCCCAAGTAAGCATGGATAGGATTGCAGCATTAGGACACTGTTGAGTACAACATTATAAATACCAAAGCTCATTATAGAAGAGATGATGATTTTGAATGCTGAGATAGTATCTTGAGAATACAGTGGTACCTCTCATAACGAGCGTTTCACATAACAATTATAAATTTCCAAGAAATCTTGCTTCACATAACAAGTTCCGCTTCACTTGACAAGCAAATGTGCTATGGGTACGCGTGCTATGCAGCCTTGGCATAGGCTCTTTAAAAAGGCTGCTAGCCAGTGCTGCTGCCTCTAACTGCCCCCAAATTGGGGGCAGTTGCCTGGGGGTGCCACAGGCATCTGCCCCTCACTGCGCCCAAGCGCTCCCACCAGCCACCTTGAACCACCAGCAGCAGCCCAGTTAAGCCTCCCAGGAAAGTGTCTTTGATTGCAGCCTCCTAACCATGTCTACCCAGAAGTAAGCCCCATTGTGTTAAATGGGGCTTACTCCCAGGAAAGTGTCTTTAGGATTGCAGCCTAAGTAGACTTCATAGGATCATGCACACTGAATGCTTGTTTTGAATTCAATTCCAGTGTTTTGTCATCATTTTTACATCCAGTTAATATTTTTATATGAATATTTTGGGGGTTGTGGAACCAATTGTCTCAGTTTCCATTGTTTCCTATGGAAAAATCTGCTTCACTTAAAGAGCGTTTCGCTTAAAAAGCATGCCTTTAGAACGAATTAAGCTCTTTATGTGAGGCACCACTGTACTCCTTTTCTGCAGATCTGCAATGGGATTGGGGGAAAAATGCAATTATCACTTCCGTATTGTAACATGCTTGTATAGTGTATTGCGGTGAATGGGCCTGTAAGTAGGTTTTGTATAATCTGACAATGTGATGGTAGATCAAAACTCTCTCTCCAGCTCTTGGAATGCCACAGGTAGCAGAATTAGGGACACACTTAGAGGGACAGTCAGGAGGAGACAACCAAAGCTCTTTAAATTAGACCAAGAGAATGAGGTGGCATCAGGGATTGCTGGAGCTCTGACCATGAACCACTCAGATCTGTGAATGGGTGTCCCATGGGTGAGTCACTGAACTGCAGATGAGCGCATACTCGACAGTGCAGCATCTAGGGACAGCCACGTCCCTCCCCAGACAGGTGCAGCAGTGATTCTGCCGACCCACACTCTGGGTAACCATTGGTGCTCTAAACAGGAAGGATTTATAGGTTCGGGTTGGCTGAGCGCCTGGGCATACTCTTTTCAGCCTCCTGGCCCAACCCCAGCAGAACAAGAAAACTAGTGGTCCAACATTCAGTAAGGGCAAAATCCAGAGTAACTACAGGGAGTCTGTGGGTGGGTTAAGGGCTGTGGGTGGCGCAAGTGGTTACGACACTGTGCCTATTAACCAGAAGGCCAGGGTTCGAGACTGGGGTCCCCACAAGACAGGGTGAGCTCCTGTCCTTAGCCCAGCTCTGTGACTTGTATCAGCTCTGCCTTTCCATTGGTCTATTTCAGTGGCGTGGAGAGGGGGGTTTTGCTGCTTGGGTAACAGCATATCCTCCATATCAAATCTACCCAGGCCTTCGTGTTTCTCATGTGGCGTCAAGCACGATACCATAGTCTTTCAAGACTGATGGATGCCAAGTTATGGGGAGTCCTTGCTCTGGTGTAAGAACAACTTACTCTGGATTCCCATATGAATTTCCCATAGGTTTTCACTAGGTGATGCAGTAACTACAGGTTCAAGTAAAGTCTCTTACATGCTTCCGTAGTTACTCTGGATTTGGGGTAAATTAGAATCAAACATGGTAGAACTTATTCTATCCTCCAAGTTTGCCAGAGAAGAACCTTACTGTCCAATTAATAGGAGACATCTTTTTAGTCAATTGAAAGGGCCTCTTTTAAGCAATTAATCTCCCAAAACCCTCAATTTAATCCAACAAACTCCACCATGACTGAGGACCACCACTCCACCACTGAGGACCCACACTGAGGACCCACCACTGAGGACCCCAATGTTCAGGTCTCAGCAAGTGTAGATCCAGTGCTTCCAGGGGAGGTCCAATCCATGTATTGGATCTTAGAAAACTGGACATTGGATTCCATCGGAGAGTATTGGTTGCTTGTTCACATTCCTCCTTTGCCTGTGGGTTGCAGGCCAGGTCACACCTCCTGGAGAGGCAAGGTGGTATTGGGCAAGGCAAGGTGGTACTGCCTGGAGGTGGTACTGTCAGATTATTAGATCAGAAGCAAACTGGACCCTGATATGTAAAGTTGCCTAGCAGGACACCAAACCCCAGCTCATATAAGAACAATTATCATGCACTGTTGTGAGCCTGCTGGCATATTACTTAGCATGTCCGCCTGTCTCTTTTTCAGATGAGAGGACATTGGGAGTGTTAAGCAGCTCAGAGGCCAGGAGCCGCATACCTCGCCAAGGACAAGGGACAGCCTCATTCCCCTCCGTGAAGGATCGCTCCGCTCAATATCTCTCTCGGGCAGCTGTTGCTGCCGCTCACGCCGAGGGCCTGCCAGACCGAGTAAGTGTCTCATGCTTTGCATTGCTCCCATTTTTCTGAGTTCCAGAAGTATTCCAGGCATGTCGTTCTCCTGCAAATGGCGGTCATGCTGGGGAGAATGTTTTATGCTATTTGGGACTTTGATTGTCCCTGTTAGGTAGAATGCAGACTCATTCATCTGAATGGCTGGGAAACCATTCAAAACGTTCAAATGAGCCAAGGGTTCAGATTCAGTGGTGTAGCTAAAGGGGGTGCAACACACTAGGTTTTGCAGGGAATCCTCAATGCAGTTTGCGAGCTGCCCATCCCCTATGGAGGCTCTCTAGGTGATGGGAGCTAAACATAGGAGAATGCAGGATGGACTACATGGATACCAATACCTCCATTTGGCTTCCACTGCCCAAAAACCTCCAAAGGGCTTGTGCACTGTGGTGAAGCTCCCTGCAAAACTTACCCCCAAATCCAGAGTAACTACAGGATCACATAAGAGACTTTATGTGTACCCATAGTTACTGCACCACCTAGTGAAAACCTATGGGAAATTCATATTGGAATCCAGAGTAAGTTGTTCGTACACCGGAGCAAGGACACCCCATAGTTACTCTGGATTTTGCCCTTAATGCTTTACACCCCCTCTAGCTATGCCATTGTTCCAATTTAAAGTGTGTAGGGTTCGTTTGGGTACATGTGGGATACAACATACATCAGCTTTAATTTACAGTAATCAACTATCTTCAAAGAATCTTAGTAATTACCACTTGGAGAAGGTCCAAAGAATTCCCTACAGGTGACGCCTGACCAAACCTATTAGACAACCTGCTACTTTTGAGAACTACAATTTCCAGAATTCCACAGAAAGACAAATGATGGTTTAACCAGTGCAATCTCATGCATGTCTACTTTGATGTAATTCCCACTGAGTTTAATGGGGCTTACTCCCAGGAAAGTGTTCTTAGGGTTGTAGCGTAAGTCTGTAGCATGGCTATGCCTACCATGAAATTGAAAAACCAGCACAAAATGAAACGAGCTTATAGAATTGTAATTGTACACATAATAACATTCAGTTTCATTTTTACATATATGGGGTATATGAATCTATAACTATAGAGTTACATATGTATGGCTATATATACAACACTTTTGTTTTTCTATGTTTCATCCAGAATTTCATACACAAGATCCCTTTAAATTCTCTTGATAATCAGAAAAGCAAAGAAGGTAGGAGATGCTACAAACCTGTGTGATGGTCTAACATAGTTTCTGCAGCCGCTTGCATGATTTAAGAGCGGGCAGCTCATGAAGGCTTCGTGCCTGACACTGACCTTCAAAACAATGTTGTGTTTAAAACTGTACTAACCCCGAAATGCTTGGAATGCAGAAAGATATTGAAAGTTGGAGAACTTTGCAGTTTGATCTACATCAACATTTTTCTTCTTGCAACCTACTGACCTAAATACTGACCTTCATGGTTTTCACCTTTGTGATGTTACTTCCACCTTATGGGTTAAGTGGCTCTGTTTCTAGGGCCATGGTACGTAGTAATAATTTCGTCTGTCCCTATTTCCAGTATGGGATACTAATGGAAACAGAATTCTTTTGGGACAGATTTGATACAACATTCATGGGGGGGGGGGGAATCTTCTGCTACTTTGAGTGTTCCTCCAAGTGGTCCTCAAAACTCTCTCCATCTACACTCTCAATTCTAGTAGTCCGTAACACTTCTTGTTTCAACCTGTGCTGGGCCACCGGTTCATGTGCTGGGCCACCGGTTCATGCACTCTGCACTGTGTGCATGGCAGGTGGGCTACCCCAACGCCCACAATATGGAAGAACCCCAAGGGTCAGCTTCAGTTGGAAGTGGCCACAAGTCCAGTGCCTTCAGCTGCAGTTTGGGTGGACCCCAAGACCATTTTTGTTTCCAGAACATTCCTTGTTATGTCACCAGGTGACTCCCTAAAGACCCAACCAGTTAGGAAAGGGACCACAAAGGGCAGTTTGCTGGTGATCTTCTGAAACCTGGAATGGGCCCTGCACAGGGGAAAGCCATTCCCCTGCAATTCCCAGAGTAATGATTTTCAACTAGTGCTGCAAATGGTCCACAGGTGTGCCATGAAAGTTTACCAAATTTACCATATTTACTCAAATCTAATGCTCACCTTTTCAGCTGAATTTAGTCTCCAAAACCAGAGTGCTCATTAGATTCAATGGTGCATTCTATATATATTAGTGTGCCATGAGATGGAAAAGATACTTATATCGGCTTGTTCAAGAGGACAAATGCTCAATCATAGAATGACAGAATCACTGGGTTGGAAGGGTCCTAATAGGTCATCTATTATTCTAGTATGCTCCATTTATTTATTTATTTATTTATTTATTTATTTATTTATTTATTTATTTATTTATTTATTTATTTAAATTGATTTGTATCCCGCCTTTCCTCATCTACAAGAGGGAGCCCAAGGCGGCTAACAACAGAATAAAACACCATTAAAATTATCATAAATAAAGATTAAAACATAATTAAAATACAATTAAAATACAATTAAATTTTAAAAACTAGGAACAATTAAAACAGACTAAAAAATTGTTAAGAGCAGTAAAAAGTAAAACAATAAATTAAAAAATTTAATAAAACAAAAATTCCATTATTCTATTATGTGTAGAATGTTCTATTTAATATTTTTAATTATGTTTTAATGTGAGCTGCCTTGAGTCGGTCTACAACCCGAGAAAGGTGGGATACAAATTTTTTAAATAAATTCAAAAATAATAAATCTTATCCAAACCCCTACCTAGAGCAGGTAGCACCACCGAGAGCATCTCCGACAGGTGCTTGTCAAGCCACTGCTTGAAGAACCCAGCGAAGGAGAGTCCAACACATTCCTCGGCAATCTGTTCCACTCCACCACTTCCCTTGGCAATCTATTCCAGTACCAAATGGCCCTCACCATCAGGAATTTTTTTTCCTGAATTTCAAAAGTATATGGAGCACAAAGTTCTCCATCCACGCACCTTCTGATCAGTCAGTGTTACAACACCACCTCTTATCAGCTGTGATGTGGTACCAAGACAGGAAATGTCCTACGGCTTTTCCAAGCAGGGGTAGTTGGCATCTGATGCCGTCAATAAAATTAGATGCCATTGTTGCTTTCTAAAAATGGAAATACAACAACTCTTCAATTCACAAATGTTATGTGTTTTACACATAGAAATTCATAAATGTTATATGTTATGCAAATAGAAATTAGAGACGGAAATAACTGTTAAGTGCTTGGGTTGCGTGTGTTCTGAAGCATCTTGCTGTGATGAGAGATTTCTTAACATCCTTAAATCAAAAACTTGCAGTAGTGAGATGGGAATGTTTGCAGTGGTGTGATGCGCAGTGCATTTCCGATGAACTGAAGGGGTGCGCCTCGATTAACCAAAATTGCTGCATGAGTGTGGTGTTTCTCACTAACTTGGGAGAGGCCGTGTTTGGACTGACTTTTTAAAAACTGTTTCCTTAAAGATGGCAGAGGCACAGAATGGAAACTCACCAAAAGCCAACCCCAAGAAGGCAGACGAGGACTTGCCTCCACCCCCTTCTCCTCCTCCTTCTTCCCAGGATTCTGTCTCAGCCCCAGTTTTGGTTATTGGGAACCAGGATCCCAACCCATTGCCTCTTCCTCCTCCAAAGGAATCCTTCTCCAAGTTCTACCAACAGCGTCAAGTAAATGAGTTGAAGCGCCTGTACCGACACATGCACCCTGAGCTGCGGAAAAATTTGGAAGAGGCCGTGACAGAGGATCTGGCAGAGATGCTGAGCGCTGAGGACCCCAACGTTCAGGTCTCAGCAAGTGTAGATCCAGTGCTTCCAGGGGAGGTCCAATCCATGCGTTGGATCTTTGAAAACTGGACATTGGATTCCATCGGAGAGCATCAAGCCCCCAAGAAGCTTGCTGAAGAGGAAGAGATCCCAAGTGGAGATGTGAAGAACAGATCCATGAAGTTTGAAAGCCATCCAGCTAATGGCAAGGGGGTGTCTGCTTTGACTGGGGTGTCAGAGAAAGAAACCAAAGGGGATGTGCACACAGCTCGGTGGTTATTTGAGACCCAGCCGCTTGACTCTTTGAACAAAATGTACTTGGATGAGACGGATTTGCAAGAGGCTGTACTCAAAGAGCCTGTGCAAAAAGGGGACGTGAAAGGGGCTACCCAGCTATTTGAGACTCACTCCTTAGATACTTTGGGTCGGTGCAGCTCCGTAGAGGAACAAAATATTCTACAGCTGAAATCGGAAATCCAAGAGCTGAAGGGCGACGTCAAGAAAACAATCAAACTGTTCCAAACCGAGCCCCTCTGTGCGATCAGAGACCAAACAGGAAACATCCATGAGATCAAGTCCATCTGCAGGGAAGAAATACAGAGCAATGCTGTGAAGACGGCCCGCTGGCTCTTTGAAACCCAGCCCCTGGACACCATCAACAAGGACATGTCCAAAGTGCAAGTCATCCGAGGCATATCACTCGAGGAAGTGGCCAAGGGGAACGTCAGCGGAGCCAGGTGGATGTTTGAAACCCAGCCCCTTGATGCCATTAAAGAAATTAACGTGGAGCAAACTGATTTCCAAGCTTCTCCAGATCTTATCCAGGGTGCTGATGTCAGTAAGCAATGCCTGCTTTTTGAGACTCAGCCTCTTGACACGCTGAAAGGTGAAGCCCCCGATAGCATCCCGGCCAAAGAAGAAGTCATCAAGGGAGATGTCAAATCCACCCTTTGGTTGTTTGAAACCCAACCAATGGAAACGCTGAAGGATAATTTTGAAGTGGGGCATCTAAAGAAAGTGGAGCTTTCGGAAGAGGAGAAAGGGGCAGTGAAGCAAAGGAGGCATGTCTTTGAGAACTGCCCAGTGGGAAGCACCGCCAAAGCACCCTCTGCGGACTTCTTGGCCACCAACAAAGAGGTAGAAAAAGGTGATGTCAAAGCCTTCAAGAGCCTCTTCGAGACACTTCCTCTTGATAGCATCAGGCAAGTGAGCACGGAAGCAGTTGTCCAGGAAGGAGAGCAGATCATACCCGGGAACATCAAAGCCAATCCATTCCTGTCTGAGTCAGCACCGTTATATGCCATCAAGGACCACTTTGGCAATTACCACAAGGTCACTTCTGTGAGCAGGGAAGAGGTAATGGGTGGAGACGTCAAGAACTGCAAGTGGATGTTTGAAACCAAGCCATTGGATGAGTTTGATGAGAGTATCCAAAAAGTGGACCTGATCAGGGGCATCACCAAGCAGGAGGTGATGGCTGGGGACGTTAAGGCAGCCAAGTGGCTCTTTGAAACGCAACCTGTCGATGTCATCCACAGTCAAATGAACCAAACAGAACAGAAAGGAGTAGAGCCTCAAGGGGGTGATGTCAAGACTTGCCGGTGGTTGTTCGAGACACATCCGATTGATGCCTTGTATGAAAAAGATGAGAAGAAGCAGGACAGAGAAGAAGTTGTGCCACAAGCTGATGTGAAATCGTGCACATGGATGTTTGAAACACAGCCCTTGGACTCCCTGAAAGGTCAGGAAGAGCAATATCTGAAGGTCAGCAAAGCCTTCTGCGAAGATGAATTACAAGGAGTCAATGTGAAAACCGTCAGTCACCTGTTTGAGACAGAACCACTAGTCAATAATGTCTCCAATGATGCTGATTTGAAAAAAATAATCAGGTGTTCCAGCCACGTTGAGATACAATCTGGAGAAGTATCAAGAGTGAAAGAATTTTTTGAAGCCAAACCCTTAGATTCAGCTGGGAAATCAAGCACGACAAGGAAGGAAATGGATATCCCAGCAGATGAGAACATTGAACCAGGGGCTGTGCATAAGTTTACCTGGCTTTTTGAGAATTGCCCCATGGATACCTTAAAAAGCAGTCCAGAGGGCATTCAAGAGGTACCCCTGGAGAAGGATATTCAAGGCGGAGATGTTGGAAGCAAAAGGTTTGTCTTTGAAACCTACTCCTTGGGGCAGATCCACGACCAAGAGAATGAGATGCAAATCACGAAGATTCAGGAGGCAACTGTGAGCAAAGTCAGCGTTAAGTCTTGCACGATGTTGTTTGAGACCCAGCCTCTGTACGCCATCCAGGACAAAGAGGGAGCGTACCATGAAGTTACATCAGTGAAGAAAGAAGAACTCATGAAAGGGGACGTGAAAGGGGCCCGGTGGCAGTTTGAAACGAAACCCTTGGATCAGATCAAGAAAGAGGAAGAGGTTTTTGTGATCAGGGCTGTCACCCAAGAGGATTTTAAGAAGGGTGATGTCCAAGCCGCCAGGTGGAGGTTTGAAACAGAGCCCCTCGACTCCATTGCTGATGAAAAGAGGCCTGTCTTGAGGACCGTTGATGACGTGCAGAGGGGAGAAGTCCAGTCCAACAAGCAACTCTTTGAATCTGAGCAATTGGGGCAGAAAAAGTATGTGCGCATGGTTAGTGTCAGTGATGTCCAGCAAGGGGATGTGAGAACATCCACATGGCTCTTTGAGAACCAGCCCATTGACTCGCTCAAAGGAGAGCCTGAAAGCACCTCCAGCCTGACCACAGTACAAAGAGAGGACATCCATAAAGGAGACGTTAAACGTTGCACCTGGCTGTTTGAGACTCAGCCCATCGACAGCCTCAAAGACCCAGAGGAGTCTGCCAGCACTGAGCCCTCGGAGGTACTTCCTCAGGCTAACGTCAAGAGCACCACGTGGTTGTTTGAGAGCACCCCGCTGGATAAACTCAGTGCTTCCAAGCACCACGCAGAAGCCGAAATGAGAGAGAAAACCACACGAGATACGTTGGAAGTTCTTTTCGCCCAACACCTGATCCAGAACAATGGTATCCTGATTGAAGCTCATGATACTGGCAGTGCTAACATGGCCAAATATCAACTTAGCACTCAAGGAATGCCTGAAATCCAAAAGGAGGAGATGATAGGATGCAACCTGCAAATGATCTTGCTGCAGATGCTTCGGAGGACCAATGTGGAGGCCCAGGGGGTGTTGGTGGAGGAGGAGAAAAATGGGAATATCAAGATCAGTCCCGTCCAGTTGTTGGATCCTGGCACAGCTGGGAAAAGTGGAGAGGACATAAGGGGTGATGTGGCAAGGACTCTCCAAAGCCTTCTTCATGAAGATGGTTCCAACAAGAAAGGAATCATTGTGCAGGAGATGGAGACCGGATTGGCACGAGTGACCATCTATTCGCTTCTTCATTGTGTTGCTCAACAGCAGGAATGTGTTAAGGGTGATATCAGGTCCACCATTGGAAACCTAATGGCTTCTTCTCAAGAACAAAAGGCCGCAGCAACCATCAGGCGTGAGGACAACGAGAGAGGCAATGTCCAGTTATACACGAGTTGCATCGAGAAAGGCGACCTCGACTACCTAAAGAACCTCCAGAGGGAATCAGAGATTGAATCTCTTGTTTCTTCCCAAGCTAAAGAGGAACCACTAAAAACTGTGCAAGGGGTCCAGGTATCTGCCCAGCTGCAGGAGGAAATTGTGCCCACATCGGCAGATGTGGTGTTAGGGAGTAGCAATGGGGCTAAGCAACTATGTGAAGGTAAAGAAAGGGAGGATGTGCATGCAAATCACTTGGGTACTCCTGGGCACTCACTTGTGCAATACCAGCCCTCGGTGACCACAAAAAAAAATGTTGTTTTGGGGGATGTTAATTTGCCTGTCCAGTCCATGCAAAAGGTGCAGAGTGGGAGTGATAGGGCCGTGAAAGCAGAACTGATTCGGGGAGGTGGAGAGGAGGGAATGGCTTGCACCAAAATGAAAGCTCCAAAGGATGAGATGGATGGGACCATCCACTGTTCTCCAGCCAGGGAAATCAGCCAGGCCACAGCCCAGCCCCAAAAGCAGGTCCTCGAGAGTGATCTCCAAGCCGCAATGCAAGATCTGAGGTTAGCCACAGCAGAGGCCAAAAGTCTCCAGTATCAAGTTCAAAACAAGCTGCAAAGGACTTCTGAAGAGATTCCTCTCCATGCCAAGCAGCCCCAACCAGCAAATATTCAGTCCGTGACCCCCAAGGAGGGCTGTGTAACTACCAAGGAGCAGCAACAACAGCAAGCGAGCAGCGTGGCCATCATTAGAGTGCAAGAGATGTCCACGTCTCAGAAGAGCCTGGCGTCCTGTACAAAGGTCAGTGCTTCTGAGGAAGGCCAGAGAGGGGTGCTGCCACTTGCAGCCTGCCAGGACTGTCCAACTGGGCCTAGTGCAGATGTTAGCATTAAGGATGGCCTTTACACTGCCACGCCAGTGAGATCCTATGTAAACCCATTTATTGAATCTGATTACCAAGAGCACTCCGTTCCAGAAGAACGAGAGCAGGACGCTATAATCAGAGGGGATGTAAAGACAGCTATCCAAGCCCTGCAGAGCGCGGCCACAGAACAGCGGCCGGTAGAAAAAGAGGATGTTGTCCGTGGCAATTTAAAAGCCACGCTTGAGTCCCTGGAAAAATCTAACATTAATGTCTCCAAGGGAGATTTTAAAGCGGCCATGATATACCGAAATGCAGGGCAGTCCTATTCCAGTTGTAAAAAGAAAAATCAGGTTCAGTCTGTTTGTAACCAGGAAGGTGTAGCAGCTTCAAGCTCACAAGCCATTAATGACTTTCCTCCTCCTCCTCCAGCTTCAGTGATGAGCACCGAACGCCACTCACCCTCAACCAAACTGGGAGACGTTGACGCCGTAGGGAGCCCCCCACCCATGCAACCTCAGGTTCCTAAGACCGATTCTCCTGCCCCTGTCCATACAGGTGATCAGAGGACTTTAAAGAAGCCACAACTTCCCCCCAAACCAGAAGTTATTGCCCCACCCAGGAAGAAACCTGCTCCACCTCCAAAACCAGATTTCCTTTTACAGGATGCACTGTCTCGTCCTGCTAGTGGCAGCATAACTCCATCTGGAAAATCAGTTCCTCCTGTGTCTTCCAAACATCCAGATGTCCATGAGCAGAACATACCCAAAATACCACCTATAAACCAAACAAGGCCATCTGGTGGGATTGAGGTATGGGAGCAACCCACATGTGGACTGGATTCACCAGGGTACCATGCAGCATCTCCACCATTGGTGACAACTATGGAAGAAAGTATGAGTTCAGGAGGAAAGGCAATAAAAGATATTGTCGAAACTCCTCTGAAGGCAAATGAAGAAAAATATAAGGGAAAGAAGGAAGAGCAGAGCACCTTGGATGTATCTGACCAGAGGACTGCAAGGGAGGAAATTAAAAATGGTTTACTTGGCTGCAAAGAGGAGATCCATCACCCAACAGAAGAAATTAAAGGATTTCTGGAGTCGAGCCAACCAGGAAATGGATGCGCACTGCCTGCTAGACAAATCTCCTCCTTGCCTCTTGGGTGCCAAACGGATGTCATTAACCCGGAAGGTCAGAGAAAGCCGTATCTCTCTGCAAAGT
This sequence comes from Cryptoblepharus egeriae, assembly GCA_030015325.1. Taxonomy (NCBI): domain Eukaryota; kingdom Metazoa; phylum Chordata; class Lepidosauria; order Squamata; family Scincidae; genus Cryptoblepharus; species Cryptoblepharus egeriae. The sequence continues at coordinate 5,262,006 of JAREYC010000004.1, read as the reverse complement.
GTCACGCTAATATTTTGAGGAAAGGAGCAGTCACAACACATGGTTCATCATCAAACACTGGAAGCATCGGCGCACCTGGAGTCTCTGATCCAAAGGATCACCAGCAAGCAAGAGTAGAACATGGGATTTCAGAAGCAGCCATTTCAGTATCTTCTTCTGTACAATCACAACAGTTAATTAAGGGGCATCAATTTGTAAACAGCAGGGGTTTAGGAGATACCAAAACGAAGACGGAGGATGAAAAGCAGGCGGTGGTCATGCGGGAAAAATTTGGCCGAGAAACCGAAGACGAGCGTCGCAAAAGGCTTTCTGTCCACAAGGAGGAGATCATGAAAGGCAACGTCAAAGGGGCCATGGAGATATTTGAGAACTTCCGAAAGCAGGAGGAGCTCCAAGAGATCCTGACCCGAGTTAAGGAGTTTGAGGAGGAGACCGCCAAAGTGGACGTGAAGGCCCTGAGAAGTTTGTTTGAGAATGTCCCCGAATGGATGGTGCGTCACAAGACCAATGAAATGAAGCAGCCCAAGATAGAGAAGGCCGAGCAGATGAAAGAACTGAAGGAAGACGCGGACAGCGTTTCCTCGGTGGAATTGGCTTTTGAAGATCTGGAAAGAGCCAGCACCGAGATCATTCACTTGAAGGAGCAAACGCTGAGGAGGCTGATGGACATCGAAGAGGCCATCAGGAAAGCTCTGTCGTCCATTTCTAATCTGAAATCTGAATCGGACATCGCTGGCCTCTCGGGACTTATCAAGGAGTCTCTTGAGAATCCAGAGAGTGTTGTAGCTTCCAACAGCACCCCAAAGATCAACACTGGGTCCTCCAAAGCAAAACAAGAGAGAGCAATCCAGAGCTCATCATGGGGTGATGAAAAGGTGGCAGAGATGCCCAAGACAGAGCTAGAAATTCCATGTATCATTCAGCCTCGGGCAAGTTCTCCTTCCTACATCTCCATTCAGTCTGCTGCACGAAAGTCTGCAGAATCACCCAAAATGGTGCACTCCTCCTCATCAAATTACACCGACCTGGCCGTGGATAGAGACACATTCACTCGGGATATTTTTAGTTCCTTGCCCAGGAAATCAGTGAGGTCCGATGGCTTTGACCTCTGCGAAGATGAACCCGATCGCATCCAGATGAAAAAAGGAGCAAGTCTGATCAAACAACAGCGCTGCAGTCCCGAACAATTCCAACACCAGGTTAGCAGCAATACAGACAAAGAACAGGATGCAGCCCAAAGCTTGATCCGAGGAGGTGTATCTGCTACCAAAGCTTCCTTGAATGCTTTAAGCCCATCAAATCCAAGACGGCAGAAAAGCATACTAGAACTTCAAACCAGCCATGATGGATCCAAGCTCTATGGGGCTACCAGAACTGTGACGGAGGAGTATGAGGAGGTGGATGAGTTTGGAAATAAAATTATCACTTCATCGACGACCGTCACCAAACAGTCAGAGACCCATACCTCCACCACTTGTGAGATGGGTTCCTGCCCTACCAGGTATGAGGTGACTGCCTCTCCGATCCTTCGTAGATATCTAAACAGTCCAGCAGAACATTTCCACTCCAACGGTGGACTCCAGGAATCAGGGGTTGTGTTCGTCACTTTTGGCAACTCCAAGCCAGCTAAGAACCAGTAGGTGTTTCTTGAAAGACAACAACTGTGGCCGTGATCAACAAATAAGTCAAGCTTGGCGTTAAACTGGATTAAGCCAGCTGATTTTAAAGTTATTTTAATCACCTGTATCTGGCATTCATGATTCAAAAATAAATATGTATTATGCAGAAAAAAACACCAAGCCTTGAAAAATATTTGGAATTCTTTTATGGACAAGTCATAAGTTCTTGAAGACGACACTACAGATTTACAAAGGGATTGTAAACGGTGGGACCTGATGAAAGAAAAGGAGAAAATAAAAAAGGAGTGGGATGCTCTTCAAGAGTTTTCTCTGTGTATTAGGATCTGGATCTGTTTCCAACCATGGACACTCTGATACTCAACCAGGCCAAAAATTAGTATCAAAACACAATATATATGGATAATGCAGTAATTTTCCATCTCAACGTTTCCATCTCTTCTTGCTATGGATAGACACCTCCCTTGTTCTGCTGTCTTGGACTGACCTATTCATGCAAACCAAAGAAACCGGTTTCTTCTTTACTCCTATGAATATATCCATGGATGGAGTAGAAATAGTTTCTCATTCTCTCAGTAGTGATCAGGTCACCATCCACCAGTATTGAATGTCAGGGAGGAGATATTTAGCCCTAAACACATTTAGTAAGGCCTACAGGCTAAAGGAAAGTAGTTAAACCATAATTTCAAGGACCCTGTCATTGCCCCACCACAAAGCAAATAAGGATAATCTAGATCCAATGCAGATAGATATGAGATACACTGATGCTTTCTTCTCCCCTCCATTTTATTTTGGAATTATAATTTATTATTCATTGTGAACAAGTATTTGATTTGAGACTCCTTGCTTTCTTAAACGTTCAGTGTGTAAATCAATTATGGAACCATGTAAAGCAATTTTATTATGAACTTTTGTACATTCTCAAGTGAACATTTTAGATACTGTTGATGTTTTTTGTTGTTTTTTTAACTTGCATTCTAAAGGTAAAGTTGACTTTGGAAAAAAAAATAGTTTGACGTGATTTGATTTTCATTCTGTTTCGTGCTGACCCTCCGATTCCTTGAAAATCAAAAATGAAAAAACAAATAAATTTCACAAATGAGCCAGCTGAGGGCACATCTATAGGGGGGAATTGCCTGATTTATAGGGGAAAACCAGGGCCAACCACACCTTCCTCCAACCCTTGGACAATCTCTATAGAACTCTCAGTTCTAGCCCACCCAAGTCACCCTATTCCCTTTATTGGTGCAAATGTGTGATGGAGACCATGGCATTAAACAAGATTGCATCGTCTCCCGCTGCACCCAAGGGTGTTTCAAGTTATTGTCAGTTGGTGGGGAGGGGGTATGTGTGTTTCAGACGGTAACACTCTCCATGCACTACACTACACTCTCAAACAGCCTTATGGTTAGTCACATATTGCACTACGTAAACTAATTTGTGAACTACTCTTGTTGAAAAGCAGTATATAGGTTTTCTTAACTGCAATGATGGAGTTTTCAGTATATAGTTTTCTTAACTATAATATAAAGTTTGTAGGAAGGTTATTTTTGTGGAGTGAAGCAGAACTAACCCCCAAATCCAGAGTAACTACGGGAGCACATAAGAGACTTACGTCCACCCGTAGTTACTGCACTACCTAGTGAAAACCTATGGGAAATTCATATTGGAATCCAGAGTAAGTTGTTCTTACACCGGAGCAAGGACTCCCCGTAGTTACTCTGAATTTTGCCTTGAGGGTCTTACATTCTCTTTAACCAGTAAAAAGGGGGGTGGGATGGAGAACACCACAGATGGAAGAAAGCGAAACAGGAGGAACAATTTTCTCTCTTCACATTCAGTCCAGTGCGGGTACCACTGCAATTATTTTATTTGATGCTTCTGATCACTATCCTGGTATCAATCTATCACAAGGCTTATGATCAATAACAAGATGAAATATATCAATATAAAAATAGTCGTCAGTGTTTGACTGACATCTAATATCACCTGTTGCTCTCTGGAAGTTACAGCTGAACTCAAGCCGTGGAATGGAACCACAGTATTCTAGGACGGCCAGATCTACATGTTCCACATAAGGAGCACATCTGCTGTTGTTTCACTTGCCATAAGTGGCTCACTGAGGCATTAGGAAATGTTCACAACACAAATTATGAGGTTATTATTGACATTGTGATGGCGACAAGAGTAAGTGGATTCTCTTTGGAATCAGATTTTAAGTTTCCAGTTGCCACCACTTGCCTGACCTTAATAAAGGAGCACCGCACTTTAAAAAATAAATATTCTGGCATTTGGATCATCCATTCACCGCTGAAATACATAGATGGGACAGAGTTTTTTGATAACATATGTTGCCAAGTTTTATATCTGCTTCATGCCTAGGATCAGAAAACTATCCGTCTGCAAATGTGGGATGCTTATTTGTGGGGAAGCATTCCCATGATGTGGATTCCCCATCTTCAGTCGGAATGATACAATAGGGAAACTGGTTTACAGTTTTTGGGAGATGGAGTAAACTTTAAAGACCACTCTAGATATTTCTGGAGCCAGGACTTAGAATCCCCAGAATATTCTTGAGTTTAAAAAGAAGCGCAAGATTGGAGTCCCTGTGATTGAAGATAAATTAAAGATGTCAAATGGCACAACTAATTAAAAAATCAGAAAATTGACTCATAAGAGTGCAGTAGAACCATAGGAAAATTGGGCTGGAAGCAGTGGCACCTCTACGGGGGGCTAGGAGGACTCTGGGTACTTCCCTTAGGGGGGTGACATACTGGGGTGACCCAAATCACTATAATCATTTGGAATAACATCAAGTCACATACGATGGAATGTGCCACAAAATTGGGTGCTTTCATTTTCCCATAGAGCTCAATGCATATTTTTGATTTTTAGTATTTTGGCCATAACATTTGATAGGAAGGAGATATTTCAAAAATGATTCGTGCATTGGATTCTGCTCTTCAATACGAGTCCAACGATATATGACGTGATGGGGTACTGCACACCTTTGCAAAGTTCCAAAATGAAACCAAAATGGAGGGCAATGAAGCCCTTTTGGAGGATACCGAGACAGAAGTCTTGAAGAAGTCCTTAGTACAGAACCAAGAATACCTTGGTATATACAGAGCCTTGGATATGTTTAATACTTGCACATCAAGAGTTCCTTCACACCAATAAAATCATTTAGCACATCTGCACCGGTTTTCATCATAAAAACTGCCTTGTTGGACCAAAATCCAGAATAAGGCTTGAACCCAAACCCAACCACTGAACACATCAGCTAGTTGCTTCCTTGTTGTTTCAGGCTGGAGCGACAGAAAAGTGCGCATTATGTTCCAAGTCTGTCTATTCTGCAGAGCGCATGGTCATCCAGAATGTTCCTCTGCACCGCGCATGTTTCTGCTGTCAGAGCTGTGGACGGAAGCTGAGGTGAGCAATTAGGCTAGAGAAAAATGGTAGGATGGCAGTTGCAGTAGAGTAGCAAGAGGGACTGCAAGGCACTAAATTTTGCAAGGCTCCAAGTGGCCCTTCCTCGGATCCAGGTGTATGTACACATCCTTTTGCTCCCCTACCTGGAATGGCTTTTATGAGGGGCCCCTTGCATGTCACAGTGAGGCTCCCTGCAGAACGTAGTGCTTTGCACCCCTCCAACTATGCCACTGGGTAGTTACATCCCAAAATGTTGATCTGGCCTCCAACATCAAGTAGAAGTTTTTCCCCCCACAAGGGATTGTCTCCCGTTCATCAGAGGTAAAATGGGCACATACTCAGAAATAGAAGGGGGCTACATCCTCCTTCCATTTGGGGACCCCAGTGTTTGTGGTGGAGGTCAGGGTGTGTCAGCTGTTTCCCAGATTACAGCTCCATGGTGGGAAAAACAAAAGTGAATGAACTTTGCCAGTTCTTATCTACATCATAACCTGATAAGTGGTATATGGATATATGTATAGGTGCTCTTTTTCCATATCACACAACAACAGAACCAGGGGACATCCACCAAAATTGAATGTTGGGAAAGTGAGGACAGACAATGAAATACTTCTTTGCCCAATGTGTAATTAGCCTGTGGAACTCCTTGCCACAGGATATGGTGATGGTAACTGGCTTAGATGTTTTTAAAAGGGGCCTAGACAGAGTTCTATGATAAGTTATAAACCATGATGATAAATTATAAACCATACCCACATGATGGATATGTGCAACTTTCTGGCTTTAGAAGTAGGCTACCTCAGATGCATGGGGGTGGCACATGGGTGCAGGTATCTTGTTGTCTTCTATATTCCAGAATCATCTGGTGGGTCAATGTGAGATAAGGGAAGCTGGACTACATGGGACTTTGGCCCTGATCCAGATTCTTATGATCTCATGCCCTTTTATTCCTTGCTAAAGATTGTACTGGTAGAACAAAAAAGTCATCAACAAAATAGATTATTCAGGACACAATGTTGCAGAATCGTGCTGATTTAACTGTACAACTGGCTATAAATACTGATAACAATGTTCTCAATGTTTTCTCCCCGTGTGTGTGTTTGTTGCAGCTTGTTCAACTACGCAACCTTCCGTGGTGCGTTCTATTGCAAAGTCCACTGTAGCCTACTTGCTGATGCTACAGTACGGATCCAGGGGAAAAACTCCCCAGACAAACAGAACTACCAGATACAGCTGCCCGCAGCACCACTGCCAAGTTCAGAATCCGAAACTAAAACTAGAAATAATAAGACAGCAAATATTCTGATGAGAGAGAAAGTGCAACCAATGCTTTCTCGTTTCCAGATCCAAACTGATCTAAGATTGCATAATCCAACAAAGCAATTGACCAACAACTTGGCCACACAAACTAAATTTGGACTCAGTTGCCCCTTTTTAAAGGAAGCCGCTAAGGCTGATGCTGGCCAAACGTTCAACACAACCAGCAAGAAGTGGTTTGGAGATACGATATTGATTCTGCACAACCAAAGCAGGTACGCTGAGAGTACTCGGAAGGAATCAATAGCAGAAACTGTTTCACTGGAAAAGAGTCAATTGCCTGGACTCCTGTTTCCAAAGAAAGGGGAGCATGTTTCACACTGGGTTAAAACAGTGGGTGGGAGCAGAGATGGGGGGTTGCAGAAAAAGAGAGTGTCGTTCATAGATAGAAGCATCCAAGGGGTTCAGCCAAGAAAACAAGGTCTTACTGTGGCTGAAAGGACCGCAACGTTTGAACGGGATGTGCTGCGATCATCAAGATTACCTTTAACATCAGTTGTAGTGGAGCCTTCATCTCTTGGATCCCATCCTTCCTCCTCCAGAATCTCAAAAGCAACTAATTTTTTAGGCTCCAGAGTTGCTGTGCCTGATACTTCAGGTCTTACAAAGGTTTCCTCTGAGATCAGTGAGCCCAGCAAGACTTCCTCCAGTGAAGATTATGGAAGAAGCAAAAATCCGAATTTCCAAAGAGCAGCACCACTTCTGAGGTTGCCTCGGTTGGCACCAGACAACGGACAGAAGAAGCAGCTTCCAGAAGATGGCAAGAGTGACGCATTTATCACTCCATGCCTTGCTACTGATCAAGCCTTTCAGGATCCTGAGCCAGAAAGCAAACCGGGCTCTTCAGTGGCCAGAATAGAAGATGATCAATCAGTAACTAGCTTGCAATCAGCTTGCTTGGAAAATATCAACGTTCTACCAAGAAGTTGCCTACAGGGCACCACCATGATCTGCAACACAATAGCACCTGCTAATGGAAACCCAAAACTGGATGGATCGTCTGTAAGAGTTGCAACCACAAATGGTGAAGCACCACAAAAGGCCGACAATGGAAACAATATTGAGCTGGTGTCCCAGAAAGATACTTTTGGAGAGACTGTTCTCCAAGCTTCTGAACCTCAGATCAGAGAGCCTGAACCACTCTGTCAGGGACCCTCTTTTATCAACCATGCGACAGAAAATCTGGGTGCAGAATTTCCCAGTCGTAAGGGTGCCACTGTACAGGCAGTTCAACATAAAAATGCTATAGGTGATTCTGCCAGTAAGTCCCCATTAAAGAGAGAATCAAACCCTTTTGGCTCCACCATTCAAGGTGGGACACCCAAGCAGGAACCAGCAAAGCTCAAGAAAGCCCCCAAGATTCAGTCCGCTTTAATCACGTTGTTTGGAAATTCTCTGGATAAAAGGAAAAATCCAAAGGTGCAGCCGGGAAAAAAAGTCACAGATCCTATAAAGCCGGGAGCATCCAAGAAAGAGGGAACCTCCGTTGCCGATACTCAAACTGGGGATTCAGAAACAAGTTTGCAAGACTTGGAGAATTTGGAAACACGATCAAGAGAAGGGGAAGGGCAGAAAGAGAGGTGCCTGTCCTTGCAGATAGGATAATGAATAGGATAATGCAGATGGATCCATGCTAAATGATTCAGAGCAGATCAGTGGCATAGCTAAAGGGGGTCAAAGCTCTAGTTTTTTAGGGAGTCTCACCACAGAATGCAAGGGGCCACTTACTTTCAGAGCCATTCCAGGCAGTTGGAGCAAACTGGAGATGAACTGGGCTAATCTGGCCAGTTTGAAAGACCAATGAATAAAACAAAAGCATCAAAATGTTTCTGTATTAAATATTCCAAGACATTCAATTTCAATATCAAACATCTTTATTGGCATAAAACTCAGACATAAAACATCCTGTAATGTAAAGCTTGAAGATGTCTAGTATTTAGCCTTGGATTCATGATGTTTTATGTCAATCTGAGTTTTATGCCAGTTAAAGGGGGTTGAAACCCAAAAAGAGGTCAATGACCCCCAAAATGTAGGACATCCAGAAAAAATGACAAAATAAAAGCGTAAAACACTCATATACTGTATATGCTTTCATGTGCTTAATTTAAACACTAAATTACTTATTTATTAAATTTAAATCAATTACATATAATTTATTAAATCAGATTTATTAATTACAGGAAGGTTACTTGCTGCCCAATGAAAGAGGACAATGAAGATTTTTTTCCAGGAGACAAGGCTAAAGTCCAGGACATGTCCTGGAAAAACAGGACATATGGTCACCCCAACCTGCAAATACTTATTCGTTTGTTTCCAAAAATATTGGCTCCATTTTGTTCCACCACCACCCCGTCTTGAATGACTTCAGGGGAGCGGCCCCTTGAGGCGCCCTCCAAGACTGACTTCTCCACTCCCTCTAGCTATGCCACTGGCCTGGAGCTTCCTGCACCAAAGCTCCTTATAGATTCCACCCAAAGAGGTGCTGCGGGAGGCAGAGTTCAGGAAGGGCTCAGATCCTAGCAGAGAAAATTTAGTAATCAAAGCCTTGCCATAAGGCTTCTCGAAACCCATCACTTTGTAGGGAGAAAGCCAACATGTTCCCTATCATGTTCAATGCATGTTTAATGTGCTTCCAGTGATTTTGCACATGCCGAGTCCGTTTTGTAACAAGTCCAGCACCTACACATAGAGCTCTATCAAAACTTTTTTTCCTTCCAAGTTCTGGGATCAAAGTACTTGGAAGCAGCATAGATAATGTGCATAATGTGCAGCAGCACAGATAAGTCTGTGGCTAGGAATGGCAATAAAACCAGTAGTGCTGGTAGAGATCAGGCCTCAACCCACAGCCTGTTTTCGCCTATTGATTTCTTTGCTGTCAGTGTGATCCTGCCTGAACTCTAATAGAGCAGTGATGTTCAACGTGGTACTGGAATTGTGCCACCAACCAACGTGGCACACCAACAAGGTACTGGAATTGTCAAGGCGCACAATAATTGATAGCGCACTGCCAGCAGGCCCTACCCCAAACTCGGCAGCGCACCTGTAGACCCTTTACAGCCACATAGCAGCATACATTTGTGGCCACATAGTGACTGAAAATCAGCGGGGTAGAGGCTACATACCCTCCATGGGTTCTAATATTTCCTTTCCCCCTGCTTTTAAATGGAAAAAAGGATAACCAGGTCATTCTGAACAATTCAAAAGATCAACACACACCAATCCAGATCTGCTCACCAGATGTGCTCATAAAAACTTGGGTATGTTCCTCGCTCAGCCCTTGCTACTCTTTCAGGCAATCATAAATGAAACAGTTATTAACCATATTACCTAAATTATTACTAGTCTCTACGCTCAGGGTGACCAGATGTTATAACCAAAAAAGAAAAGCCCCCCCCCCCCCAAATGTAGGATACCTAATTAAGTGTTTTTATGGATTGTTTGTAAGCCGCCTTGAGTCCCTCCGGGAGAAAGTCAGGGTAGAAATAAAGTTTATTATTACTATTATTATACCTAATAAAAATGTAAGACATGACAGATTAAAAGGTAAAAACTCTCAAAAAAATTCCACTCAGGTGTTTAATTGAACACTATATTACTTACCGGTACTATTAGATTTAAAACTATTAAATATAATTTATTAATTACAAGAAGGCTACACGCTGCCTGCTCATAAGGAAAAGGAGAAGAATGAAGTTTTTTCCAGGACAGAAGGTAAAAAAAGAGGACAAGTCATGGAATAAAGAGGACTTATGGTGACCCAAACTACACTGCTTTAGCATCTTTTTGTACTTTGAAATGCTGCCTTTTTCAGTGAAGATCTGGCTAAATTCTTTAGTATCCTTAAATACATTTTGACATTTTCCTTTGCTGTTTGAGATTTGGGCTGATATCCTAAGCACACTTAACTGGAAGTAAGACCCATTGAACTTATTGGGGCTTACTTCTGAGTAAACATGGTAGCATTGCACCCTTGGTTGGTTTGTCTGAATCTACAGGTAACTGTAACAGCTCCTGCCCTCACCTATTTCAATTAGAAAACACCCAATGGGACCACCAGACAGAGCAATGATGGTGACCTATGACATGTGTCAAGGTGACACGCCATGACATTTTGGGTGACATGACACCATTTCTCCAACACTTAATGACAAATGTTGAACTCTTATTTTTGTAATTATTTGATGTTTATATAATACATAGTGCCGCATTTGAATATACTGGATTTTGTAAAAAAGTTAATGCATTATAAATACAGTGGCGCCTTCATGTAACAAATGCCTCATGTAAAGAATGTTTCACGTAACAAACAAAAACTTCTCTAGGATTCTGCTTCATGTAACAAACTGTGCTTCAAGTAACAAACAAACCTGTTGGCAGTTGGGGCAGACGCGCTGGCCGGCAGCCCTTTTAAAAAGCATCAGGGCTGCCTAGCGCACCTGCCCATAGTTGAAAGCAATACTTCCATGCTGTTCCTCCTGTGGCCGGAGGGAGAGAAGAGCAGTGGAGAAGAGGAAGCAGCTCAGGGCTGGCCAGAAGGGAGCAGGGGAAAGGGAGGCTCAGGATGGAGAGAAGGAGAAAGTGGGGAGACACTTTGAAGGTGTCTTGGATTGCAGCCTCCTAACCATGTCTACCCAGAAGCAAGCCCCATTGTTAAATGGGGCTTACTCCCAGGAAAGTGTCTTTAGAACTACAGCCTTTCATAGGACCATGCACATTGAATGCATATTTTGAATTCAATCCCAGTGTTTTGTCATCATTTTTACATCCAGTTAATATTTTTATATGAATATTTTTGGGATTCTGGAACCAATCATCTGAGTTTCCATTGTTTCCTATGGGAAAATCCGCTTCACGTAAAGAACATTTCACATAACAAACATGCCTCCAGAATGAATTAAATTTGTCACGTGAGGCGCCACTGTAATTGTTTCTCTTTTGTTCAGGGGTGATGGTGAGCATCAAGTTAGGCATTTTCCAGTTTTTGACAGGCTGAACCCAAAATGTTTTCCAACACTAACTGGACTAATCTCTTCAATACTTTTTCCTCCTTATCATCAGTATTACTCCTAAGATCTGGAGAGGCGCGTAGAAAAAAGAATTCTCTTTTTTACTGGAGAGGGTTCTCTCTTCCATTTTCAAGACTAGCACTTAGTGCAATGAAAACTTGTAATGATACCCATGATTATATTAAGGTTTGAAAAAAAAACATCAACAGTCATGATCTCTAAAATAAAATAATTGATTATATTTTTCTTTCACACTTTCTCCAATTTATGGGTTGTTCTCCTCCTCCCTCCGCTCCACAAACAATTTTATTCTCACAACAATTCTGTGAAGCAACCTAAGCTGATCCTACAATCCAGACTCACTACGGGAGCACGTAAGAGACACTTACGTCGACATAGTTACGGCACCACCTAGTGAAAACCTATGGGAAATTCATATTGCAATCCAGAGTAAATTGTTCTTGCACCAGAGCAAGGACTCGACTCCCCATAGTTACTCTGGATTGAGCCCTGAGATTGACTGAGATTTTGAGGTCTACCCAGTGTGTGTCCAGTACTTGAACCGCAACACCACTCTGAGGCTGCAGTCCTAACCCATGGTTATTCTGGCACAAGTCCTGTGCTGGCCTGGGAGTGTAAGGTACTTTTGTGCCAAGGTACTTTTGTGCCACTACTTGTGGAGTTAGGTCAGTGCGCAGTCATGTGCCAGCCCCCCCCCCCCCACACACACACATCACCACAGGATCAGGGAATGGGTGAGTCATGCTGCCTTACATTGATTTAGATGCAGGCAGAGATACTATAGGATTTCAGGCAGGCAGGGGTTGGACAGGCAGGAGTTGGACTAGATGACCTATGAGATCCCTTCCGACTCTATGATTAGGATTTTGTCCTGAAGCTCTCATAATACCTACTGTGCCCATCCAGGTGGTGACTGGATTCAAGGCCCATAATTTGCAAGAATAAGGCTGCAATCCTATACACACTTTCCTGAGAGTGGGTCTTTCTTGAATACAAAAGGACTTACTTCTGAGTAGACACATTTAGGATTGCACTGTAAGTGGAAATCTATAATCCTCACCTAAGATCACACTTTTAATTGGATGACCTTCTCATCCCTTATTCTGGAAAACCATAAAAGGCTGTCGGCTCTAATACCCTGTTTAATGTTTAATACCCTGCGTAAGTGTCTCCTTACCCAACATTTTCTCATTACAAGACGCCCCAAATCCACAAATTGGAGACAGCAAGCAACTTAGCAGCTCCCAAATGTTTCTTCTCTTGCTTTGCAAAACCCATAATTAGCATTGCTCAATGGAAAGGAAATTACGTTCTCTCTACCCATGGCGCACCCCCCAAAAAAGTTCTCTTTTCCTCCTCTTCACCTTTGCCAAAAATAATACTCCAACAGGATTAAAAAAATTCAAATGTTCAAAATTTTCAACCCTGAAGAACTAGTAAATAAAAAGATATGGTGGAGCAAGCAACCAGCTTACTTCACGTACAGACATGCTAAGAGCACATGTTTCGTACCAGTGTCCACATCCACAGGTGCACATCCAAGTGCTTTACAACTGGGCACTCTTTCTTTCTTTCTTTCTTTCTTTCTTTCTTTATTCATTTATTCATTCATTCATTCATTCATTTTTATTGTGTTTGTATGCTAATTGGGTGAGCCCAAATTAATGGAGCTCAGCAAACCTATAAGGGACAACAATTGCAGCGGCCACAACAACGAAAATGTTTTTTGACTTCACAGTCCCAGGTGATCCTGGGGAAGTGTTGCATGTTCAGAATCTTGCCCTTCTGGACTGCCAGAATTCATCATGTTATTACATACAGTATTTATGTTATGTGTTAGCTACAGGTGTGTAGATGAGAGCACACGGGTTCTCCGTGAGGGTGTCTCCCTCAACGGCAGTGGCATACCTAGAGGGGGTGCAAAGCACTAAGTTCTGCAGAGAGAACGGGCTGGATCGCTCGAACCGGATGTTCCCTTGGGCCCACCACTACCGATCCGGCAGCACAGGGCTGGCCAGAAAACCCGGCGTGCCGTTTCAGCACACACTACGCGTGCACTGACCTCGGCGCATGCGCAATGCATCTCTTCCATCTGGAGGAGACGCACTGCATGAGCACCAGCGTTGGCATATGTGCAGTGTGCAGGGGTTGGGGCCCGACCCTCGCCCCGCCCACCCGCACCCACAGCGTGCTGGGGTGGGTGGTGTGCCCTCTCTGCCCCCTAACCCCGGCCCCACTCTCTGACCCCGGCCCCTGACCCGGACTGGCCCCGCCTTCCGGGGAACCGGTTGTTGGGCCAGGCCGGGCCCACCACTGCCCTACACCTTCACTGGTGTAGACCTTTCTTGGCATAACTTTCTTGATCTACGCCAGTGGTTTTCAACCTTTTGTATCTCATAACACACTGATAAGGCACTAAAATTGTCGAGGCACACCATCAGCTTTTTAGCCATTGAAAAGGCACACCATGCTACTGGTAGGGGGTTCAAATCCTGCCAATTGCCCTGCTTCCCAAATTCCTGTGCCACACGTGCAGACCATTCATGGCACATCAGTGTGCCATGACACACTTTACAATCACTGATCAACACCGACCTCTATATGTCAGAGAAAAGGGCTAGTGCTTTCTTTATCTTTCCTGCAAGTGATGCCACTTACAAGGTATGAATATTCTGATTTAAAATATGGATGTTCTAAAATGGCTGGGAAATAATGGGAAATAAAGCCCAGATCAAATAAAGTTTTGCCTAGACTTTCTGGGCTGTATATTTGCTTCTAATGCAGATGTGGGGAAGGGTATTCAAGAGAGCCAACTTTATGTAAGAGACTATGAACACAATCCTAACCATGTCTACTCAAACGTAAGCCCCATTGTGTTCAATGGGTCTTACTCCCAGGAAAGTGTCTTTAGGATTGCAGCCTACGGATCAAGAGTGATGTCAAGAGTTAACGGCTCGCTGAGTCTTCCAAAAAAAGCTTTCTCCATCCATCACTTCTGGGGGGGGGGGGCAGTCCAAGGAGATTTGCTGCTGCCCCCCTAAAACTTTGTCATCTTGGCTGCTTCTCTAATCTGGCCGTCTTCTTTTTCTTCTATAGGGCCCTTTTCAAAGCTACTGGAAACAGTCTTGATGGACCTAACAAGAAAGAAATATTGTTAAGACTGTGCTTCTCAATACCCTAGTACAGATGACAGATTCCTTGTCATCTGTTTTCTGCAGACTGGTGGCATAGCTAGAGGGGGTGGAGCAGGGAGCCTTGCAGGGAGTCTTGCAGGGAGCCCCACCCCTTCAGATCCAATACATGCAGTGGGAGCAAACTTTTGCTCATGGCTTAACTTTTGACAAAAGATAGAAAAGGTACTCAAAAATAGTTACGCTCTCTGGAAAGCGAAGATAGTTGGAGCACACATACAGGTGTCCCTCATTATCCACTAGGGTTCCATGCCAGTGGATAAAAAAACAGTGGAAAATAGATTTAACTTCCAAGATTCTTGCTCCTGAATTGCTCCTAATGGAATATGGTTGCAGCGGTTTGATTCTGAAGATTAGCTATTATAACCAAAAACGTGTTAAATAAAAAAAGTTTTAAAATAAAAAGTGCATCCCTTTACAACTATTTAAAAACAGCTTTTCTTACTGTTGTAGAGAGGCAGTCAACAATCAGAAATGCAAAGAACCCCCTACTTTTGCCTAGCTCTTCTGAAGAATGGAATGATTGCTTGCATGACAACAGTAGAAAAGCAGTTTTTAAAACTGATTGCAGTGGCCATTCATGTTGAATCAAATCTGTGCATAAAATTTGTGTATAACAAGATAGTATAACAGGAAAGTAGTATGGAAAATAGACACTGCTGCTCTGAGCTTTAAAAAAAGATTCTCTGCTGCAACTGACCCCTGTCTTGATGAAGGCTTGAGTGTGTCATCCTGAAGATCTTTGTCTCGTGTCTCGGGAAGGAAGAAACAGAGGATTCCCCCAATGAGTGCTGTGATTCCCAACAGCACCATGGGAATAGCGGGGTGAAACTTATCCAAGAGACCCACCAGTGGGGAGAGAATGCCGGCTATTCTGGCTGACATGGAACACAACCCCAAACCGGTTTGCCTGGTGGAGGAAGCAAAACAAAGAACAGAGGTTAGGTCACTATGAAGTCAGGGACGTGCAGTGGGTTTCCCCACTGGAGTCCTTGTGTAAAGGCGCACAAGCGCTCACAACCCACATCCATGTTCTGCCCTTTGATGAAACCATCCAGGAATTGCTCAAAAGAATAAGCTCAACTTTCCAGCAGGGTTTGCATCAGCCAGTGTGGAGGCCCATGACGAACCCCCATGACGAACCTCCTGAATCACTGATGCGCCACATGATGAGCCACTGAGCATGGCAGTGGCCCAGGTGGTGTGCAGGGTGATGCACCTTTGCCCGACCCCTTCTGGCTTTTTTGGCAATATGCTTTGATAGAAAAAGGAATAATCCTAAGCCTGTCTACTCAGAAGTAAGTCCCATTTTATTCTATGGGACTTACTCCCAGGAAAGCAGGATTGCAGCCTTAAAAATATTTTAATATGGCTTGTTTCATTGTGTTCGGCATGAAATTATGCATCAAATGATATATAACATGATCATTGATATCCTTCAGTCTCGAAAGACTATGGTATCGTGCTCAGAAACGGAGGTATATATATAACATGATATATAACATGATAGTATTATTCAAAACTACTAAGATTTTTAAAATTTTAAAATTACACACACACCCCATGCACATAACCCCATTGGCACCCCTAGTGATGCCACTTCCTAACCTCTTGTGCTGTTAAAATGTAGGATGATCCTCACCTGACAACTGTGGGAAACACCTCTGCGGAAAACACATAACTGGTTGAGAAAGAGGCAGCCAGTGCGGACTTCCCCAAGACAGCCAACACCGTCACAACCACAGGGTAATCTGGGCAAAGACAGATAACAAGGTCTGAAGTTACAGGAAGATCACCAAGTTGCCAAATGTGGGGGGACCTCCTTTTGGAAGACTCTCTGCAGTTTTGCAAGTAGGAGTTGCTCAGGGATCCAGAGAATACTGCTTGGGGGTGCAAAAAAAGAGAATATTTGCTAGGGAAACACTACTTGGGGGTACAAAATAAGATAATATTCAAAGGTGCAAAATAAGAGGAAATCACCATGGGTGGATCAAATGTGCAGGTACAGACCTGTCAAATCAGAAACGGTTTGAGGATTTCAGCAACCCATGGGATGAGCCAGAGGCCCAGCGCTACCAGGATCATCCCCTGAAAGGGCTCTGCTTGCCTGAACATGCCCTTGTGTGCTGCGGCTGATACTGTGAATCTGAATAATGTAGCTGATAATATGTGAAACTTGCTGCCTGGAGAGGCTTCCCTGTTCTTTTCCAAGCTGCAAATTTCCAAGCACACTTTGGAAGATCCCTCCTGGGAGAAAAGCTGAATAAAAATTGATTGACTGATTGATTGATTGATTGTTTGATTGATAAATACATAAATAAATAGAGCCAGCTCTGGGTATAATAATGAACCAGCTTCCCCTTTGGGCAGGCCTCTTGATCGATATGGGATCAGTACAGTGGCATAGCTAGAGGGGGTGCAAAGCTCTGAGTTTTACAGGGAGTCTTGCTGCAGCATGCAAAGGGCCCCTTTCCCTCTCCTTTGTAGCCAGGCAAACGCCTCTGTTTTGCTACTTCTGCCTGCAATGGCATGCACGCCGCTCTGAGGCTCCCTGAAAAATTTAGGGCACAATCCAGAGTAACTACAGGAGCGTGCAAGAGACATTACATGTACCTGTAGTTACTGCACCAACTAGTGAAAACTTATGGGAAATTCATATTACAATCCAGAGTAACTTGTTCTTACTCCGGAGCAAGGACTCTCTGTGGTTGCTCTGGATTTCACCCTTAGTGCTTTCCCCTCTAGCTATGCTACTGGAGGAGGACATGCACAGATGATCTACAGGCTTCTGGGTCAAACAGAGTCAAACCAGATGCAAAAATAAATATGGTTGGGGGACTTTGGTGGGGCAAACTAATGGAGTCGCTCATTGCTGGATCTTTATAAACCCAAATACAGCAATCAGGAAACGGTCAGGACAGTTTGGCAGTGGAACAGATTGCCAAGGGGGCGGTGGACTCTCCCTCACTGGGGATCTTCAAGCAGAGGCTTGACAAGCATCTGTCAGATGCTCAAGGAGGATGTCTTGCTACAGGCAAGAGGTTGGACTACGTGACCTCTTCAGTGCCTTCCAACTCTATGATTTGGGGTCTCTAACATTGATCCTTAAACAATTTTTTCCAGTAGCATGGCCAGAGGAGTGATATGGTAAGTATTGTAAGTACTGCAACATACTGTTTAAGTGGCCCCAAAATTGGGGCCGTATGGGGCATCAACACAATTTACTGTTTGGTAAATTTACTCTCGTTCCACTACTGCTTTTTCCCCATTCACATCCTGAGCCCTTCGGCTTACCTTTTAAAACACCCATCACCTTTTCTCGGTCAAGGGTGTGCATTTTCTTTCATGAAGGGATCAGTACCTTGTGGAATGGCAGGGATGAGCGAGCAAAAGACACCTCCCAGGATCAGCCAAGCAGCCTGGCATTTCTTTCTGCCCAGCCACTGGAGGAGGAAGATGCAGGAGAAGCGAGCTGGGATCTCCACCGCTCCAAACACAAGCTGGGTCAGGTAGATGTCCAAGCCAAAGTCCCCTACGTGGAGGCTCACGCCGTAGTACACCAAACTGTCCGCAAACCTGTGAACATACCAAGACACCCATTCATTCATTCTGATATCTAGTCCATTCCACTGCTGGACTTGGGGTTGGGTGAGAAACACAACCATTCATAGGATGCATTGCATGATGCAATTCTCCCTCTATAGGGTTGCCATATGTCCCGACAAACAGGGACAGTCCAGATTTTTGGGAATTATTTTCACATACTGGCAAGAGAGGCAGAGCGTCCTGTCCTGATTTTGTGGAAGAGAATTATGGCAACCCTATCCTTACATCAAACAAATCTGTACAGAATTGTGCATACTTTGCAAATTTACCTGATTCACAAAATCTGCACAATTCACAAAATTCTATTTCTTTTTCTTGGTGAAGACCAATATTTGGATCAGCACAAAGTCACAAAGATTCCTGTGCATTCTGAAAACCATCACTTATAAATGAGTCCCAATTCAACAGTGCTGAAATTCAGATCCATCCTTTTGGCCCTATAGGGCACCCACTGGGCCTTACAACCTCATCTCCTTGGCCTCCTATGACATTCATGGGGCCTTTCAACCTTGCCACCCCCCAGGACACACACTGGGCCTTACGACCTCATCCTGTTGGCCCTCTAGGCATCCATGGAGTCTTACATCCTTGTCTCCTTGTCTACCTAGTACACACACTGGGCCTTACAATCTCGTCCTGTTGGCCCCATATGGCATCCAGTACAGGCGTCCCCCACTTGCTGATGATTTCACCTTTTAGTTGTACCCAATTGTACCCAACTTCGAACACCGTTCAATTGTACCCAGGACTCACTCATTCAACACATGCTCCACTCTTTCAACCTTGCTCTGCTGGCCTAAAAGCTAAAATGGTCTTCCCTGATGTTGATTTGCATGTGATGTGGTGATCAAACTCTTTTTGGCATTTCCTTATGACTTTCGTCAGTAAATCACCATCATTCAAATACATAAGATATTCACTGCCTTTTTCATTACACCATGTATAATTCATAAATATGTATTTAGGCTTTTGCAAATGATATTTAGGCAGCTTTATGCAGATTTGCAGCTATTTAGAGGCCAATGCAGCAGCTACTTCTCAGTAGGGACCCCAAGAGGGACCCCCAGAACCAGCTGCGAGAAAGATTAAAAGGAAACACATCAAGCGGAGAGCGCATGTGCTATGAAGTGCCCATGACTGGGAAAACTTACCAAACCCAGGCCATAATCAAAGTCATTCTCCTAAGATGTGGTTTCTTGAAAAGATCCAGCATGTTTCCAGATTTGGCCTTTTCTTCAGGAGCCAGCTTCACAAGTCGCAGAGCAAGAGAGGGAAAATATCAGCCAGGAACTATAGGGGCCAAACGTCAGAATTTGGGACATGCCAACCTACGTAGGAGACCACCTCATGAGACATCAGCATGGGTCCAGACTGCATGGGGCAGCAGATCTGGGGTACTCTTCACCCCAAAGCCTCCACTTTCAACACCCTCCAACCTAGGGTTGCCATATGTCCCCCAAAACAGGGATAGTCCCGATTTGGGGGGGATTGTGTTCACATACTGGCAAGTATGACAGAGGGTCCTGTCCCAGAAGAGAATTATGGAAACCCTCCAAAGCTCTGCTGATGCAAGCCACTCACTCAAGTCTGCTTGAAATGCACCAAGAATACAGCAGTGGAGCCATTCCTCCAGCAATGAGGAAAAGTGTGCAAGTGGTTGTGTGCTCAGGGACGCTTGGGAAAGGATCCTTGCTGTAGACATTGGGGTGTTAAAAGCTTTCATTTGTGGACATTGAAAAAGTATGTGGCGACTGTCTGATCGAGTCCACTATCACAAGCCAAATGGAGACATGGTTTGCAGACCAGGTGAGAATTATTATCAAAGCCAGGATAGAGTTAGGGAGTTAAGATGGGAAGATCCAGGTTCAAATCCTTCCCCTGCCTTGACTATTGGCCAGTCCCTCACTCTCAGCCTCACCTACCCCACAGGGTTGTTGTGAGGACAGCGCCTTGGGCATTTGATATGGCATAGGAAAGGCAGGGTATAAATTCCTTTAAAAATTGATAATAAAATATACTGCTAGTACTGATATATCTGCTGGTTATACTGCAAGTCGTGACTGACTGTAGGGTGTGATACGCATTCCCTTTTCTAGAGCCATAGAGCCAGTGTTGTCCAATGTGTGGCTCACATGCACACCAGAAGACTGTTACCTTCCCACCGAAGTGGTACCTATTTATCTACTTGAATTTAATGCTTTCAAACTGTGAGGTCGGCAGGAGCTGGGCTAAGGACGGGAGCTTGCCCCATATTGTAAGGAACTGGGTCTCGAACCCTGGCCTGCTGGTTAACAGGCACAGTGTCTGAACCACTTGGGCCACCACGGACTATAACATAATAAATAAGGTATAACAAATAAATAAATGAATGAATAAATAAATAAATAAATAAATAAATGAATGAATGAATGAATGAATGAATAAATAAATAAATAAATAAATAAATAAATAAATAAATAAATTCAAATACTGGAAATACAAAGATGCCAATTCTAGGCTCTCTTTCAAGCACAGACTAAACATATAGATCTAATACACCGTGTGTGTGTGTGTGTGTGTGTGTGTGTGTGTGTGTGTGTGTGCCATATATATATATATGTAATTATATATATATGCCAAAACTTTTCTAAAAATAAATGAGCCACAGAAATACAAGGCTTTGTACCTGATCGAGCAGGTCTTGAGGGATGGTTCGTTTGTTGATGGAAGCTGCCTTCTGCAGAACTTTCTTCGCTTCCTTGACTTTCCCTTTTGTCAGGAGCCATCGAGCAGAATCAGGAAGGACCCTGCAAAGCACAAGAGTTTGTGAAACAAAACAGTAATGAATCAGGATTAATGACCCAAGAAGAGTGGCATCATGCAGTGGCATAGCTAGAAGGGGTGCAAAGCACTAAGTAAACAGGGAGCCTCACCATGGCATGCCAACAGCCCTCCCCTTGGGAGCCATTCCACGTTGCAGGGGTGGGGGGAGCAAAATGGACCCTACAACTGTTTTGTGAACTTTTTCTTGAAAGAAGCAGTATATAAATACTAATCGTAATCATGTTGTGCTTTGATTTTGCCCATCCAGTAAAACTCTTGGAAACTTGAACAATGAATGTCATTGCAAAGTGAGCTTTGAGATCTTGCACACCAAGCAGAACAAAGGCCCGGTTGTGAGATCAGATGCAAAAAATCAACCACAACTCCAGTGCTACTCACCATATGTAAAAAAACAGAGCAAAGGCAGGAGCAGAGCCGACTTTTTGATAGAGCCTCCAGTCGCGGATAGCGTATGCCAGGCCGGCCAAGGCCATCTGCCCGAGGGCATTGCAACAGTGAGTGATGATTTGTGCAAGGGCTCGATAGGAAGCCCCGACCCACTCAGAATCTGAAAGGGTTTGGTTACAGGCTCTTCAGTATGGCAATATCACAGGAACATCATCCAACACATTTTTAAAAATAAACACTTTTCTTTCCTGACTGCATATTTAAAAACCTCAACACAGAGATTTGTGTGATCTAAAACAATCACTGTTCCCCACCGGGCATTGTTCCTCTCAGTGGCATAGCTAAGAGGGGGCTAAAGTGGTCCATTGCCCCAGGTGCCATGTCAGAAAGGGGGCCTTTTTGAGACCGTCAGTGGTCCAGGGAGGCTATGCACATAGAGCTGCCATAATTCTCTTCCTCAAAATTGCAACTGGCCCCTCTGTCCCATTTGCTAGTGTGTGAACACAATCCCCCCCCCCCAAATCAGGATTGTCCCTGTTTTTTGCAACACTTGGCAACCCTATATTTGCAGAAACCAGAAGTTCCTGATTCTATGGGTCAGGAAAGCTGCAGATGGATGTTGCAAAAACTGGAGAAGGAAGTTTCAGAAAAATTCCCCAAAGACATTTCAAGCAAGAATTTCCACACAGATAAATGTGTGGAAACAGACCAGAAAGATCAATTTAATACGCACAACTTAATACGCACAATATGCACAACTTAAAAATAAATATTTTAGAGGAGAGGTTTTTCTTTTTAACAAAAAAGCAGGGATATAACACAATGGTGTAGCTAGAGGGGGTGCAAAGTGCTACGTTTTGTGTGGCATGCAAGTGGCCTCTTCCCCGCTTCTTCTGAGCCGTTCCGCTTGCACGCTGCAGTGAGGCTCCCTGCAAAACTTAGTGCCTTGCACCCCTTTAGCTATGCCACTAATCTGGCTCTTACAGCCCCCAATCAGTTAAATTGAGAGTGGGTTCCCATGGAAAAGGTTGATTGCAATGTCTAAACAAAGGAGTAAAACACAGTGTAAAGTAGTTTTAGGTAAGACAAAGGAGTCTTACTTAAAGCAGCCATGCTGATACTGATCCCAGCAAAGGCAGCACCCACAAGAAACCTTAAGGCAATGTAGAGGTAGAAATGGGGGGCAAAGCCTGCCCCAACGCCAAAGGAGCCCATGATGAGGAGGGTCAGCAGGATAGTCCACCGACTGCCAATCCTGCAGAGGAGAAATAAAAAGCATGGGTCAGTTGAATACCCAACACAACAATCATTAATATTAGAGTAGGTCCTGTACAGGGTGATCATCTCACTGAATTTTTCTGGACTTATCCTCCTTTTTAGCCTTCTATCTGGGTGTCCCCCAAAAGGGCTCCATTTTGAAACCTTACAGTGGTGTGCAGTCCCCCATAATGTCATATGTCCTTAGATTCGTATTGAAGAGGAGAATCCAATGCAAAAACCGGTTTTGAAATATCTCCTTCCTATCAAAAATTATGGCCCAAAAACTAAAAATCAAAAATACGCATTGAGCTCTATGGGAAAATGAAATTGCCCAATATCGCAGCTTTACTCATAAGTAGTCAAACATGCCATTGTCTGCCAGAAAGACCAGGCTGAGAGGAATCCAAGACCTCGTCCGCTTTGGTTTGGGCATCTGGTCACCCTGGTCCAGTAGCATAGCCATAGCCATAGCCATAGCCATACCTATAGCATGGTACCTATAGGAGGCATCGCGATGCACTCTGTAGGTTCTTGTTGTCAGAGCCATTGTGGCAAGGAGTAAAATGTCCACTGTGACAATAGGACATATTCCAGGAATTCTTTTTGGGAGGGGAAACTGCATATGCCTACCCCAGAGTAGTCCCATTCAGGGGAAGCCAGACAATCATCTGAAAATATCCTAGAACTCTAGAAGTTGAAGGAACATTGTAAATTGGAGACGGTGCAAGATCGGAGGGTCTTGCAATGTTGACTTCAAATACAAAGCAAGCATTAATGCAAATTCTTCTCCAGCCTTGAGTTTGATTTGATCTGGATGAGAATTCGACTCCTTTCCTCTCCCATCCAAGAAGACTCATCCCTCCCAAAGTGAAAGTGAACCCGGGAATATAGGTTCCCAAGGTCTGCTGTCCCAGCCACAGCCAAGGGGATTGAACCCAAGACCCTTTGATATGTGTTCCGTCCTTGATTTATGTTCACCCACCCTCCAGAGATGTGCATATCCAGAAAGTGCTTTATGGAAAGTCCTCCACAAGCAGACAGAAGATACACCTGCTCTCAAGGTCCTTCTCTTTACCTGTCGCTCAGCGGGCCGAAGACCAGAGCTCCAACAAGAAGGCCGGCCATGTAAATGGATTGGGAGATGTCCTTCAAATCTTTCTGATCGCAGACCAGGTTAAACTAAAAAAAGAGCGAACAAGGCACTTTCCTTTGAGTTCAGCTCCCAGCAGCACAAAATTACAAGTTTTACATATTAAAAGTTAAAATTTATTTATTAAAAATTTATTTATTTATTAAGAAGAAAAAAGTTTTCTTTTTATTGTCACTGTCTAAACCTATTTCAACCTGTCGTGCTTGCTGAAACTTTTAGGGTTTTGCCTAAGAGACTCTTCCCACTCTGTTGGGAATATGGCCCCACTATTTGGTCAGTCCATAAGGACAGGATCCCAGGCAACAGGGAAATCAAACTTGCCAGTATCTTTGCTTAATATATTAATATTTCATTTAATTCCCCATCAGCAGACAGCAGCGCTCCAGAGAGCAACACTAGGCTTTGGGCACTGGGCCCCATCCATATCCTACACCTTCCAACTACAGTTAACCATGCCCTGTGTCCCCCCCCCCCCCACTATTTAGACTGGATCTCACGTTTCAGACTTTGGAATGAGTCTAGAAGGCAAACGAGGCTTCGAACTTATGGGGCAGCCACTGTAGTAACAACCTCAAGAAGCACATGCTGACGTTAATGGTCTACTCAATTGTGAGTTTTTCAACATGTTTTCACACCACAGTGCCCAGGAGTGGCCAAACCTGCTTATTGTAAGAGACACATATGATAAAATGTGTTTTAAACCAGTAGTAAACTCTCAGTTTATAGCTGGTAAATAAAAATAATAAAACAAATCTTATTTACCTTTTACATGAATTGTGAACATGCAGTTTCTGCAAGCTGCACATTATAGTGCAGGGGTCTCCAAACTTTTGGGCAGGAGGGCCACATCATCTCTCTGACAGTGTGTCGAGGGGCAGAAAACTAATTTACATTTCAAATTTGAATAAATTTACATATAAGAATGTATTGGAGTGGATTACAAGGCTTGCCCAAGGACTGAATAAAGGGGTCTTGAGCTCCACAGTGAAGCTCAGCTCACCGAGGGCTGCATATGGCTCCCGGGCCAGGGTTTGGAGACCCCTGATATAGTGGCATAATTATAGTGGGTATCCAGAGGGCATAGTGGCATAAGTATAGAGCAGTGGTTCTCAATCTTCCTAACACTGTGACCCCTTTATAAGTTCCTCATGTTGTGGGGACCCCCAACCATAAAATTATTTTCGTTGCTGCTTTATAACTGTAACTTTGCTACTATTATTAATCGTACTGTAAATATCCGATATGCAGGATGTATTTTCATTGTTCCAAATGAAATGTGTGTTCTATGCACACATTGAACACAATGGGATTTATTTCAGAGTAGGCATGCATAGGATTGGGCCCTGAGGCTGTCCGTCAGCCCCAGTGCACTTGCAGCTACAGCTGAAGGTCTGGCAAGACCCCCTGCACCAGGGGTCTTTAGACATCCCCCAGGAAAGCTCTAGGTGACCCCCAAAGGGGTCCCGACCCCCACTTTGAGAAACGCTGGTATAGAGTACTGTAGTGGCGTAAGTATAGAGAAAGTACTAGTATAGGGAAAGTACTAAGTTTTGCTAGGATCCTCACAGAAGCCTGCAAAGGGTCTCTCCCCATCTCCTTTGGGTGGAGGGAACATAACAGAGGTTTTGGCTTGGCTTGCTGGCCCCCCAACAGAATAGCTCCATAGGCTGAAGGTCCCTTGTATACTACAGTGAGGCTTCCTGGAAAACTATGTGCTTTGCATCCCCCTCTAGCTATGCCACTAGGTCAAACTGCTGCACACAGGTTGTGAGCCACAGTTTGGCCACCTTTGAAGTATGCACATCACCCAGGCTAAAAAATATAAGGATGTTGATTACGAAATCAATTTAGATTAGACAAATTCAGTTTCAGGTATAGATATGATCAGAGCCAGAAACCCATCTTAAGACCAATTAAATCAGCTTTCACACAAAAATCCTGGAAAACAAGGAACACACCTCGGTAAGCAATGTTGGCTTCTGCTCTTCAGGATACACCCAACCATCTTGGCATTTTTCAGTCTCATTCAGTCCATACTTAATTATGGTTTCTAGATCCTCATCCACGGGAGTATACATAGAACATTCCTGGAACGATCCATCTGGGTTCCTGGGAATGGTTAAATTCCACTGCAGTCCTATGCTTAGATTTGGGTTAATGGCACGGATCCAGCTTGTGTTGCAGAAGTGAGGTGTGGGCGTAGTAATGAAGACTTGACCAAACATATGAAAGGGAGTCAGAAAATTGGGGATGCACATCAGCAGCACCAGCCATTTCTGAAACCTTCCAAAGTCTCCGATCACCTTCAAGACCTCTCCAAACTCGGTCATTCCGAACTCGTCAAGAACTGAGATCGTTGTCACATCTGGGGACTTGAAATTAATGTTTAAACTTAATAAGAGCCAAACCTGCAGTGAATAATTAATCAAGCTTTGTCCTTTGATAATCTTAAGGAACTCATCTTAACCACGGTAGCTGCCAAGTTTGAAATTGCACTTGACCGGGAAAAGTTTATTCCTTACATTTTAATGTAGACTCATAATGATGAGTGTGCATGGATGGTGTGTGCATCATACATGGCTGTGATTTTTGTGTAGGTGGCTGTGCGCACCAGAGTGGTGAGGAATCCTGAGAAAGGGGAGCATTGATGGCCTCTGCTCATTCACTCCATCAAAGAGCCAAAATGTTCTTAAGGCCAGCACGACCTGAAATTTGCAAGGGTGATGCTGAAAATGTGACCTCTCCGTGCAACCTGGCGGGCTCCCAAAATACACACACAGTTTTCTTTTCAAGATCCTGTGAAGTTAGTTCAGCTGAGCAAGACATGCCCTACAATCCAGAGTAACTACGGGAGCACGTAAGAGACATTACGTGCACCCGTAGTTACTGCACCACCAAGTGAAAACCTATGGGAAATTCATTTTGCAATCCAGAGCAAATTGTTCTTACACCGGAGCAAGGACTCCCCGTAGTTACTCTGGATTGCGCCCTGAGAGCCCAATCTTGTGACTTGTCTACTCAGAAGTAAGTCTCATTATTATCAAGGGACCTTACTCCCAGGAAAGTGTGGATAGGACTGCAGCCTGAATGAGATTTTAACTATGGGTGTAAGTCCAGCACCCGAACCAATACATCATAGGTAGATGGACCACTACATCATAAAGTAGATGTGCATCTATCTATCTATCTATCTATCTATCTATCTATCTATCTATCTATCTATCTATCTATCTATCTATCTAATGTTTTTTAACTAAAAAGTTCACAAAGCAGTTTACAACTGCTGGATGCCAGATGCTGAGCAGATACCTCCATTTTTGAGCAAAAAGGACATCCAAAAGTGTCTAGTCTTGGATAACCAGATATATTGGTCAATACTGCACACCTCCCAGATACTTCAAGATTCCCAGATCTTTCTCAACCTGCCACCTCTTTGCATGTTGCAGCCACCCATATGCATTGAAAGTCACATCAGTGTTGCATGGTGTATGTCATCACCCTGATGTAGCACATGTATCCAACATTAATTTTGCAAGGAAACATCTAGGAACTTCCACCCTTCTTGCGATACACAGTATGCTCTGTCGGGAGCGCCATTGGAGCATCACCCCTAGACTCTCACCGTGGTAATGGTGTCCCATATCACAGAAGGCAAAAATCTTCCATGCCCAAAATCCTAAGTTCTGATTTGATTCCCAGTTTAGCACAACCTGTTGTTCTCTTTACTATTCCAGAATTTTCAAACATACCCATTGCAGGCTCCATTAGTCTCAAGGGAAGGAGATGTCATCACAGGTTCGGTGATGCCAGTTGTTGGAGAGCAGTTGGTGGCACCCCCTTGCACCTCCCCAGAGACCACAACCTGTAACAATTCCATGCAAGCTTTGACCAGTACTACTTACTTTGTTCTTGACTTGCTTCCTTCTCTGTAAGAACCATAGGAAGAAGGGTTGGAAGAGGAAAACATGGAGTGGGACGTGGCCAAGAATACAGAAGCCAACTATGGAGGAGGCACAACACACCCTCTTTCATGCCTGTACATGATATTGATCAAAGCAATGTGCCTCGTACATCACGCAAGGTTGCCTCAGTGGTAACTGTGTGGGTTCAACACAGCAGCCGTGGGCTCAGGTTTGCCACCGACAGGTTATGGGCAAGGCAAACCTTTGCATCTGAAAGAGCCTCGTTCTCAACACCCATGTCCTGACCAGCCAGTCTTCAAACTCACCTTCTGCTGGTGAGGTGTGCAGAAGAAAAGTCCCTGATTTTCTGGAGGATGATATTTTATCTTCAAAGAAATGCTTAGTATACACCAGAAGTATCTAAACTTGCTTAACATAAGAGCTCCTTATGATACACGTTGGATATTTGAGAGCTGCTAATTTTAAGAAGTATTAACATTCTTAAATATGGGCACAATCCAGAGTAACTACGTGGAGTCCTTGCTCCAGTGTAAGAACAGTTTGCTCTGGATTGCAATATGAATTTCCCATAGGTTTTCACTAGGTAGTGCAGCAACTATGGGTACACATAGTCTCTTACGTGCTCCCGTAGTTACTCTGGATTGTAGGGTATGTTTACTCACCATGAACATTAAACATACATTTTAATCCAGTGGACACTCACTTTATACCCAGTAAATATCAAGTTTGAAAATATTTTATTTATCTTTTGTATTAATTGTGATGCTAAAATGAGATCAGCCAACATATTTCCACAACGCACACATTATATGTCAAAGAGCCGCGTGTGATTCACATGCCACAGTTTGGCCACCCCAATATACACCATTTAAAAATAATGTTCATAGTACAGTATAGACTGGAATTCTGTGCCTTTTTCTTCACCTCATCCTCAGATATGACGACGCCTTGGATTAATGTGATTCAATTACATTGAGAATTGTGATGTTGTTTGATGGTAATGAATTATGATGTTGTTTGATGACAGTGAAGGACTACTGAATGTCATGCCAATTGTGGAAAAACTGCAGGAAGGAAGGCTTAGATAGAATGCACATGTTGTATATGGTATGGTATGAACTCAGTGACAAGGACAGTCATGTGTCTGGATCCTGATGGCTGGTGACCCCATGGTAGACCTGGATGGAGTGCATCAAGGAGGACATGGAATGCATGAATACCACATTGAAGATACCCTTGATCAATCCAAATGGAGACAGATGTGCCAGCAAGAGGACCCTGACACAAAGTAGGAATAACATGAGGAAGGAGATGCTTTCCCACCATCAGGCAAGAAAGGAAAAGGTCCCACAGAAACCAGCTTGCTTTCCACATGCTTTGCACAACATTTCATTGGAGTCTACGTTTTAAGAAGAACAACTCAGGAGCACAAGTGAATGCATTAAATCTGATTTAAGAGACGGTCCCAAATCACCTCCGAAAGAAAAAAAAAGAGATTTATACCCAAATCCAGAGTAACTACAGGACCACGCAAGAGACTTTCCGTGCACCCCGTAGTTACTGCATCACCTAGTGAAAACCTATGGGAAATTCATATTGGAATCCAGAATAAATTGTTCTTACACCGGAGCAAAGACTCCCCGTAGTTACTCTGGATTTTGCCCTTACAGAGAATCTTTCCAGAAAAAACAGAGAATCTGTTTAATCAGATTAAACAGAAAAAGGAAGTATGCCTGTGAAACAAACGGTTGGAGCACTGATCGCAATCATGGTTGAATCAGTGGCATCTCCACCCTCTATAACAAGCACAACCAGATTCAGTGCAAGATTTAAAATTCTAAATAACAGCAAAGCACTTTTTTCAGGGAGTTTCTGATGCCATTCTGGGTCGAGAGGAAGAAAAACAGAGGCATTTGCCTTGGCTGCCCATGATCTCCATCCTGGATTCCCGTATCTCACCTTCCCTAAAACCTTTCCATGGGAAAGGCAGCTGTGACACTTGAGCCGAACCCACAAGAGAGGACAAGACCTCCAAAATGTCCAAGAAAATTATAGGACATGATGAAATAAAAGCTTAAAACACTCATGTACATATATTGCTTTCATTTGCTTAATTTAAACAATATATTATTCATTACCCAATTTGAAAAAATATAGTTTTAAATTATGTTAAAAAATTTAAAATTATATATAATTTATTATTTAACAAGAAAGCTTCATGCTGCCCACTTACAAGGAAAAGGAGGGCATTGAATTTTTTTCCCCAGGACACAAGGCTAAAATGCAAGACGTCCTGGAAAAATAGGACATATGAACTTGAGCACTTTTGGAGGATAACATTAGGGGAGAACAACTCAATTCAGACCTTCTGCATAGCTCAGGGTGACCATATAGAATGCCATAGCTCAGGGTGACCATATAGAATGCATATAGAATTCCCTCTTCTTTGCAATGGTTAAAGCTACAGGCACTCCGTCCTCCATTCCTTATGGTCACCCTGGCAAAGTTACACCTGGTTCCTGTTCCTTGGTAGTGTTATTAAAATAAGGAGAAGGCAATTCTCACCAGATAACAGTAGGGAACAATTCTGCGGAATACACATAAGTCGTGGAAAGAGAACCGGAAATTATAAATTTCCCAATCATGGCCGACACTGTTATTACCACTGGCAAATCTGCGGAGAAAAATCAGATTTTCTTTTTAAAAGGAGACGCCAAGAGAAAATGGGTTGGTGGGAATCATATTTGTTCACCTGTCTACGAAAAACTGGAATTAATTGTTGAGAAATATTACTAAAGAAAAGTGCATTGAAGAGTCAAACATTTCCTAAGGAATGGATATGTTGAGAGCCAGGATTGTGTAGTAGTTTGGGATTGGACTGAGACTTGGAATATCCAGGCTCCTTGGTGACTCTTGCCCAGTTACTCACCTTCAGCCTCACCTACCTCACAGGGTTGTTGTGAGGACAGCAGGAGGGGAAGGAATTAAAGCTTTGTAAGCTGCCTTGTTGGCATGGAAGTAAATCTTGGTGAGAGTGTTTCGTGATGCGCAGCTGCAAAACAGATGCAAAATTTAATTTTATTGCATGCAGCAATGATAATAATATGGCAATGGGTTTATGTTATGATTTTTACCTAATTGCACTACTTTAAATAACAATGGACTTATGTTACATTTTTATTCCAATATAATAAACTAAATACAGTGGCACTTCACGTAAAGAAAGCCTCATGTAAAGTATGTTTCACGTAACAAACAAAAATTTCTCTAGGATTCTGCTTCACATAAAGAACATGCTTCACATAAAGGACACATTCGTTGGCAGTTGGGGCAGACGCGCTGGCTGGCAGCCTGCTTGAAAAGCGTCAGGGCTGCCTAGCGCACCTGCCCATAGCGAAAGCAACACTTCCATGCTGTCCCTCCTGCGGCCGGAGGGAGAGAAGAGCAGTGGAGAAGAGGGGAGCAGCTCAGGGTAGCCAGAAGGGAGCAGGGGAGAGAGAGGCTCAGGATGGAGAGAAGGAGAAACTGTGGAGAAGGAGAAGGATGGAGACACTTTGACGGTGTCTTGGATTGCAGCCTCCTAACCATGTCTACCCAGAAGCCCCATTGTGTTAAATGGGGCTTACTCCCAGGAAAGTGTCTTTAGGACTGCAGCCTAAGTAGATTTCATAAGATCATGCACACTGAATTCAATCCCACTGTTCTGTCATCATTTTTACATCCGGTTAATATTTTTATATGAATATTTTGGGGATTGTGGAACCAATCGTCTGAGTTTCCATTATTTCCTATGGGAAAATCCGCTTCACGTAAAGAATGTTTCACGTAAAGAACATGCCTCCGGAACGAATTAAATTTGTTACGTGAGGCGCCACTGTAATGAACTATACTTATAATCAAAATTTATTAATGCAAATGTAATGTGCACCATGATTTTGGAGACGAAATCTGGCTGATAAAGTTGGGTATTTGATTCAATGCAGCAAAAATTAATTTGGAGGTTCATTTTAAGTCCTCTAATTTTCCTTTCTCTCCCAGACCAGCAAATGCTTCTCTCAGACTACCAGTATACCCAGTAGAGGGAGCTCCAGTGCAAGCCAGTAGGCAAAGGGAGATGGACAGCATCTTCATTTCATCACAGTGCCTCGCAGCACTCAAAAGTTTATTTTTTAATGATTTTTAATGATGATGTTTTAATTGATTGTATATTGTTTTAATAAAGGGATATAAATAAAGTTAAAAATCAATCATTGAAGCACTGCCCAAAATAGCATTCAAGTACCGTGCAAGTTATTTTCTACAGAGATAGCCAGCACATGGCACAATTTGAACCCGAGTCCACCTGCCCTACAGTTGTATTGGCACTGGGATGACTCCAATCAAACCTTTTGGAATGATGGGGATGAGGAGGCACATGGATCCACGCAGGAGCAAGCAGCAAACTTGGCATCTCTTTCTCCCAAACCACTGGAGCAGGAAGATGCTGGAGAACCAAGCTGGTATCTCAACAGCCCCAAAGATGAGCTGCGTCAGGTCGATGCTCCAGCCAAAACTGCCCATATTAAGGTTTAATCCATGGTATGACCCACTGGAACACTATAGGGCTTACTTTTGAGTAGACATGGTTAGGATTGTGCTCTATGTTTCTGATGAGGCTTGCTGGTAGACCTGATGGCACCACCATCTTCCATCCATGTATTTATGTTTTATAGCACATGGCAAAATTGCTTTGGTCATCATGCACTTTCCAAGAACCCATCAACAACTTGCCGTATTTCATTTAGGATCTTGGAAGGTTCTAAGCTGACCTTTCAAAACCCCTTCTATGGATGGTCTTGTTCAGTGGTGGGATTCAAATAAATTAATAACAGCTTCTATATCCCATTAGCAACTAGTTCTCAGACCAAGGCACTCATTAGCAAAGGGTTCTATAGAAACGATGAGAACCCCCTGAAGCCCACCACTGGTTCTTGTCCCAACAAGACATACGGGGTGCGATGATTACCAATTTAGGCTGGTGCAACACAACCATTTCCTCATTCCTGCTGAATATTCAGCCTAAAAAGACAGAATTATTACATCTCAATTTATTTTTATCTCTTCTTGTTGCATGTTCATGTGCTGGCCTAACTCTCCATGCTGCATGTCCATGTGTTGGCCTAACACTCTCTGCTCCGGAAGCGGTGCAAAAGTGCATTACGTGCACTTTCGTGAAACTCTACGTTAGTACTCTGGAGAACCGTTTTGGTTATGGTGAAATGGGGCAGTGAAATTATTTTAAATACAAGTTAGCCCCCAAAGCTCAAGGTCTTGGAACAAACACAGCCAAACCACCTTGTGGCAATGGACAATTTGTTTTTTATTGATTAAAAATCAGAGAAATACATGCAGTAAAAGATACAAAGTCAAAGAAAAAAAGGCTGAATATTTTACATCTCATTAAAATCTACAGTACACCAAAATTGTGTTGAGGTTCCTGTTATCGGAATACATCATCGTATCAACTAAGAATTTCTTTTTAAAAAAATACCAACTGATTTCTAGGTTCAAGTTCAGAATTTACTAAAAATAAAAACCCTCAACCTATAAGGGTAAAAAAAAAGGTTAGAAATAATTTCTTAAAAAAAAAAAAAGATTGGCACTTTTGAACCTCCAGGACAAAAAATGTTGTCTAGTGCTTTTAGTAGGCCAAGCGAGACAGATTTATGACTACCAAGAGACGTGTGCCTAAAAATCTAAAAGGATCAGAAAAAATATATATATAAGGAAATTTAAACCTCAGTGTGGAACTTTTGTCCGCTAGACCCGGGTTAGGCAGAGGTGGGAGTAAATAGATACTGGAGTAGTTTGGAGCCCTGCTCCAGTTATAAGGGCGTGTTGTGCATGGCATGCGGGCAAAAGTGAAATAATACTGTACCAGAATCATTTGGTCTCCATGGGGAGGGTTTTCTGGACATTCCCCAAGCTACCACCACCCCAGATCTCAAGGATCGGGATCACGTGCACAGAGTTTTCACATTATACAAAGGGCTGGGATTCAAAGCAAGCTCTGTTCAACTTTAGTGACGTAACATCACCGGCTCCAAAGGACTTCTTGCCCGTGTAAGGAGGCAAGAATTTCAGTGTGATCACGATGGAACCTCCGAGGGCCACTCCCAACAACATGGGGATCCCTTGCCCCTGTCAGAGGCACACCAAAAAAAGTATGTCTAAGATGTTCATTCTTGCCCCCCCCCCAATTTAGAACTACCCACAACTTTCATGAACATAGAGCACAACTTGCTCTCTCATATGCCAACAAGCGGAAAGGAGGAAATTTTACTAGTGCTTTCGAGGGTGAAGGTGGGGACGGCCAACACGTCTAACATGCACATAATTTAAATGCAACCCTTATTTCAATCTGAGCCCACCCACCCCCATCTCTATCATATTCACCACTATATTTGCAGTCACCCCCTTTCCCTGTGTTCTTTTATCATCGCAATTGTGTATGAGAACTATTGGGAGATCTTGCCAATATTAAAAACTACAGGCTTACAAAAAAATTATAAAAACCATGCCAAAAAAGGAACTGCTCATGAAGAAATATATAAATATATTTTTTACAAAGACGTAGAAAATGAAGATCCTTAACAAATCCACATTTCCCAGTTTTTCCCACATCCACAGTGGACTGGTGTACAGACATAATGATGCCCAGCTCTTAAAATACAGTGGCGACCAGATAGTGGGGAGTGCAGATTTGCACACTCTGTCTTCCCACTTCCCCTCTCCGGTGTGAATTCTCTTCTTTCTCCTTGTGATGCCAAAGAATATTTATTGATCAATATCTGAAAAGGCATTAATCAGGTCCCTTTTAACGAGTGATGCAAACCAGTTTTAGGACCTGCTTAAAAATAAGCACCAGTGCAAAAGTTCTGTTATAGCCATGGTTAAGGAAAAGCCATGGTTAAGCACTGGCACAAAATGGTCACCCACACTCAGTGTCCTACTGATGGCATACATTTGGTGAGCCATTCTGGTTAATATTTTCAGAAGGTGGGAGGAATTCTAAGGAAAATTTGGAAAGGGCTTGCTACTGGCGGCCTTGCTACTGGTGTATATGGTGGGAGAGAGACATTGCACCGATCAAGAGTAGCCTTGCAGGTCATAGGAAAAAAATAATAAAAGGGGGAAAAAATCTATCTCCAGACCTGTTGCAAAGTTGATCCCAGTCTAACTGCTTCTAATCTGTTTCCCAAGGATTGACCTGAAATTTAAACCAAGCAAGAACTTTTAAACCAAGCAAGAACCTTGAAACATGACAAGGAGGAGGAGGGAATTTGCACTGGAGAGGGAAAGGGAAGGAACACATAAGCAAGCCAGCCAGCCAACTCTTAATGCTCCTCAGCCATAATTCAGGTTGGCAATGCTATGTCTTTACCAGCACATCATAAGGCTGCAAGAAGTAGTAAGAACCCAACTCCATTCACTGGATAAGTACATTACAGTCTGAATTGGATTTCGTGGCATAAAATACTTCAAAATCAGAGATACTCAAAAGGCCCACTGTGGGGGAAAAAAACACTGTAGGAAAAGGAAAATCAACACCATTTTATTATTCACATATTGCATTACAAGTGTTTTTTCTCAAACTAAAAAGTATAATTTATATGTAGAAATGCAAAAAAAAAATGAAACACGCCACCACATACTCTTTTTTAAAAAAACCTGAACGCACATTATATTGGTTTCAGTTACATCGTCTTGATCGAGCTCTGATGCTTGGGCTGAGAGTATAAAAACAATTTTGCAAATTCCAAGCAGTTAGTGCAGCAGGAGGGACAAAATTGTCCAGAGCTTAATCTTGCCAAGTATGAATCTACCGGCAATTTTTTTTATTGCTGTAAAAATAGAACAGGGGTAATTCCGTATGTACCAGTCTGTGCAGGAAAAAAGACACATGAACTAATGCATATTTCTTGTGAAATCACCAATGATATATATTCTTGAGAGGATAAAATAGAAAGATTTGCGTCAGCAGAAACACACATGCGCACGCACACACACGGCCAGACCACATGATTAACTTTTGTTCATAATACCACATATAAATACCTGGTTTCATGAACAGTTACATGTCCAACCACGCAGCCACCCTTTAAGGTAACCAAGCCAAGTAATCTTGGAAAATGAAACCTATTTCCATATTCTACTTTAGGAGGCTTCCTTCAGAAAAAAACTGGTTGCAAAGTCATGGAAAAAAACATGTTTGTGTGAAGAGATTTTAATAAGCACCCCAATATGAAATCTTAATTTAGGAAATTGATGTCTGTTGCAGAAGTTTGTTTTATCAACATAACCTTAGCTTCACAATTTTCAGGGTTCGACTTTAGGGCAGCGTAAGGGGATCTGAAATGGGTTCACTGTTAGGATTCATTCACAAAGATGGATCGTTATTTAGGATCCTTGAGAATGATTTAGGATCATTCCAGTAAGAAAGTACTGTGGGAAAGAGCATGTGCAGTAATGGTAGGTTCAAAACAACTTGGACAGAAATATTGGTTTCAGAGGACACTTCCATTTTGAAGAGAATCGGTGCCTACAAACACCTGCCAGAGAAGCTCACCGCTTCTGAACCAACCCTAATTGGAAAGGTAGGTTGTGTGTGAATGGGCTGGAGATGACAAAAAAGTCATCAGGAAGGAAGCCTGTGTGCCGCTTGCATCCACCGTTCCGTTTTCTGCCTTCACAACCAGACAGGAAGAACCACTTAACTACACCCACCTTACACAAATCGTAGTTCAAGCCAAGTTTCAGCAGACTCAGCTCATCAGGCTGCAGCACCCTGTTGGAGCACATTACTGGAAGCAGGTGGAGTACATGTTGCACACTAGAACCACGTGAGATATGGTCTAAGCAAACCATTGAGGGATTGCAAACACAAACACAAAAACCAAGATTATTCAAAGTGTTATTTATATTTTGATGCAGCAAAAAACAGCAAATTGGGGCAGATAAAGCTGTTTTCTTATTGCCTGATATTTGCTTAATACTTTTATGGTCACTGAAATAAAAGCTTTCCCTCTCCTCCCTATTTAAGACTTTATATGTGGCTAGTGAAATAACACAGCTCAACTTCTGACATACCAATAGCTCGCAACAGTATTGCTGTTATCTTTTTGTTGGTACGGCTTGGTGGAGTGAAAACATGAAACAAAACCAAATCCTTCACCGTTGGGCAAAACTATGTGGTAAAAAAATTTAATATTAAGCAAGCACACACACGCACACACACATAGCAGGACAGTTAAGAGTAGTGGAACCCCTGTTTCGTACTCTCAGTAGTATTTCTATTTTTTGTTTTAAATAGTTAAGGCAATAAACTACAAACATGCAGGCAATGAAGGAGTAGGGCTGCACATCTGGATGAGAAGTGCAGGAACTGCGTGCCGGTGGATGACAAGCCAACTGTCTCTAATACTGGGGGGGGGGGGGGGGCGCTGGGAGATGCGGTGGTACTACTTGTGAAACAAAGTTAAAGCTTCTAAGAAAAAAAGGGCCTGTAGTTTGGTTCTTTGGCAGTAGTGGTTTTGCTTTGAGGCCGACAGAAGCATTCGGATGCTGCGCCCACGGGGGACCTTCATCTGGAGAGTGTCCTATTAATTAATGCTGAGTTGGGCAAATCCGATGAGCTTGCTGTCATCAGGGATATCAGAGCCTTCAACGCCAGACGCCTGGAGAACAGTGGAAAAGGACAGCAGTGTTAAGAGCGAACAGAGAATGAGCCATATTCTTGGAATATTTAATGTATTTATATTACATATATGTATTAATGTATTTATATTTATATTTATATATTTAAATATTAAATATTTAATATTTCAAGCAGAGGCTCGACGAGCACCTGTCGGGGATGCTCTGGGCGATTTCCTGCTGCAGGCAGGGGGTTGGACTAGATGACCTACTAGGTCCCTTCCAACTCTAGGATTCTATGATTCTAATGTCCTACAAGTTCTTGTGCAAACACAACATTTTGGCCCAAGCAAATTGCTCTTGACAAATCTGCTTCCACAAGAATTGTAAGAGAAGCCTGGCCGGATCAGACCAAAAACTCAGACTCCTTCAAGTCCCGCATCCAGGTTCTCACAGATGCTCCCAGATGGCTCACAGCCAGTGCTTGAAGGCAACCGGCACCATCAGCTACTCTAGGGATATTAAGGCATCCCTGCACTCCTTCTCATATAAGAAGCCCAAGGTAGTTGTCAAACACAAAAGCCAGATCTAGATCTGCAAAACTCCATCAAATATGGATGTTCAATTGAGCTATCGTGACTAGTCACCATAGACAGAATTGTCTGCCATTACGTTGTGACCATCTTCACATCTAGGAGATGCAATTCTGTAAGCTGAGCATAGTGTGAGCTTGTATGCTTTTTCTGTCCCAATGAATTGCCCTTTTCTTTTGCAAAGGATGTATAAATACCAGTGTGGACACAGAGTGAGAGATAAATACCAGTTTGAAAGTGACAGATCGGTTTGTCTGGGGCTCTTCCACAATTTTCTGTAAGTTGGCGGCAACTGAAATACAGGAGACAGACACTCAGAGGTGGACGATTCAAGCATTTCAATTCTCATCACATTTTGCTGAGACCTTATATTGAAATGTACCAAGGGGAAATGGTTAGCTCCTGTATTTTACATATATAAGTTCAATATACTGTATTTACTCAAATATAATTCTCACCTTCTTCAGCCTAAGTCAGTGTCATTTAAGTCATTTAACCACTGAGTTAAATGCGCATTGGATTCGATGTTAATTAGATATTGACTAAATACAGTATTTTGATTATGAGTATGGGGTGTGCATTAGATTTGATGGCGCATTGTATTCGAGTAAATACGATAGATTTAAGGAGAAAGTGAGTACTCTCTATTACCTATGACTAAATCTCTGCCATCTACAAGTCCAGCCGAGATGAGTTCTTGTGATACTCCATCAGCAGTATCTAGAAAGACCATGATTAAAAAGTGTCACAGTTACCTATAACCAATCTTGAAACAATTTCAAATCTTGTAATGCACGGATATGGACAATCCATCTGAGAAAACAGTGGTCTAGCATCGCAGTCTCCTAATCTCAAACTCCATCTCATTGTGATTATTAATTTGGAAACGGAAAGTACCCCTTACGGACTCAAACTGTAACCTTCTCTTTTTTGGGGAGGGGTAAATGTGTCTAAAGTGAAAATATAAAGCTGCGTCAAAAAAAACCAAACCAAACTAATACTGGATACATGACTTACTCTCACTTCCCACCATGTTATTCATTTCATCTAATACATTTATATACCACCTTTCTAAAATCAAATTCCATACCGAGTGGCTTACACCAACACTAAGCAGAAAAACCCAAATTGAGGCTTTCACAGTTTCCGCAGTTCAACCCCCTGCCCTCCCACCAGACATCATGGCCACACCAAGCCCATCTTGAGGGAACGTGTTCAACCATAGCACTGGGCTTCTCAGATGAATTTTTCCCTTAGCTATTTTGGGATTTAAAGCAAAACCACAGGGACATGGCAGCAGATCAGCTGTATGGGTCTC
Organism: Cryptoblepharus egeriae; assembly: GCA_030015325.1. NCBI lineage: Eukaryota > Metazoa > Chordata > Lepidosauria > Squamata > Scincidae > Cryptoblepharus > Cryptoblepharus egeriae. The sequence goes on along the minus strand of JAREYC010000004.1, from coordinate 5,222,667 downwards.
TGACCACCTTCCATCTCCTCCTCACCTCTCCCTGGGGTAAATTCAAACCGAATGTCATTGAGTTCTTTCTTCGAATTCCTGCAAAGTAGACAAAACAGTTAGATTCTAACATAAGAACTGAAATTTCTAAAATCACAGAACCAGCATTTTCTTGGCACAGAGCCACCACTTCCCATGTATTAATGCAGTTTCCTACACTGGGTTGAGGAATGGTAAGAGCTGTGATTACTGTTACTGTTCAAGTGAAAGGTAAAGGAGTTCATGTGTGACAACATAAAATTTCATGAAATGTGAAACCCAGCTCTCCTAAGTAAAAGTCAAGGTATCCATACAGCCTTCACTATACCCATACAGCCTTGCAATGCACAGATATGCAATGCACAGATATGCAATGCACAGAAATGCAATGCACAGGCAAGAAAACAACTAGAGTCTGAAGACACTTGCACTGTACAAGGGCACACGGCTGGGTGCCACAGAACATGCTCTGAACAGACGCTCAATCCCTGGTATAACCAGTTAAATTAGTTCTTAACCTTGTTGGAGGTACTGAACCACACAAATTTCATATATGCATTCACCAAACCCTTCATAGCTGGAAAATTAAAATGTTTTGTCCGTCGTAACAAAAGTATATTAATGCACCTGGCAATCCTGGTGAACGGAATGGACACACACCTCCAACGAACCCCTGAGACTGATTCACCGAACCCCTGGTGTTTGATCGAACCCAGGTTAAGAACCACTGAGTTAAATGATCTAACAGCTGGTTAAATAGCTAGTTAAATAGTTAAATGATTTTTCAATGACGTTTCACAAAACATCATGTCACAAAAGACCTGTTGAAAATAGATGAAACATTATCTGATTTTGTGCCTCTCCATTGGCGGAGGGAGAGGAAAAGACATGTTACTAGATACTTGCACAAGAAAGAGCCACAGAACCCAGAAAATTCTCCAGATGTGCCTTTAGAAGAAAGGCGCTGAACACTGTTTAAGTAACTATGGCAAGAAAGCCCTCTGCGCACTGGAAAGCACTGCCAGTCAGAATAGATAAGGAAGTGTATGAACTCATTGATTCTGTATAAGTCCACTGCATTCCAAGAGACATGCTTACCTTAATCTTAGAACAAGGCTGATCGGGACTTTAGTTTCCTCTTGTGCTGGGACTGCTGCAGGGGCTGGAGGTGCCTGAAGAAAAAAAATGAATGAAGGATGGAGGGTTCCAGGGTCTCAAAACTAAAAAGTCATAGGAAGAGAAAGGCCCATACAGACGCTGGGAAATGAATATATGCTGGATGCGGAGAGGGGCTAGCGTAGTGATGCAGAATCATGCCACTTCAAGGGAATGGGGGGGTTGTAAGAATTAGATTTCATTGTAATTTTTTAAATAGTGTTTTTATCCTTTTTATAATTGTAAGCCAGCTGGGGAGAAAGATGGAATACAGTGACAAGCTCTTGACACCACCAGGGTGGCCAATTTTTCAAGGAGAAACTTCTCATGAGAAGTATCTAATGGGTGCCTGAAGTCCCATACAGGGGGAATGAAAATAAAATAGCACAGGAGACATCTGCAGTTCGGGGTGTTGACCACCCTATTCTAGGACTGTCCCCCAAAGGGCTGCTGCGATGATTCGTACAGCTTAGCTGACATCAGTGAAGGTACTGCTGCTTCATTTTCCACTAGAGGGGAACTGGTCCAAGACGGTTGTGAATATATAGGGGACTTTCTCAAAACAAAGGTTAGTGAGGTCTTTGTATGTACAATTGATAGGCCTGCACAGAGAACATTTGCAAACTCTAAGCCAAGTACATACTATTTAATTTCAGCCAACTGGAATTGAAAGGGGACAGATGCCAAAATTTGTCTTCCAAGATTAATGTGCTGTCGGGACAGCAATAGGAGCCCTGTGAGCCGAGTCAGTTTATATATAGCTCAGTCCAAAACCATAAGAAGTTTCTAGGAAAAAGCTGAAGCCCTCAAGTGTTATTCCAGCCACAGTCTCTGCCAACCAATTCCCAGCAGGACCATTAGTGGCACGGCAAGTGAACGTTCTCCTTCCCTCCCTCCACTTCCAATATTACAGGCCTCAGACCTCACCCCAGCTGTAGGAACAGCCATTCGTCTCTTTTGTACAGAAGAGCTGCCATCATGCAGCGGCCGCAAGGGAGCCACAAGTCACCACAACTGGAGGGCACACTCCAGGGTGTCTAAAGGAAGGCTGACTGGAAGGCATTAGAAAATCTAGTTATGTGTCTTACTGCTTCCAGCCACGTAGGCAGAGAATGGTTTCACAAATGAAAGTCATAGCAACTCCTTTAGATACCTTCACGTGTTTCACATAGGTATCTTGATATTCCTCAAGAACAGCCCTCTAAAGGAGGCCTGCTTCATTCCCAAGTTGCAGGTGACACAGAGAATGTCACCTTGTCCAAGGCCACCTAGACAGGTGAACTTTGAACCAGACTTCCTTGTTCATAACTCAGTCTTTGGCTCAAACACCATGACATGAAGTTCTGCGACTTGTTCTCCAGGTTTTTAAACCATGTCAGAGGTTGAAGTGGGGCAGACGGGGCAGCCTGTTTACATCTTCCTGCTTTGGATTTTTCCTCCTCTACAGTCACCTTCTCCAGCTTGCTTTTCCCACCTTGAGTGGAGGTGTGGCAGGCAAGAGAGGGAAACTTCTACATTTCTTCTTCCACAAGTAGTAACTTGGGGAGAGCAATTCTGAGCTGAAAATAAGCCGTCTACACCAGAAAGTGAATAGTTTTAAAAGTGTTTTAAAAGCCCTTCCCTCCAAGCTGATAAATATATTGAACCCTACAGAAAACAAAACAGAGCTACACATGTATATTTACTGGCTAGGAAATAAACGGTTAATTGCTTTTTGTATGTTGGTGTGTTTTATCCTTCCACATTAAAACCAGTTTCCACAGCAGTTCAATTCTGTGTTCACTTCGTTGTTTCAAGTCATCTTTTAATCTGGCAATGTTTTAATTCAGTCGTGTTGGGTTCACTGTAATCCTTCCTACAAATAGTATACAAATTTTATACGGCTTCTGAAAATTTAATTCAAGTAGTTAGTGCTTTTGGAGGAGGGTTATGCCTGAATAAATAAATATACAGATCATAGATCACAGAATCATAGAGTTGGAAGGGACCCAGCGGATCATCTAGTCCAACCCCCTGCCTGTAGCAGGTGATCCTCGTCTTGTGGGGACTGTCACATCTCCGACTGTTCCTTGGAAGAGGGAAAGGGGTATCACAGGGAGGGGTCTCAGGGGTCTGTTGCTCACTCATACCTCCAGCCAAACAGAAAGACTCGGGAGTCTCCAGAAAATAAAGGTAATTGTTCTTTACTTTTCTTCTTTACAGGTCTTCAGTTGCAATAACAATCAACAGGTAAGTACAACAGCAAAATAAGAACTCAGTTCAACGATGGAACCACCGTGTGGGGCAAGGCCAGCTCTACCCCACACCACATGGTATAATTAGAGGCCTGTGGTGACAGGCAGGGCACCAATGCCCCTTGCCCACTTCACATCTCGTGCTCCACCTGCCTGCCTTCCTGCTCAAACTCCCCTTATATAGGGCTCCCCCTTGCACCCTTGATGGATTCTCCCATTGAGGAGCTACAGGGGACTCCTCCAACACCAACCATTGTGCTTCCCCCCACTGGCTCATATCCAGGGCCTGAGCTTCACCCTGTGGTTGTGCTTCTGGGTGGCATAGCTTACAGCTTCTGATCATCTCTGGGCCCTAATCCTCCTTCTCCTTCTCAGATGAGCTTCTTTTGGTCCAAGCTTCTGGGAACCTAGACCAGGTCCTCTTAGGCTTGACCTCATCATCTGAGGGATCTAGGCAAATAGAATCCATGATCATCTCCAGCAGAGAGATCTCTTCTTCTTCCTGACAGGGACCCGGGTCTCCAACCCTGGCCTACTGGTTAACAGGCACAGTGTCTTAACCACTTGTGTATGTATATGTATATGTGTGTGTGTATATAGGTATGTGTGTGTGTGTGTATGCACATGTATAGACACACACACACACAGAGGAATAAATACATGTTAATTTGTAATGAACACACTGCTTTCCATCCCCTTTTTTTAGGTTAACACTGTCATCCATAAAAAAGTGAGCCATTTTAGACTGCTTCTACCCATAACTCTTCATAAAGAGGAGAGGCCTCTAAGCTCTCTCTTGCACGGAGAGCAGGTCTCCATTTTATCACCATCACCATCTGTGAAAAGCGTTCTGGAATAAGAAAAAGGAGACAAGCTGCATACAAAATGCACTCCATACAATTTTAACCTCCAATTAAAAAAATACAGTGATCTGCATCTAATGAACGGTTCAAAAGCCAGTGTGTAGCACTGGTTCGAGGGTCTTATGGCTATTATGAGCAAGATGTGCATCCCCATTCCACCATGAAGCTCAAGGCTGCACCTTGATGCGCATCCCCATTCCACCACTCAAGGTGGCATCTTGACTGATATTATCAATCAGCCTAACCCTTGTCACAGGTTGGGGTGAGGATCAACTTGGATGGGAAGCAGGGAAGAGATAAGGAGTGAAGCTTGAGTGTTACTCTGGCCTTCTGAGCAACACACACACACACACACACACACAGGTTTCAGGAGATACTGTAGGTGTACAGCCTACCAAGGCAGGCTTTACCTGTGCTGCCGGAGGCACGGTTGCAGGGGCCTGAGGAGCTGGAGATGGCTGTGCAGGTACCTGCCCTGCAGGCTGAGGTAGTTGAGCAGGAGTCTGGGTTGGAACGTTGAGCAAAGGGCCTGTGGGCTCTGCTGTTGGAAATAGCTAGAAAAACAAAACAAAACCCAACACTGGTGTGAGAAAAATGCCCACTGCCTCAGAAAACCAATTATGGTATTTGTACAAAGACAACAGATTAGGTTCTCAATTAACACTCTGCCAGGTTAGATTACCTCGTTTGTTAATGAACACGTGCAACATGGTTAGTTTTGTTAATGAACACATGCAACATGGTTAGTTCCGTCATTGCCACATGGCATGTCCTCCACTAGAGGAAAAGGGGTGCCCCCCATCATTCTCTTTCAGGGTAGCGCAAGGTCCTTTGGGAACTCATCTGTGGCCATATTCCAGTTGCACTTTTAATAATGGTGGGTGCTCCCTGGGCACCACCCCAAGGCAGTCATGATCTCCAAGGTCAGACTCAGCCCCATTGTTCTGATGATGTGCTTGCCACCAGTGGCACAGCTAGAATGGGAAGAGCAGTCAGACTTGGAAGGAGGCTTACCACAGTGTGAAATGGGCCTGTCCCCTTCAGAGCCATTCCAGGCGTCTCCATTTTGCTTCCCCCACATGGAATCATTCCAAAGGGTCCCCTTCAATCCCACTGCTACAAACCCCTCTAGCAATGCCACCACTTGCTACTCCTACCAGTGTCGCACCTCAATTCCAACTCCTATATCTTGGATGAGAACTGTTTGGAAGAGGTTCATATGTTTTGAACCAGAAGACTTGACATCCCCACCACAATTCAACATACATTTTATAGAGCTTTTTAAATTTTTCTTCTACTGTTTTAAGTCACAATGAGCTTGTAAAACTATGGTACAATTACCAGATACTTCCTGGCAATTACTGTGCTGATGCCACCATTTTTGAAAATCTGACCTTATTTTCAAATTGGCAGCACTCAAAGCGCATAGATCAGTGTTTTGTTAATCATATGCATGAAAAGCTGTTGTGCCAGTGCTATTAAATTGTTCAGTAATGCTTGATTATAGGTTAAATGGATGCTACTGAAAGTAAACCCAAGGCTGTTATTTCCTGTGACAATGATAAAAATGTTACCCTCTTCCTGAGCAAGTGCCTACAACAGTCATAAACCAACAAAACAGACAAAAATCACACATACATGTAAGGGACATGCAAAGTGAGAAAGGCTTAACAACTTACTTCCGAATTTTGTAAGGATTCTTTTACTCTGGGAGACTAAAGAAAAAAAAGTATGGGTGTTATTAGAATGCAGTGCCGGAAAAACTTCATGTCATATAAATTGGTTGAGAATTTAAAAGAGACATGGAAAAACATTTCATGTCAGGAGTATCAGTACTGGGGATTACAGGTTTCTTCCAAGTAAACGTGGGTTGGTAGAAGGGGGAAAGAGCAGCATTTGGGGATGATTGTGTGTTGCAGTGTCTCGCCATTCTCCAAATACCTATTTTTTACGTCACTGTTTTTATATTCTTAGTAGTATCTGTATAATTATCTTTAATTTTTTACTGTTTTTGTTTTTTTGTGGTTGTGAACTGTTTTGAGCACGGGAAAGCAACTAAGGGCGCAATCCAGAGTAACTACGGGGAGTCCTTGCTCTGGTGTAAGAACAATTTCCTCTGGATTGCAATATGAATTTCTCATAGGCTTTCACTAGGTGGTGCGGTAACTACGGGTACACGTAATGTCTCTTACGTGCTCCCGTAGTTACTCTGGATTGTAGGGCTAGAGATTAAATAAAGAATATGTAAAGATAAGTAACTTAAACAATAAATAAAGATTGTTGCCATTTTCAATGTTACAACAACCGCCACCTTACTGAGGGTTTCCTACGTCTTGCAGCATTGACCAGGAGGGTCAACGAGGGGACTGTGGCTGTTACGCCATGCATAAAACCTAAGAGAAAATCAGGCTGTATCAATCAACTCTGCAGTGTCTCAATGAAAGGAGACATCCTCCTTTTTGCTCAAGAAGCATGCAGTTGTGGTTCCAGTTTCATCCTTTCAGAGTGTATTTACAACGGAGCCCTCCTTGCCATTCTGGGTCCATGTCAAGAGGCAAACAGATACACCGGCACTTGCCCTGAGCTGTGAAATTGCTGCTTTTCCTTCTTCGCTTTCTTCGTCAAGTTCATCGTCACTCCACTCCCAGCCACCATCCTCGGTTTTATGAAGACGCCCACTGGAGCCAGGGACTCTCCGGACCTATATGGTGATAAAACTGAAAGTTGACAAAGGAGGAAAATCCAAGTTGGGAGAGTTTTGGACAGCAATTTTCTGTCCACTGTGCTGTGGTAAACTGGCATGCCGTGAATGGTCTGGACTGGTGCCATGGGAGTTTGGAAACCAGCAGTTGAAAATCTCTAAAGAATTCTGAGGCTCAGTTTATAAGGCATCTGCCGATGTAGTAACAAACTGTCTTCCTTTGCCAGAAGGACGGACAATTCATTACTACAGGCATATGCTCTCAAAAGATTGTAAGTGGCAAAGAACACTGAGAGGTCAGTATGGCTTGAGATGAAAAACAATGAAAATCGGTACTCTGAAATTTGTTTTAATATTGGTTTAATATCCTGAGCATTACTCAGAAAGAAATGTCTGGTTTAAGAAATTTGGTTTAATATCCTGAGCATTACTCAAGGGCAGGACTTTCCAAACCCCAGCTTGGGAGCCAGATCTGGGGTTTGGGAAAAGCCTCCACTTTGTTCCCCCAACATGCTGCTCATATTCCAAGTAGATCTGGCCACTGGGACACAGTTGTATCTGCCTGGATGCCCTGCTGCACAGCCTTCCAGGATGCTGGGCAGCAGACCATCTAGATCAGCGTTTCTCAAAGTGGGGGTCAGGACCCCTTTGGGGGTCGCCTAGAGGTTTCCTGGGGGTTGCCTAAAGACCCCTGGTGCAGAGGGCCAGGTCAGGCTTGCCAGAGCTCCAGCTGTAGCTCCACACACACTGGGGCTGACTGACAGCCTCAGGGCCCAATCCTATGCATGCCTACTCTGAAATAAATCCCATTATAGTCAACTCCCATGTAAATGTGGATAGGATTGCAGCCTCAGGGCCCAATCCTATGCATGCCTACTCTGAATAAATGTTCATTGTGTGCATAGAACATACATTTCATTTGTAACAATGAAAATACATCCTGCATATTGGATATTTACACTACAATTCATAACAGTAGCAAAATTACAGTTATAAAGTAGCAATGAAAATAATTTTATGATTGGGGGTCCCCACAACATGAGGAACTTATAAAGGGGTCACGGCCTTAGAAAGACTGAGAACCACTGACCTAGATCAACCTAGTGTCCAGATCTATTGGGAACATATGCAGTGTGAAGGTGGAACAGTATGTTCTGGTCCAAACGGTACCATTTTCCTGACAGTGGTTGCATGAGAAACTGCTCAAGCATGTGTTTGTGGGGTGGGGAGGGGGGAAGTGGTGTTGAAAAAATACAAACGAGCAAAGTTATTTACATGTGGTTAATCACAGGCAGTCAGTGGCTGAATTCCATCAATCCTTCAAGCCCAGACCATGGCTGGGAAGATTGCAAATGAGACCTGCACTAATAGGAAGTAATTTACCAACACTGCAATCCCATACAAATCTGTGGGAATAAGTTCCATTGAACTGGGTGAGGTTTACTTCTTTGTAGACATATATAGGCTTGCACTGCAAGTTTCCCAGAGAATGGGGAGAGAAGAAGAAAGCATGGGAGTAAAGGACCATCTCTTAATTCCGTCAAGCAAGACTTAGGAGATGAATCTGAATGCGGCCAATAGGTTATCCGATGTTCACCAACATGCAGCTTCTACACCAGTAGTATTTGAGTATTTCAGCCTGGGACCCCCTTCTGAGAATGACAATCTGTCTAGGTCCCCAGGGAAGTGATGTCCAAGGATGGAAGTGTCTTTAAATGTGTCTACTGCCAGACTCCAAGATGGCTGTATCCAGCTTTTCGCAACCCCCCTGAAATGAATTCACAACCCCCTCCCGGGGGTCTCAACCCCTACTTTGAAGAACACTGTCTACACTAATATTTCTACACATCACTCATTCCGCCACTTCATTCACCCAATGATAATCCTTTATTATGCTCCTCACCCATCTAAGTTGAGTTGGATCCAAAATCCACCAAAACAATCCTCAAACTAAAGCCAACGGACTGAGAATACTTTGAATAAATTACCATTAATCTGCACATTTTGAGAGTCTTTTGCAATGCATAACAACCCAACAAGTTTGTGTGTGCTCAGGCAGCATGCTTTAATAATTTACCAGTACATTAACTAGCTAAAGCATTTGCCAAATAATCCACATGGTTGAGTGTTCAGGACACTGGCTTATTATCAGAGGCTATTTTGCTGCGCTACTATAAAATGGGCAACAAACAAGAAATGGATTATATAAAGCAACTGCTCTTTCCAGCAATGCGACAGCTTCTTTTTATAAGTTGCAGCTCTCAGATGTTGTTCAATATCTAGAAACAACCACTATTTTGACAATTTTAAAAAATTAATGGATAAAGCAAATGGTGAATCAACAAATTCTATAGGATGGAAGCAGAGAAGTTACACACTTGAGGTTTGGTGCAACCGCAGACCCATCATATATGATACCATAATTTGGAATTGTTATTTGCCCTAAACCTTTCAGAAAGTGCAGACAACAAATATGATCCTATATCATTCACCCCGACAACATAACACATAAACCAAAGCTTGCCAATATCTGCTTTACCTAGTTAACCGGACTGTACGCTTTAATGAGTCAACTGACCTTCTTGGCTCTTTCGGTGATTGTTGGTGCTCTCTGCAGCATTTTTTCTTGCAAGAATTCTTTATTCTGAAATATTAAAAAGAATTTTATTATTAATAACAGGTCATTATTAGCTCTAGCAGTATTTCTTTTATGTGTATTATCATGATAATTTCTCCAGTTACTTGAAAAAGAATTGGAGACATGGTGACCATATGACCAGAAACCTGGATTTGTCCAGATTTTTAGCCTCCTGTCTGGGTGTCCTACATTTTGGCTTCATTGTCTTACATTTTGGCTTCATTTGAGAATTTTGTGATGGTGCACAGTACACCATCATGTCATATATCTTTGGATTCGTATTGAAGAGCAGAATCCAATGCAAAAATCAGGTTAGTGATATCTCCTTCCTATCAAAAGTTATGGACAAAAAACTGGAAAACAAAAAAATATAAAAACAAAAAAGTACTTTTTTTGCAATTTTTTTAAGCGGGTAGGAATTTTGGCTTGGGGGATTAGGAATTGTGGCCTGGGGGTAGGAATTTTGGCTTGAGGGGTTGGAATTGTGGCCTGGGGGTAGGAATTTTGGCCTTGGGGTTCAGGAATTTTGGATCTGATATCTGGTCACCCTGATTAGAAAAAATATTTCACATGAATGTTAGCAGGTCAGGAGTTGAACTATCTCTCAGGAATCGTCTGAAACAATATTGCAATACTCCATTTCTGACCCAATACCTTTCAACACCTATATATAGCCTATGGCAGAGATACTCAGGTTATGTCTCATTATCCATTGGGTGTTTGTTCCAGAATCCCCAGTAGATTAAAAAATCAGTGGATACTAAATCAGTGGAAAAATAGCTTAAAGCCCATGTGGCTTTTGCAGGGTTGCAACTTCTACACTGTATTCTTTTCATAGTTGCCATTTTACTTTTCAGATTTAATTTATGTATGTTACAACATTTTGAGAGTTAAACAGAAAATGCAACTGCTACAACCACCAAAGTCTCAATTCAACTAACGGGAGACTGCATTAACTCCAAGAGGTTCAGCTCCGTTGGCGAAGGATTTCAGTTTCTGCATTAGGTAAAGCACAATGACTTTTGTGGAACCAATATTCCCTGGGGAGAAATAAAGTTTGGGAGGAACCTCTGCAGCAACAAAAAGCATATTTTTTGGTATATCAGTACGCTGTTGCTAGTCTTCCCCCCCCCCCCCCACACCCCACAATGATTTACATGGAAAAGATGGAGCTTACTTTTGCTTTCTGGAAAAATTTGTGTCTTAGGAGTTCAGCTGCTGTTGGTCTATTGGGGGGAAAAGAAATACAGACGTTTAAGACATGCCACCTTCCAATTTATTTATTAAACCCAAACAAACTATGATTTAGAAATCATTGAATAGCCTAGGCCAGTGGTTCACATAATGTGAGCTGTGGAACTGAAGAAGTTAAGCAAGAAACCCGACACCCTAATACAATATATAGGACTGTAGCCCTAGTGAGCAGCCAAAAGCCCAGTAGGTCAGGGAGACCATCAGATGAACAAGTTTGGGAACCACTGGCATAGTCATCCTTGCACAGTAAAAACATGCCCTATAATCAGTGGTCGGATTTAAATAAATTAACAAAAGGTTCTATGTCCTAATAACCTAAATTAACAACATGTTCTATGTCCCATTAGTAACCGGTTCTCAGAACCAGGCACTCATTCGCAAAGGGTTCTACAGAACCTGTGACAACCCCCTGAAGTCCACTACTGCCTATAATGCACAGTAACTACAGGAAGATGTAAGAGGCATTTACTCTGGATTGCTCTATGCATTTCCCACAGGTTTCCCAAAGATGGCACTGTAACTATGTCGGTGTAAAAGGTCCTGTGTTATTCTGGATTGTAGCCATGGTTTGGGCCAGAGATTCTTGTATCTTGGATATATGTACCTTCCAATTGGTAGTATAGCACATGGATGTCTGCATAGTTCATAGCACATTCATATCTGCATAGAGGCTGCAGATAGGACTGGGAAAGATCCAGGAGTGACAATACTGCGCAAATAGAAATTGTTGGATGGACCAACGCTCTGTGACTCTGTGCAGCCGATATGTGATTCTTTGCTTATTCAAAAGAGTAGATGCACACGAGTTTCCCCTTCACCATCATGTGATTATATCAGACAGTGGTTCTTTGCTGGCTCACTAAATGTGGAAATGTATTGCTTCTACCCCCTTCACTTTATTCTGCACACTTACCTGTGTTAAGATTCCTTTTTCTGAAATCAACATTAAGAATGGCCTTTCTGGGTCAGACACAAGATCCTTTGCTAATTCTACACCCCATCATACCCCCAATATAATGAAAGGCTCAAGCAGATTCACAAGCATGGTAGTATCTGTCCTTTAATCTTGGCCCCCAGAAACCCTAGTTCAGGAATATATCTTCTCTGAAAATGGAATTAGCACTTTTGATCATCACATGGATAAGGTCCATCCAGAGGCTCCTACACATGGTGACCATATAGACTGGAGAACAGAGTGCCTCTAGCATTGCATAGAAGAGGGAATTTAGACAGGTTTGGCTCAACATAGAAGGGTTTACAAAGCAGCACCTGCTTAAATTCTCTTTTCTATGCAATGCTTAAAAGGTAAAGGCACTCTTTCCTCCATTCTATATGGTCATCCTGCTCCTACCCTGTGGAATCTCTTGCCATAGGATGATTATGCACTTTTGTTGCCTATCTACACCTTTATATTTTTGGAACTGAACTATTTCCCCCATCAGCTCACCAGACTTCCTTGTGTGCTATTTGAGTATGTATTGAACTGCCAGCTACCTTTTCTCGGGGTCTTTCTGCAAACACGAGGAAATCATCTTCCTGAATGACTTTCCATACTTCTTCAGCATCTCTTTATCTTGTACGCCAGTCTCTAGTGATGGTGGATCATTCTGCAGTGTCAACATTAAGACCTGAAAAAATAACAGGGGAGAGAAGAAAAGGAAAGCTATCTTGGCAAGTAATATTGATATCAATTTTAACCTCCCCCCGCCCCCCCCCCCCAAAAAAAATTAAAAGGGGTTTAAAAATCAAACCACCAAGTGGCTCACAATCTAGAACAATGCAGAACATACCAGCAACAGGTATCAGAAAAGACACTGCACTGGACTAAAAAAAGGATACTCTTCACCTACTAAATACAAGCATCACTTTAAAAAGGTCCAACTTGCCCAGTTTATAGGGATAAAAGGGACCATCTCCATCAAAACCCTAAAGGTTCACCTCGTCTTGGATGACCATATAGAATGGAGGACAGAGAGACTGTACCTTTAACTATTGCACTGAAGAAGGAATTTAGGCAGGTGCTGCTTTTTAAACCCTTCTATGTTGAGCTAAACTTGCCTCAATTCTATGCAATGGTTAAAGGTATAGGCCTTTCTATATGGTCACCCTGACCCGGTCCAGCATCCCTTTCAGCTAGACAACAGTAATTACACAAAAGCAATGGCCTTCTTCCTCTATCCTCTGCACCTGGCTTTCAAATGCATCCTCCCTCTGAACAGGAAAGTAAATCATGAACAGGGTGTACAATGTATTCATTCATTTGAATTTAAAAAAACATCTGAAAAGCAGGTTTTGTTTGTTGCTTTTGTTTGTTGTGTATTGTCTCTTGTAAGAGGCCCCAGGCAAATAAGCAAAAAAACAGGAATGATATGGTACATCCAGTTTGTTTCTTTAAATTATATTTTAATACAAGTTGGAGAAATATATAAATTAAGAAAACAGACCCGGTTGTGGCTAGCATTAAACTTTTTATAAAGAATGGTGAAAAACCAGTTCAGCCATGTAGAACTGCCACATCAGAGCCAAAACTGATGGTGTTTAGGTTTGCTTGTAACTGGGTGGCGCAAGTGGTTAAGTCACTGTGCCTGTTAACCAGCAGGCCGGGGTTTGAGACCTGGGACGGCCCCACAAGACAGGGTGAGCTCCTGTCCTTAGCCCAGCTCTGCGACGCCAGCTGGATCCAATCGTATGGGCTCTGCCTTTCCACTGGACTAATTCAGTGGCGTGGAGAGGGGGGATTTGCTGCTTGGGTAACAGCCTATTCTCCATAACAATCTAACTCAGGCTTTCGTGCTTCGCATGCAGGGTATGCAGCGCCAAGCACGATACCATAGTCTTTCAAGACTGACGGAGGCCTGCTTTTTCTATTCATTCAACTCAGTTTCATCTTCAGGGGATGCCCGTAAACATAATAGTTAGGGAGAGTATTCCTGATGCAGGCCAAAATAGGAAAGACTGACCAATGTGTTCCATGAAAGCAGGGTTGCCATATGTCTCAAAAAACAGAGACAATCCAAATTTTGGGGGATTGTGTCAAATGGCATGCTGGCAAATGGGACAGAAAAACCTGTCCCAATTTTGTGGAAGAGAATTATGGAAACACTACATGGAAGAGATCAGCAGGAACCCAAGTGAGAGAGATTCAGGAAAGCCAAATCACAAAATGCTTCAGGAGTCACAGAAGATGGACAAGTCTTTCAAGGTTCACATAAGGATGAGAAACTTATCCACATAAGGTTTATTCTCACAAAGGAACCACAAGATCCACTTTTGGTGGAATGACGCCTAGTGTTGTTTTCCCACAATGTTGTCTTCCAGTTGCAGGCTTGCTTCCTTTGGATTGAAATATATTTCTTCCCACCCCATTTTCTCACTTGCCTCAGAAGCAGCCTTTTCCAGGGTAGACATAAACAAAAAAATCAGAAGATTCGGCACCATTGAAACTTGGTATCAGAACTGGTAAAATCAGTAACTCACCTTCATGGGTGGGTATTTGTGGTAAGGCGCTGCCCCCGTAGCTAGTTCAATTGCTGTGATTCCGAAACTCCAGATGTCTGCCTTGAAATCATAACCTCTCACCTGGAAAAGCAACAAACCTTTTACACCACATTTTTCTGTTATCCTATATTCCAAGCCAGGATCTTTCTTATTCCAAAATGCCGTTTGGTGAATACCTAAGTATCTTGGCAGAACTTTTATTTTCTCCTTGAACTGTGGAGAAGGGATCCTTCAAGTTAATGCACCTGACCAAAGGAATTAACTGCTCGATGGAAAAGCTACAATCTCTAGAAATGTGACAGGAGTGTGTTGTCTTGCCAATAAAACAACTGCCTGGCAGAAAACTCCATTTTCCATGAAGCCAAAGATTGTTGGCTTCATACAGTTTGACACATGGAATGGAAACCTGTGTAGAGGACTTTGCTCCAGGTTTTCTAATGAAATAGTAATGCAACTTTTTCAATTTCTTTGAGATATTATTCCTAATTACAGAGAGCTGAGAAGCATCACCTATCATAGGTTAACCAGCAATGGCTAACATGTTCACTCAGATTTCCAAGGTCCATTTATAAGCTCACCTGCAGTTTATATACCAAAAACAGTCTGGAAATGTAAATGTATTTCAGACGCTTATACCAGGGGTGTCTCTACCAGGGGTGCATCTGGCCAGAGGCCTGATGCAGCCTATGGCCAGACTCTAACTGGCCCACAACCAGCCTCTGGTCCCCTAAGAGCCCCTGATCTAGTGGAACAAACACAACTGAAGCTGTAATGGTGTGGTTGAGAAACAGGAGTGCTATTAAGTATTCTGTATTTTTATGCTGTGTGTTGGTGCATACAGAAATCCTTCAAATTTGAGCAAATTTATTCATTAATCCATCTCTAATGTTTTAAAATTGTATATTTAAAATATTTTATCTGGCCTTTGAGACGGAACCAGATATTTGATGCAGCCCTTTGGCTGAAAAATTTAGAGACCCCTACTATGCAGGTGCATCATATGCATCACCTTCTCCCTATGAAACCACCCACCACCTGGAAAATCCAAATTTTCTGCCATGCAAGATAAAGAAAAGCCCCAGATCCACACAAGCTTGTTTTAACCAATGCCACCTTAGGTCCAAATGCAGGAACAGCAAATTCTCAAAGATCTCTCCATAATTCAAGGAAGCAAGAGCCCCGAGGAAGATCTTCAGAGGACTGTAGAGTTATCTGCTCAGGTGTCTTTCCATGAGCCCTTCCCACTGGCTTCTGCTAACCATGTTTTTCAAGCATGCTCTTTATTCCTTCCTCCTGACCTTCTCCCATCCCTTAATCTAAGGAACTCACTCAACAGGAAATTCTTTCCAGATTCAGAAGTAAATCTGCCTCACATTTCTTCCCTTTGGTTAGGAAGTCTTGAGCGCTAGGGAAATTTTAATCCATTCTCCCACCCGCAACCCCCAATTCCTTATTTGAATAGATGCATTCATGTCTGAATTTAATCTCCTCATCTCACAACCCCCACTTCACTGACGCAGCTCACCACCACTGCCACACCAACAGAGATTTACAGCTCCAGAAATTCACAAAACCCCTTTCAAGATACTGTAGGAGAAAGGAGAGCTTCGTAGGATATCCAAGTCATCAAAAAGAGATCTCTGGTTAACCCAAGTTACCAAAAAACGAAATGTGACTATTGCACATGATTGTGTATGCATGAGTTACATGATGTCCCTTTTTCACATGCATTAAAAAACCCACATACCACAACAGCACACCCCTAAGCGCTCTATTTTATACACCATTGGCCAGAAATAAAAATAAAAGATCAGGTTGAAATCTTAACTGACAGCCTCTGCTTGAAGATCTCCCAAAGAGGGAGAGTCTACCACCTCCCTTGGCATCTGTTCCAC
The DNA here is from genome assembly GCA_030015325.1 of Cryptoblepharus egeriae. NCBI lineage: Eukaryota > Metazoa > Chordata > Lepidosauria > Squamata > Scincidae > Cryptoblepharus > Cryptoblepharus egeriae. The sequence continues at coordinate 5,206,411 of JAREYC010000004.1, read as the reverse complement.
TGCCGAACCGTCAGGAATTTTCTCCTGATATCCAACCAGAATCTCCTTTCTTGCAGTTTGTGCCCATTGGTTCTAGTTAAAGCAGAACCGTAACTAAGGTTCTAAGAGGCAGCTATGAACAAATGAGTCCTTTCCTCCCTATGACAGCCCTTCAGGTGTCTGAAGAGGGCCATCATGTCTCCTCTCAGCCTTCTCCAGGCTGAACATACCAACTTCCCCCAACCTCTCCTGGTAGGGCTTCCCTTCCATCCCACTGATCATTCTTGTCTCTCTCCTCTGGACCTGCTCCAGTTTGGCTGCATTTTTTTTTAAACTGACGTGCCCAGAACTGAAGGTGAACTAATGCAGAATAAAGAGGAACTAGAACTTCTCACGACTTGGAAACTACAGTCCTCTTAATGCAGCCTAAAACTGCATTTGCCTTCTTCGCAGACACATCACTCATGTTCAGCTTGTGATCCACGGCAACTCCCAAGATCCCGCTCACCTGTTGTGCTGCCAAACATCACCCATTTTATGTCTGTGCTTTTGGTTTTTATTGCCTAAGTGCAGAACCTTGCACGTCTCCCACTTGAAATTCATTCTATTTGTCACAGCCCAGTATTCTAGTTTATCCAGATCCTCCTGGAGGCTTCTCCTGTCTTCTGTTGTGTTTGCTACTCCTCCCAGCTTGGTGTCATCCACAAATTTGATCAGGCTCCCCTATATACCTTCCTCCAAGTCGTTGAAGATATTAAAGAGAACCAGTCCCAAGACAGAACCCTGGGGCATCCCACTCAAAACCAACCTCCAGGCTGACACAGAACCATTTACTAAATCCCTCTGAGTGCAGCTGTCGAGCCAGTTGCAGATCCACCTAACAATTGCCTTGTCTAGCCCATATTTTGACACGTAAGATGTCATGTGGGACCTTGTCAAATGCTTTGCTGAAGTCAAGATAAATGACATCCACAGCACTGCCATGTCCAGTAAGCTTGTAACCCGATCGAAAAAGGAGATCAGATTTGTCTGGCAAGATTTATTTCTGGTAAATTTTTTTAGGGTATTAAAAAAAAAAGTCCGGACTGATCCAACCTGATCTGAATGCCTCATGACTCAGGGAGAGTCTAATATCTAATCTAATACCCTAGCCCAGCAATTTTCAACCAGTGTGCCACAGCAGAATAGTGTTCCACAGAAGGTCCACAAAGATGCCATGTGAATTTGGAGCACAGCAGTACAAAATCGTTAAAACACTTCCAGGTACTGCGGCTCTATTTCTAGAAAAAATATCTGTCCTTGTTACCCCTCTGGCAGAGTTGGCGGAGGAAGAGATACAGAATTTGTTCCTGGACAGCTGTCCAAAAAACAGAGCTGCAGAACCTGGAAGAGTCTCCTGGGAGTAGGAAGTGACACCAAAGCAGAAAAGAAAACAGAGGCCAGTGAGTTGGAAGGAAAAACCCTGAAAATTGCTGCTGTAGCCACTACATCACACTGGCTCACTATATTTAGTGCCAGCCCTCAAACTTCATCCACTGGTCACTACAAGTGATCTGCACAGGCAGAAGCAGAAAATCAGAACAGCCACTGGAAGAGATGACACCATAGCATGAGCAAGTTCTTAGGTGGGAGTCAACTGGATCTGCCACACTGAAGTTCACCAACATTGCATTTCTTACCTGCTCCATTACTTCTGGAGCCATCCAACAAGGTGTGCCCACGAATGTTTTCCTCACTTTATTTCGGGTAATGTCACCACCGGTTGCTAAGAAAGCACTCACACCAAAGTCTGAAACACAAGGTAGAAAGAAATGGGCTTTGAGAAAGAATCCAGTGAGGGAAGGGTTGGACAACCGAAATGTCTGCATGGCACAATCTGGCTCCACCGTTATTTAATCTGGGAAATATACCGTATTTCCCGGATTATAAAATGCACTTTTTTCCTCCCCAAAAGTGGGGGGGGGGATTATGCATCTTATAGAGTGATAGGGCCAATCCTGGAGCACCGTACCCCATCATGTCATATGTCGTTGGATTTGTATTGAAGAGCAGAATCCAGAGCAACAATCAGTTTTGAGATATCTCCTTCCTATCAAAAGTTATGGACCAAAAAAGTAAAAGTCAAAAATATAAAAACAAAAAGAAAATACATTTTTTGGCAATTTTTTTAAGAGAGTAGGAATTTTGGCTTAGAGGGTAGGAATTTTGGCCTTGTGGTTCAGGAATTTTGGGTTTAGCATCTGGTCACCCTGGCACAGTTGCAATCCTAATCAGCCTTCCCTGGCTTGAAGACTTGCTCCAAAGCAGACATGCACATGACCTGGTCCCTGCTGCTCCATGCCTGTGCATCACTCACTCTTCCCTATCTATCTAGATCCCCTCACCTTTCCCTACCTACCTGGATCCCCCCCACCCCCAAAAGAGCACCCCAACATACCTGCCTTCCTGGGCCATTTGCAATGAGATTTGTGCAAAAGTCACAAATCACTGACACTAGAGATGATGAATTTATGGGATTACCAGAAAATTAGAAGAGTGCTTGAAGCTTCAAGTCTTTCCTCATTTGTTAATGACAGTGATAATGGTTCTTAACACCACTGTTGACTTTACATGGTTGAAATATTATTCTGCTATATTTTATTAATTATATTAGTAGACCATTTGGTTCAGAATATTTTTTTTCTTGTTTTGCTCCTCTAAACTTTGGTGCGTCTCATGGTCCGGGAAATATGGTAAGTAAGAAATTAAAGTACGGACAATTGAGAAGGAGAGGAATTTGCATCAAAGCTCTAACAATGCTATACCAGATACTGCACATCCTCAAGCCACACCAAAACTATACTGAGTTGGACTTCATCACTGAAGAGACAACTGGGTTAATAACCTGTTCTTGCATCTGGCACTTTACACAGTATGACAGGCAATATCCTGCGCTGATGAGTTTATAATCCACATATGAGAAACCAAGAAGGTTTCATAAAGGATGGGAAGATAGCTTATCTAAGTTAGACCCTTGAGGCATCTCATCTCTGTTAAAAAGGTCTCCTGTGCCTGGAAGATCTCCAGGTTTACAATGATATCATAATTCAAAATCAATTATTCATAATCATAATATCATAATTCATAATTCATAAATGATATCATAATTCATAATTCAAAATATAATGATATCATAATTCAAAACTTTAGAAGACTTCCTGAAGAATTCTGCCTGGAGGGCTCTGCCAGGGATTGAACCCAGGCCTTCTGCATGCAATACAGATGCATCAACCCTGAACCATACCGCCACCCTTTAAGATTTCCAGAGAATATAGGTCAGGTTTCAGTGCCCAGCATAATTTCCTGCTTCTCCCCACAATCAGATAGAAAGCAAGTATACAAAATATGAATGGCAGAATGTATACAATTCATACAAAACAGGAATTGCATACAAAATATACATTTCTAAACAGAAATTTTGACAGCTTGCTTAGACGTATGAGTTTCTCTTGGTACAGATGTTATAAAACTTTACAGTAAGTCTGGGGTTCTCAGAAGCTAACTTCCTGCCCTAAGCATCTCTATTTGAGCCAAAGACATTTACAACCAAACATCACCCAGTAAAGTGATTGAATGCACTGCTGCTTGGAAGTGGTAGATTATGCATGGTGGTGGCGTAGTTAGATGGGGCAGAGCAGTCAGTCTTGAAAAGAGCCTCACTGTGGCATGCAAGGGGTCCTTCCCGTTTGGAGTCAGTCCAGTTGGGGGAAAGCAAAACGGAGCCATACGGCTCTATTACGTATCCAATATGTTCTATTCAACAGATAGTATTATTTTGAAAGGCACATTTTTCCCCAGGGGCACGAACCGAAAGCGTGGGTTTCCCCATCCTGAAATGCCTTCTTCAGTGAAGAACAGCTTCCTATGTATGAATTAAGAACTGTCAAAATATACGATCAGTTTGACAGCTACGTTTTCAAGGTGGAAACTGTTTAAATACAATTTGTTACGGAACACTGAAAATAGTTCAGAGAATTATTGCTCTGAGCGACGATCACATTTCTGTAGAAATCAAGCTGTCACCAGAAAAGGGTGCCCACTTGTAGAAAGCAATCATGTCAGGGGAAGACATTCTAGCATTGCCCTTTCCCAGATGTGCTTCTTTTCTATGGTCAGGGTTTTTGTCCACAAGGGAGCACATTCAAACATGCAAGGTTGCATCTGAAGTTGCACAGTTTAAAAAGAACTGTACTATGATATGTCTCTTAACACTTCAACCTCATCTGCAGATGAGGCAACTCCAGTTACCAGGTTTGTAGACCAAGCTTAGGGTTGTCTAAAACCAGTAACAAAACCAGGACATGACCCTATCAAATTTGCCAGTATGTGACAGCAATCCCCCAAATCTGGGACATACAGTAAACCTAACTAAGATGCCACCAGAACTCACTCTACCTTTGGAGGTACAAATAATCTAAGTAGGACCCTTCCACCAGCTACAGATTTCCCTGGGGAGGGATAACTCAATTACAGTCATACAGTTACTACATCTGTAGTAACTAACTGTACCAACATCCTGTATGGATTACGACAATGTGCTGTATGGGGGGCTGACCTTAGAGATTGTTCAGAAGCTACAGTTATTTTAAAATATAGCACCAAGATTAACTGGGATGATTGAAAATGTGTTTCAGAGCCCAGATCAAAGGGCTTGTCTCTGTACCATACCCACCGGAGGAGCAGTTAAGTAGTGCAGGAACTACAACATACCATGTAAACATATCATACCACCCAGCCCTTTAAACTTGGAGCTGGGCCCACATGTACATTAAGCCCATCAGTCACATTTAGCATTAAGCCCACCAGCCAAAATTCTGCATCCAGAAAAGATACATTCTCACAAGCTTTAATAAGTCAATTGCCACAGGGGCAATGAGTGCCGCAGGTCACTGATGTCACATCTTCTGGGCACTGGAAGTACCATGGCACCATCATTACAGCATCACTAGGCAGAGGCAATACACCTTAAAGCCAGAAACTCCCTCCTTCATTCATAACTCCCTCCTTCATTCAATTTCCAGGAGAAATTGAAATTTCCACCCCATATCTCTACCCTTCTGGAGGTACAAAGAGTTGAGGAATATGGAGTCCTGGTAGATTCCAAAATACAGTGATGCCTCATATAAAGAGCTTAATTCGTTCCAGAGGCATGCTCTTTAAGTGAAATGCTCTTTAATTGAAACAGATTTTTCCATAGGAAATAATGGAAACTCAGATGATTGGTTCCACAACCTCCAAAATATTCATACAAAAATATTAACGACATGTAAGAATGATGACAAAACACTGGAATTGAATTCAAAACATGCATTCAATGTGCATGATCCTATGAAGTCTACTTAGGCTGCAGTCCTAAAGACATTTTCCTGGGAGGAAGTCCCATTTAACACAATGGGGCTTACTTCTGGGTAAAGAAGCTGCAATCAAAGACACTTTCCTGGGAGTAAGCCCCATTCAACACAATTGGGGTTACTTCTGAGTAGACATAGTTAGGAGACTGCAAAGACACTTTCCTGGGAGGCTTACCTGGGCTGCTGCAGGAGGTGGTTGGTGGGGGCACTTGGGGGGAATTGGGGCAGCTGCCACTGGCACCTCCAGGCAACTGCCCCCAAGTTGGAGGCAGCAGCGCTGGCCGGCAGCCCTTTTAAAAGCCTCCATGCGGAGCATCAGGGCTGCATAGCAAGCGTGCCCATAGCGCACTTGCTTGTTAAGTGAAGCGGAACTTGTTACGTGAAGCAAAATTTCTTGGAAATTTTGCTTGTTATGTGAAATGCTTGTTAAGCGAGGCACTTGCTAAGCGAGGTACCACTGTACAAAACTTCAATGTACTTTCTCTAGTACAAAAAAGGAGGCACATGACTGTTTTTGATAAGGCCAAGCACATGAGTAGGAAGAATCATTAGCAGTAAACACAAAGGCCCTCCTAAGGCACAGACAATAGTTTTCCAGTCAGAGCATCATTAAGGATTCAGAGGCTTGCTTAGAAAGAAAGTCTAGATGCCTCTGCAGACGTTTGATATTTAGATGATCTCACACAGTTAAGTGGTTCTGGATGCGGATAAAACACACGGCAAGGAATCTTAATTTGTACTGCAGCCATTGCCCACTGAGAGTGTGGATTAATAAACCTTTGCAGATAAAGAACAGAAAGTGCCCATGAATTATGGAAGGCCCAGACACTGAGCATCCAGAAGGTGCAACACAATGGCCTGGTTCATACAACTGGACAGGAGTTTCGTTGGCATTCTGAAGAAGGGAGGGGACCCCAAACCCCAGCACTGGGAGCCTCAGTCAACAGAAGACACTCTGGGGACAGTTTGGTGGGGGGCACAGATTACATCTTCTTCCTTGTACTCTGTTCTCAGTGAGGAGAAAAGTGAAAAAGTAGTGAAGCTTGCCCCATTCCACAATACCCTCTGTTGTAACCATGAACCACGAGTCCTTATTTCCATTAGGCCAGCAATTTCAACTGTTGTGCCATGAAAGATCTTGTAGTTGTGCCAAAGAAATTTGAAGCACCAACATCATGATGCTCATCCTGGCATCAACATCATCATCAATGATGTTCATCTCAGCATCATCATCATCATCATACAAATTTCCATTAAATTTGTAGCACATTAGTTGAAAATTGCTAAAAGAACTCTTCCTGGTTCAGCTCTCTAAGGCAAATGCCTGCTGTAACTAAGGCTGTAATCCTAAACACACTTTCCTGGGAGTAAGACCCATTAAACACAGTGGGGCTTACTTCTGGGTAGACAGTGTGCTCACACTGTCTGTAGCAGTCACCAAATGACTGCTTCACCTGTCTAGGAAAGGCAGCCAGTACCCAAAGCCCTGCCTGACAGATTCAAATGCCAGGAAGGGGTCCCCCAGGTGGGGAAGCTACTCTTTATAGATCCAGTTTGGTACCTCTAGTTATTCAACAAACCTGGTAAGCATCTTCCAGCATCATCTGAACGTGGCTAAGAATTGCCTGATGTGAATACCTTTCACAGGATGGAGGGAGGAGAAAGAGAAATATGGCCATGGGAACATTGGCAACAGATAATGTAGAGCCAGAAGGAGTACTGGACCTGGCTGTACCAAGCCTGCTATAAAAGAAGCTGGAATGGCATGGCAGGGAAATTGGAAAGCCAATGAAGGAGGAGAGGGTGGGAACCGAAGCGTTCTTGAGGGACATCAAAAAGTGGGCTGCATATCGGACCAATCTGCTCTGTATGTATTTTCCAATACATATGGAAAATCAAGAATCACCTGCAATTTGGACTGAGCCGTCTTCTCCCAGAAGAATATTTCCAGCCTTCACATCCCTGAAAGGAAAAGAAAACAAAAGAAACACAACTGTGAGTACTGGTTGTGGATTCTCCTTTAATTACATAGGAACAGCCTCCCCTAGGTCAGGTCAAAGGCCAAAAGATCACATTTCTATCATAAGATCAAATATTTCCTTCCTAATGAAAAGGTTATCACCAGGGCTTAAAGTATGCAAATTAAACATTTGCCTGCTAACAAAAATGCATAAGGTTGTAATGCTAACTTAGGTCGGTACAACCCATCTGTCTTCCTATTTCCACGTTGACGTAGGGAGGCAAGCGCATGTCTGTGCACTTGCCTAACCCTCCCCCAGGAGCAGCGCAGAAGTGTCACCCCCAGGGGAGCACAGGACCTATGCTGGGGGTTAAGCTGGCCTAACTAGAGGTTAGGATTGGTGCCCAAGTTAGATAAAATATTAATATTACAGGTCCAACCTTATACATGGATTTTTAAATACATGGGTCTGATGCAACTTAAGTGCCCCCTGCATAGCACAGTTTTAAAAACTATATTTCTACTGCTGTAAAAATGCAACTATTCCATTCTTCAAGCTGAGCCAGGCAAAGGCAGGGGTCCTTTGCATTTCTAATTGCTGACCACCTCTCTACAACAGGAAGAAAATCTGTTTTAAGCAATTTAAAAAGGACATGCTTGTTATTTCAAACTACACATTTTTTATATCAGAAGGGAGTCTCAGACTCAAACTCCTGCAGATATCAAGGCACAATCTTATTCCATTAGGATCAATGGATGAGCAAGAAACCTAGAAGTGGAGTTTTAAATCTATTTTTTATCATTTAAATGACTTGCATAAAGAAAGGAGAGGTCCTGCAACCATACAAATCCCATTTCCACATATCAACATCCTTTTGTCCTCTGGGTCCAGGAAGAGGGTACAAATGAGACATCCAAATCAATTATTCTTTGACCTCTTTGTCATGCTGTCTCTACTGTCCTTGTTATCCACACCTATCTAGTCCAGCATCCCGATTCCTACGATGACCTACCATCTGTTTCTAGGAAGAAACACAAGTAGCAGGGTGACCATATGACCAGGAAAACCCAGATTTGTCTGGATTGTTAGCCTCCTGTCCAGGTGTCCTACATTTGGACTTTATTGTCCTACATTTTGGCTTCATTTTTGAACTTCATGATGCAGTACATGATGCAGATGGTGCAGTACACCATCATGTCATACGTTGTTGGATTCGTATTGAAGAGCAGAATCAAATGCAAAAATCAATTTTGAGATATCTTCTTCCTATCAAACGTTATGACCAAAAAACAAAAAAACAAAAATATAAAAACAAAAGAATACATATTTTGGCAATTTTTAAAGCGGGTAGGAATTTTGACCTTGGGGTTCAGGAATTTTGGGTATGGCATCTGGTCACCCTGACAAGTAGAGAAGAAAGGCATAGATCTCTCCCACCATTGCTTCCCTGTGACTAATATTCAGAGGCACACTAAGAACAGTGAGGAAATGCGTAGCCATAATGAATGAATCAATAAACCTTTATCGGCATAATCAAAACGGTATAAAAACTAATTAGATTAAAAATAAGATTTACAATACATATATTACAATGAAATCACTCCCGGACCTTAATGAATCATATGCACATAAAATTAATCCCTAGATAGCCATCATGACAATTATCCATTGACTGAGTTATCCTCCATGAATGTGGGGATATCCTCCAATCCTTTTCCAAGATAGAGGCTGTATATAGCTAAACCACCCCATTAGAAAATCGGTCTGCCTCAGCCTTCTACTGGAATTTCCATACAGCATCAAAACCCCTAACTTGGAAAGTTTTTTGGTTATAACATTAAGTTATACCATGACGAAGGAAGAGCAAGCTTCCTGCTGAGCCAGAACAGAGAAGCAAAGAGAGTTTTCAAATCCTAAACATTTTATATGAAACTGCCTTATTCGGAGACATCTGGTTTATCCAGCCCATTAAAACTGCTTCTTGCTGACACCATCAAGACTTTGCTCGCCTTGAGATCTTTTTTAACAGATGCCACCAGGGAATGCATTGCAGACCTTTGCGTGCTGAATTCTACCACCGAGTCCCTTCTTTTCTTGTTATACTATTACTGCCATGGTCTGAAGATGCTTTTTGCTAACCTGGAATCTAATCAAATGAGTATCTGCTCTTCAACCACAAATTTACAGATATATTTATGAACACACAAAAGAACTTTCATGGTGATTTACACATTAAAGGAGTCAAGACACACTTGGAATCGGCTTGTAAAAAAGAATCCGCTTGCCCAATATTATACAGAAGGAAACTTCATTGTATCCCTTGTCTCCTGGCCATCTATTCACAAAGTGCCAAAGAGTAGCAAAAGCTTTTGTCTTTGGAATAATGGTTCTATTTGTTTTCATTTTGTTTCATAACTGGACAGGGGAGGGAGGGCTTGGTTCCTCTCCAGGATAAAAGGGAATTTCCATTGTACATTTCAGAATTCTTTGGGGAGCCTGAAGCATTGCACGAAGAACCACCAGAGCATCCCTGCACACCACTAAATTCAGGAGTTGATCTACAAAACCTTGGAATATATTTATTGCCGATTTATCCCATCACTCTCAGGCTGCCCCACTGCTCCAGTACAACAGTAAAGGGAATTTTTAAAAGGAACCATCATTTCCAAAGGAGATCCAAGTACTTGTTCACATTTTTTAAAGCTTTGACAAAGTCACAAGATTCTTTCCATCCAAACAAGCAACCACCTCTTAACCACCTCTTACGGCCTCAGAGAAGTTTAGGTCTGTTGATGAAAACTGTGCCTTAGAAAAACATCTCAGAACTTGTGAATGAATTCAGATCAGTTCCTGAACACTTCGCAACACACACAGGTGATTTTCAAACCAGTTCATAAGCACTTTCGTATATAGAGAGAGGAGGAGAGCACAGCTCCTCTCACCTCTGGAGGATTAAAGGTGAGGGGGCACTTACTGAGTGCCAGGAATAGAGGGCACTTACTGAGGGCTAGAAAGAGGGTCACGGAGGACCACATCTGGCCTCAAACCGTTTGGAGACCCCTGCTGTGGGCAATACCACAGTTCCTGGAGTCATGGATGCAGGCCTCCGTCAGTCTTGAAATGGTATCATTTGGTATCATCTATGGTATCATGCTCGGCGCTGCATATGCTGCATGCGAAGCACGAAAGCCTGGGTTGGATTGTTATGGAGGATAGGCTGTTACCCAAGCAGCAAATCCCCCTCTCCACGCCACTGAATTAGAAACAGCACACAAATGATAAGGCAGGTTTCTGAAAGCCAGGGAAATCAACCAAAGGGAAAGTGTGGGAGGAAGCAGGCAGGAAGAAATGCCGGCAGACAGCACAGTCTGGAGTTGCAGACAGTCTGATGAGATTCCTCAGCAACAAGTAGTCCAAGTGAGCGAGTATAGCAAGCCTGAGAATTATACAACCAAGATAGGCATAGGAAAGAGTTCATGCCAAGGATCAGGAAAATTCTGGGCTGGGATACTGTACTTCCTCAAGCATACTGCAATCAATTCATCAGGGAGATTACAGACGAAGTTATATATAGTTATATACAGTTTGCCCATATATGACAGCGTTCAGAGCTATTTTAGGGGCACCCATCTTTACCCATGCAATTCATGCAGTATAGGAGAAATAAAAAATGATCACAAACAGAAACAATATAAGAAGGTTCAACAACAAAGAAGGCTCTTAACACAGTGGTTCTCAAATTGGGTCAATTTGGGGGTGAGTTCCAAAGACTTTGTGGCTGGTGCTACCACAAGGCATTATAGGATGCCACTTGGCTGAGAAAGTTGCTCATGGTGCTAAACAGATTTGGAAGTGCTGCTCTAACCCAAGTATGTGGCAAAATGTTTTAATTGTATTTGATGTAATGATTGTTAGCCGCCTTGGGTGCTCTTTGGGGAGTAAGGTGGAGTACAAATCCAATAAAGAAATATAAATAAATAAAATAAATGCAAGTGTGCTGCCAGATGTCACATGAGAGGCTGAAAGGGTCTCAATGGGAAGAATGTTTCATGAATCTGGGGCTTCCAATCAAGAATGCCCTGTCCTATTCTCTTTCTTCCTCTACTACCAGGTTCACATGGAAGAGGTAGTCCTCCAAGTGTCCTAGTTTCAGACTGTTAAGGGTTTTAAGAGGGGAATAAACAGACACCTTAAATTCAGGCCATATGGAAATCAATAACCAATACATATGCAATAAAATAGAAGCAGTAATAAATACAAGTTACAACTGTATCCAAAGTAGGCTACGATCAGGCATCCCTTTTACAATCAGGTCCCTTTTACGACCCTGAAAAATCAGCATTTAGAGAACAAAATGCAAGACTTCAGGGTTTGTTTTAAAGCTATTTATAGGCAAAGGTGCAAATTTGTTCCACTGCATTCTTAATAGCTTAACAATTGGTACCCTACCCCCCCCCCCCCAACACAACAGCCAAACAATAAAAGCTTGCTATGCTCTCTCCAGTTACAGTAAATCTAGATCTGCACCACCCACCTCCTCCCCGTCTATTGTTTGTTTAGTACATAGGCATGGCTGTCAACCTGGCCTGGAGTGTAATTTATATGAGCTGTAAACAATGTTTCCAATGGTTTAACTCTTCATCTACCCATAGGAGGTAATTCAAGTATCAGCCACACACACCAACTACAACCTCATTACCATCTATACGTCTGCATTAAAGCCAGTTCCACACATTACACCCAATACTCTCAAGGTTTAAAAAAAACAAAAAACTAAGTCTGTTCTGCATAAAAGGTCTCAAAAATGGCTAATATAGCGGTATGATCAGAGTGGCCATATGCCAGAACCAAAAAAGGAGGACAAGGACCACAAAAATGTAGGACACCCAAGAAAAATGTTAGAGCATGACACTGATATACAGTAAATTGCTTTTATGTGCTTAATTTAAGCACTGTATTAATTATTAATACATTAGGGACTGTTACTCTTACCCTCAAATCTAGAGTAACTACGGGGGCAAGTAAGAGACTTTACGTGCACCCGTAGTTACTGTACCACCTACTGAAAACCTATGGGAAAGTCATATTGGAATCTAGAGTAAGCTGTTTTTACACCGGAGCAAGGACTCCCCGTAGTTACTCTGGATTTTGCCCATAAATTTATTACATATAATTTATGAATTATAGGAAGACTCACAAGGAAAAGAAGGACACTGAAGTTTTTCTCCAGGACACACGGCTAAAATCCAGGACATGTCCTTGAAAGGGGGAGGTCATATGGTTGCCCAGGTATGATGTTCATTCCTATCTCTTTGACCCACCTTTAATTCAGGCAAATAACTAGCATTAACATTAAATGGTGGCACACTAAGCAGGGTTTCGACAGTGGGCTAACTGTGGTTTCAACTGTACTATTAATGTCAAGTGTTCAACTCAAGCCTCCTCCATAATAAGCATTAAGATATCCTTGCTTGCGATTAAGGCACAGAAAGATTTGTTTCCATGAAGCATTGGGATGTGTAAGTGTTCAGTAATGATTCAATCACCAAAGCATGAGATAACAGTATTAAATTATGGTTTGCTGTAACTTCTGAACCACTGCCATAAGATTAATAACAGCAGTTCTGAACTTTGGAATCATATCTGAAACCATACTTTGTCCTTCAGAAGCCTTTTGTTGAGAATTTCTATAGAAGGTAGAAGGATAGAACTGTACAAATGATGGTTTGGTTGGAGGTTTGGGGCACAATTCACGGTCTGGCATTTAAACTATGGTTAAAGAAGCGGCTTGGAGTTTTGACTAAACCAAACCCATATCCAGATTTCATTTTAATAACAGGAAAACTATCAATCAATGCAAGCTTCAACCAATCTTAGCCTCCCACAGACTTTAACTGTTACAATAAGGTCAAGTTCTTCATTAGCCTCTCCTGATCTACATTAGATCTTAGTTTTCCTTGAGCAAAAATACCAACACTCAAAAGAGAATTGGAGAGAAAAATATGCATACAAGTTACAACACAACACAACTATGGGGGATTTTTGGGTTGTTATTTTTCCAGTCTAATTGGGGACCACTTTTAATAAGACCGCATTCGCAAGTATGGTTCAGCCATAGGTTAACTGTCCTTTACAGGGCTCTGGCACAATCCCAATAATTCAGGACAGTAAAGAGAAAAGCTCTTGAAGCTGTACTGGATGACAGGACATTTTTTTAATTACTGCTTCCTCTCCAGAACTTATAATGATAAGCTCAGTAACAAGAACCCAGAACGAGAGATAATTTGAATTCCGTTAAGCCAGCCACAATTATTCACTTGTCAGAATGACATCAGAGAATTGCAACCTGAAAGGTCTTTGGTTTCAAACTCTGGTCAGTGGCTTCCCAGCACTGCTGCAGTTTGCTTTGGTTACAGATTACTCAGAATCATCCATCAGACAGCTGGACACCTGCTAATCCAATATCAAATACACAAGCAAATCCAGCATCCAGGACTGGGAGAGGTGGAAAATGCCTGATGGATCAACTGGCTCTTGTCTTTCACGCCTAGGAATGACCTCCATTATTGCCTTACGGACCAAAACTATCCAACATTCCTGAGCTGATGCAGCTCTGAGGTTAGGGAATAAACGTTCTCTTACCTTGAAGATAGGGTAAGGTATGTTCCCTATACCTTGAAGATAATACATTGAACATATATTCCTATATATGTTCCCTATACAGTGATGACTCACATAACAAGTTTAATTCGTTCCGGAGGCATGCTTGTTATGTGAAATGCTCTTTAAGTGAAGCATATTTTCCCACAGGAAATAATGGATACTCAGACGATTGGTTCCACAACCCCTAAAATATTCATATTCATATAAAAATATTAAATGGATGTGAAAATGATGACAAAACACTGTAATTGAATTCAAAACATGCATTCAATATGCACGATCCTATGAAGTCTACTTAGGCTGCAGTCCTAAAGACACGTTCCTGGGAGTAAGCCCCATTTAACACAAAGGGGCTTACTTCTGGGTAGACATGGTTAGGAGGCTGCAATCAAAGACACTTTCCTGGGAGGCTTACCTGAGCTGCTGCTTGAGGTTCAAGACGGCTGGTGGGGGCATTTGGGGGCAGTTGCCTCTGGCACTCCGAGGCAACTGCCCCCAAGTTGGGGGCAGTTAGAGGCAGCAGAGCTGGCCGGCAGCCCTTTTAAATAGCCTCTGTGTGGAGTGTCAGGACTGCATAGCCCATGTGCCTGTAGCATGCTTGCTTGCTAAGTGAAGCAGAACTTGTTATGTGAAGCAAGATTTCTTGGAAATTTATACTTGTTATGTGAAACACTTGTTATGTGAGATGCTTGTTATGAGAGGGACCACTGTACCCATATATGTTCCCTATACCTTGAAGATAATCCTCTTCCATAAAACTGGACAAGACCCTCTCAGATTTGCCAGTACAGTATATGAATGCAATCCCTGAAAACCAGGACCGTCTGTTTTTCTGGGAAATATGCAACCCTACTTGAAGAGGCCTCCTCTGTGAATGTCCCCAAAATGCAGGATGCACTGTGTTCCCCACTGACATGTCTGCAGCATCACTGGCAAGTTGGATAGGATTTGATCCTTCACAGGTGTCAACAGGAAGCAAAATATCTCTGCAGATACTTTACAGAAGAGACTAAGATGCTGGCTCTGCCTCCAAAGGCTTTTTCTTAAACCAAAATACAGTAAGGGAAGAAAAAGATACAAGTGAAGGTTTCCTACAGGGGCACATCATCCCCAATCTAACTCAATCCAGGTCCTCACAAAAGCTCCGATTCAAAGCATTCCTTCTGGATTAAATTTTTCAAATTTTTAAATTTCAATTTCAAGGATTAAATTTCTCAAAATGTGTATGATTTGCGACTCCTTATCCAATTCTTGAAGGCAAGAGGAGAAGACTGCTGTTTTATTCAAAGGGTTGGGGGAGGAAAAAATAATGTAACTTATTTCTTGGCAATAACAGACATTCTAACAGCAGCAGTTCATTAAATCATCTTTTCATCTATTGCTTTCTATTGTTATTTATTTTAAGAGATGTCACTACTTAACAGTATTATTCCAACTAGTCTACAGGTTTTGTGCCATGCATATATCACAAGGTCCCAGCCGACAATACTACAGCAGACCTCCCTGCACCCTTGACACATTCATGACATACCTAAGTCAGAAGGCACCGATCCAGAGAATCACTCACCTCCTGCTCTGCCAATCATATTGGTGCAAAATCTGGACAGATGTGCTAACCGCATTTATTCTCCTCACACCATGACTCTAATTGTATCGGGCTGCTTTTCTATTAAAGGTGCAAACTCGGAATCAAGTTTTCCCGTTGAAAGTTGGGACTGAACAATCATTTTATTGTGCTAACTTGGAGCAGATTTTATTGTGCTACCCTACAATCCAGAGTAACTACGGGAGCACATAAGAGACCTTACGTGTACCCGTAGTTACTGCATGACCTAGTGAAAACCTATGGGAAATTCATATTGCAATCCAGAGCAAATTGTTCTTACACCGGAGCAAGGACTCCCCGTAGTTACTCTGGATTGCACCCTAAATCTCTGAGCAGATTTCTTTCCCTGAACTGTGAAGACCTTCAAACTGGGGCCTACCTTTTTCTTCTGCTCCATCTCTAACCAGAAAACAAATGCAGATCTTGACTAGCATGCATTTAGGACTGGTTCACACCGTGACAACTGTCCAGGGGAGGGCACGTTCGCAGGGACAAAGTTTACATGTGAACCAGGCAATCATAAATACAGCCACCAATAATCCTCATTGTTACAGTGACAAGGGGAAAGTTTGGCTATCATCACTGGATGAATTCCTTCCTATATCCACAATTTGTTAGGTCACACAATAGTTGTCCACTAGTGCATGTCCAAAGAGGCATTGTGTTTCAAGCCATTAAGTTTGTTGTGTACAAATGCAGGACAATTCATGAAAAAACAAAAAACATAAGCCTGCATATTTCAAGGAGGGGGAAAGTTAAACGGATATAGCAAATATCTGGAACATGAATTCTGGACCAGGCTTACGAAACGTGTGCACAGAATATGGTGGATGCAATTTATGGTGTTTAGCTCAAGAACCAAGGAAAATAAAAGCAACCTACTTCAGAAAAAGTACAGATTGGGAAGTTCTCAGATCCCATTTGAAGAACAATGCAAGAGACCTACCTGTGGATTTGCCCATTTTTATGCAGGTATTCCAGCCCTTCCAACACTTCCTTCATGATTGTAGCTATCGTAGCTTCATCTAGGACTCCGTTCTTGTGTTCTCCTTTAGCCACAATGTGTTTAATAACATCTAGAACAGACCCTGGAAAGAAGGGATAAATGTATTAGTAAGTGGGGAAGGCATCTGCACAATGTATTATTGAAAAGTAATGATTCTCTCACACACTTGGCCAGTGGTGGGCTACAGCAGGTTTGCACCTACTCTATAGAACCAGCTGTTAATGTGAGACAGGACATATAAAGTTTAAAAATAGCCATTTAAAAGTGGCTGCCAGATGGGCATAGAACCGGTTGTTGATTTCTTTGAATCCCATCACTGACTTGGGCACAACTTCTTAGCACTGCCAATACAAAATGGATGGTCCTAGAAACTACCTAAGGCTCAGGGAGCTGAAACACTTGTACCATTTGCCAACAGCATCAGGTATTCAGAGGTACTGCTGTACCTCTGTACATGAACATCCATTTAGCTATAATGACCAATAGCAGTAAGAAATGCATCTTCCATAAGATTTATCCAAAAATAAAATAAAAAATCCCTCAAATCAGTAACCATCACTTTAAATGTGATCTGGTGAACTGACAAACTGAGGCTTGCAAACCAGAAGCAGAAGCCATTGCTTGGAGCAGATCAGTGCAAACCATCGTTTTCAAACCACAGTTCTTCACAGGCACAAAATATGCCATAGTTATGGCTATCACTCCACCATTAGGAGCTGCTGCACCTAACGATGGGAATGAAATTAGGAAGGTAAGAGCTGGGATCGAATAAAAATGCTGACCAGTGACTTTCAACCATAGTTTACTTGGTGCAAGCTAAACCATGGTGTGGGACAAATCATAGTTTGGTGCAATATTCTTAGAGGCCCTCTGCATTTAAAACAGAGCATTTAGGAACTTCACTGTGCATTTAAAAACCTCATCCTGACATGCAGGCTTGCCTTTAATTTAAAACAGGAGAAGCACTCACACACTGAACATTTCAAACATCTGGTCAGTTCTGTGATCATCCATCTGACTCCAAGATTAGCTTTAAATACTAAATGTGTTTTAACTGATTTCTGAGAGGTTTTGAAATCTGCCATGAACTTGAGTCTTTTATGAATGAGGCAGGAAATTAATAAAGTTAATAATAATGTGAATAATGAGCTAGCACTGATTAAATCTTGTTTTCAAAATTTATCCTGAAACATTAGTGCACTTAGAGGCAACAGATGTTATAGCACTGTTTCAATCAGAAGAAAAATTAGAGTTGGTTTTATTTAGCTCAAAGATTAACATTATGGAGTAGTAGGAAAATAACAGGTTAGGACTTGTTATAATAGGAGTCTCAATAGTCTAGAATCCCTTTTGAACTTTTAAGACTTAACAGTATTTATTTTCTTTATGAATTTGGAGAGACAGTTTGCATAACTAACATGTTCAGAAAGGTTGGTGGCAGCCCCACCACCTACCTTCTGGTGACCTTTTCCATGTCAATCTTTCTACCTAGGCGCCCCAAAAGACAGAATTTAGTACATTTCGTAGGTTTCATATTCAGTTCTGTGTGGTACTGGCCAAGCATTCACACAATGATTGTGATCTTGTGTGCACACACAGAGTCAATGCTTCCCTGTGACTTCCCATTGCCAAGGTAGAGCAATAGTGGATGCCTATTGACCCTTTCTGGGAAACTCATCTACCACTGTTCTTTCCACTGAGAAGACACCAGAAAAGTTGGAACAGATTTGCAGGGCTTCCCAGACCAGCCAGAGTCCTAAAATGCACCACCGTAGAAGAGACACAGTTATCTGGAAATGCTCCCAGATTCTTGCACATGGAATGTACACATCATGAAAAAGGAAGCGAAGCAACAAACCTTGCTCTATATCAACAACTTTCCCATGCGAAAGCAAATGCCCAAGGTGGCTTACAAAGTTTTTAATCCCTTTGTCCTCACAACAACCCTGTGAGGTAGGTATGGCTGAGAGTAAGTGAACGGACCAAGGTCTCCTAGGAAGCTTTATGGCTGAGAGGGGATTTGAACCCTGACCTTTGACACTGTCTCCAAACATTTTGGCAGGAGGGCCACATCATCTAGATCTCTCTCATTACTGGAGGCCGGAAAACTAATTTACATTTCAAATTTTAATAAATTTACATATAAGAATGTATTGGAGTGGATTACAAGGCTTGCCCAAGGGCCAGATAGAGTGGTCTTGCCAGAGGCCACATTGAGGCTCGCATAGGGCTGCATCTGGCCCCTGGGTTGGGGTTTGGAGACCCCTGCTTTAAATAGTAGTTTAAGTTGATGTTTACTTTACTTCTTAAAGTACAGTACTTTAAGCTGTAAGTTTATCAGTTATCAGGTTATACAATGTGGTAATTATAAAACAAATTACAAGAATACACAGATACAATATTAAAACTGTATATTTGTATACTGTATGTTCTTCTTAATACACAGATACAATATTAAAAATGTCACCAAGGGCTGAGATGCAACCACACACTTGCCTCTCATTGCCAATTGGCCAGTGGTTCCCACAATGTTCGTCACTGCTCCTTGGGGTACTGCAGAAACCAGCTACATTGAATCCTTATGAAAAACCAGCCGCCCTCTGCAATGTATAGGACTGTATCCCAATGGAGGGACACGGCCAATAGCCTGGTAGGTTAAGGGAGTTGAAAAATTAGGGAACAGCTGGACTAAGCAGCAACAATTATTGTCCAAGGCTATGCGCCATTTGAAAATTCAAACTTCTCAACTGTAGGGTGGCGTCAAATATACTGGTTATACTGGCACCAACTCTAGGGTGGCCACCTTCAAATATACTGGTTCTATGTGTCTAACCATTCACAATCCTTCAACCTGAACAAAAAAAGTATTTCTAAAAAGGGCAAACATAAGAGCTACACGACTTTGTAGGATCTACATATATTAAAGAAGCAGACATCATTTGAAGCATTTTAGAGGGAAATAAAAAAATGTGTACTGAAAGGAAAAAACAGTTGTTGTTGAAAGCTTTGGCTAACAATCCAGGTAATGTACTTTTGGTACCAAATCCAGCCTCCGAGTACTTCTAAGCACTCCGATTTAAAGTTCAGCTGTTAGAGGAATTATGGACACATCGGCAAGCATGCTTCTGAGCAATGATATAAGAATAAAATCATGCCACGGAAGCCCTGGAAAAAGATCTTCAATATTTTGGCAAAGCTGGAAACAGATAACGACATTTATAAATCCAATTTCCAGCAGAGCCGAACGCTATGTGAACCATCAGAATTCACTAAGAATAAATGTTTGTTTCCAGCACCAACAGAAACAGCTCAGGAGGCACATTTACGCTGCCTTGAGCATCAGTAAAATTGCTAGTTAGGTTTCAGCCCCAGACACACGTAGGAACAAAAATAGGACAAGGGAAGGGGGATGTACACTCAGCAGGAAAATGCACACTGTAGGAATCCAACCAGGGAAGGGCCAAACAACTTAAGAAGGGGCCTTATGAGCAGGATGTGGGATGTCAGAGCAAGCTACATTTGCCCTCAAACCAGGATCAGACCACAGCTTGGGATCCCAAAGCCGAGATTTGGGTTTCAGATGGAGTGCGAGAGAAATAAAAAACTGAAACTTCACATTGATTGATTGATTGATTGATTGATTGACTGATATCCCACCTTTCTTCCCTAACCAAAGGGAAGTCAAGGCAGCTAACATACAGATGTTATGAGTGAGGGAGATGAGTGAGGAGTGAGGAGATGAGGGAGGCAATGCACAAGCTGGCCATTTTCTGCTGCCGCTGCTTCAGTTGCTCATATAACTTACAACTAAGTTATTACTGTAGTTAGATGCTGGACAGCCTATGTCACATCTGGCCAGCAAAAGGCACAACTTGCTCTCAGGCCAGCACAATGTGGAGTTCGTGCACAATGTGCTAGTGCATGCACGTAACGTGTATGCATTTTGTAAGCATTAACTATTTCAATATTGTGTGTGGGGGGGGGGGGTAGAACTCCACAAACAATGCACTGGAACATGCTTTGCAAGTACAGCAGTGCCTTGGTTTATGAGCATAATTTGTTCTGAAAGCATGCTTGTCCAAAACACTTGTATATCAAAGCAAATTTTTCCATAAGAAATCATGGAAACAAATAATTCATTCCACAACCCAAAAAACATTTTGGATTACAAGCGTGTTTCCAAAATGAATTATGATCGTAAAGCGAGGAACTGCTGTTTTATATCTGATCAAAGGTACAAAGATATTTTTTGGTGAGGTAGTAACTTGCTTTTGCTTAACACATGCCTGATGTAGTAAACACTTAAAGCAAAATCTCCCTCAGTCTAAGGTTTTCGTGAGACTAAGGGCAAAATCCAGAGTAACTACGGGGAGTCCTTGCTCCGGTGTAGGAATAACTTACTCTGGATTCCAATATGAATTTCCCATAGGTTTTCACTAGGTCAGTGGTTCTCAGTCTTCCTAACACCGTGACCCCTTTATAAGTTCCTCATGTTGTGGGGACCCCCAACCATAAAATTATTTTGGTTGCTACTTTATAACTGTAATTTTGCTATTGTTATGAATTGTAATGTAAATATACGATATGAGGGATGTATTTTCATTGTTACAAATGAAATGTGTGTTCTATGCACACATTGAACACAATGGGATTTATTTCAGAGTAGGCATGCATAGGATTGGGCCCTGAGGCTGCAATCCTATCCACATTTGCATGGGAGTAAAGGCCCCCCTGACTATAATGGGATTTATTTCAGAGTAGGCATGCAAAGGACTGGGCCCTGAGGTTGTCAGTCAGCCCCAGTGTGCACACAGCTACAGCCGGAGGTCTGGCAAGCCTGACCTGGCTTCCTGCACCTGGGGTCTTTAGGCGACCCCCAGGAAAGCTCTAGGCAACCCCCAAAGGGGTCCCGACTCCCACTTTGAGAAACGCTGCACTAGGTGGTGCAGTAACTACGGGTGCACATAAAGTCTCTTACATGCTCCTGTAGTTACTCTGGATTTGAGGGTAAGAATACAATCCTAACCATGTCTACTCAAAAGTAAGCCCTATTATGTTCAATGGATCTTACTCCCATTCCTAATGTCTTTAGGACTGTAGCCTATGGAAGCCTAAGCTAACCTCAGTTGAGCCACTGGGGTACGGGGTGGAAAATACAGAAAGCATTGCAGTTTAAACTCAGCATTTGAGCAATAACATGCCCTCCATTTATCCTGAGGTTTCACCTTTCCGGATTGAGAAAGTGGAGTTTTTACTGAGCAGTTAAAAATCTTTTCCAAGAAAAGGAAGCAGAACTCCTAAAGGGAAAAGCTAATCACAACTAAGGAGACATACCCTACAATCCAGAGTAACTACGGGAGCACGTAAGAGACTTTATGTGCACCCGTAGTTACTGCACCACCTAATGAAAACCTATGGGAAATTTATATTGCAATCCAGAGCAAATTGTTCTTACACCGAAACAAGGACTCCCCGTTGTTACTCTGGATTGCGCCCATAGGCTGCAATCCTAAAGACACTTTCTTGGGAATAAGACCCATTGGGCACAATGGAGTTTGCTTCTAAGTAGACCTGGTTAGGATTGCACCCATACAAAAAAATGTTATTTAGAGAAAATGTAGAGTTTCAAAACAAATACAGAATCTTCATTTTGGCCTTCAGTAACTTCCTCTTGTTTATGAAATGGTGGCTATTAAGTGTGTCAATTGCAGCTTGTTTGTTGCAATTAAAAAATTATTTGGGAGAAGAGGGACCATCTTTCACTTAATCTTGGTTGCAAAACCTACTGTATTTACTCAAATCTAATGCTCACATTTTTCAGCTGAATTTAATCTCCAAACTCAGGGTGTGCATTAGATTTGATGGTTAATTAGATTCGAGTAAATACAATATTTTGATTATAAGCAGTGGTGGGCATCAGGGGGTTCTCACAGGTTCTATAGAACCCTTTGCTAATGAGACCTGGTTCTGAGAGCCGGTTCCCAATGGGACACAGAACCTGTTGTTCCATGCACATAGAACCTGTTGTTAATTTAGGTTATTGGGACATAGAGCCTGTTGTTAATTTATATGAATCCCACCAATGATAAGTATGAGGTATGCATTAGATTCGATTGTGTGTTAGAGTCGAGTAAATACGGTATTTCATGAAAAGGTGGGAACAAGCAATTGTAAAGTTTCTTTTATGCCAGGGGCACCTTGCTTAATATATGAGCCATTTACAATCAACTTCAGATGTTTGAGAACTACAATATTTAAATTCTTCAGTATATTTACTCACCATGAACATATGTTAAACCAATAGACTATCAGTTTATACCTTCTAAGTTATGTTTCACAATTTCTTGTTTATCTTTTATGTGAATTGTGATGCGAAAAGGGGATCACCCAACACATTTCGAAGAGCAACATTATAAACCATAGAGCCACATATGCGCCATGCTTTAGCCATCACTGCCGCATACACTATACAAATATTACAACTGTATTACAATATTTATCTCCTGCCATTCAGTTCTGCAAAGTAGGATTCTCTCCTCCAGAATCAATGCAGCTTTTTAATACATCATGTTGACCTTTGAGGATGAAGACTACTCCCTTCTTTGACTTTTACTCATAGCAATAAATGACACGGTTCCTACACAGAAAGCTTTCTGAAGCAGAAAATACCGTGGTCTGCGCACTAAGATCATCTCTGACAGTCTTCACACAGGAGCCATAAGGCTTGCTTGATGGATTGCTTTCCAGGCAGAAACTGTGCTAGATTTTAAGTAGCCGTCACTGGGATGAATCTGACAGAATCATTCTGTCAGGAAAACCTCTGGGGGAGGTATGGCTGGCTGGACAGTTTGTTCTAGTCCAGCAGTCACTGATGCACATCAAAAATGTGGTTCCTGTTCAGACTGAAGCTTACCGCTCTGGTTCCATACGGATCATTGTCAGAGTACATGTAGGTCCCAGGATGCTCTGTTGCACAGAAGGGTGCGCAGTAGGATGTCTGGGCACACATGATCTACTTGGGGCCCAGATCCAATTGGATGATGAATCATAGAATCATAGAGTAGGAAGGGACCTAGTAGGTCATCTAGTCCAACCCCCTGCCTGCAGCAGGAAATCCCCCTAGAGTATCCCCGACTCGTCGAGCCTCTGCTTGAAGATCCCCAGTGAGGGAGAATCCACCACCTCCCTTGGCAATCTGTTCCACTGCCGAACCGCCCTCACCATCAGGAATTTTTTCCGGATATCCAACCGGAAATGAGCCACACCCATGATGAGCCACATGGGTGTTCATGGAGTGGAAGACGTTCCCCATATTCCACATCTGACCTTGGGGTCAGGGTTCAGAGGGTTCAGTCACTGCACCATCAAGAATCATTCAGCTTACATTATGTTGTAGCTGCCTTGAGTCCGCATGGCAGAGAAAGGCAGGGTAAAAATCCTTTAAATAAAATAAAAATAAATAGAAGAGCCCACTTCTTGGGCTTGAAGTAGATTGCCACATAGGTACATCAGACCAGCTTTAAGCAAGCACACATTCTGGAGATGAGTCACAATGGAAAAGCTACTTAACATAGTGACCTTCAGACTGCAGTCCAGAAAAGAATTTTAGAGGCTTATCAGGGTTCAGTAAGTGAGAAGCCCGGCAGTGACGGACAAGATGCTCCAAGAAGGCAACTTACATAAGAGCCCTGTTGGATCAGGCCAAGGGCCCATCTCATCCAGATTCCTGTATCTCACAATGCCCTACCAGATACCTTATGCAGGTCTCAAGATAACACAATAACTGCATCTTGTTGCCGCACCATTGCATTTGACAAAGACAGGATACCTCTAATACCTGGAGGCTGCGACATTGTCCCGCACATATCTGTGATGTGCACATCCTAGGATGCACTGTGTGATGTAGTCAAGTACAGATATTGCAGGTCCAACATTGTTACACATTGATTTTAAATTCATGGATTTGATTTGGCATGAATGGCCACAGCAAAACAGTTTTAAAAACTGCTTTTCTGCTGTTGTAGAGAGGAAGTCATGCAAGCAATCATTCCATTTTTTTCAACCCCAGAATCAAACCCCTGCAGATATTGAAGCACTACATTTTCCAATTAGGTGCAACAGAGAAGCAATAACTCTGGAAGTGGGTCTTTAAAAATATTTTACCATTGTTTTATTTATACACCCATGTTTTAATCCATAGGAGATTCCAGTATGGGATCCTAGTGGATAAAGAGGGATATCTGTATACTGTATCATGCCGTACCTATAATGAATATATATGCATGGAAGACGTTAAAATCCAGAAGTTCACTTGTACGTACAATCACTGTGCACATGGATGGTTGGAAGCTTTTCCTCGCCTCCTTTTATCCCTCCTTCTTTAAATGCCAGGTAAACGAGACGTAACAAGATGTAATTAAGCAAGGAGGAAAAGGTCAATAAAAAGTTGATTTATGACACACGCAGGGAGAACCTCGTGTGAGTGAGCAAGTATTACAGCTCTCTCCAAAGCCAGGCAATTTACATTCCTCAAAAGGAGATACGATCTGAAGCTGCTGCGTGTGGGGTTGGCAGCCTTTCAATATCAGGGAGTCTGGACAAATTAAAACTACATAGAGGATCCCTGGCCACAGGTCTGAATGCCAAGGCGGTTGCTTCATTTAAAAACTGACCAATGGATTAAATAATGTTTAAACTACTTTCTATATTTAAATTAATGTTTAAGCTGCTCAACCACTCAGACTTTCGACAAGTTAAATTAAGAGACTGCACACAAAGAGCAAGTCATGTACTAGAAATAAAAAGGAACGTTTCTGTTGTTTAAAACTTGGGATCCAAATTTTAAATAGGATCCAAGCCCTTAAATGAAGGGTGCACATGAGAAACCATCACATACATCATATACATACTTTGAGGTTTGTAATCCTCCTTTCCATTGTCTCATCTTTATATTTTTCTAGACCTTAAATAGTAAACATATATTTAATGATAAATACTGCTACTACTGTTGTCATGTATTCCTGATGGGATGGGGTGAACGGATTTAACAGGATATTATTAACATCTGTAAATTGTAACATGCTTCTCCAAAACAACGAAAGCAATTGCTTTAATTTATATTCAAGTCCTATCTTTTAATGTCGTGGAACTGCATTCAAAATCTGCAGAGTTCAGGTGAAATAAAGCCTGCCTACCCCTCTATAAGGCTCAAACTGGAGAGTTGGGGGAAAGAAACCCACCTGGGGTCGAGGACAGTTGCAATGGGGAAGAGAGTCAGGGGGTAAGAGAATGACTTGGCTGCAATCCTAGCCACACTTTCCTGGGAGTAAGTACTATTGAACACAATGGGACTTACTTCTGAGTAGACATGTTTAGGATTGTACTGTTCAACCCATGCAGGAAATCATGCAAGAGTATCATTTTCTGACCACACACCCTCCTACAATTCCCACCTTTATATCTCCACTTGTGCAAACTACAGCACTAGCCATGATACCTAAAACTGAGCAAGTTATGATTTGTTCAAGCCATAGCTTGCTTGTTTCCAAACCTTTCAGTAGTTCCCAAACCCTACCTCCCTTAAGTGGGGTAGCAACCTGCCCAGGGACCAATATGTGTTACACTTCCAGATGAGGCTGCCATTGCTAAAAAAAATTATTTACACGTATGTGGCAGTGAAATCCAAAGTGTCGTCCTAACAGCCCCTATAGGTTCCTGGTCAGGTCACTACCCTCCAGAAGAGGGTAGCATCCTAAATGAAAGTAGGAAAAATCTGCCCTGACGTCACAACCCCCAGGTTGTGAAATACTGCTATAGTTGCACAAATCAGGAAATGAGGGAGGAATTCGGGACCAAAGTGCATACGCCCAAGTTGCAGATGCTGGTCCTACTATCCATTACTTCAGTGGTGCTCTAGCATTTCAGCCTGGGACACCCTTTCAAACTGAAAAATCTTTTTGGGACCTACTGTCAAACTTATCAGAATGTGATGCCAGAATTCCATGTTGACTTGGAAGTAAGTTTCATTGTGTTCAATGAGACTTACTCCTAGGAAGGCCCAGTGCCAGATACTAAGCAGATCTCACCCTCTTGCAAGTCCCACTTTTGAGTACTACTGCATTACAGGTTCTTTTAAACACAGGACAAAATGAAATACACTTGTTCCTTCCAACACAGATTAGTTAGTACTGGAAATCTCAGTCTTAGTCTAAGTATCTTGTAGAAACACTGAATGATGCTTGAGACAGATGTTGTGAAACAGAACATTTTAAAACATTAGATTCAAATCACCCCCCACAAAAACGAACATATAACCACCTTATACTCACCTCCACTGAGAAGCTTCATTACTAACCAGAGTTCATCTTTCACTACGAAGGAAGTATAGTACGATACAATGTTTGGATGATGGCATTGACTCATGGCTTGAATCTCTTTCTAAAGGGAAGAAGAACAGGACACATTAAGTATACTGTTGTTGTTTAGAAACAGTAGTGTAGGAGCTGTGGACAGGAACAATAGAGCCCATGCTTCAAAATAGACATTACTGCCTACGTTGCAATACCACTGTGTTGGGATCAACAGATGACAACAAATGGGAGGGCCACATGCACAGCACACTGCAGAACCTGTAATATCGCATGATTACCCCCTACAGCTATGCTTATATGTGCTGTGCGGAATCACTACTGGATAGCTGGCTCATCAGAACTAGACTGACCACATGGCAAGCATAAGTACAGCTCTTACCAGACTATATGGCAAGCATGTTTAGGAGAATGGTTCTGATCATCCAAGTGGTTCAGAAAATCCTTCATTTTCGGAATACAGGAACATGGATCTATGTATATAAATATGGGCAACACTCAACTATGCCATTCCCATATGAAACCTGATCACAACAATGAAGGAAATCCAGTTTTACACTGAGATTCTGTGGAACATCCAAACTGGCCTTTTGGGTGTCCTCAGGAGGAATTTGGGTGAAGGGAGGACGGAAATAAAGAAATTTAAAGCCTTTTCAGCTGTAGAACTGCAGATGAACATTTTAATATTAACCCAGGACACAGAGGAGAGTGCAGTAACATTAAAATCAACCTTTCGGAGTTAGGCTTCAATATTTTTTTAACATAGCGCTAGAGCAATTTTAAGTAGGCTTAACTGCTGCAATCATTAAGTGCTATTTTTGCATGTGCTCATAATGGAGATTTTTAATGCATTCTTTTTTAATTAACACTTTACTGTTTTTCTTTTCATCACCTTGAACATAAAGGTGATATATTCTAAATGGTGATAAAGCCTCCTCCAGTTTTCAAAGATTATAGCCCAACTGACAAGAGAAGTAAAAAAAAGTCACTGGCTATCACGTGCTTATATGGAAGACTTAAAAACCATCACTTCCCACCACCATCACCCCAGGGAAAGAGAAACACTTAAGCTATATACAATATGGTCAATTCCATAAGGAGAGACTAGTATATTTCCATAAAAATGCAACAGCAAGGCCATGAATAATTAATAAGTATGTTGCCTTTTTTCCCTACACTGGATGGACATGGTCAAGCTTTAATAACGAAGGTTACTTCTTGCAAAGGCCATTCAAGGCTCTTTCCTACTCATCCGACACTCAGAAATATCTAGAAGCTCCTTGGAAAACAGCTCACGGTCTCTTTCATGCAATGAGCACTGCAATTAGCAGGGTTCCTCTCTTTTCTGCAATGGCCCCAGCCAATGTATGAATGAAAACATGGGGCAGGAGCACCACAAGAGAGTTTATGAATTATTTTTGAGAATATTTATTTACCGCTTTCCAATTGGAGTAGTTCACAAAGCAGTTTACGCAAGACAGTCAGTGGTTCCAGGCAGTGGCATAGCTGGGGGGGGGGCATTGGAGCAGTCAGTCTCGGAGGGAGCCTTGCTCCTCTGGAGCTATTCCAGGTTCAGGGAGCAAAACAGAGTCATACAGCTTCGTTATGCTCCCCTCAACTGGTATGGCTCCATAGAGGCGAGGGTCCCTCTAAGACTGACCGCTCCGTCCCCCTCTAGCTACGCCACTGGTTCCATGTACTACATTCATGGTATTATATTCATTGTTTCTCAGAGATGTGGGCAAAATACCTGAGATTAAAGCCAAAAATTATTGAATTTTGCCAACTCTTTCTGTGGAGCAGACAAATTCTGAGTCCCAATTTAGCCTCCTAGACAACTAGACAACATTAGCTTGCTTTATACAGGTGTCCTTTGTTATCCACTAGGGTTCTGTTTGGACCATCCCATGGATACAAAAACAGATTTCTTATCTTCTTCCTCCATCATTCCTAATGGAGTAAGGTTGTGTCTCAATATCTATAGGGATTTGATTCAGGGACTCCCTGATGATACCAAAAATGTGTTTTAAAAAAGCAGTTTAACAAAATAAAAAAGCTTGTCCCTTTACAACACTTTAAAAACAGCTTTTCTTACTATTGTGTTGAGGCAGTCAGCAGTTAGAAATGCAAAAGACCCCCTGCTTTTGCCTAGCTCAAGAGAAAAATGGAAAGATTGCTTGCATGGCTGCCTCTCTACCACAATAAAAAGGCCGTTTTTAAAACTGTGGTTTGCAGTGACCATTCGTGTAGTCCAATCTGTGTATTTAAAAAAATCTCTGTATAACAAGGATGGACCTGTACTTATGGACACCTGTTCCAATCCTGGAATAAAAAGCGATGCCTACCTGATTGCTGTCTGGAACGAAAAGACATTTATTAATTGCAAATCCTGCCCCATTTTGCATCCATCATGGATTGGAGGAATCTCCAATCTACAACAAGCGGACACAGTCTCACATGGTACAAATGCTGAAGAAGTTGCCTTTGCTGCCTCTGTTCCATGCTGAACTTTAGGCAGCAGACACAAGGCTCTTGGGTGGTCTCCCATCCAGGCACTGGCCAAACCCACACTTGCATAACCCCTCCATGGTGGCTGCCACAGAGGCCTCCAAACCAGACCCAGGGCATCAGGAGGCATAACCAAGACTTGCCCAAAGAGATTACAGTCAATACATTAACCCTCCTCCAGCCACTCACTTTTACTACAGCCCATTTCAGCAGAGGTGGAAGCTGAATGGTGCTTCTCTGCCATAGTTGGCTGGGGCTTTCTCGATCCCCCTGCTCTGATATGGATGCTGAACTACAAGAGCTGACATAAATCTGCAGAGTAATTAAGACTGCTCGGCTTTAAAGTCGGGCACTGGATCCTTGGCAATGCCGCTTTGGGGAGAGCCCTGCCGGTTTCAATCCAGGACTGCCATGACTCCCACTTTCCATGTCCAGGAGGCTCCGACAGCAAAGCTTTTGCAAGGAGACACCTGTCAGAGCTCTGCCCACCTGCACAGAGATATCACAGATGGTATGCACTGGAGTGCTGGATTTCTAGGAATTCTAGTGTCCTTATTTTCAAAGCAACATTCCCTGACTGCTCAATGGTCACAATGCTACTCAGTATGTATTATGCTTGCTGTTGAGACCCAGTTTCATTATGAACTTCTTAGACATGATACCCCTGGTGCCACCAATCACTATTCTATCCCTGGATAAAACAAAAGCCTTCAAGCCACGAATGCACAAAAATATTTAAAGGCCATCAAAAGGCTCAAGAACCTCCAGTTGTATTTCCCTCTAATGCAACAAGCTCCAATGCCATATCTAGAGATGTGTGTTTCCAGGAAGAAGGGCTTACAACCTTAGTCTTACTCAACATAAAGGCCTTAAGGGCTGCAGTGACTCAGCTAGTTAAGACACTGTTCCTGTCATCTAGTAAGCCAGGGCTTTGAGACCTGGGTGCTGCAAGACCAAGTAAGTGCCTATGTCTGGCCCAGCTCCTGCCAGTCTAGCAGTTTGAAAGCATGGAAATGCCAGTAGATAGATACCATCTCAGTGGGAAGGTAAAGAGCGTTCCAAGCTGTCATGCTAGCCAAGTGACCATGAAGGCATCTTTGGACAGCACTGGCTCATGGCTTGAATTGGGAATGAGCACTGTACCCAGCAACTGTGGCTGGTGCTTATATAGATAGCAGGGCAACCTGCAACCAGTCACAGCTGGCAGGGCAACCTGCCAGGGACCTTTACCTTACCTTAACCATATTCACCCACAGAGTGGTCTACTTCATTGGGTTGTTGTGAAGTTTTTTTAAGATGTCTTTGTTCCTGGACAGAAGCAGTTCGTCTCTAGCAGTCTCCAGCATACCACTTTGGGTACCCTGCCATATACATATGACCCACAACTCCTAATTTCAAATCCAACTATAATAAACCTTCATGAGTCTAACACATATTTCCAGGAAATATGACTCCAATTCACCGTACTTATCCCTCCTTTTCTGATCAACAGACAAAGCTTTCCAGTGATACCACAAATGGATTTCTATGCTAAATCTCCCAGGCTAATCCTTGATGTGGGCAAAACTTTGCCTACTAAATTTAAAAAGCTGCCCCGGTGTATGAAGATGGCATTCATCTAGCAATGCACGCCTGGTAATTATAAACATGTCGCCACTGCAAACTGCCACATGACAACAAGGTGTGAGGGTTACAGGAGGCCAGGCGGCCTCACAGAGTATATTTTGAGACTTAAAATGGATCAAGGCTAAGTGCTTCCAAGACAGGCTACTTGCACCCGCCAAGCTCCTCTCTGAAAAAATCCTTCTAAGGGAAGGAAATGAGGATCTCTTCCCTTAAGTTTCCCTTCTGCATAAACTCCGTTATTGTACTATGCACCACACTATGCTCCTGGGTTTTTAATTCTCATAGGAAACTGCTTTTCCAATCAGTGGCAAAGATGTGAGCATGGCCCATCTGAGTTCCTTGTTTCACAGATTCAGGTAATAATTATATTTTCTACAGCTATAATTTTCTGTTTCCAAAAGGAAAAATACTTAACCTAAATACCTATGTTGCACGTTGATACAATACTGGTCAAACGGGAAAGTTTCAAAGTTCTAATGAGCTTGATCCCCTGAAAAGCATCCCCAGCAGGCATGTCTGCACATAAAGAGCAATGCACTTACATTATGCTCAGTTTAACATGCCGGCTTCATACTCTCATTTTCTTTACACATAAATGCTAGGAATTGTAGGGTAACAACCTCCGGTCCACCCTGAGCCTTTTTACTGGTGTTTGCCATGCTGCATCTGACCTCCCAACCCACAAACACCTTGATGATGATATTAACAGCAGTTACGTCCAGTGGACAAAGTGAAATGAAAAGGCAAGGCAAATGTTTGAAAAACAATAGTAGGGTTGCCATAACTATCGTCTATAAAATCAGGATAGGACCCTCTGTCCCATTTGCAAGTATGTGAACACAATCCCCCAAATCAAGATTGTCCCTGGTTTTCAGGACATATGGCAGCCCTATAGTTTAGAGACCAGTGTGGGTGGGATTAAACGAAGTGCAATCCTAACTTAGGCCGGCATTACTCATCGGTCTTCCCATTTCCCTGGTGATATTGGGAGGTAAGTGCATGTTTGCGCACTGGCCTAACCCTTCCCCAGGAGTGTCTTATGGCACTTTACTGTCACCTCCAGGTCAGCACAGGATTTATGCCAGGGCTTAGGCTGGCCTAACTAGAGGTTAGGATTGCGAGGATGCTCTAGCCAATGAAGACAACTGCAGAACAAACAAATGTGTACTATTCCCTTTCAAATGGCCAGATTTTCTGACGGTGTGGCTCTTGTCCAGGAATTTGATGTACTTGCTCTGGCCCCTGGATAAAATAGTTTTAGGGGCTAAACGTATTGGTCTTTACTCCAATAACTTTAGTTTAACAGTGGGTCTGGAACCCAGAGAGAGGGAATTGGGAAGCTGAGGGGTCTGGGAAAGGGAATTCCTACAATCTCATTCCAAAGCGGTTTTCCTACTAGAGAAACCATCAAGCCGGAGCTAGGAAAGCATCTCCCCCACTCTGTGAATTACAGAGTTAAGAAACAGAACTAGGAAGATGCAAATGTCCCAAGGCAAAGAAATGCAACATTTGAGAAATTCCTGCCTTCAGTAGAAGACCAACGGCCTTAAGTGTGCATAGCGGACACTAAAAGGGAGCCTTGAGCGCATGCTGACCGGGAGCATGAAGAGACCAGCCAAACCCGTTCATGCCTCCAAATCTCTGCAACGTGATTGTTTTGCAACGCTGCTCACAAGGCCGGTTTGATCAGTGCCCCCTGCCTCCTCTTCTCTCTCTTCCTGCACCCCGTTCTCAGAGGTGGAAAGGCCAGAGCTTTTGATGCCGCACAAAAGATAGGATTTTGTTGCCTGGAGACAGACTGGAATGTGTTGCAAGCTGGCAACCAGGCCCGGATTCTCCCCTTGATCAGCACAGTTGCTGCAAGGATAACAGCTCTCACATGGGCAGGGGGACCACACAGGAATGGCTGGCTTGTGAAACTGCTGCTCCTCTCAACTGTCCTTGCAGTTATCCTTTTTCCAAAGTTGGTTTGGGAAGGACTTTTAAAAACTGTAAAAATTCATTAGCACTAGGGCTGCCACCATCTATATTATTTCTGTTCCATTGCCAAGGATCAGTCATAGGCAGACCATCCCTCTTTCAGGCCCCCCCCCCTTTCAACTCTCTGACCCGTGGCAGTCTAGGCAACAGTACCCTAGGCTGAAGTGGCTGCTTCCGAATGCCAGGTCCGTGAATAATAAAACCAGCCTCATCCAGGACCTGTTTCTGCATGAGTCTGTGGAACTGGCTTGGATTAAGGAGACATAGCTGGATGAGGCTGGAGGTGTAAGCCTATCACAGATCTGTCCACCAGGTTTTCGGGTGCTGCACTAGCCAAGACTACAGGGGTGGGGAGGTGGAACTGTGATAGTCTATCATGATTCTATCTCACTGGGTGCCCTATCCAGCAGTTCACAAGGTTTGAGTCCCTCTGTGTTGTGCTGGAGGGGCGAGACAGAATAGGGATTCTGTTGGTGTACAGCCCACTGTGCTGCCCAACAGTCCCCCTGCCTGAACTGACCGGGGTGGTCTCGAGAGTGGTGCTGGAGTGCCCTCGCCTCTTAGTGCTGGGAGACTTCAATGTCCATGCCGAGGTGCCCCAAACATCTGCAGCTCAGGACTTCATGGCCGCCATGGGTCTACCTCAAAGGATATCTGCCCCAACATATAATGCAGGACATATGTTGGACCTTGTGTTTACTGCTGCTACTACTGTTGACGGTGATCTGGATGCGAAGGAGATCAACATCACTATGTTGCCATGGACAGATCATTACCTGGTGGGATTTAGGCTTATCGCAGTCTGTAGCCTTCACAACTGTGGGGAACTGCATTCTATGGTCCGCCCCTGGAGACTGATGGATCCAAAAGGTTTCTTGAGGGCTCTGGGGGACTTTTCTATTGCCAAAGCTGACGACTCACCTCACTCCCTGGTCGATCTCTGGAATACGGAGATGGCAGGGCCCTGGATGAGATCGCTCCCGAGTGGCCTTGGCCATGTAATAGATCAAACGCAGCTCGTTGGTTTCTGGGGAGCTGCGGGTTTCTGGGGAGCTGCGGGCTTTGAAACAGCAGGGTCGACAGAGCAAAGATGGGGAAGAGACTCGTGCTGTTTCTGATCGTAATCAGGTCAGGGCTCACTGGCAAGCCTAATCAGAGGGCTCACTTTTCTGCCACCGTTGCATCTGCGGAGAATCACCCAGCCGACCTACTTCATCTGTCCCCTCCTGCTGATGTGGGAAACCACACAGAGGCTTGCTGCAATTCCTTTGCCCAAAACTATGCAGGTAAAGTTGATCAGGTCTGGCACGACTTGGATGCCAGTTAACAACTTCCAGTGATGTCCCTGGGACACCTGTTATATCCAACTTCTGGTATTTTTTTTCAGCTTACAGAATCTGAGGACCTGGACATGATTCTCTCAAGTGCAAGACCGTCTTCTTGTCCACTTGACCCTTGCCCAGCATGGCCAATTGGATCAGCTTGGGGTGGACTGGCCAAATGGACAGAGAGAATAGTGAACTCATCTCTGAGGGAGGGGGTGCTACTTTCTGCATTGAAGTGGGCAGTGGTTCGCCCCCTCCTGAAGAAACCCTCTCTGGATCCTAGTAACCTAAACAACTTTCAGCCAGTCTCAAACATCCTGTTCTTGGGCAAAGTGGTCGAGCGGGTGCTGGCGTCCTAGCTTCAGAGGGTCCTGGATGAAGCCAATTATCTGGATCCTTTTCAATCTGCCTTCAGGCCAGGGTTTGGAAAGGAGACTGCCTTGGTGGATGGACAGGGGGAATGCATCCCTGTTGGTCTGCTGGACCTCTCAGCTGCCTTCGACACCATCGACCATGATGTCCTTCTTCGTCGGTTGGCCAGATAGGGTGTTGGAGGCATGGTTCCACTCTGACCTAGCTGACAGATCCCAGAAAGTGGTGCAGGAGGAAGCTTTTTCTTCACTCTGGCCTCTTCGATGTGGGGTGCCACAAGGTTTCATTCTATCCGCCATGCTATTCAACATATACATGAAGCCGTTGGGAGAGGTCATCTGGAGGTTTGGAGTGGATCACCATTAGTACGCAGATGACACCCAGCTCTATCTCTCCTTATCTCCTGAGTCCAAGGAAGCAGTTGAGGTCCTAAATCACTGTCTGGAGTCAATGAAGGACTGGATGTGGGCAAACAAGCTGAAATTAAATCCTGATAAGACAGGTTCTCCTAGTTCAGAAGTCCTCAACTCGGGTATTGGACCACTGGCCTCCTCTGAATGGGGTTGCACTCCCTCTGAAGGAGCAGGTCCGCAGCTTGGGGGTTCTCCCAGACCAGCAACTGCTCCTGGAGTCCCAGGTAGCGGCTGTGGCCAGGGGAGCCTATGCTCAGCTTCAACTGCTACACCAGCTGCAGCCCTATCTAGGTCGGTCAGATCTGGCCATGATAACCCATGTCCTAGTGACATCTAGACTGGATTACTGCAATATGCTCTATGTGGGGCTGCCTCTGAAGACAGGTCTGGAAACTCCAACTTGTCCAGAATGTGGCGGCTCATGTGGTTGTTGGGGCTCGTTGGTTTCACTCTGTTGGGCCACTGCTCCAGCAGCTGCACAGCTGTCCATCCGCTTCCAGGCTGAATTCAAAGTGCTGTTTCTGAACTATAAAGGGTACCAGAGAGACCGCCTGCATGCATACAATCCAACCCATCACCTAAGGTCATCCAGGGGGGCCTGCTGACTGTGCCACCACCTAGAGAGGTAAGGGGAGTGGCAGGTAGGAGCAGGGTCTTTTCGGTGGCTGCTCCCCATTTATGAAATTCCCTTCCCCTAGAATTGAGAACTGCTCCCTCTTTTCAAAGTTTTTGGCAGGACCTGAAAACCCTCCTGTTTATTAAGGCTTTTAATTTATTTTAATTTATTTTAATTAAAGGCTTTAATTTTAATTAATTAATTTTAATTAAGGTTTTTAATGTAAGGCTGGTTGTTTTAATCTTGTCTCTTGTTTTTAATTGGTTTTTTAGGTGGTTTAACCACTGCTGTGTTTTTCAAATGGTTTTTATAATGGTTGTGTAGATTTTTAACGGTTTTTATGTATTTGTTTTATTCATTTTTTAAATTGTATTGAGATTGTAATTTTTAAATGCTGTAAGCTGCATTTTGATTTTGATTTTCTTTGGGAAGAAAGGCGGGCTATAAATGAAAATAAATAAATAAAATATTATAATAAAATCCTACAACAAAACTATAAGCAGTTATTAAGTGAAACGTAGACTCCAAACATTAAAAACTTAAAGACTGAGAAGAATTTCAGTTCATAATGGGGGGAGAGTGGAAGTTAGTTGGAAGAAGGACCAAGAAGGATGGAAAATTCCTAACTTACTGGGCCAAACAGAACAATGTTAAAATACAACAGTGGCTTGCAGCCAGTGCGCAGCAGCATATTGGTGTGCCGAAAAAGACCCACAAGTGTGTCACATGAGTCTGGAGCACAGAAGTTGAAAATTGTTGAAAATCTATTTCATATTTTCAGATACTCCTGGAACTAACCGTCTGGAATATACTGGAACATACATCTTTACTGGAATATACTGGAACATACATCTTTACAAATAAGAACTCTGGTATATATCTATTGAAAACTACTACTACATATGGCTATAGGAAATGGAAAGGAAAAGCCATTAACAGGAATAGGAAAGGCCATTAACAGATGGACTCTAACTATATACTGTTGCATATGTGTATATAGTTTATTGGAAAGCTAATGTGTACATTTCTGTATTCCTGATTTATGTATAATATATATGGCAGTTCCGTGTTTGTGAACACCTTTGAAAATTGTTTATGTACTGCTATTCCCTTATATTGTTTGAAAATCTGTTTCAGGCTCCGCAACACCTTTTTGTGAACCTTTCATTGAAAAATGGTATATAAGTACTGTTGGTTGATTTTCAGGGCACCTGTTTGTAGTAACAAATTGTCTATCGTTCCTCTTCCGTCTCCCTGTAGAGCAGCACAACCCAGATGAGTCTTGGGAAAATTGGAAGCGATACCACAAGAGGCAAAGACCATTGAGTGGACAATTCCCTAAAATACTGCCGCAAAGAGGATGCAATCCTAACCAATTTAGGCTGCACAACTTACCCATCTCCAGTTCCAGTGGTGGTGTGGGGAAGCCGCCACATGTATGTGCACTGGCCCAGTCCTCCCCTCCCCACCCCACCGCCGCCCACAAGTGGCACAGAAGTACTTTATGGCACTTGTGATACCTACAGGCCAGCACTGGACTTGTGCCACATCTTGTGCTGGCCTAACCAGGGATTAGGATTGCACTGACAGTTTTGGAACTGCAGGAAGAGAAAGAGCTCACTTTCTTGCTGAAAAGCCCTACAAGAACTGATTGGCCATCAGGTCACCTACTTGGGAACTTGTGAGAAGGAAATCAATTCATTACAGTCCCAGCTGATAAAAAGGAGTTATTCTGGAGGAGTAGGTCAACTGGCAATTATGGTATTTAATGAGAAGGCGTTCCATCTTCAAGTTACATGCTATGTTTTTGACTGAAGAGGTTTCTAAATAGCCCTTTGAGCTTCATACTGGCCAACACCCAGATTCCAATAATCTGCATTGCCAGTTAATCAGGAGGGGAATAACTAGTGAAGGGCCACAGTGTACACCCACAGTGTACACCCAGTGTACACCGCATCCAAAGGCACTGCGGTCTCGAGTCCTTCCATCCCCAGCTTATTGCTGCCTACATTTGGGTGTATGGTTTCTCCAAGGAGGCCACATACAGTTCAGCAGGAATTTTTACAAAGCTTTGTAAAAACTGAAGTGGGGAGGAAGATGGACAATAAAAGGCCAGGAAGCCATTAAACTGCATACTTGTGGCAGGATGGGAAAGAATCACAAGACTGGTTGATGTGCCCCTTGAAAAACCAATCAATTTTTCAGATTATTATACCACCTATACTTACTCCAAAGAGCTCAGGATGGCTTACATGGTTCCTTCCCTCCTTCTGTCCTCACAACAACCATGTGAGGTAGGCAAGGATGAGAGCAAAAAGTATGCCCATTGTTTTAGGAGCTTAAGGGTATCAACTTGCCTTTAGAAGGCAGGAGAGAAAATAGTCACCGCTTCCATAGGTGTTCCACAGACTCAGGGCTACAACAGAAAAGGCTCTATATAGCTTGGGGAACAAAGTGGCTTCCTTGTGAGATGCATTTTTACAACAGCTTTAATGGTAGATCTCAAATACTGGGGAAGAAAGTTTTATGCATAAGGAGGTATCACTGTCAATATTCATTTTTTTTCTCCTTGTCCCTCAGTGCTATCCCTTGCATTGTAAGCCAGCATTCAAGTAAGCCATGCAATTCAAAGTTGGTATACCAGCAGAATTTACTACTTATTTTCTAAAAAGCAGTTCATAACCTAGTTAATATCAAGCATTAGAGGTCAATGTTGCAACCTTGATGAGCCAAAAATAGATCAGTCATCAGCACAAATATCTTGAAAGCACATGCGCTGACCTGTACCTGTTAACTATCAAACTTGCTGAAGTTTGCAGATTCTGATGGGGACCAGGGAATTTAGCAGCCCTCCATCAGTCTTGGAAGACTATGGTATCGTGCTTGGCGCTGCATATGCTGCATGCAAAGCACGAAAGCCTGGGTTAGATTGTTATGGAGGATAGGCTGTTACCCAAGCAGCAAATCCCCCTCTCCACACCACTGAATTAGTTCTATGGAAAGGCAGAGCCAATACGATTGGATCCAGCTGGCGTCGCAGAGCTGGGCTAAGGACAGGAGTTCACCCTGTCTTATGGGGCCAACCCGGGTCTCGAACGCTGGCCAGCTGGTTAACAGGCATAGTGTCTTAACCACTTGCACCACTCACAGCCCATGGACCAGGGAACATACAACTGCATTAAGAAAAGAGGGTGGTTGTGAACACCTCTGTCAACCTGACTTCCACATAAATTCTTGATGCTTTGGGTTTTGATTCAAGAAAATTTACCTTAAATGTTCTGATTACCTTAACTCACTGCTTGCTAATCAACAGCACCATTTCCCCAACTTTTTATATTGTGCACTATATAAAGTTTGTTATCTTGAATTAAAATTTGGAGGCAAGCTTCAATCTCCGGCAATCCAAAACAATCTTTTCCTTACTGCACCTTCCAAAGTAGAATTTTTTAAAAGTTTGCTCCATTTTAATTTCATGTAAATTGTTTTATGAGCCACTGCAATTTGATGGCATTGTTTTCAGGGTTTGAGGCCTGGGTCCTCACAAGACAGGGCGAGCGCCTCTCCTTAGCCCAGCTCTGCGACGCAGCTGGAACCAATTGTATTGGCTCTGCCTTTCCATTGGACTACTTCAGTGGCGTGGAGAGGGGGGATTTGCTGCTTGGGTAACGGCCTATCTCCATATAAATCTACCCAGGCCTTCGTGCTTCACATGCATCGTCGAGTACAATACCATAGTTTTTCAAGACTGATGGATGCCAAGTTTCAAGTTTTCAGCTGAACTACTGTTCACACATTCATGGACACAGGGATATATACACGCAGAGAGAGAGAGCGCACAATACCTTGCACTTTTGTCAGCTTAGGGAGCAAAGAAGGGATGTATATCAAAGCATCACCATATTAAGCTAGCAAATTTATTTTGGTCACTGAAAAAGCTAACAACACATGCAAATGTGTGAGAAACCTAAATATTAAGTACAATGAGAAGAACAAGGGGATGACAGGATATTGCTGCATATATGAAAGACTAGGTATTTTGGGTTGGGACATTAAAAAGTATTGTCAATAAAAACTATGTTTAGGATGATTTTAGACACTGTGTTTTGCTTAACACTGTGCAAACGAAAACATGTTGGAAATTTAGCATTAACTGTTTGGATGATTTTCTTGTATGAATCCTTCACAGTAAAGATATAGGTTGCAACAGGGACTCAGCTGTTACATTTCTGTCTTTGCAACCCAGCAATCTAATGCAATTCACAGTTAAAGCTGCCTCATCAGAACTGGCCCCAGAAGAATCCTGAATCAGTTATTATACACTAGCAAAAATGTCCCTGCGTTGCAGGAGTAATTCCCTCATACACCATCCCCCCACTGCACATCAACCCCGCCCCATGCACAACATCCCTCATATTCATCCACCCCATGTGCATCATCCCTCCATGCACATCACTCCCCCATGTGCATCAGTCCTTCATGCACAACAACCCATGTTCGTCCACCCCATGCACATCACCCCCCCCATACACATCACCCCCCCATGCACAGCATCCTCCCCATTGCAACCCCACCCTCTGAACAACATCTCCCCCAGTGCACCAGGCACTGAGCACCAAATTGGCTGGACGTTGGTCTGTCTTCCATGTTAAGAATAGGATAAAAATACATTGCACCCCTTTTCAGCCCCTTAAGGGTTAAATTTCTCCACATCAGTTCTGGGTGGGTGTTTATGTGACAGAAGGAACACCCTCCCCAAATTTCACTCTTCTAGGTCCAAGAATTGGGGCAGAGGATCCTTCAGTCAGGGATTCTTCAATGGAAAGTATAGTAATGAAAACGTGTTGCGCCCCATTTCACCACCTTCCGGTTGGAATTTCCAAAAACCAGTTCTTAGTATGCGCCTCTGTCAAGGAAGGAACACCCTCCGCAAATTCACGCTTCTAGGCCCAGCGGTTTTGGCTGCGTGTTGATGAGTGAGTGAGTGACTTTTCATTTTTATATACAGTGGTACTTCAAAGAGCTTAATTCATTCTGGAGTCATGCTCTTTAAGTGAAGTGAAGCATATTTTTCCATAGGAAATAATGGAAACTCAGACAATTGGTTCCACAACCCCCAAAATATTCATATAAAAATATTAACTGGATGTAAAAATGATGACAAAACACTGGAATGGAATTCAAAACATGCATTCAATGTGCATAATCCTATGAAGTCTACTTAGGCTGCAATCCTAAAGACATTTTCCTGGAAGTAAGCCCCATTTAACATAATGGGGCTTACTTCTGGGTAGACATGGTTAAGAGGCTGCAATCAAAGTCACTTTCCTGGGAGTAAGCCTCCTTTAACACAATGGGGCTTACTTCTGAGTAGACATAGGAGACTGCAATCAAAGACACTTTCCTGGGAAGCTTACCTGGGCTGCTGCTGGAGGTTCAAGGTGGTCGGTGGGGGCACTTGGGGGCAGTTAGGGGCAGCTGTCTCTGGCACCTCCAGGCAACTTCCCCCAAGTTGGGGGCAGTTAGAGGTAGCAGTGCTGGCCAGCAGCCCTTTTAAAGAGCCTGCATACGGAGCGTCAGGGCTGCATAGCACATGTGCCCATAATGCACTTGCTTGTTAAGTGAAGTGGAACTTTTTAAGTGAAGCCAGATTTCTTTGAAAATTTTGCTTGTTATGTGAAATGCTTGTTAAGCGAGGTACCACTGTATATAGAAGATGTATTGCCTTGAACTAGAATGGCTTCTCTCACAACTGACCAGGAAATAAGCTTAAAAGGTTGAATGATCTGATACCTTAACAAGAAAAGCAGGACAATCTGAAACCAAGTTCTCCATCCAGATCAGTTTCCAAAAGGAAATACCTTTTCTCCTCTATAAGGCAAATTGGGGGAAACACAAACTGTTCACCAAGTCTAACAGCAGACTCTCAAACTTTTTCCCCCACAACCACAAGGTCTTGAGACTTCCCCCTGCTGTCATAAGTCCATAAAAATGCCTGTATATAAGAAATTCACATCCAGTGGTGTAGCTAGAAGGGGGCTGAGCAGTCAATCTTGGAGGGAGCATCCCTGGGGCATGGAAGGGGCCCTTCCCCTTCCACTCCATTAAACCACAGCTGTCAACAATCAGACCAACAGGACAACATGATTTATAGACCAGAGTCAAGTTGCACAAGAACACCAATAGAATTTGCGTACCAGGAGCTCATCCATACTGGTCTGACACTTCTCAAGATTGATCCGTTTAATGGCCACCTTCTCTTTTTTCGGACTGCAAAAGGCTGCTTGTACGACCGCTGTTGCTCCACTCCCTGGAAAAGAAGAGAAACAGGCTTGTCAGAAATATGCCAAGTACTTTTCTTTGCTGGAGAGGCTTGAAATATTGAAGACCTCTCAATGCAAACATATAGCGCAGCAAGGAACAGACTCCTCAGTGCAAACACATGCAGGACGGCCATGATGAACATGGAGTACAAAGAAGAATCAGCCGCTTATGCCTCCAGGACACCTTGGAGCATCCTTTCCCAGGATATTCCTGCAGGCAAAATGTGATGAGCGCACATAAGAACACCCTTCGTATGTCACCCCCTACACCATACACAGAGGAATGAGTTTCCAAATATGAAAAGTATTTAGAAATATGCTGCTTTTTGGATGAAGGCCCCACTTAGTAGTTAACAGAGCCAACCTAGAAAATGCGCCAAGTCAAACTATGCTCTTAATCGCACTTGCACTCAAAACAGAGTCAGCAAGTACAAAAACTTAGCAGCACAATTCCATGACAAAATAACCTCGTCCCAAATGGAGGAATCCCTCTAAATCAACACATATCCTACAACGAAACTGTCTTCAGCAGTGGCATAGCCAGAAGGGGATGGAGCGGTGAATACCGAAGGTGCCACATAGTGTTCTGCAAGTGGCCCCCACATTTATTGTTGGAGCCATCGGAACAGCAACAT
Organism: Cryptoblepharus egeriae; assembly: GCA_030015325.1. Lineage (NCBI taxonomy): Eukaryota > Metazoa > Chordata > Lepidosauria > Squamata > Scincidae > Cryptoblepharus > Cryptoblepharus egeriae. The sequence goes on along the minus strand of JAREYC010000004.1, from coordinate 5,163,644 downwards.
TATTACAGCACAATCCTAACACCTGGTTAGGCCAGCACAAGCCCTATAACAAGTCCTGTCCTGACCTGGGAGTGTCACAAAAGTGACATAAGGCACTTCGGTGCCACTCCTGGAATGTCAGGTAGGTGCACAGATGTGTGCCCACCTCCCCACACCACCATTGGAATGGGGAGACAGGTGAGTTGCACTGGCCTAAATTGGTTAGGATTACACCCTTTGATAGCAGGTAAGTTCAAAAGGTAGAGACAATCCTTTTTATATCATGGAACAGACAACTTGGGGCTTTAAAGGTTAATGGTTGTGAAGACATTTCCGAGCCCAGTGAAGAGGGGGCAGAATTGTGGCCATACTGTTGAGCAAGAAGGGGGAATTCAGCACAACTCTGTACTGGTAAAGTGGTTTACACCATTACAGTGATACCTTGGTTTACAGCATAATTCATTCCAGAAGCGTGCTTGTACTCCAAAACGCTAGTATAACAAAGCAAATTTCCCCATAAGAAATAATGAAATTTCAATAGATTTGTTCCACAGCCCAAAAGTATTCATATAAAAATGATCACAATAATGTAATAACACCAATTAAAGAAAATACAAAATAGAAAGAAAAATAACACAAATTAACCTAAACCTAGTTTCTCAGGCTGCAATTTGCCCCTTTACACAGGAGTGAGCCCCACTGATTATAATAGGGCTAACTTTAGAGTAAACATGCATAGGCTGGCCTCTCAGGAGAGGCTGAGAAGGTGCTGGCAGCGTACAGAAAGTGGCCATATTCCAGGTGGGACTATTTTTCACTTGTTTATCAAGACATTGCGTATATGAAGCTAAGAATTTTAGAATTTTTTGCTTGTCTTACAAAACACTCTTAATCCAAGATTTTACTGTATTTGGGTTTTACTGTATCTTCTCAGAATATAATCCTAACCAATTTGTGCCAGCACAATTCACCTATTTACTTGTTCCTGTGGTGTTATGGGGAGGCCAGCACATGTCTGTACACTGGCCTAACCCATCCCTATGAATAATGCAAAAGTGTCTTATATGCACCCCGGAACTTGAACTGGGACTAGTGCCAGCCTAACCAGGGGTTAGGATTGCTGAATTCTAGGATTAGCATTACTGAACTTTGTCACTCACACATTGGAACGTACCCATCCACTTACAACGAACATGGATTTCTGTTATGCATGCAGAGGCTCTGTCACTTTCACCTCCAGTCTAATTCCTACATACAGTTTATGCTAATAAGGGTCATGCGAATGATTATAGCTTCTCGCTGGGCTGAAATGTTCCACTACACAGTCTTGCTTGAATGGCATCTCAACCAGCAACCTTGCAAAGGACCAGGTTCACATAAAAAAGGCAGGCTGGACTGCTCAAAGGTCTTCCTGGATTGCATCACCTAAGGCTGATGCGATCTCAGTCTGTCTGCATTCCCCAAAATGAGATCTCAGTCTGTCTGCATTCTCCAAAACCTCTGATAGCAAGAGCGTATTTTCCTCCCGCAATACAAGTCGACGGCACAATCTGCTGGGGGTATAAGATAAAGAGCTACCTGTCCTTAGGAAGCTACCTTTATGGACTGCTGTTCCTGGCATAATTCCTTTTGAAAGCAGGTTTATTCTGTTGGTGTATCAAGAATTGCACAATGATCCTATCATCCAGATGCAGATTCATGGCAGAATCACCCACTCAGAGGATGGCAACTGGTAGAGGCCAAGACCAGATAACGAATTATGCCAATCGGCAGACAGTCTCCTTTGCAGATGGGAATTTTGAAGACTTTACAGCCTGGACAATTTCCAGAGTTCTAGATTGTCCATTCAGTGCTTGCTTTACAACCACCCCCATTCATATCCTTTGGTTACCCTTTGCTTTTTCAGTAACCAACAAAAATGAAGAGGCTTCAAGGGCATCTCTAGTAAAAAAATTTAAGTAAAGCTACAAAAAGTAGTGATTTTGCCCTCCCACAGTGACTACCAGTTAGAATAGAAAAATACTGCTTGTCAAAGCATCCCCCCCCCTCCCCGTAACTCACTGCTTAGGAAGGAAATAAGGAAGAACGACAGGAGCCTTGCACATCTTGCCAAGATCATCTATTTAGTTACGGCGCTATTAACATGTTCAAATTAGATTTGCCATTTGAAAACCTGTAATTATATTCTTCCTATTCCTTTTAGCAGGGCTTCCTCCAGAGCCAATTTAAAAGGGCATCCTAACAATCCAGCGTTAATTCTCAGGGATGGAGGTGGCCACGAAGGCACCGTCACGTTTCAAATACAGCCATCTGACCGGCAATTGCACACCATTCCCTTTTAATCGTCCGCAGCTGTCTTTACAGAAGAAGCCACAACAAATGCTATCTTCACTGTTTCGCCTCTCGTGTTACTGGGGCTCCAAACTTTCTTCCCCTCCAGCACTTAAAAACTAGAGTTACTAAACCTGTATTGCCACTCCTTATTTGCTTCCGAAAATTCCCAACCCTGTTAATAATAAACAGTGGTAAAGAATCTTAGGTGGATTTAACTGGGAACTCGGATTCAAGGAGATGTGACCCAATTTGTCTTTGACGCTTTACGTAGTTCACTGCCTTTGTCAATATAAAACTACCAGGTTCATCTTTACTACCACTTTCTACCTCCCAAGAGACCAACATGTTCTAATTCAGTGCTGGAGGCAAAATCCATTAGATTTTACCCGCTCAAAGAACAGAAGAATGTATATGGTCTGTGGCCCAAGAGCCCTGTGTACATTCAGCATCAATATGTGTCCATCTAACTCCTCCTTGACTCCTTCATGGTCCTTGGGACTTTCGGAGTCTCTGGGGCATTGACTGTTCCACTGCTTAAAATGGAATAATAATAAGAAAAACAACAAGAAGAAACTTTTAAGAGAACAAAAGCTTACTCACTAGTTATGACATTAAGTGCCCCAAAGTACTGCTAAGACTCTACTGTGGCGTTTTGCAATGGACCAACAAAACTAGGCTATCAGTGTCTAGTATTTCAAAACATAGTAGTTCCAATGAATAGTAAGTTCCATAACTTAATCTGTGGATTATGATCCCAATGAGTATTAATCAACTTGTAGATCATAACACCACCAGGGTTGCAAAGTCTCATTTGGGGGGCAGGTTGCAGCAACCTTTTCAAAAGCTTGTGCAACAAGCGTTTGGATCCAACCCAATAAAGATACTGCCTTATCAAAAGTAAGTTCCTGACATAATCACACACAGCCGAGTCTTCCTGTTTTGCCTTGCCAGACCTGCTCAGACTGGTACCTCACAGGGTTGTTGTGAAAAGATGGGGAAAAGGAGTGGGTGGGACCAGCATTGGGTCCCTAGTCTCATACTTTATTTGGGAAGCAGCAAGAAAAAGGTAGAAGACCACTGGGGTACAGCATGTGACATAGATCTAGCACTCGGCAATCTAGCACTCGGCAATCTAGCACTCTGTGTGCAATTTTTACGTGACCAGATGACCCCCCCCTGCCCAGTACGACAACATTCAGAGTGGGTAGAGTGAGCTGGAGTTCATGCTATTGGATTCAGTTTGCTATATAACATTTCTGAAAAATTAAATTTATAACAAGAGAAACTGTTTTACACCAAGATTGATATACCAAGCTAGTAAACACTTTTGAGTGCCTAGAATGCATCAAACAGCAAATATGTTTGAGTTCCTTACATCTCAGTTTTATTTCCTTACATTTCAGTTTTATTTCCTTATCAGCCACCAAAATAACAGAAATGAAAAATGCAGAATATAAACACAGAAAGCATTTCTTTCAGAGAGCAAAAAGTACGAGTTAGTCACATGTTGCAACTGGATTATGGGTTTTCCAGATATTCTAGGTCTGGTTATGGGTAGGTACTAGCCACTTTTATCAGTGTTACTATATTTTCTATATGATTTTGTAAGTAAGCTGTTAAAATGGTTGGCAGCTTGTCACAGGCATGAATTAAAACATGGACTATGCCTTGATGCTGCAATAACGCTCCCCTTCCCTGGCTTCCTTATTAATATCATCCAACCTCCATGAGTCCAGAAGTCTTGTTTCCTTCAGTGTTTCCATTAGCAGAGATTTCAAAAAAGCAAGCAAACCACTTTACAGCAGTGGTCTTCAACCTTTTGTGTACCACAACCCCAATAATTAATGAAGCCTGGCACTAGTGAAAACTATTTTAGCCCAACTGCGAAGAAGCCGAGCAGAACTCGGACACCATCTCCTGGTACCCCTTTACCTGGTGCTGTTCTTGTCCAGCGATCTTCAACCTATTTCATTCCCATAGGTTGTAGCCAACCCACAACTGAAGTTTTGCTACCAAGGCTTAATAAAACCTGCATGTACCTTTAAGGTAAAGGTGTCCTCCACAGGTTGTACTACTAGTTGTGACCGACGGTAGGGTACAGTGCTCATACCAGTACTCATCATTTCTAAGCCAAATGCCCAGTGACCAAAGATGCTTCTGGGGACATGTGACTGGCATACTGAGGTGCACGGAACGCTGTTCTTACCTTCCCACCGAGGTGGTACCTATTTACTCGCATTTCCATGCTTTCAAACTGCTAGTTTGGCAGGAGCTGGGCTACGGATGGGAGTTCATGCTGTCTTGCAGCACCTGGGTCTCGAACCCCAGCCTGCCAGTTAACGGGCACAACATCTTTACCGCTTGCATTTTACTTTTAACAATTTCAGGATAGTTAACTCATTAAAGAAACATTTAGTACAGCCACACTAAGGCCATATATATGTACCACGACTAACTTGCCTAAACTATTTTATTTTATTTATTTAGTTATTTCCTAATTTATACCCCGCCTTTCCTGCCCTACAAGAGGGAGCCCAAGGCGGCTAACATAAGAGAAGAATAAAACACCATTAAAATAATAATAAATAGAAGTTAAAACATAAATTAAAATACACTTAAAATACAATTAGATTTAAAATTGAAACAATTAAAACAGACTAAAAACTTTGTTAAAACAATAATATATAAAAACACAATAAAACTACCCCCTAACAGAACTTAATCAGAACTTAATCATTACCGACTTTATAAGGATACACAGTGTTTTATAATGTTCAGTACATTTTTTAAAATTTTTTTATTTGACAGGAGAATTGAGTCTTTACTGCGTCTTTTTCTTTTTTGCCAACTTATGACCTAATAGTTTCCCTGGCTTGTTAGAAGCTTCAGAATACGGTGTGTATGAAACAAAAAGTAGAACAAAATAGGATGTATGAGTCATCCACTTTGTACAGATTAAGTTCTGGCAATATTATTAAGTAGTCCCATACAAAATTCTTAGAATTCCTCTCTTCAAAACACTACTCTGGCTGTTCAGGTAAGCTCCTCTATAAGCCTCTAGAACTGAACCCACTTGTTCTTCACTTGAAGGATCTCACCAAATGTTGCATTTATTTTAAAAATAAATTCATCTGTACCTTTAACTATCTGATTACTAGTTAGATAACAGCCCAGAACATTGTCCTTTCCGTAAGTCTTCAATAGAAAACAGAAAATCTATTTATTAGGTTTTAAGTGACCACAAATAAAACCAACTATTGTTAGCAATATGTTACAGTTGCAATTAATATGGCTGTAAAATAAGTGCTAGGTGGGTTGCAAACCAATTTCAGCAAACCGCATTCATTACAACACACACTCGTATTTACTCACATCTAATGCGCCATCAAATCTAATGTGCACCCCAATTTTAAATGGCTTGAGATTTTAAGTTTACTGATAATAACGTGCAACTGCAAAGAAGGTGCAAAATTTAGTTTTACTGCATACAATAAGTTCTAGGACAATAATAATACGACAATGGGTTTATGTTATGATTTTTACCTAATTGCAATACTTTATACATAAACAATGGGTTTATGTCTCATTTTAAATTACAATATAATAAACTTTTGACCTATTCTTGTAATCAAAATACCATATTTACTTGAATCAAATGTGCCACCGAATCTAACGTGCACCAAGATTTTGGAGACTAAATTCAGCTGGAAAAGGTGAACATTAGATTTGAGTAAATATGTATTTTATTTTTGATATTATATGATGGTATGAGACTGCATTTGAAGAAACATTATATATCATCACTTTTAATAGGCTTCTATATGGTACCCACAGCTGTTCCATTCCCAGAATCCATGCAGATACCAAAATCTGGAGATGATTGAATCCACTGATTTTGGGGGCCCCAAACTTACTGGAAATACAGTGGTTCCTTGGGTAAAGAACGACTTGGGTAAGGAGAGTTTTGGGTAAAGAACAAAATTTTCTCAGAAATTTTGACTTGCAGAAAGAACACTGTCTTGGGTAAAGAACACATCTGAGGATGTTTGGAACAGGCTTCCATGGCAAGGGAACCTACAGAGAGGACAAAGGGATGTGGGGGGGGGGCAAGGGGACTAGCTTGAGCTACAGTGGGGCCCTGGGCAAAGTTTGGAATAGGCTTCCATGGCCAGGGAACTCATGTAGGGTCCGGGGGAGAGCAGCCTGAGCCAGGTTTATATGTGGGATCTGTGTGTGGCAGAGTGGAAGGTGTGCCTTATCAATGTTCTAATGCTGCTCTCCATCAGCAGCTAGGGAATGTTAAAGTTGCACAAAAAGACAAAGTTTCCTTTGAGCCAATGGATAGCAATGACTCCATTAGTGATAGTGAAAGAGCACAATCTTAACCATGACTACTCAGATGTAAGCCCCATTGTGTCTAATAGGTCTTACTCCCAGGAAAGTGTCTTTAGGATTGCAGCCTAAGTAGACTTCATAGGATCATGCACATTGAATGCATGTTTTGAATTCAATTCCAGTGTTTTGTCATCATTTTTACATACAGTTAATATTTTTATATGAATATTTTTTGGGTTCTGGAACCAATTGTCTGAGTTTCCATTATTTCCTATGGGAAAATCTGCTTCACGTAAAGAATGTTTCAACATGCCTCTGGAACGAATTAATGTTTTCCTTTGTAACAATTTGTTGGGACCGACTGGAAGTGACATCATTCTAAAAAGTAGGTCCAATGCTAAAATGTTTGAGAACCACTAAGGGACACAACTGCATGGTTAAATATATTAAAAATCTGTCTTCTTCCTCTCCAAGCAATTACTGTTTCCATGACCAGGTAAGAACTGGGTTTACAGGAAAATTAAGCTCTGTCCCCAAAACATTATCCAGCTTTCTCTCAAGTTTGAAATTTTATAAGGTCCAGCTGCTTCCAAGCCTCTGCCACAGATGCAGTAAAAGATGTCCCATACAGGTTGCCCCTGCTATGTGTGCCCGACTTTGGGAATTGCTCACCCCATTACGATGCTGAAGAACCAGTGCTGTCCCATGGTCATGTGGCTGGCATGACTAAATGCAAAGGCACATGGAAGACTGGTATCTACTTTCATTTATGTGCTTTATTGAACTGCTAGGTTGGCAGGAGCTGGGCAAGGAACAGGGAACTCACTCCACTGCGCAGTACTTGGGTCTCAAACTGCCAGCCTTCAAGTTGACAAGCATAGCATCCTTAAGCCACCACAGCCCCTACAGATGCAAGATATGTCTTTAAAAAGCAGCCAACCTTGGTGCCCAGTTCTGAACTTTACAAAATCAAAGTGCACAGGCAGTGCCAGGGCAGGGATGAGCCATGTCTATCTCCTTTGCCTCCAATACCAGCTGTCCTCTTCTCGTTCCGAGGATCTTTGAACCAAGTCAACAGAAACAGCACAGCTGTTAGTCTAATCCAGGATCATGACACAGATATAATGTATACCTTCTAAACTGAATGAATCAGATCCATACTGAGTAATGGTTGTGGTTTTCTGTTTGTGTGCCCTAGATAAAGCAAGAATGTTTTTACAAGGGATTTCCTTTTTCTTTCATTCCTTTCTTAAAGAATTCAGCAAACAACGATGCCGAGATGGCACAGGTCCAACTGGAGTGACACAAGATCTCCGCATGAGTACTTTTCAGGGAGAAAGACCAGTGAGGAAATGGAAGAAGAAAAAAGAAGCCACTTCCATTAGTAATGGTTTGTATCAATGTGTTTTGTAACACTGCCATTGCCACTTCATCCTAGTGGCAAAGTTTAATCATCATCACATAACTTATTTCCAAGATGACAAGCGATATTTTATCATTTGTAGAAGTTATTGATAGGGAGAACTGGTTTATTTTCTGTCTCCAGAACATCAGATTATATTGCTTTTGAGGTCCAAAAAAGGGGGTCTGGATGGCCTTATCATTGGCCAGGAACAAATCCTCCACTGTGCAAGGTTTGTCAAGGTGACAGCACATCAGTAAATGTTCAGGAGTCTGCAGTTCCCAATACCCACATTCACAATTTCCATCTCCTATAAGGTAGCTCCAAGTCTTTTAAGTTCTTCCTACATCGCAACACCAGGTTCACAATCTATTCAGTTTTCCATGTTCCATATGGAAGGTGGTACCAGGCATGGATTCTTCCTTGAAGTTACCATAGTTTATCTTTCACTATAGTGCCGGTTGCACCGAGGTTCCACCTGACAAGTTCCTGGAATTGATGGGATTGCTTCTTCTGGTGATCCTCATGGATAGGTAATAATGGTTTGCTCCCCACTAGTTCAGATCAACACCACACATAACTGAGAAGAGGCTAAAAGCAACATCCATGACATTTCACCTTTCCTCCCATGAATTACATATAGCACCGTCTCCAAAATACTACTAGTCACATCCTGATTTCAATGCCCAAAAGAACTGAGGCCAAAAGTTTCACGTCCTGTCCTTCTGATGACTTTCAACATACATAAGATATTATAATTCTTGCAATTATACAAGGATTATACAAGGCATACTATTCCTCAGTTTAGTCTGAACTCACAATTATACAAGGACGGATGGCAGACTAACAGATGATTTGAGGTTTGTGGAATATATAGCCCAAGGTCCACCAACCATTCAAACCAACTGTCATTCCCACTTGGGTGTTCTCTCTGAACGCGTTCAGGCAAGGCAAGGTTTCCATTCCTTTCTGCAACGAGCTCTTCTCACCTGTGCAGGTAGTTCACCTACGGCATGATCAAAATCCAGGCCAAATTTGTCAATGATGTGAACATAAAACTGACATGCAGGGAAGCACTAGAACTAAATACAGAGAATGGACTTGGATGTCTTCCAGAATCCTGCTCACCATATTCTGGAAATGCAACTTAATTCTGGAAATACACAGGTACCTCACTTAACAAGCATTTCACTTAAAGAGCAAAAATTTCCAAGAAAACTTGCTTCACATAACAAGTTCTGCTTCACTTAACAAGCAAGCGCGCTATGGGCACGCATGCTATGCAGCCCTGACACTCCGCATGCAGGCGGTTTAAAAGGGCTGCTGGCCAGCGCTGCTGCCTCTAACTGCCCCCAGCTTGTGGGCAGTTGCCTGGAGATGCCAGTGGCAGCTGCCCCTAACTGCCCCCAAGTGCCCCCACCAACCACCTTGAACCTCCAGCAGCAGCCCAGGTAAGCCTCCCAGGAAAGTGTCTTTGATTGCAGCCTCCTAACTATGTCTACTCAGAAGTAAGCCCCACTGTGTTAAATGGGGCTTACTCCCAGGAAAGTGTTTTTAGGATTGCAGCCTAAGTAGACTTCATAGGATCATGCATTTTGAATGCATGTTTTGAATTCAATTCCAGTGTTTTGTCATCATTTTTACATCCAGTTAATATTTTTATATGAATATTTTGGGGGTTGTGGAACTAATTGTCTGAGTTTCCATTATTTCCTATGGAAAAATCTGCTTCACTGAAAGAGTGTTTCACTTAAAGAGCATGCCTCCAGAACGAATTAAGCTCTTTATGTGAGGCACCACTGTATTCTGTTACTAACAGTGCAATCCTAAGCATGACTACTCAGAAGTCAGTCCCATTATGTTCACACTTTCCCAGGAAAGTGTGGTTAGGATTGCAGCCCAAGTCACCCCAAGACCAAACTTGGTGCTGCAAAGGCAGAATCCCCAGTGCGATTTACTGTTTGGCAGGAGATAGCCAAGATTTGCCAGAGCCGGCTCTCAGCAGGGCTCTCCAACAGGGGTACAGGTTGGGACATCTCCAGGGCTCTGAAGGGTTCCCTGGTGATTCTGCAGCTTTGGCTCTCCCATCTTTCTAGTCAGGCCAAGACTCTGCCTGGCTGACGACAGACTTGGCTAGTTCTGACTCTTGGCTTGTTCCCCAGTTGTGACTTTAGTTCCAACTTGATGGCTGAGCTCAGACTAAACTGAGGAATAGTAAGCCTGTCAGGCCACTCCTTGGAAAAAAAAAGTTACTGCTAACCACCTCAAAGTTTGGAACTCCCTCCCCTTAGAACTGAGAAAAGCTCCCTCAATACAGAGCTTCAGGTGGAGCCTTAAAACCTTCTATTTTAAAAAAGCATTTTAAATGGGGCAGAGGTGGGGGGACAGTTGTTTTTATTGTTTTAACTGTTTTTAACAAATATTTTTAATCTGCACATTTTTTATTCAATTTAATTGTATTTTAATTATATTTTAATGGTGTTTTAATCTTTATTTATGAGCTATTTTAATGATGTTTTATTCCCTGATGTCAGCCGCCTTGGACTCCCCCTTCCGGGGGAGGAAAGGCGGGATATAAATGGATTGATTAAATAAATAAATAAATAAATAAATAAATAAATAAATAAATAAATAAATAAATAAATAAATAAATAAATAAATAAATAAAGTTCTTCTTTTCGAGGAAAGTATTTTTTTCATGCATCAGTCTTCCAGGTCAGAAGGAGCCACACAATTCATAACATTTGCAGAGGGGAAATCAAGACCTGGCAGCCATAACCAATAACAATACCAGCAAAAGCAGAATAGGTCCAAATTATATGTCTGAAGAACTTGTGGCCGACACCAATCTATGCCTCCTTCGAAATATTTCGGTAAAGATCAGGGTGAGGTCATCATCCTCAGACTTTCTCTGCAGATGAGCCCAATTTTTTATTTTTTTGCAAAATGTGGCAACCAAGTGTTTTAGGATGAAACAAGATGAATTCAAGAATATAAGCTACCACGTTTCGCACCTGCACATGGAACTGCAACAGATTACCTGCAACAGGTTTCTTGCTAGTCTACTATTGCCCCTTTCCAGTGCACAGGGAGCATACAGATTTTTAAAAATGAACATGGAGACCTTCACACCTTTTTTCTGAACATACTTGTCATACTGCGAAGCGCTACCTCCTTGCAAGCCAAACAGAATCACACCAGGCAGAGGTATAATGAGGGTATAGTGCGGGATGCAATCTGCCATGGGCGACAGAGTGCTAGGGGCACCACTTTCACTCCTCTGGTGGCCCCCTGTCACCCTCCTCCCATGTTCCTCCTTGGTCACACTACAGAGCAGCCATCTTTGAATTGTGCATTGCTCTGTGTTTTCTCAGAGCTGTTAAAAGTGACACGCATCTGGAATAAGTTCCTCCGCGGCCTCGCGGCCAGTCAGAACGCTCCTAGCAGCCTCAGCGTAGAACTCACTGACCATATATATATATGTGTGTTTGTGTGTGTGTGTGTGTAAATATATAAGTGCAAAAGTCTAGTCCTTTGCACAGATCTCTCCTGCTGGACTAGTTGGGGGTTGGACTAGATGACCTCCTGGGATACCTTCTAACTGTTTTGATGGGGTGAAATTTCAGTCCTTGCCATGGGCAAAATTTTGCCTAGGTACACCTCTGACACTAGGACAAGCATTGCAGTCCATTCAAACAGGGCATGGCTGTTGTGACCAAAGAATGCTGCACACCAAAGAATGCTGGAGTCTGATTATTTGAAACCAAGCTCCCTCTTTAAATCAAAACAATATCTTCGGAAGTTTCCTGTGTGTAATGACTGTAGGGAAGCCTTGCACGGAAGTCTTGGAATTCTGAATACTCCTCTAGGGGGAAAAAGTTTCCAGCTCTCAGTACTAAAGAGATGCTTTTCAAGATGCAATGGAAGTTGGATGAGAAGCAAAAGAGGCGTGTGATCAGTGTCCACTTTCCAGTCAACATTTCCAAATCTTGCTTAGGATTTAATGGATGACTCACTCTAAGAAAGCAACTGAATTCAAGGATGTCACAGTGTAGTAACCCAACCACAATGTATCAACAAGTTGTAGTTTTGCACTTCCTTTGCCAATTTACATGAAGTGTGAGTTTTTTATATTGTGATTTTGGTGAACCTCACTTTACCAGGTAATACAAGCAGAGGACAGGTCTCTGTTCTAAAGAGGCTACAATTCAAATTTAGCCTGGAGAGTGAAAATGCAAGATCAAATTTAGACATACACTGGTGATTCACATAAAGAGCTTAATTTGTTCCGGAGGCATGCTCTTTAAGTGAAACACTCTTTAGGTGAAGCAGATTTTTCCATAGGAAATAATGGAAACTCAAACGATTGGTTCCACAACCCCCAAAATATTCATATTAAAATATTAACTGGATGTAAAAATGATGACAAAACACTGGAATTGAAATCAAAATATGCATTCAATGTGCATAATCCTATGAAGTCTACATAGGCTGCAATCCTAAAGACACTTTCCTGGGAGAAATGGGGCTTACTTAACACAATGGGGCTTACTTCTGAGTAGACATAGTTAGGAGACTGCAATCAAAGACACTTTCCTGGGAAGCTTACCTGGGCTGCTGCTGGAGGTTCAAGGTGGTCGGTGGGGGCACTTGGGGGCAGTTAGGGGCAGCTGCCTCTGGCACCTCCAGGCAACTGCCCCCAAGTTGGGGGCAGTTAGAGGCAGCAAGGCTGGTAGGCAGCCCTTTTAAAGAGCCTCCATGTGGAGCGTCAGGGCTGCATAGCATGCGTGCCCATAGCATGCTTGCTTGTTAAGTGAAGTGGAACTTGTTATGTGAAGCAAGATTTCTTGGAAGTTTTTACTCTTTATGTGAAACGCTTGTTTCACATACGGTACCACTTATGAGGTGAGGTACCACTGTAGTTGGGGCCCAATCCTATACAACTTTCCAGTAACAATACAGCCATAAAGCAATTCCAAGATAAAGGAAGAAATGTTCCCTTACATTGAGGAGGCCTTCATGATTGTCCTTTAAGGGATGCAGTCTACACACGGTTGGCCCAACCACATCAGAACCAGAAATTTGGATAAGATTTGGCTTTGTTTCAACAAGAGATGAAGAGGTCAAAACAAAGATGTAAAGAACATAGTAAGAGAAAAGTTTAGGTTTGACTTTTATTTAAAATGTTTGTAGTCTCATCAAAATGTCCATCAAAGAAATTTATAACATTAAACAAAACATTATCAGTGTAAAAACCCACCAGAAAAATACAAGGAGACAAACTAAAGAATGGTCAAAGTAAGCAAGAAAATTTTTACCATCCACTGAAAGTAGGTACACAGGAATCAGTTAACCTTTCCAGAGGACAGCATCCCATAATTGGCCACTAGTGAAAAGGCCCTATCCCATGTCTTCAACAACTATGGGCACAATCCACAGTAACTACAGGAGCACGTAAGAGACTTTACGTACACCCATAGTTACTGCACCACCTAGTGAAAACCTATGGGAAATTCACAGTGCAATCCAGAGTAACTTGTTCTTACTCTGGAGCAAGGACACCCCGTAGTTACTCTGGATTTCACCCTATGACTCAGTTGGAAACTACAAGAAGTATAGGACTTGTCCAGCAAATGACCTATAGGTTTCTTTTCTTCCTGTATCAGTGAGCATATGAAGAAAGCAAACAGAAGGCATCAAGTCACCTGTTAAACCAGAGATTTTCCACTGTTTTCATCTCATGGTACACCAACAAAGTGATAAAATTGCCAAGGAACACCATAAACTTTTTGACCATTGAAAAGGCACACCATGCTGCAGGAAGGGGACCGCACACCTGTGCGCCACAGCACACTGCTGAAAATCACTGAGTTCAACCAACCACACAGATCAGGCAATCTCAGCCCATCACTTGAGATACAGATGAGATCAAGCACTGTATGGAACAGGAGGGACACTGCTGTCAACAGTGGAGTTTGACCCACAAGTGACTCATTCATTACAAAAAGCAACGGAGGCTGCCTTTCCAACCCCGAGCAACAGTGTGAATACGAACTATTGCCAGCACAAAGCAAGAGGGATTGTTAGGCTTACTCAGTACAAAGAAGTCTGCAAGACAGCTCTATTTTTCTTAAAATATTAGTCCCATAAACATGGCCACCAAGACTAGGGCTGCCATAGAGGCAACAGAACAGGTGAGTGTGTGTCCCACGTCAGGCACTCCCTATGGAAGAACCAAAGAGTACAATATTACCCCCACTTCTAAAATCCAAGGAGGAACAAAACTTCTATGAACTCTTCCACCCTAAGATGCATCAACCACCACCTAGTATAGTCCAGCAAGTCAAAAGCAACATATGGGCTGGCAGATTCAACATGGACTTGTGAAATGCTTGCTATCTCCACACTGTAGTAAGATGTGCATGCTCTTCCTGCGCATACTGTGGCAATGCTTAACTCCTTAGGGTCCTTCTGCTTAAGGATCTGCTTAATGGCTAAGCCTGGCCCAGTCAAGATCAGCAGCAACTATGGATTCTTGACACAATGACGCCAGATCCAAAGGGATCCACTGTAACAGAGAAGCAGGCAGAACGGAGAGCAACTAAGCACCGCTTCAGCAACGCAATCACAACATTGTAGTGCTACCAGCACTGAGACTTCCCATTCACTCACACTGTGCCCAACATGGAAACATCAGACTGTCCAACATCCCTAGATCATAAGGGTTTTGTTGCCACCTTGAGCTTGCTGATACATCCCCAACAGCCATAAAGCCAGATTAACCTGGACCAGAAATGCACAATGCGCAACTGTGACAACTAAAGACATAAAGAAGGAAATATTGTCTAACATACAGAATATTTCTAGAGCTTGAACAAGAGAAATTTGGGAATACACAATTAAGATTTCAAAAAAATCTTAATTATAAAAGAGCCACATCTCCAAGCTTCATGGTTTTTAAACCATGAACCAAACCTCCCTCTGTCAAAGAAACACACATTCCCCAGAAAACTGATATCAGAAGCCTTTCCCTCAATTATCACTGCCATGCGCACTGCAAGACCCCTTCACCCTAGGCATGCACACACAGAGGAATGACCAAGGCGTGCAAAGCCAAAGTTCCTAGAGCTGAGTAGAGACACCCATCCCAAAAGGACAGCCACAAATGCTAGCATCCCCATGAATCACCATAACCCACAGCTACAAGGAGACCCATCCAAGCAGACACAAATAAAACATACACAAAGCCCAGTGGTGCCTTTGCCGTATAAATGTCACATACAGAATATCCCCAGATTGAAAGCAGATGGATACACAACTCAGCTCCTTCTACAACTACAATCCCAAGAATTGCTAAATTCTTATAGTACAAGGAAATAAGTTTCACTAAACCCAGTTACTTACACTCAGGAGGACAAGATAAGGATGGGGAGAACAGGCTGGAAATCTACACCCAAAAGCACTCCCCTTACTACTTTCACAAATGCCAGACAAGCAAAGAACTTGATTCTACAGTGTCCACACCAGAGGACGGAGAGCACAATCCTAACCATGTCTACTCAAAAGTAGGACCTATTGTGTTCAATGGGTCTTACTCCCAGGAAAGTGTCTTTAGGATTGCAGCCATAGTTACTAGAAAGAGGAAAAGGTAGCCTTGTCATCATCATGAGCAGGAGCAGAAACACGCACACTCCTTTTCATCAAATGTGTGATCAGATTATAACCTTAGATCCTTTCAGCCCATGACATGAAACATCAGAACAGCATGATGGACACAAAGACAGTCTTTGCCTTTCTCTGTATATTTCTTGTACACACACAGATTTATGTACAGAAATGCAGGCACACACCCTTGACTCTCAGCACTTGCACTCCCTGGGATTAATGTCATGTACACATAACTCAGAGAGGAAGAAGAATTCCTGTGCATGCACACACACAAAAGGATGCACATCCCTGTACATGTAAGTGTGTGATCAAAGTACATCCTTACATCAGTTATTTTTAACTACTGCGCCATGGCACACTGGTGTGCTGTAGATGTTCCAGGTGTGCCATGAAATTTTGGGAAAGATCATTATTAATAGGAAAACTGGGGGATTTGAGCACCCTTTCTGCAGCATGGTGTGCCTTGTCAATAGTATAAAGAAAAACTTGATGGTGTGCCATGACAATTGTAGTGTTCTTACCAGTGTGCCACAAGGTTGAAAATCACTGCCTTACTTCCTTCCAGCCCATGATCTCCAACATATGAAAGACATAAAAATCTGCATGTATGTGTGTGTCACACACAGTTTTATGCACAAAAAATGCAGCCCAGACACAGACAGAACCCGCACTACCTAGAATTAAAGTACACATGACCAGGTGCTCAGAGTGAGGGGGGGGAATGAACTCCTGTGCACATCCCTATTCATTAAATGTTGTGACCAAAGTACGGTATACCTTAGACCCTTCCAGCCCTTGATCTCCAATGTGACTTAAGAAACACAAAGACAGACTTTTCCAATATCTCTCTCAGGCTTATGCACAAAAATGAAGGCACACACCCCTGGCTCACACCCATGGGATTAACGTCATGCACACATAGATCAGAAAGAGAGAGTCGAACTCCTCTACATGTACCCACACACACATCCCTATTCATTAAGTGTGTGACCCAACCATAACCTTAGACCCTTCTAGCCCATGATCTCCAGCATGACCACAATGGACACAAAGACAGCCTTTTCTAAAAACTAAAACTCTCTCTCTCTCTCTGTGTGTGTGTTGCACATGCACACAGGATCCTGCAGAAAAATGCAGCCCAGGCACACACCCCTGGCTCTCAGAACCTCCACCGCTTGGCTTTAAAGTCATGCATGCATAGCTCAGAGAGGGAGGACCTCTTGTGCGCATGCATGCACGCACATACACACACCTCTATTCATTAAATGTGTGACCAAAGCATAACCTTAGACCCTTTCAGCCCTTGATCTCCAACATACGATGACAAAGTCAGCCTTCTTTGGGAACTAAATCTCTCTCTCTCTCTCTCTCTAGGTGTGTATGCATGTGTTTGTGTCTCAGAGAGTGTATATGTGTCAGAGAGTGTGTATGCATCTCAATATGTCTGTGTGTGTGTTCCAGAAAGAGTTTTTGTGTGTGTCTCAAAGAGAGTCTCAGTGTGTGTCTCAGAGTGTCTCTCAGAGAGTGTGTCTGTCTCAGAGAATTTGTGTCTGAGAGAGAGTGTGTGTCTCAGAATCTGAAAGAGAGAGTGTATGTGTATCTCAGGGAGAGTGCGGGTGTGTGAGAGTGTCTATGTGTGTCAGTGTGCACATGCGTGATTCAAGGAGTGTGTGTCATAAGACAGTTTGTGTCTTAGAGTGTGTGTGTCTCAGAGAGAGAGTGTGTGTATGTTGCTCATGGAAAGTGTGTGTGTTTGAGAGAGTGAGTGTCTATGTGTGTCAGTGTGCACGTGTGTGTCTAAAGGAGTGTGTGTCTTAGAGTGTGTGTGTCTCAGAGAGAGAGTGTGTGTATGTTGCTCATGGAAAGTGTGTGTGTTTGAGAGA
The DNA here is from genome assembly GCA_030015325.1 of Cryptoblepharus egeriae. NCBI lineage: Eukaryota > Metazoa > Chordata > Lepidosauria > Squamata > Scincidae > Cryptoblepharus > Cryptoblepharus egeriae. The sequence continues at coordinate 5,146,043 of JAREYC010000004.1, read as the reverse complement.
GTGAGTGTCTATGTGTGTCAGTGTGCACGTGTGTGTCTAAAGGAGTGTGTGTCTTAGAGTGTGTGTGTCTCAGAGAGAGAGAGTGTGTGTGTCATGGAGAGTGTGTGTCTCAGAGAGTGCGTGTCTCATGGAGAGTGTGTGTGTCTGAGAGAGTGAGTGTCTACGTGTGTCAGTGTGCACGTGTGTGTCTAAAGGAGTGCGTGTCTTAGAGAGAGAGAGTGTGTGTATGTGTCTCATGGAGACTGTGTGTGTCTGAGAGAGTGAGCGTCTATGTGTGTCAGTGTGTGTCTAAAGGAGTGCATGTCTTAAGACAGTTTGTGCCTTAAAGTGTGTGTGTCTCAGAAAGAGACTGTGTGTGTCATGGAGAATGTGTGTGTGAGAGAGTGTGTGTCTCTCAGAGAGTGTGTGTGTATGTCTCTTGGAGAGTGTGTGTCTATGTGTGTCAGTGTGCACGTGTGTGTCTAAAGGAGTGCGTGTCTTAAGACAGTTTGTGTCTTAGAGTGTGTGTGTCTCAGAGAGAGAGTGTGTGTCTCATGGAGAGTGTGTGTGTCTCATGGAGAGTGTGTGTGTCTGTGAGTGTCTCAGTGTGTGTGTGTGTCTCAGAGAGAAAATGTGTGTGTTTCTCATACTGTGTGTCTCAGAGAGAGAGATGCAGAGACACCCACCCAGCCACAACCTCTACACCCAGACAAAACTCAGCCCCCCGCCCTGAGCACCCAGAACCTGCACAGCCCATGATTCAATACCAGCAGGGAGAGGTGAGGGAGGGAGGGAGGGAGGCACACACCCCTTGCAGGATCCCAGCCCCACCTCCCTGCCTGTGGCAAGAACAGGCCCAGTGGAGAAGGTCTGCCCCACAGCACAGCACACCCAGCCCAACCCCCACTCACCAATGACCTCCTGCAGCTCATAGTCATCCTTGTTGATGGACCAGGGCAGGGAGCTGGACTCCTCAGCAGCAGCCATGGCAGCAGCACCAGCTCCCCAGGCAGGCAGGGAGGCAGGGAAGGAGGCAGGGAAGGGCTGCAGGGCCTGGTGTGGCCCAGGCAGGGCAGAGAGAGGCAGAGGCTCCCTGGGCTCCTCAGCCTCCCAGCACAGCAGCAGCAGCTCCACTCCCTCCTCCCAGGGACCAAACTTAGCCTGCTCCTTCCCACCTGCCCATGCCCAGCTGCGTCATGACGTCACACGCACGGCCTCCATCTTGGGCCACCACCACCATCAGCCCCTCGCCGCCATCTTGAGTGTGGCATTCCAACCAAGCGCCTCCCCCTCGCCGCCCTTTCAAACCCGGCTCTTCCTTCGACTTAGTCTCCCCCCGTTTCGCTGTCCACGTCCCTCTGCGGAGAGGGCTGCCTCAACGGAGATAAACCCGCCATGAGGTTTTATGCCACACCCAAGATGGCGGGCCTCGCTTTCGTAGTCGCCTCACTAACGGCACAGGGACACGCCCCCTGCAGTCTGTGTCGGTTTTGATTGGTGGATGGAGGGGAGGAGCCAGTTCATTGGATAGGCTTCTGTCAATCAAGGGTGATGGGCAGCTCTGCACTTGGGAAGAAGGGGGAGGGATCAAATCAGAAGGGAGGGGGTGTGGCTTTCATTGCTTGAGTCCCTCTCCAAGGCAGGAAGGGTTAAGCAGCCTCCAAACAGCTGAGCTCCTCCAGTTTGCAAGGCTCAGGCTGACCACATGCACTCTTTTCCCAGGACATGTCCTCTTTTTCAGCATTTTGTTCTCTTTTTTAGGACATGCCCTCTTTTTAAATCTTCTGTCCTCTTTTTTCAAGACATGTCCTCTTTTTCAACCTTGTGTCCTCTTTTTCAAGACATGTCCTCTTTTTAAATCTTCTGTCCTCTTTTTCAATCTTGTGTCCTCTTTTTTCAGGATGTGTCCTCTTTTTCAACCTTGTGTCCTTTTTTTCAAGACGTCCTCTTTTTTAGCCATGTGTCCTCTTTTTCAACTTTGTGTCCTCTTTTTGCAGGATGTGTCCTCTTTTTTAATCTGTCCATTTTTCCAGGACATCCTCTTTTTTAGCCTGGTGTCCTCTTTTTTCAAGACTTGTCCTCTTTGTGCAGGATGTTCTCTTTTTTAATCTGTCCATTTTTCCAGAACATCCTCTTTTTTAGCCCTGTATCCTCTTTTTGCAAGACATGTCCTCTTTTTCAACCTTGTGTCCTCTTTTTGCAGGACATTCCCTCTTTTTTAATCTTCTGTCCACTTTTTCAAGACATGTCTGTTCTCTTTTTCCAGGACATGCCCTCTTATTTAACCTTTTTGTCCTTTTTTTCAGGATGTCTCCTTATTCTACCTTGTGTACTTTTTTCCAGGACATGTCCCCTTCTTAATATTCCATCCACTTTTCCCAGGATGGTTCTCTTTTTTTATACTTTGTGTCCTGGAAGTGTTCTCTTTTTTCAGGACATGTTCTCTTTTTCTAGCCTTGTGTCCTCTTTTTAGCCTTGTGTCCTCTTTTTTCAGGACATGTCCTCTCTTTAAATCTTTCTATCCACTTTTTCCTCTTCTGTCCACATGACCTCTTTTTAAATCTTTTGTCCACTTTTCCCAGGACATGTCCTCTTTTTTAAATCTTGTATCCTCTTTTTTCCTTGACATCCTCTTTTTAGCCTCTTTGTACTCCTGGTATTTACACTTCCAGGAGACCCTTGAAAGTCTCAAACCTGGAATTGGCATCTTCGGTTCCTGGCGGTGGTCTCGTTTCCCACCCTGACCATGCCCGTCCTGTTCTGTCCATGTGGGCATCACCCAGCACTGTTGAAAACTGGTTTCTTGGCCTCTCTCCATTTTTCTCTGGCTTGTCAAGCAGTTGGGAGCCCAAAAGAGCCCACAAAGAGCCGCTGGACCCCACTTTGCTGTGCAGTTCGTAAAACATCAAAAGCGCAACCTCCTCCAAGCTCTCCAACTGTTCAGGGCTGCCAATAGCTGCGCTTCCCTCCCCTTGATGTGGCTTCGGCCATCAGCTCACAAACCAAGGATTCCAAAACAGGAGCCAAAGCCCAACTGACGGTGCCAAGGAGTTTCCTGCACCAATTATTCTGGGAAATGCACAGCACTTCAAACGGGTTGCTCATTCCTTGTCCTGATCGCCTGCCAGATCCTGATCCCATTTACTATCTACAGGCCTCCTTCAACCCCATTCTCAACCCTAATCCCAGACCGACAGATCTGCATGATGAGTGGGGCAGAAACCTATTGGATTTGTACTCCCCATTCCAGATACCTGAGTTCAGGATTTTATCTTTGTCTATTAACCAAACAAACAAACAAACAAATAAATAAAGGTCCAATCGTGTAATGTATGAATTTTTTACACTTGGATTTGACTTAATATGAATGGCTGTTGCAAATCACAGTTTTGAAAACTGCTTTTCTACTGTTGTAAAGAGGCAATCATGCAAGCAATCATTACATTCTTCAGCTGAGCCAGGCAAAGGTAGAGTTTCCTTTGCATTTCTAATTACTAAATGCCACCCTACAACAGTAAGAAAAGCTGTTTGTAAACAATTGTAAGGGGACACACTTGTTAACTGTTTTTGACTAAAGACACTTTCCTGGGAGTAAGACCCATTGAACACAATAAGTCTTACTTTTGATTAGACATGGTTAGGATTGTGCTCTTTGGCTGCAATCCTAAACACACATTCCTGGGAGTAAGACCAATTGAACATGATGAGGCTTACTTCTGAGTAGACATGGTTAGGATGGTGTTTGTTTAACACTTTTTGGTATCTGCAGGGAGTCCCAGAATCAAACCCCTGTAGATACTGAGGCACAACCTTATTCCATTAGGATATTAGGAAGTTTATTTTACTGCTGCCTGCCTGTCTTTTATCTTGGTCTTATTGTTTTTAAATAGTTTTAATTGTATTTTATTATTTGATTTTGATTTTTTTTGTCTAGCTTTTAAGAGTATTTTTTTTGTCTAGCTTTTAAGTGAAAAGTCACTGACTGACTGTCAATGACTGTCAACACCCAGCCAAAACCGCCAGACTTAGAAGCGTGAATTTGGGTAGGTTGTTTCTTCTGTGATGGAGGTACCCACTAAGAACTTGGTTTTGGAAATTTAACCCTTAAGGGGCTGAAAAGGAGTGCAACACATTTTCAGCTTATACTTAACACAGAAGACTGATAAATGCCCAGCCCCAAATCCTGCATGTGCCTGGTACAGTAGGGGTGCCCACAGTGGTGGGGGGAATGGTGCATGCGGTGGGAGCATGTTGCACACGGGAGGGGGGGTTGATGCACATGGTGGGATGTTGCACATGGGGGGTTGTTGTGCAGGGGCGATGCACATGGGGGAACTGATGCACATTGGGGTTTGATGCTCATAGGGGTTTGATGAGCATGGGGAGTATAATGCACATGGGAGGTTGATGTGCACAACGAGGGTGTTGTGCAATGGTGGGGTGGCTCACAGGGGGTATTTTACTCCTGCAGTGCAGGTACACTTTGCTAGTTTCGCATCAGAAAGAGTTCAGGGACTGTCGGATGGGAGTCAGATGAACTGTCTGATCAACAGTCAAGGCTTGTTGGATGGTGGTAGGGCTCCAAAGTGTAATATGTAGACATGCTTTTTCCTGAACATGAGAATTGCTCACCAAGTAGCTAATTGTCTGACAGAGCTGAGATTCTGTTGGCAACCACAGAATGCCTGGATTATGTCCTCCCACTAACTCTCCCAGCGGGTGCTTATGACCTCGCCAAACATCTCTCGGAGGGGTGCTGAGATGTGAGAAGCTTTAGCACGCTTAGTGCCTACCGGCTGGACAGAGAAACTCTTTTAGCTGGAGGCTTATTTGGTAAGGTATTTTCAGGGTAGCATCATTGTTTATATTTTATTTCATTCTGATTTCTCCAGTGGCATAGCTAGAGGGGGGACAATACAAAGCACTATGTTTTGCAGGCACTTGAATGCGCCATGCAAGAGGCCCCTCCATTCAGAGCCATTCTGGCCAGTGGACGCAAAATAGGCATTTATTATGCCAGTTACTCCAGTTATGGGCTGTGGGTGGCGCAAGCAGTTAAGACACTGTGCTTGTTAACCAGCAGGCCAGGGTTCGAGACCCGGGTCGGCCCCACAAGACAGAGCTCCTGTCCTTAGCCCAGCTCTGCGACGCAGTTGGATCCAATCATATGGGCTCTGCCTTTCCATTGGACTAATTCAGTGGTGTGGAGAGGGGGGATTTGCTGCTTGGATAACAGCCTATCCTCCATAACAATCTAACCCAGGCTTTCATGCTTTGCATGCAGCGAATGCAGCGCCGGGCATGATACAATAGTCTTTCAAGACTGACGGAGGCCTGCTACTTGTGGGTAGGCAAAGGTGCCATTGTCTGCCGGAAAAGCCAGGCTGAGAGGAATCCAGGACCTTGTCCTCCTTTTGAGGTTTGGGCATCTGGTCACCCTGCCATGGAAATCTGGAAAAAGTGGGTTTGGCAATTCCGTTTCAATGCCTACTCAGCAAAAGATTGCGGCACATCCCCAGCCTCCCTCCCTGTGATGTAGCCATTGCTTAAAGGCCAAGGACAATGTCACATTACTGACAGACAGTTACTAAAAATAGGAGCATTTCTGTGCATGGAAGAACCAAGGAAGGATCAGAATGAAAGACAGGGTTCTCGTGGAGGAGGAGAGATTGCAGGCCAAAAAAAAGCAGGAAATAATGGATAGTGAAATTTGGGAGCATTGCCAGAGAGGATCACTGAACCATTATGCGCAACACCCAACCTCTGAATAATATGGTCCTACATCTTAATTTCTGGGCAATGTCTGAAATCAGGGCAGGCAAAAAAATCTAGCAACAGGTGCATCACTAGGAGGTGCGGGGAAGTGTGTATGCAGACCACACTGGACAACACCCTCCAAAGATTGATGCCACCCATGGCCAGAGTCTTGGCCATGGGTGGAAAAACTGATGGAAAAATTATATTCATATGGATAAAACCGTCGTGTTATATATCGTTGGAAAGGTAATTTTATGCAAAATGCAATGAAGCCAACTGGGTGAAATTATCTTTACTATATCAAACGTTGTGCTGAATCAACCAGAAAAATAAAACACAACTTCCTTATGTTACAAAAAGTGGATTGTATCTCAAATCTGACCAATGGGACTGATTGTTCTGTAAGCCCATGAGATGTTGTGATGATACTGCAAGGAATTAGTATTAGTATGAATCACCTCTCATTTCCATGTATCTAGAGCTGATTAAATCAGTTGTGTGAATCATCAGGTTGGCCACTGGATTTTAGCTGATTACTGATTCATTGGGTGACAACATGTACTATTTTATCTCTATGTATATACCTGAAAGGTCACTGACTCTCACTCACTGACTCACTCATTGACTGACTCATCAACACCCAGCCAAAACTGCTGGAATTAGAAGTTTGTGGAGGGCTTTCCTTCCATGATGCAGGCATTCACTAAGAACCAATTTAGTGGTGCCTGCTGCCCACTGGTGCCCACTGTCAGGTAGTGCCTGGTGGTGCCTGTTAGGGATGCCTGCTTCCTGGTGGTGTCCACTGTTGCCCACTGCCCAGTGGTGCTTGCTGCCTAATGGTATTCGGTGCCTTCTAGGAATGCCCAGTGCCCACTGGTGCCCTCTGCCCAGCGGTGCTTGCTGCCTGAGGGTGCCTGCTGCCCACTGCATGATGGTGCCAAGTGGTGCCCACTATGCAGTGTTACCCAATGCCCAGTGCTCAGTAGGGATACCCAGTGCCCACTGCCAACAAGTGCTGCATGATGCCAGCTGCCCACTAGTATCTGCTGCCTTGTGGTGCCCAATGGTTCCTGCTGCCCTCTGCACAATGGTGCCCACTGCCCAATGAGGTCTGGTAGGATGCTCAATCCCCACCAGTGCTCGCTGCCTGGTGGTGTCCAATGGTGCCTGTTGCCTGCTGTTGCCCACTGCACAGTGGTACCCAGTGGTATCCGGTAGGATGTCCAGTCCCCTGCCAGTGCCTGCTGCTACCCGCCACTACCCCTGGTACAGCCAGGTGCCTGTCTGTGTCCACTGGTGCCTACCGGTGCCCAGCCATATCTGGAGTCCATGAATATTCTTTAAATTTTACTCCTGCAATAGTGGGTCAGTTGGTTGGTCAGTCAGTCCGTCCACCTGTCCATCCATCTACCGCTAGTTAAGATTAAAGAAGATACTTTATTGACATTGTACATGAATATACAATGAAATTCACATGCACTGTCAGGATACAAACTCAACCGATCACTGGACTGCTGAGCCGCTGCACGTACATGCGCCGCCACAGGCAATCCTCACATCAACCCTATGAGGCAGATAATTGATCTACAGACAGTTCATAGAACTTTTCCAGGTGGAACCTTTCACAGCGTGGTCATCTCACATCAGGCAATGGTAAAGTTAATGGTGGTTGCACAAACCTTAGTAGTATTGCTGCATTTAGGATGTGGATATGATTCTGTAATTTATTCTGTATGGTCCAGTATGGGAGAAGGTCCATCATGATGGGCGTTGCAGTGAGCTCTTGCATACTTTCTATAATCCCAGTACTGCGTATTAGGAACTGCCGACACTAGAACATGGAACCTACAAGACCATGGGATCCAACCACCTGTGGCTACCAAAGCAGCATCAGAGCAGAACAGACATTAAACCTCCTGGTACAGCAACATGAATTTTGAAGTTGCCCTATATGGAACATGGGCTGCGGGTGGTGCAAGTGGTTAAGACGCTGTGCCTGTTAACCAGCAGGCCAGGGTTCGAGACCCGGGTCGGCCCCACAAGACAGGGTGAGCTCCTGTCCTTAGCCCTGCTCTGCAACGCTTGCTGGATCCAATTGTATCGGCTCTGCCTTTCCATTGGACTAATTCAGTGGCGTGGAGAGGGGGATTTGCTGCTTGGGTAACAGCCTATCCTCCATAACAATCCAACCCAGGCTTTCGTGCTTCGCATGCAGTGTATGCAGCGCCGAGCACGATACCATAGTCTCTCAAGACTGACGGAGGCCTGCTTTTTTATATGGAACATAGAGCGATCCTCCTGATAATGGCTAATAATAACTTATCTGAAACACAAGAAACATTTTAATAAACGTTTATTGCTGAAATCTTATTAAAATTTATTGCAAGCATATAAGTGGAATGATGTCACAAGTAAGAAGCATTCACCTTGAAATAATTTTTTTTCAAAAATACATTAATCTTCTTCAAACAATTCTCAGAAAGGTTTTTATTCTCATCTCATGACAAACATTTGGATGAGAAAGAGAGTGAAACTCGCCTAGGGCTATCACGAGCTGCACTTCTGACACGAAGAGCTCTTGTCATTGGGTTAAGGTGACTGGGTTTTTAAAGTGTCTATTAAAAATATGGCATCAAAGAACATAAAAACTCACAACTAAGTGCCTTGTCATTCAGGAGCATAGCAGAGATTTACGGGGAAAGGTATACATGGTTTAACTGGAGGTAACAGTGTACCCTATAGTCCTGAAAAGTAGAAAAGGACGGTATGAAATGCAGGTTCCTTTTCAAATACTATTCGTTTTTAAAGTACAATTCCTCGTTTTCTTGGTACAGGATACATTTATATATATCTATATATCTATCTATATATACTGGACATTCCAATTCCCTTTTAAAGGCATCAAGTTCAGGTTTCATCACCACATCCTGTGGCAAAGAGTTCCACAGACTAATTATACACTAAAGAAATATTTCCTTTTATCTTTTCTAACAGTGAAATCCCAAGCATGTCTACTTAGAAGTAAGTCCTATTATATTCAGTGGGGCCTACTCCCAGGAAAGTGTGTTAGGATTGCAGCCTTAATCTCCAGCCACTCATTTTCAGTGGATGTTCCCTTGATCTAGTGTTGTGCTAGAGGAACAGAACATGCCTCTATCCACTCTATCCAGCTGCTGCATAGTTTTTATACATCTTAGAGCACAATCCTAACTATATCTACTCAAAAGCAAGCCCCATAGTGTACAATGGATCTTACTCCCAGGAAAGTGTCTTTAGGATTGCAGCCTTCCCCCCTTAAGTGCCTTTTTTCTAGATTAAGAGCTTCATCCACTTTATCATCACATCTTTTCAAGATCTTGGACCTCCTAAAATATGAAAGCAGGTGGAACAAAACTGCATGAATCAGCTCAGTGATCTTCAGGTATGACCCAAACTCCACATGGAGAAGATGGTCCACAGGAACAATGTTCACTATTGAACTGGCCACATGAAATCCCAGATGCTCTAGGAGGATTTCCTGCTACAGGCAGGAGGTTGGACTAGATGACCTATTGGGTCCCTTCCAACTCTAGGATTCTAATTACAGATGTTCAAATCAAGTTAAATCAAGATAAATCAAGTTAACCAAGTTAAAAGCAAGGACATGAGCCTCCAAGTAAGCAATGAGGAGTACTTTACTCCTCCTGTTTTGTTTCTGGAGGTCCCATGGAAAGCTCTTTTGATTTGGCAGAGCTGGGTGCAGTTCAGAACTGACAGCAGGAATGAAGTACCTGGGATTAACTTGAAAAGGTGAGGAAAAGGGTATGTTTAAGACGTCTTGCCAAGTCCGACCTTGGTAAACAAACTCAAGGAGAGGGAGATCAGTCAGGATAATAAGTGAACAAACTTGGATTATCTCCTGACTATCAGTGTCAACAAACTGTCCAACTCCACCCTACCTCCAAGGTCAAGCTGCCAGATGAAACCTTGGGGCGCATCAACTCAGAGACAAGAGCTTTGACACCCATCCTGAGATTCATCACGCATTTCCTTGTTTTCTATTAGCTGCAAATGGACCGATTGCTATTGAGGGGGTGCTAATATTGGTATCTAAATAGCTTGGAAAAGTTATGTAAATCTGTAAAACATGGACTGTGGGTCTAGGTCTGGTCCCTGTGATTCCCACTTTTGTGTTCCCTGGACCGCAGGTGGCCTGTGAGATCTTGAGAAGTGGTCCATGAAGTTTCTAGATCACCTTATATATATTCACCTTATATAACTTTCAGGACCTCACAAAGCGAGCGGTACCCCATGGACCACTGACACGTTGGCTGTGGGCAGCCCTCTGCCCTTTCTGATAGTCCTCTCTGGTCTATCACGACATGCTTTCCTTTAGACCAGGGGTCTCCAAACTTTTTGGCAGGAGGGCCACATCATCTCTCTGACACTGTGTCAGGGGCCAAAAAAACTAATTTATATAAATTCATATATAAGAATGTATTGGAGTGGATTACAGGGCTTGCCCAGAGGCTGGATAGAGGGATCTTGAGGTTTGCCAAGGGCTGCTTATGGCTCCAGGGCTGGGGTTTGGAGACCCCTGCTATACAGCATCAGAGAGGGTGGACCACCTGTAACAGCAGATGGCACTTTCAGTGTCTCACTTTGTGCTTCCCCATGGGCCGTCACATTTACAGTGCAACCCTAAGCATGTCTACTCAGAAGTAACTCCCATTATAGTCAATGGGGCTTACTCCCAGGAAAGTGTGGATAGAATTGCAGCCTATATTATACTTTTAATGTGCAGGGGATGGTAGTAAGGTTGTGTATGGTCCATAATGAGTTATCTATGCAGGCTCCAAAAGGTTGGGAACCATTGGCAGACCCTATTATAAGACATCTGGAACCCACCACTATTGGGAACAAGATACTGGGGTTAGCCCAACTGTTGATCGGTGCCAGTAAATAACCACTCATAAATCATGAGAAACAGAGGGCAGCTTCTGGCAAAGAGTCACAAATGCTTTGCATGCCATGGCTGTTTAAAGAATTCCTTTGCTCAAACAAGTTCTTTTTGGCTCATCTGTTTCATAAGAAAGAAAGTAGCTGAAAATGGGAATAAAGCAATCAGATGAACATTCCAGAAGCAGCTGCAGGCATTATTTACTCTCGAGAGCTCCGGCTGAGATTGGAGACTGGAGGTTGTAAGACTCAACAAGGTCCGGACTGAACGAGAGTTGCCTGCTTTCAAGAGAAAGGCACCATCAAGGTGCACCACAAGGCACCTGGTCTTGCAGCGTGGCATCACGGCAGCAAAAGGGACTTGGCCAATCGGGTCCAGAACCATTTTTGGGTGCAGACATTGGTGTAGTCACAAACCGTGATGAATCTCAAGATGCTCGGAAACTCCTTCTTCATCGGTCTGCATTTCACCGGAATGAGGCGCTTAGAACGGGCTCCTAGAACAGAGAGAAGTCAGCATGGAGATTCAATCTAACAGATCTAATAATATATATAATATTATATTTAATATAATAATGGAAACAGATATAACAGAAACAGATCCTGCCATAGGTAGGAGCATGCCTCGCCCAACCCCTTTGCAGAACAGCTCCTTTTGGAGACCTGATCCTTAATAAATCCATAGGGAGTGCTGGAGTGGTAGAGAACGCTAAGAACACCTAATAAACAGTTATTCAGGGCACAATCCTAAAAGTGTCTACTCAGATGTAAGTCCCACTGTGTTCTATAGAGCTTACTCCCAGGAAAGTGTGATTAGGATTGCAGAAAAGGGGTGCCTTGTCCAGAAGGGGCTTATGGTCAAGAGCAATGGATACCAGCAACAACCTCTTCAGGGACGCCATGTTGGGTTCCATCATGTTGATGGTTCTTCCCTAGAGCAAGCCCATCAACAAATACTACACATGAGCGCATGGCACTGAGTCCAGAAGTGATGTGTTTCCTGTTTCTATCTCACCTTGCTTGCTTTTTTAGAGGACAATCCTAACCATTATTCAAAAGTAAGTCCCATTGTGTTCAGAGGGTCTTAATCCCAGGAAAGAGTCTTTAGGATTGCACTGGTTTAAGCCAGTCTCTGTCAGCTCCATGCTGACCTGTGACAACATCTAATCTGGTTGCATCAGGGCCAGGAGGTCAACCAGAGAAGGCCCCAGTTGAATCTATGGGGTGGAATAGGATGCCCCACTGACTCTTGCCAGAGAAAAAGTGAGACAAATAGCCAATTGGTACAAGCAACCTCAAATCAATAAGGATAAGTGCTATAAGAAGCTTGGAGAGGTCTTAACTACGGTCATCTTGACCATCTGCAAGCAGCTGTCCATCATCATTGGCTTGGTGGAATGACCCTTGGTACTCAGTTCTTACCTGGCGAGAGGCTGAGGGCAAACTTGGTCTGGAAATCACACTCTTCGCTGTCCAGATAGTCATCGGAAATAACAACCACCATTCTCCGGCATCTGGCAAACAAGGACCATAAAGAAGATTTTAGGGATTGGGCCCTTGAGAGGCAATGAGGAGGAAGGAGTCCAGAAAAATGTGCTGACTTCAATTCCTCCATACAGAATGGTTCTGGGATCACTTCAGCCCCTCTTTGGTTCTCAGGATGGCTTGAGATAAGGGGCGCCTTGTCCAGAAGGGGCTCATGGTCAAGAGCAATGGAGGTATCAGCAATAACCTCTACAGGGATTCCATGTTGGGTTCCATCAGGTTGATGGTTCTTCCCTGGTGCAAGCCCGTCACCGAAAAGGAGCCTCTTTGCCCCATCTGCAGAGATCAGGGCAATTCTAATGATTTTCATTTTGTTATGCAAGGAGAAGCACCACCAGCATCACCACTATCATCATCTTGTTGGCCATCATAATAACCAGTTCAGAAACATGTCTAAGGGCCCAATCCTATCCAACTTTCCAGCCAGAATGGAGTTCCAAGATAAAAGGAGAAATGTTCCCTTACCTTGAGAAAACCCCAGCGATTGCCTCTCTACCACATACCCCACTGGCATAGCAGCACCAGCACTGGAAAACTGGACAGGATTGGACCCAGGCAGCACAATCCGGAGCAACTAATCTGTCCACATAAGAGCCCTTAGGTTGCCCTATCTATCACTAGGGTGGAGCAACTGCAAGATGCTCCAGCCCAGTTACTCTGAAGGAGGCTTAGGGCAGAGCAAGGCAACACAGGGTAACCTAAGAGAGGTGGACCTGCTCTACCCTAACTGGGGCAGCCTAAGCAGCTCAGGAGAGGCAAGTTGAGGGCATGTTTAGCATTGCCTAGGGCAGAGCAGTTACTCTGGATCCAGAGCCTGTTTCCAAGGCAGAAATGCCCTCTTCCAGCCCTCAGAGTTATACCACCTCAGGAGCAGGTATAGTAATGAGTAGACCCATAGGGGTCCATGATAAGGCCCGAGTAAGAATGGCAGTGTTGACCAAAAATCTGAGTTCTTGGCCATCCTAGCTGCAGCCCCTGCCTCTCAACCTCAGGATATGGAACAAACTACGGCTGCCCACAAACCTCAGGATACAGCAGGCCACTCCAAGAAGCCCCTTGTATTCACTGTAGAATGTACTGGCATCTCATCAGGGACTCCTTATAAGGCAGACACCCAGTGGCATCACCAGACTGGTGCGGCTGGTGTGGGCTGCATTGGGGATGCGCTCCGTATGGGGTGATGTGCCGGAGGAGTTTGACTGTCCTTTGGCAGGCCCGGGCATCAGCACACCCATTCAGGCCTGCTCCAAGGCGGAGCAGCAGCCAGAAGCTGCCACTTGTCTGAGGAGCTGGCCTGAACGGCCATCTGAGGTGCACTGCGCAGAAACACACTGAGCATGCCGAACAGCTTCAGAGGAGACTTCCTTAGAGCAGAGAAAGTCCACGCCTCTGCACAGCCATTCGGCCTCACTCAGGAGGCGGAGCGGCAGCCGAATGGCTTCAGAAAGAGTACTGCACAGGCACCAACTCTGACGCCTGCACAGTCTCCCCCGAAGCCAAAAGGCTTCAGAAAAGTACTGCGCAGGTGTCAGAGATGGTGCCTGCGCAGTACTCTTTCTGAAGCCAGTTGGCTTCAGAAACAACTGAGCAGGCGCCAACTTTGGTGACTGCGCAGTCCAGGTGGGGGGGCGCATTCCAGGGATGACGCACAGACTTCCGCACCAGGTGATGTGCAGAGTCATGTCACCACTGTAGGCACCACAGCTGTTCCTTGTTCAGTGTGATCTGAGGGGTGTCTCCTCAGGAGCAAGTCTTCCCCTTGTGTCAATTACTTAGCATGCTCTGGTGCAGTTAGGGCAGCCCAGGCTTCCTGACTCTCTGGATTCAGCATAACTTTCTGCTCTGGATACAGAATAGTTAGGAGAGTGCAGTTAGGTCAGAGCAGGCTGAATTTACTCTGGATTGTGTCCTAACATGTTGATCTCCGAGTTAATCCCATTGGGTATAATAGAAACGTGCCTCCAAATAAGCATACATAGGTTTGCCCTTATGGGGCAAGAGAACCTTTTAGTTATTTGATTTTTTTCCCCGCAAACCACTGTGGAAATGTAGAATATAAATGTTCTTGTTAATGATTAAACTATTTAATTCTTATTATTAATGATTACTTATTTAATTTATTTATTAAATTAAACGTATACTCTTATTAATTAACGTATACTCAGGACGCCTCAACTCACCGCTTCTCGATAAGTTCGCTCGTGATGGTCCATACGCACGTTCCTGGCAACACATCGCGGTCAAACACACAGAGCTTCAGCCGGTGTTCTGTTTGTTCCAACTCTTGGATCATCTCATGAACAAAGTCAATGTCTTTCTGGCAGTAACAGATGAAGGCATCAAACAGTTCGGGCATTTGTCCTGCAAAAAGTAGACCAAAGAATTAGAGGGCAGGTCACAACATTATCACCCTCTCAAACCAACTCCCCAAGTTGTCCCCAAATGTTACTAGTTTCATCCCCCCTCTGCTTTTCACGAGCATTTATTTATATTGCTCTATTTATAATTTTTTATATTTATAATTAATATTTATTATTTATATTTACAATTAATGTTTATTTAACATTTATAATGTTTATAGTTAATGTTTATCTAATAGATAAATAAATAAATTCTCTAAACTCCCATGGCACACCTGTGGACCATTCACAACACACCAATGTGCTGCGGCATACTGGTTCAGAATCACTGTTTAAGGCCAAGGGTGGCCAACTTTAATTATGCAAGTTAATTTCAGTTTTAGGTAGGGTTGCCATACCCTACAATCCAGAGTAACTACGGGAGCACGTAAGAGACATTTACGTCGATGTAGTTATGGCACCACCTAGTGGAAACCTGTGGGAAATTCATATTGCAACCCAGAGTAAATTGTTCTTACACCAGAACAGGGACTCTCCATAGTTACTCTGGATTGTGCCCATAATCTTCTTCCACAAAATCAAGACAGGACCCTCTGTCCCATTTGCCACTATGTTAACACAATCCCCCCAAATCGGGATTGTCCCTTGTTTTCGAGACATATGGCGACTCTAGCTGTAGGGTTCCTGGAACTTTAATAATTGTGTAGCAGAGAGACTTTCAGAAGCTGCAGCTTTTCATTTGTGAGGTGCATCTGCTAAAATTCCCTCTTCCACAGAATTATTAAAGATCCAGGAGCCCTAAAAATGAAAGGTTGGTCATCCCTTAGGTGGCACCCCACAAAACTGCCAAACCCACCTATTCACTGCGCTTTGTCACCTTTCTGTGGCCAACACCTTCCCTCTCATTGACCTATTCCCCCTCTCTATTATGCCACCACCAGAGGTGGGCAGATGCCGGTTCGGGCCTACTTGCCCGAACCGGATTTTCCCCCTCGGCTGATGCTGGCGATCCGGTCAGAGCCGCGGCTGCAAGAGCCACAGGGACGGGTTCACCAGTGTCGGCCGGTGCCGTGTCTCCTGCTGGACACACGCGCACTGAGTCTCTTGGGACTCGGCCCCAGGAGATTTAGTGCGCGTGCGTCCAGCTGGACGCATGCGCACTGACTCTCCTGAAGCCAAGCTCGGCTTCAGGAGACTCAGCGCGCATGCGCCAAGCGTAGCACATGCGCACTAAGTCTCCTGGAGCTCGGCTTCAGGAGACGCACTACGCATGCGCCTTGCCTGGCGCATGAGCAGTGCGGCCTGGTTAGGGACCACCCCCCGCCCTGACCCCTGACCCCGGCCCAGCCCCTGAACTTCCGGTGAACCGGATCTTCAGGGAGGCTGGGCCCATCACTGGCCACCACAAACTGCTTTACTGCATGTTATGGTGCAGCCCACACTGTGCCAGAGAGTGCGCATGCTGTGAAGGGCTTTGCCGTATAGATGCCCCAAACCTAGAAACTCTCAATATATGGCATATTATATAAGGACATGGCGTCCTATTTACAAAAGCAAATCATCTTTTACCAAACGGATCATCCTGGGTGGTGATGCCTTGCTTTTCTTGTGTAATAGGAATGCTGCTGTCCACCTCGGGGTCTTGAATGGGCTGTTTTTTCTGCAGGTACTTCTTACAGTCTTCTTCTACAAAAGGTCCAAACAAAACAAGATCAGTGACGATGCTCCCTCTGAGGTCCCGTATGCATGGAAAAGCCTTCCACGCTAATCATGCCGCAGAGGCTAGAAATGCTGAAAATAGACCACAATCCTACTTGAAAGTAAGCTACTTGAAAGTAAGCCCCACTGTGTTCAATGGATCTGACTCCCAGGAAAGTGATGCTAGGATTGCAGCCATAATCTCAGTTGGTGCAAATTCAGTGCCTGAGGCAAGTGGCTCAGTTGGCCTCCTGGATGGACCTGACACTTTCCCAGGATGGAGATTCTGGTAAAGATGGGAAGAACTTACAACTTTCCTTAAGGAAAAGTCAGTAAAAACCTTTTTATGGACAAATGGAAACCATTCATAGACGTTCAGCGTGCAGATTATTACTGGAATTATGGATTTGATGAGTAGATAATTGTTATATAATTTTTATCTCCTTTTATATCTTTTTTTTGTTGGAATCTATATATATCAAAGAAGAAAAGTCACTGACTGACTGACTCATCACCGCCCTGCCAAAACCGGTGGGCCTAAAAGCGTGAAATTTGGGGTGGGTGTTCCTTCCGTGACTGAGGGGTGCACTAAAAACCGGTTTTCGGAAATTCCAACCGGAAGGGGGTGAAAAGGGGCGCAACGCGTTTTCCTCCCTATACTTTGCATTGAGAATTGCTGACTCAGCAACATTCCTCCCCAACTGCTGGGCCTGAAGCATGGAATTCTGGGAGTTCCTTCTGTCACCTGAACTCCCACCAAGAACCATCTGGAGAAATTAACCCTTCAGGGGCTGAAAAGGGGTCAGTGTGTTTCTGTTCTATACTTAACATGGGAGACTGAACAACATCAGCCAATTTGGTGCTCAGATCCTGGTGCACTGGGGGATGTTGTTCGGAGGAAGAGGTTGCACTGGCGAGGATGCTGCGCATGGGGGGAAGTTGCGCATGGGGAGAAGTTGAGCATGGGGGAAGTTGCACATGGGGGAAGTTGCACATGGGGGGAAGTTGCGCCTGGGGTGTTGATGCGCATGAGGTCTTGATGCGCATGGGGTGTTGATGTTCATGGGGTGTTGATGCGCCGTGGGGGGATGTCATATGGGGAAATGTTACTCCCGCAACGCGGGTACGCTTTTTGCTAGATTGTAAGATTGTGGATTGTTTTGGATAAATGTTTAGATGGTGAGAACTAATTAGAGATTGAAGTAAGGTGGATTTAGAGTTCTGCACTTGCCTTATCATTTTTATAATTATATTCTGATTATAGCTACAATCCTAAAGACACTCTCCTAAGAGTAAGGGCACAATCCTAACCATGGCCCATATCCTAAAGTCAAATTAAGCCCTTTGCTCCAGAGCAGTTAAGGTGTCTTTCCATAAGATAACACTAGAGAGTGACGTAACTGCTGTGTGGACCCATAACTGCTCTGGATTTTGCTCTATGTCTACTCAAAAGTAAGCCCCATTGTGTCCAAAGTGTCTTTATGACTGCAGCCTAAGACTCATTAAACACAATGGGGTTAACTTTTGAATAGAAATCGTTAAGATAGTGCTCTATGTAAGTTTTATTTTATTTTCTGTTCTTCTTTCTTTTTCTTTCTGCCTAATACTTTTTTTGTTTTATTGATAAAAATTAATAAATTTATTTAAAAAAATATGGGAAGATGGAGATGCTCTAGAAGGATTCCTGCTACAGGTAGGGGGGTGGACTAGATGACCTATCAGGTCCCTTCAAACTCTATGATTCTATATAATACAACAACATGCCCAGGCAAAAAAGATGAGTGATTTACACACACACACACACACACAGAGAGAGAGAGAGAGAGAGAGAGAGAGAGAGAGAGAGAGAGAGAGAGAGAGACTGCTTCTGAAATCAGGAAATTGCATAAGTGCATTATGACGTATATCTTGTGATGGACTTTTTCTCCGGAAATTTGTCTGATTCACTATCACATCATGAGGCAGAGGGTTCTACGGAGGGAGCGTTGGGGGCTGAGGGTTCTGTGGAGGGAGCGTGGGGGCTGAGATTTCTATGGAGGGGGCGTTGGGGGGCTGAGGGTTCTGCGGAGGGGGCGTTGGGGGGCTGAGGCTTCTGCGGAGAGAGTGTTGGGGCTGAGGGTTCTACGGAGAGAGTGTTGGGGCTGAGGGTTCTGCGGAGGGAGCGTTGGTGGGATGAGGGTTCTGCGGAGGGAGCGTTGGTGGGATGAGGGTTCTGCGGAGGGGGCGTTGGGGGCTGAGGGTTCTACGGAGGGAGCTTTGGGGGCTGAGGGTTCTACGGAGGGAGCGTGGGGGGCTGAGGGTTCTACGGAGGGAGCGTTGGGGGGCTGAGGGTTCTGCGGAGGGGGCGTTGGGGGGCTGAGGGTTCTGCGGAGGGGGCGTTGGGGGGCTGAGGCTTCTGCGGAGAGAGTGTTGGGGCTGAGGGTTCTACGGAGAGAGTGTTGGGGCTGAGGGTTCTGCGGAGGGAGCGTTGGTGGGATGAGGGTTCTGCGGAGGGAGCGTTTGGGGCTGAGAGTTCTGCGGAGGGAGCGTTTGGGGCTGAGGGTTCTGCGGAGGGAGCGTTGGGGGGCTGAGGGTTCTGCGGAGGGAGCGTTGGGGGTGAGGGTTCTGCGGAGGGAGCGTTGGGGGTGAGGGTTCTGCGGAGGGAGCGTTGGGGGTGAGGGTTCTACGGAGGGAGCGTTGGAGGGCTGAGGGTTCTGCGGAGGGGGCGTTGGGGCTGAGGGTTCTACGGAGGGAGCACTGTGGGGGCTGAGGGTTCTGCGGAGGGAGCGTTGATGGGATGAGGGTTCTACGGAGGGAGTGTTGGGGGGGCTGAGGGTTCTGCGGAGGGAGCGTTGGGGGCTGAGGGTTCTACGGAGAGAGCGTTGGGTGCTGAGAGTTCTGCGGAGGGAGCGTTGGGGGCTGAGGGTTCTACGGAGGGAGCGTTGGGGGCTGAGGGTTCTACGGAGGGAGCGTTGGGGGGCTGAGGGTTCTGCGGAGGGGGCGTTGGGGGGCTGAGGCTTCTGCGGAGAGAGTGTTGGGGCTGAGGGTTCTGCGGAGAGAGTGTTGGGGCTGAGGGTTCTGCGGAGGGAGCGTTGGGGGCTGAGGATTCTACGGAGGGAGCATTGCGTTGAGGGTTCTACGGAGAGAGCGTATGGGGTGAGGGTTCTACGGAGGGAGCGTTGGGGGCTGAAATTTCTACGAAGGGAGCGTTGGGGCTGAGGGTTCTACGGAGGGAGCGTTGGGGGGCAGAGGGTTCTACGGAGGGAGCGTTGGGGGCTGAGGGTTCTGTGGAGGGAGCGTTGGGGGCTGAGATTTCTATGGAGGGAGCGTTGGGGGTGAGGGTTCTGCGGAGGGGGCGTTGGGGGCTGAGGGTTCTACGGAGGGAGCTTTGGAGGCTGAGGGTTCTGCGGAGGGAGCGTTGGGTGCTGAGGGTTCTGCGGAGGGAGCGTTGGGGGGCTGAGGGTTCTACGGAGGGAGCGTTGGGGGGCTGAGGGTTCTGCGGAGGGGGCGTTGGGGGGCTGAGGGTTCTGCGGAGGGGGCGTTGGGGGGCTGAGGCTTCTGCGGAGAGAGTGTTGGGGCTGAGGGTTCTGCGGAGAGAGTGTTGGGGCTGAGGGTTCTGCGGAGGGAGTGTTGGTGGGATGAGGGTTCTGCGGAGGGAGCGTTGGTGGGATGAGGGTTCTGCGGAGGGAGCGTTTGGGGCTGAGAGTTCTGCGGAGGGAGCGTTTGGGGCTGAGGGTTCTGCGGAGGGGGCGTTGGGGGGCTGAGGGTTCTGCGGAGGGGGCGTTGGGGCTGAGGGTTCTGCGGAGGGAGCGCTGTGGGGGCTGAGGGTTCTGCGGAGGGAGCGTTGGTGGGAAGAGGGTTCTACGGTGGGAGCGTTGGGGGGGCTGAGGGTTCTGCGGAGGGAGTGTTGGGGCTGAGGGTTCTGCAGAGGGGGCGTTGGGGGCTGAGGGTTCTGCGGAGGGAGCGTTGGGGGCTGAGGGTTCTACGGAGGGAGCGTTGGGGGGCTGAGGGTTCTGCGGAGGGGGCGTTGGGGCTGAGGGTTCTGCGGAGGGAGCGCTGTGGGGGCTGAGGGTTCTGCGGAGGGAGCGTTGGTGGGATGAGGGTTCTACGGTGGGAGCGTTGGGGGGGCTGAGGGTTCTACGGAGGGAGCGTTGGGGGCTGAGGGTTCTACGGAGGTAGCGTGGGGGGCTGAGGGTTCTACGGAGAGAGTGTTGGGGCTGAGGGTTCTGCGGAGGGAGCGTTGGTGGGATGAGGGTTCTGCGGAGGGAGCGTTGGGGGCTGAGGGTTCTGCGGAGGGAGCGTTGGGGGTGAGGGTTCTGCGGAGGGAGCGTTGGGGGTGAGGGTTCTACGGAGGGAGCGTTGGGGGCTGAGATTTCTACGAAGGGAGCGTTGGGGCTGAGGGTTCTACGGAGGGAGCGTTGGGGGCTGAGGGTTCTGTGGAGGGAGCGTTGGGGGCTGAGGGTTCTGCGGAGGGAGCTTTGGGGGCTGAGGGTTCTGCGGAGGGGGCGTTGGGGGCTGAGGGTTCTACGGAGGGAGCTTTGGGGGCTGAGGGTTCTACGGAGGTAGCGTGGGGGGCTGAGGGTTCTGCGGAGGGAGCGTGGGGGGCTGAGGGTTCTACGGAGGGAGCGTTGGGGGGCTGAGGGTTCTGCGGAGGGGGCGTTGGGGGGCTGAGGCTTCTGCGGAGAGAGTGTTGGGGCTGAGGGTTCTACGGAGAGAGTGTTGGGGCTGAGGGTTCTGCGGAGGGAGCGTTGGTGGGATGAGGGTTCTGCGGAGGGAGCGTTGGTGGGATGAGGGTTCTGCGGAGGGAGCATTGGTGGGATGAGGGTTCTGCGGAGGGAGCGTTTGGGGCTGAGAGTTCTGCGGAGGGAGCGTTTGGGGCTGAGGGTTCTGCGGAGGGGGCGTTGGGGGGCTGAGGGTTCTGCGGAGGGAGCGTTGGGGGTGAGGGTTCTGCGGAGGGAGCGTTGGGGGTGAGGGTTCTGCGGAGGGAGCGTTGGGGGTGAGGGTACTACGGAGGGAGCGTTGGGGGGCTGAGGGTTCTGCGGAGGGGGCGTTGGGGCTGAGGGTTCTACGGAGGGATCGCTGTGGGGGCTGAGGGTTCTGCGGAGGGAGCGTTGGTGGGATGAGGGTTCTACGGAGGGAGCGTTGGGGGGGCTGAGGGTTCTGCGGAGGGAGTGTTGGGGGCTGAGGGTTCTGCAGAGGGGGCGTTGGGGGCTGAGGGTTCTGCGGAGGGAGCGTTGGGGGCTGAGGGTTCTACGGAGGGAGCGTTGGGGGGCTGAGGGTTCTGCGGAGGGGGCGTTGGGGGGCTGAGGCTTCTGCGGAGAGAGTGTTGGGGCTGAGGGTTCTACGGAGGGAGCGCTGTGGGGGCTGAGGGTTCTGCGGAGGGAGCGTTGGTGGGATGAGGGTTCTGCGGAGGGAGCGTTGGTGGGATGAGGGTTCTGCGGAGGGAGCGTTTGGGGCTGAGGGTTCTGCGGAGGGGGCGTTGGGGGGCTGAGGGTTCTGCGGAGGGAGCGTTGGGGGTGAGGGTTCTGCGGAGGGAGCGTTGGGGGTGAGGGTTCTGCGGAGGGAGCGTTGGGGGTGAGGGTTCTGCGGAGGGAGCGTTGGGGGTGAGGGTTCTGCGGAGGGGGCGTTGGGGCTGAGGGTTCTACGGAGGGAGCGCTGTGGGGGCTGAGGGTTCTGCGGAGGGAGCGTTGGTGGGATGAAGGTTCTACGGAGGGAGCGTTGGGGGGGCTGAGGGTTCTGCGGAGGGAGTGTTGGGGGCTGAGGGTTCTGCAGAGGGGGCGTTGGGGGCTGAGGGTTCTACGGAGAGAGCGTTGGGGGTGAGGGTTCTATGGAGGGAGCGTTGGGGGGGCTGAGGGTTCTGCGGAGGGAGCGTTGGGGGTGAGGGATCTGCGGAGGGAGCGTTGGGGGTGAGGGTTCTGCGGAGGGAGCGTTGGGGGTGAGGGTTCTGCGGAGGGAGCGTTGGGGGTGAGGGTTCTACGGAGGGAGCGTTGGGGGGCTGAGGGTTCTGCGGAGGGGGCGTTGGGGCTGAGGGTTCTACGGAGGGAGCGCTGTGGGGGCTGAGGGTTCTGCGGAGGGAGCGTTGGTGGGATGAGGGTTCTACGGAGGGAGCGTTGGGGGGGCTGAGGGTTCTGCGGAGGGAGTGTTGGGGGCTGAGGGTTCTGCAGAGGGGGCGTTGGGGGCTGAGGGTTCTGCGGAGGGAGCGTTGGGGGCTGAGGGTTCTACGGAGGGAGCGTTGGGGGGCTGAGGGTTCTGCGGAGGGGGCGTTGGGGGGCTGAGGCTTCTGCGGAGAGAGTGTTGGGGCTGAGGGTTCCACGGAGGGAGCGCTGTGGGGGCTGAGGGTTCTGCGGAGGGAGCGTTGGTGGGATGAGGGTTCTGCGGAGGGAGCGTTGGGGGCTGAGGTTTCTACGGAGGGAGCGTTGGGGGGCTGAGGGTTCTGCGGAGGGGGCGTTGGGGGGCTGAGGCTTCTGCGGAGAGAGTGTTGGGGCTGAGGGTTCCACGGAGGGAGCGCTGTGGGGGCTGAGGGTTCTGCGGAGGGAGCGTTGGTGGGATGAGGGTTCTACGGAGGGAGCGTTGGGGGGGCTGAGGGTTCTGCGGAGGGAGTGTTGGGGGCTGAGGGTTCTGCAGAGGGGGCGTTGGGGGCTGAGGGTTCTGCGGAGGGAGCGTTGGGGGCTGAGGGTTCTACGGAGGGAGCGTTGGGGGGCTGAGGGTTCTGCGGAGGGGGCGTTGGGGGGCTGAGGCTTCTGCGGAGAGAGTGTTGGGGCTGAGGGTTCCACGGAGGGAGCGCTGTGGGGGCTGAGGGTTCTGCGGAGGGAGCGTTGGTGGGATGAGGGTTCTGCGGAGGGAGCGTTGGGGGCTGAGGTTTCTACGGAGGGAGCGTTGGGGGGCTGAGGGTTCTGCGGAGGGGGCGTTGGGGGGCTGAGGCTTCTGCGGAGAGAGTGTTGGGGCTGAGGGTTCCACGGAGGGAGCGCTGTGGGGGCTGAGGGTTCTGCGGAGGGAGCGTTGGTGGGATGAGGGTTCTGCGGAGGGAGCGTTGGGGGGCTGAGGGTTCTGCGGAGGGGGCGTTGGGGGGCTGAGGCTTCTGCGGAGAGAGTGTTGGGGCTGAGGGTTCCACGGAGGGAGCGCTGTGGGGGCTGAGGGTTCTGCGGAGGGAGCGTTGGTGGGATGAGGGTTCTGCGGAGGGAGCGTTTGGGGCTGAGGGTTCTGCGGAGGGGGCGTTGGGGGGCTGAGGGTTCTGCGGAGGGAGCGTTGGGGGTGAGGGTTCTGCGGAGGGAGCGTTGGTGGGATGAAGGTTCTATGGAGGGAGCGTTGGGGGGGCTGAGGGTTCTGCGGAGGGAGTGTTGGGAGCTGAGGGTTCTGCAGAGGGAGCGTTGGGGGGTGAGGGTTCTACGGAGAGAGCGTTGGGGCTGAGGGTTCTACGGAGGGAGCGTTGGGGGGCTGAGGGTTCTGCGGAGGGGGCGTTGGGGCTGAGGGTTCTAGGCTTCCCTCCCTGTCCCTTGGAGGGCTCTGGGGCCGGACTGACCGATGCGGCTTGCGAGGTCCTGGAGGACGTCGTGCCTGCGGAGCGCCCGGAGCAGCTGGAGGAGGCGGGCGACGGTGGCGTCCCCGGGGCTGGTGCGCTGCCAGTGTTCGAGGAGGCGGGCGGTGGGGTCCTGGCGCTGCTCCCAGGCGCGGATCAGCAGGTACTCGCAGCCCAGCGCCTCCGCCAGCGCCGTCCAGTCCGCAGCCACCGCCGCCCGCGGGTCCAGGAACAGCCCCAGCCGGCTCCGCACCCCGTAGTTCAGCGCCGAGAGGGGCACCCGCGACCACTCCGGGGGATCAGCCTCCTCCATGGCCGCCTCCGCTTCCCGGCACCCGCGTCACCGCCTGCGCTGCCTTCCGCGCTCCGCCCCGTGGGATGGAGGGAGGGATAGAGGGATGCCCCGCTACGCACCCGCGGAACTCCCCTCCCACTGGGATTCAGGCTGTCTTGGCCAGTGATCTGGGGAACTCCCTGCCCCAGGATGCGTGTCCCCCTCCTGCCACAGACTTCTTGACCCAGGCTGTTAGTCTGCGATCTGTGGAACTCCCTGCCACAGGGTGTGTATCTCCACCTGCCACAGCAGTTTTTGAGCAGCCTATAATTAGTCACTGCCCTTTGGAACTCCTTGCCACATGATGTATGTCCCCCACCTGCCATAAGAGATATTGACCAAGGCTCTTGTGGATCTGTGGAACTCATTGTCACTGGATGTAGGGATGGTGTCACGCCTTTAAAAGAAGACTGGACAGATTGGTGGGGCTCCATCTGGTGACAAGCCCCCCTCCTGCCACAGTACTTCTTGACCCAGACTCTGATTAATAGGTGATCTGTGGAACTCCTTGCCATATGATGCATGCTCCCCCACCTGCCACAGTAGTTCTTGACACAGCCTTGAATTAGTCTGCGATCTGTGGAACTCCTTGCCACGGGATGTATGTATGTGTGTCCTGCCACCTGCCACAGTTCTTGACCCAGTCTGTCATGGGTCTGTGGAGCTCCTTGCCACATGATGTGGGGATGGCATCTTATCTAGAGGCCTTTAAAGGGGGACTGGACAGATTGAGGAATGTCCATCAGGTGACACGCCATGATGGGTATGCCCTAGAAGTGCTTGACCCAGCCTGTAATTAGTCTGCGATCTGTGGAACTCCTTGCCACAGGATGTGGAGACAGTGTCTTGTCTAAAGGCCTTTAAAAGGGAACTAGACAGAATTGATGGAACTGCCCATCTGATGACAAGCCATGGAGGGTATGCCAAGGCAGGCCTTGACTCAGCCTCTCGTGGATCTGTGGAACTCCTTGCCACAGGATGTGGAATGGCACCTTTAAAAGGGAACTGGACAGATGGATGGAGGAAAAGTCCAGCACAGGTTGCAGGCCTTGATGAGCGACAACCCCACTCTTGATCCACCCTGGAACTGGTTCTTTGAATTAAATGAACACCGAATGAAGGCAAAGTGAGGACAGGAGTGGAGTAAATCAAGACTGAAAGCAGAGTAAAAACCCCTAAAAATTCTAATTTAAGCATCTTTAGTTCCCCTCGTCCTGTGGAGTAGCTTGAAAGGGTGCAAAGAACTCAGGATGACTGCACGTCCTGTTTTTTTCCGGAACACGTCCTCCTTTTCAGCCTTGTGTCCTGGAAAAAAAATCTTCATCATCCTCTATTTCTGTGTGAACAGGCAGCTTGTAGCCTTCTTGCAATTCATAAATTCTATGGAATAAATTTCAGGGTAATAGTTTTAAATTTAATAATAAACAATACGGTGTTAAAAACTAACCACATAAAAGTGATATATATATGAGTTGTCTGAGCTTTTATTTTGTCAGGTCCTCCTCCTCTTCCTCCTCCTCCTTCTCCTCCTCTCTGACTGCGCCACTGGTCTGGTTTGGCCTGCTCTGTTCATTTCCGCCAACTTCACCAGAGTAGGAAGTTTGAGTTGTGTGTGTGTGTTTCTCCTCCATAACTTACTACCTCTCTCTGCTGGATACTACTAGTTACTGCATACCTGTTGTATGTCTCCTGCCCAGGGTGACTAGATGCCTGAATGTCCTGGATTCCTCTCAGCCTGGCCGTTCTGGCAGACAATGGCTTGTTTGTTTACCTACTCACAAGTAAAGCTGCGATATTGGGCATTTTCACTTCCCCATAGAGCTCAATGCATAGTTTTTAGTTTTAGTTTTTTGGCCGTAACTTTAGATAGGAAGGAGATATTTCAAAAGCAATTTTTGCATTGGATTCTGCTCTTCAATATGAATCCAGCAACAGTCGGGAGGAGAACAAGAGGTGTGGACAGGCTGCTGAGACCGGGACTGACTTTGGACTGTTAGCTGTGTTTGGTGACAGTATACTCACCAGTTCATTTCCCCACATTGGGGGGTTTAACTTACCTGTTAACTTAAAAAAAGCAGGCCTCCGTCAGTCTTGGAAGACTGTGGTATCGTGCTTGGTGCTGCATATGCTGCATGCGAAGCACAAAAGCCTGGGTTGGATTGTTATGGAGGAGAGGCCTTTTTCCAAGCAGCAGATCCCCCCTCTCCACGCCACTGAATTAGTCCAATGGAAAGGCAGAGCCAATACGATTGGATCCAGCTGGCGTCGCAGAGCTGGGCTAAGGACAGGAGCTCACCCTGTCTTGTGGGGCCGACCCGGGTCTCGAACCCTGGCCTGCTGGTTAACAGGTACAGTGTCTTAGCCACTTGCACCACCCACTTGTATCTGAAATGTTTAAGTTTTGCACCTCCTTCATGGAAGCTATTGATATACCTCATTGATATACCTGCATTGTCTCCATGTTCATACTTACCTGATGGTTTAACCCTGCGCACCTTTCCTCCTCCAGTGGACCTTTTTCATACTCTGAGCTTCAGCCCAAGGGTAGCACATCACAGTTGCCATAATTCTTTTCTACAAAATCAGGACAGGACCCTCTGTCTCATTTGCCAATATACTCATAAGTATATGAACCAATTCCCCCAAAATTGGGATTGTCAACCCTAAATTGACAATCCCGGGATTACTTTGTTACAGTGTACACCTTTTGTCACAGTTTTCCCAATGCAATCCATTTTTTGTTACATAAGGCAAGTGTGTTATCCTTGTCTGGCTTTTTTTTTTTTTTTTTTGCTATAGCCCCTGATAGTATTTTACTTGTTCCTACTGTAATTTTTAAGTAACTCCAAGTTTTTCCCCTCCTCCAAATAATTTTTATTCTGTTAATTTGTTTTTAGATATATATTTTATCTAATTATTGTAAGCCGCCTTGGGCATCTGTTGTTTACAGAGGAAAGGCAAGATAAAAATCTTTTTAAATACATACATACATACATAGGTACGTACATCGGTACATAGGTACATACATACATATTAGATAGATAGATAGATGGATGGATGGATGGATGGATGGATGGATAGATAGATAGATAGATAGATAGATAGATAGATAGATAGATAGATAGATAGATAGATAGATAGATAGATAGATATTACAACTTGGTTTGTTTCATTGCATTCTGCATGAAATTACACATCAAAAGAAATACAACACGATGGGACTATTTGAAAATTGGGGTGCAGCCCTCTGTAATCCACTGCAGCTTGGCACGCGCAGCCTGCGGTCTCTCATTAGTACGCCGTTGAGGTGGACCTCCCTAGATTAACCAGCTGGAAGAAAGTTGACTAGAGTAGCCCAGCGGTCCAAAAGGAAGAAGACAGGCACAAGCTGGTGGAGCAGATCCTGCAATTCATCCTCCCACCAGAAATGGATTAAAATAAAACAGCAACTGCAGGTGTGTTCTTATGCCAGGAGTGGCTATTTCCTGTGCCAAATAATCCCATTCAATCTGATGTTCTTCTCCTGAATGTTTTGGTGGCACTGTCCTTTCAATGATCTGCACTCCTAAAAAATGCCATGGAGAGAGTTTATATAATTAAAAAAAATTAGTCATGCTTCCACTATCCCTGTTCGTTTACTAGACTTCCTCTTTGCTAGAGAGCTATTTTTATATTTTCTACCATATTCCTATTGTTCACCAGGGAGATAATCATCTTGCTTGACTGCCTGGTCCTCACTTTTGACGTTCCGCCACGACTCTTATACCCTACTAGGGCAACAGGAGTTCTCCTTTTCTGGTTGGATGTAAGACTGTGCTATAAATGAGGGTTTTATTCACTAATATTTTTAGAGCACAATCCTAACCATGTCTACTCAGATGTAAGCCCCGTTGTGTTCAATGGGTCTTACTCCCATTAATGTGTCTTTTGGATTGCAGCCTTGCTCATAAGAATAGTCCTGGATTTCATCAGCGCTCACATCTACAAAACCCATAATGATCTGGGAGCAGGTTTCCATAAGGACCATTTTGCCCCATTTTGCCCTTTCATTATACTTTGACTTGTAAATCCAGAGTAACTACGGGAAGTCCTTGCTCTGGAGTAAGAACAAGTTACTCTGGATTACAATATGAATTTCCCATAGGTTTTCAGTAAGTGGTGCAGTAATTACGGTGCACGTAATGTGTCTTACATGCTCCCGTAGTTACTCTGGATTGAAATCCATTTACATTGATTTAAAAGATGTTTTATAAGCTACTTTGAATGTACCTGCTTTGTAAGCTGCTTTAAGTATAAAAGAGCAGGATAAAAATGGATAGAAATAAATAAGCAGATAGTGCATGAGTAGGTAGGAAATACAATGCATGACAATCCAAGTACAGATGTGGTCAGTACAATTTGTCCCTTTTTTGTTATTACAATTTTTGTTATAACAGTATTTTTTGTTATTTTTATTACAGTAAACAGAAGAAACAATTCTCTGTTGCAGACAAAACTCTTGCAAAAGTCTAACTGCAGCAAAATAAATACATGGGCAGAGTGGTGTAGCCAGAGAGGGTGCAAAGCGCTGCGTTTTGCAAGGAGCCGCGCTATGGTGTGCAAGCAGCCCCTCACCTTTGGAGCCATTCATGGTGGTGGAGAAAAATGGAGGTGATACAAAACTTAGGGCGCAATCCAGAGTAACTACGGGGAGTCCTTGCTCCGGTGTAAGAACGATTTACTCTGGATTGCAATATGAATTTCCCATAGGTTTTCACTAGGTGGTGCCGTAATTACGGGTGTATGTAATGTCTCTTACATGCTCCCATAGTTACTCTGGATTGTAGGGTTAGTGTTTTGCACCCCCTCTTGCTACGCCACCTCATGGGGAAATCGTACTGGGTATCTGTGGATGGCATGTGGCATGCATGCAACTGGTTGTCAAAATAGTTTTTTGCCAGTAGGTGACACTACAGGACACCAAGCGTAATATCCAATATCAGAGTGATTTTTCCCCCATATAAGTTTTTATACCATGCTGACCACCTTTCCTTTGCTTCCCAGCTACTTCCTTGCTAACAAGGATCACATAATTAATCGCGATTCATGGATAGTTCAGCAATTTTTAAGCAGTGTGCCACTATACATTGGTGTGCCACAAAAGGTCCACAAATTCAGGCATTTGGAGCACGGCAGCTGGAAATCTGAAAAACTCTTAATACTGTTTCGAGGGCTGTAGTAATGAATTGTCTGTTCGTCTACCGGCCGAGCTGTCAGTCTGTCCGTAGGGGTGCAATTTGTTACTGCAGACAGTTGCGCTAAGAATAGTGCTGCCGAACCTGGACGCACCTCCTGAAATTAGGAAGTGAGATCATAAGAGGCAAAGATCACAGAGGTCAGTGTGAGAAGAAAAAACACTCAAGCACAATCCTAACCATGTCTACTCAAAAGTAAGCCCCATTGTGTTCAATGGGTTTTACTCCCAGGAAAGTGTCTTTAGGATTGCAGAAATCTATTTGCATCTACTCCTCAGTGTGACTGTGATGCTTCTCGACAAAATATTCATCACATTGTGTCTGAGTGTCCGTTGAGAGCTTACACTGGCCCAATGTCTGATTTTTTTTCAATATAGAACACCCTGTCCTTAAATGGCTACGTGGACTGGACAGTAACGTTTAATTTATCACAAGTCCATATATTTGCCATATGCTAATTAAATAAAATAAACATTGAAAATGGCTGGATTATTCTTATCTACCTATGTACATGTGTTACACAGGCATACCCTCGATTAAGAAAAACAATTAAAGACACAGGCCTGGTTGCAAGGCAGAGAGCCAGGATGCAGGTTTGCTGCAATCACATCCTTATAGGGTTGCGCAGGATTGCATCCTTATAGGATTGTGCAAGGGTGCGCAGGCATTTTGGCAGGAGGGCTGCGTCACCTTTCTCACAATGTCTTTGAGGCTGGGAAAAAACAATGTACATTTCTTTACTTTTACTTTTACTTTGCCTTTACTGGCATTTAAGCAGGTTAAACAAAGTTACAACAGTCACTGAAATATAGACAGAAATATAACATAATTGGGGGGGGGGGTGGAAAAATAGTTCAAGAATGTACTTTTCAAATTTGAATAAATTTGCATATTGGAGATGAAGCATATGAATGAACGAACAAAAACAAACAAACAAACGAATATATTGGAAACGAAGCATATGAATGAATGAATGGATGGATGGATGGATGAATGGATGGATGGATGAATGAATGAATGAATGAATGAATGAACGAACGAACGAATGAACATATTGGAAACAAAACATGAATGAATGAATATATTGGAGATGAAGCATATGAATGAATGAACAAAAATAAACATATTGGAAATGATGCATATGAATGAATGAATGAATGAATGAATGAATGAACATATTGGAAACAAAACATATGAATGAATGAATGAATGAATGAATGAATGAATGAATGAATGAATGAATATATTGGTGATGAAGCATATGAATGAATGAATGAATACAAATCAGTTCATGAACACTTTCTGTCAGAGAGAGTAGGTGATGTTCAAGCCAGTATATATATAGAGGGAAGAAGTGTGTGCAGCCACCCTGGCACTCAGAACATCCTCCAGAAGATCCTCCAGGTTCTGGAAGATTAGAGGGTTTACCAATAGGCCTGGCACCGGCCACATCTGGCCCCCGGGCCAGGGTTTGAGCATCCCTGGATAAGGCAATTCTTTGAACCAGCCCAATTGTATCTCCTGCCATCATCACATGTGGATTGGATTTAAATGAAAAACTGAAAGGACTGCATTTCCTTTCTAGTACTTTTGACGGCACAAACGCCATCTACGGGGACAGCTCTTGGGTTCATATTAAAATCAGTGCAGCTATACTGAAAACACCGATCATTTGATAGATTCCAAACAAACAAATAAATAAAACAATTCTGCAGGAAACTGGCTGTTTTCGCTTTGCAAATAGGGTGATGGGGAGGGGAAGGAGTGAGCCACGGGGGCGGAAAAATTACCGAAACAATCACAAGTCGGGTCGCTTACGCACCATTTTGGGCTCGTATGGAAAGTGGCCGAGCCGCTCAACAGACAGCAAGCGAAAATCTCTTATCTTGGAAGCCATATGTGCTCACTTCCTCATCGGTGGCAAAATAAGGCCCACTGCAGTTTGGAAACAAGAGAGGAAAAGTGGTCAGAGGGAACAGGGACTGCGCTCAGGACCGAGGACGACTATTTGTATTTAACGCAGAACAAAGAGAAAATGCAGCCACAATAACAACCAGACAGTATCAAGGTACATATAGCTATTTATCATAGTGTATGATTAGAGTAATCATACTATTAATTATACTGTTTCATTGCATCACACACAAATACTATATTCAGATCTAATGCACCATTGAATCTAATGCATGCCCTGATTTTAAGACTTAAATAAAAAGATGGTTATTGGTGATTGTAATGCACAGCAGGAGAAGAATTTAATTTTACTGCATACAACAATGAGTTATATGGCAATAGGTTTATGTTATTTTTTACCTAATTACATTACTTTATACAGCAATGAGTTTATGTTACATTTTTATTACAATACAGTAAACTAAATACTGAGCTATACTGTATAATGCGCCATCAAATCTAACGCACACCCTGTTTTGGAGGCTCATCAATTGTTGATGATAATGCTGTTCAGGTTCCTATATGGCACGGGACCATCTCCTGTGCATTTGCAGTGTTGAGACTTGGAAGGTCTTCCTGGGAAAAGCATTCCATAAAGTTGGTGCCATCCTGGAGAAGACCTTGCTTCTAAAGGACATACTCCAGACCATAAAAAGGAAATATATTTTTTACATTATTTTTTATTTTTAATGTACTTAAATAATTTATTTAATGTTTTGTGTATGTTTTATTTATGTTTATATATTTATGTTTATATACTTATTATATAAATATATTATATAATATAATAATGTAAAAACATCAATTTCAAGTACTGAACAGAGCGCACAAGAGATGGTCCCAAACTATTCAGGTACCAGCACCCTGAAGCGCATCATCATCATCAAAAAGCAGAAAATATTTTAAATAAAAATTAAAGACTAACCAACCAAATCAAATTAATATAGGATCTAAGAGTCTTCTATATGTATTCTATATGTATCCACCTGCTGCATGTTGGTTTCCAAGTTTTCTGATCTTTCAAACCTAATGTTTTGCCATTCATTCGTTCCATCCAAATGCTACTGTGATTTTCCTTTTGAAGGAAGAAAGGTGGGATGTAAACAAACAAACATATATTAAATTGAAAAGTCACTGACTCACTCACTGACTCACTCACTAACTCATCAATGGCCAGCCAAAACCACTGGACCTAGATGCGTGAAATTTGGGGTGGGTGTTCCTTCCATGACGGAGTCACCCACTAAGAACTGGTTTTCGGAGATTCCAACCAGAAGAGGGTGAAAAGGAGTGCAACACATTTGGCAACCCTAATGGGACTCCTTACTTACTTCCCATTCTTCCATTTCCAGCAGGAGCTATTCCTAGGACAGGTTTTCTTTAGAGGAGAGACTGCCTATTAATAATCTTTATTTGCAAATATACACAGGTATAGTGAATCAGGAGAGGTGATCAGTGCGCCAAAGCCCAATGGGGAAGTTCATGGGAGAGTGAGGGATAATGTATGACACCAGTTGAGTGCCACCAGCACTTAATGTCCATCAAGAATGTTCTGGTCTTATTTATGCAGCTAGCTCTGTTGCAACACCAGTGTAGGTAGGATGCCCTCCACACAATGTGAAGTTCATGGAGGTCCTTGCTATGTGTGGGCGGCTACTTTGGCAATACTCCTTTGTGCAGGCAATACAACTGCTAGGTAGACACAAGTTTGGACTAAACCAGTAGCATTGCTGTGAGTAAGCATCCCCCAGCCCTTTCCTAGATTGCTGGTTTTGAGATCAATTCTATGTTTGTCTACTCTGAAGTATGCCCCATTTTAGTCAACAGGGCTTACTCCCAGGTAAGTGTGGATAGGACAGCAGCATGCCTCTGTTGTGTGATTTCAGACCCTGGGGGATGGAGCGGAATAGAAAATGATTAAATCAGAAATAATGTTATAATTTTATCATAGGGCTGGTAGCACAAGTGGTTAAGACAATGTGCCTATTATGCTCCACCAAATCTTTTAGGACCGAGTAAAGGACTCTACTTTGAAACCAGATTAACTTCAATCTGGATCACCAAGTCCTCCTTCAATTGGGATTAATCCAGAGTACCCACTCCACTTTCAATCCAGAGCATCAACTCCAGCTTCAATCCAGTTTACCTTCTATCTGGGACACCAACTACTCTTTCAATTTGGATGAATCTGGCATACCAACTCTATTTTCAATCCAGACTAACTTCAATCAGATTAACTTCAATTTTGCTTTCAATCCAGATTAACTTCGACTTGGAGTTCTAACTCTGCTTTCAATCTGGACTAACTTCGATAAGGAGTATCAATTTTGCTTTCAATCCAGATTAACTTTGATCTGGAGTACCAATTCTACTTTCAATCTGGATTAAGTTCAATTCAGGCTTCAACTCCACTTTCAATCTGAATTAACTTTGATTTGGAGTTCCCAGTTCATTTTCAGTCCAGATTGACTTTGATCTGGAGCTCTAATTTCAATCTGGATGAACTTTGATCCGGAGTCCCCAACTCTGCTTTTAATTTGGATTCACTTCAATCTGGAGACTCTAATCCTGCTTTTAATCTGGATTGAATTCAATCTAGCTCACAGACGCTGCTTCCAATCTGGATTAACATCAATCTGGGGTGCCAGACTCTGTTTTTAATCTGGATTAACTTTAATCTGGATCCCTCAACTCGGCTTCCAACTTGGATTAAGTGTGAACCAGAGTCCCTGACTCTGCATTTGATCTGGACTAATTTCAATCTGGATTCCTCAATCACTTTCAATCCACATTAACTCTACTTTGAATCTGAACTAACATCAATCCAGTGTATCCAAATCCACCTTGAATCTGGGGTAATTTGGATCCAGAGTCCTCAACTCTGCTATCAATCCAGATTTACTTCAACCTGAATTCCTCAACTCTCCTTCCAAGTTGGATTAAATTCGATCTGGAGTCTACGACTCTGCTTTTAATCTGGATTAATTTTGATCTGGATCTCTCAAATCCACTTCCAATCTGGATTAACTTCAGAGTGCCCAATTCTGCTTTTAATCTGGAATAAGTTTAATCTGGATCCCTCAACTCTGCTTCCAACTTGGATTAAGTCTGATCCAGTGTCTCCGACTCTGCTTTTATTTATTTAAGCAATTTGTATCCCGCCTTTCTTCCCCCACAAGGGGGAACTCAAGGCGGCCAAACAATTAAAAAACAATAAAACACCACTAAAATTAGATATAGTAATAAATAGAGATAAAAACACATTAAAATGTAGTTAAAAATGTAGTTTTAATCTGGATTATCTTTGATCTATATCCCTCAGATCTGCTTCCAATCTGGATTAAGTTTGATCCGGAGTCCCTGACTCTGCTTTTAATCTGGATTAACTTTCATCTAGAGTCCCTGACTCTGCTTTTTATCTGGATTGAGTTTCATCCAGAGTCCTTAACTCTGCTTATAATCTGTATTAACTTTGATCTGCATCCCTCAATTGTGCTTCCAATCAGGATTAAGTTTCATCCTGAGTCCCTGATTCTGCTTTTAATCTGGATTATCTTTGCTCTAGATCTCTCATATCTGCTTCCAATCTGGATTAGGTTTGATCCGGAGTCCCTGACTTTGCTTGTAATCTGGATTAACTTTAATCTGGATCCCTCAACTCTGCTTCCAACTTGGATAAAGTGTGATCCAGTGTCCCCGACTCTGCTTTTAATCTGGATTAACTTCGATCTAGATCCCTCAGGTCTGCTTCCAATCTGGATTAAGTTTGATCTCGGCTTTTAATCTGAACTAACTTCAATCTGTATTCCTCAACCACTTTCAGTCCGGATTAACTTGTCTGCGGAGTCTGGTTCTTGGGGCTGTCTGGGCATCCCTTTCCTTCTCACCTGCAGGCGGTCCCTCCTCCTCTCCTCCATTCATTCATCCCTCCCTCCTTCTTCCATCCCTCCATCCCTCCCTCCTCCTCCATCCATCCCTCCATCCCTTGGGCTACCCATTGGCGGCTGGCTCTGCCGTCATCCCTTCCTGGCTCTTGCCTGCCCTCCCAGCCCCAGACCCTGCAGGAGAGCCGGGCTCGCCCCTTCCCTCCCATCCCTTCCCTGCTAGCCTGTCTTTGGTCCCGATCCTGGGAAGGAAAGAAGGAAGGGAGACCCCAGGGGTCCTCCAGCTGCACTACTGCCTGCGCCTGGATTGGGGGTCCTGCTTGTGGACTGGGGGGGCTGCCTAGAAGATCAGGGGGCAGCTGGCCCTTCTCCCCCCAGTTCAGATCCTGCCTTTTTGCGCCCCTTCCACCCATCAGGATGCCCCCCACCAGGACCAGGGGCTGAAGACTTTGGGACCCCCAAGACCTGGGACCCCCCAAACCTGGGACCCCCAAGGTAAGGGGCTGATTCCTCTGTTCCCCCCATGAACCCTCATCCCCCTTCTTTGGGTTGCTGCATGCACCATCCTATTAAAAAAACCCCAACTTTTCTGCAAAACTTTTATTTGCAACTTGGGTTTCCTGTTCTGGTCTCTGCCCTACAAGATCTGCTCTGCTGGGTGGCGTAGCTAGAGGGGGTTGCCAGCTCCAGGGCTCATTCCCAACCAGGGTCACAATCTGTCCTCTTTTTCCAGGACAAGTCCTCTTTCTTAGCAAAAAATAACTTTAATGTTTTCCTTGTGATCAGACAGCTTAAAACCCTCTTGTCATTAATAAATTATACATAATAGTTTTAAAGGTAACAATAAGTAACAATAAGTAACAAGTTCACAATAAGTAACAAGTTCATTATAAGTAATAAAGTCTGCAATCCTAAAGACACTTTCCTGGGAGTAAGACCCATTGAACGCAAAGGGGCTTTCTTTTGAGTAGACATGGTTAGGATTGTGCTCTAACGCTGCAATCCTAACCATACTTTCCTGAGAGTAAGTACTATTGAACACAGTGGGACTTAATTCTGAGTAGACATGCTTAAGATTGCACTGTTAGGCTGCAATCTTAAGAGCGCTTTCCTGGGAGTAAATCCCTTTGTACTCAATGGAACTTAGTTCTGAGTAGATATGATTGAACTGTTAGTAATTAAATTAACCACGCACACAAAAATAATGATTATATATATATTATATTGTTTATATAATGATTATATAATTATAATGGTTATATAATTATATTATATATATAAGTATATTATATATATATAACATATAACATAAATTATATATATAATAATTATTATTAATAATTATATATATATATATATGTGTGTGTGTGTGTGTATATATATATATCATATATTTGATATATATATATATGAGTGTTTTTGGTTTTTATATTACCTAACCACATTTTCCTGGACGTAAGTGCTAGTGAACACAATGGGACTTACTTCTGAGTAGACAGGGTTAGGATTACACCCTAAATTCAATAGTACTTAGGCTTCAATCCTAAAGACACTTTCCTGGGAGTAAAACTTATTAAACACAATGGGGCTTATTTTTGAGTAGACATGGTTAGGATTGTACTCTTCCTCCCAGGAAAGTGTGGTTAGGATTGCAGTCTACATTTTGCAGGCGCATGGATGCATACTTAGGGCTTTGCCCCCCTCTAAAGATGCCACTGGCTTGATTTTTCTTTCTCAACCCACCCCCCAACAAGGAGTTGCATTTGATTTATGACTTATTGTGGGATTAATGGTGCATCCTTGGATGGATTGTGGGGTGTATGGCAATTTTTGGGAGAATAACAACCACATCAACCTGTGTTGTCACTGATTTGTGTTGTCATTGATCAGCCTTCAAAATTCTGTTTAATGGTTTTGTGTTCTGGACTTTTGAGACCAACTAGTTGGTGTTGTAAAAGCAGGACTTTAATCACCACCTTTTCTTTTACCATTTCTGGGGTGTGTGCGTGTGTGGTGTGCACCTCTGTACACGTGCAGAGTGTTTTTCTGTTGCTGCTATTCACACCTTCATATATAGTATTCACTCAAATCTAACGCACACCCCATACTTATAATCAAAACACCGCATTAACTCGAATCTAATTAACCACTGAATCTAATGTGCACCCTGATTTTGGAAACTTGGGCTGCAATCCAACCTAAAGACACTTTCCTGGGAGTAAGACCCATTGAACACAATGGGGCTTACTTTTCAGTAGACATGATTAGGATTGTGCTTTAAATTCAGCTGAGCTTTTCAATAAATACAGTATGTCAAATTACATGTAGCAAGTGACAGATGATCTCAAATGTGTGTGTATGATCAACATGGGAAGTGAAAGCAGGATTGTGCCCCACAGTCACAGGACCACATCTCCCACATGTTATGTGGTTTTAATAGGGCACATGGGAGGAGGGTGAGCACTTATAAAACATGCTATTGGAGTAGTCGGAGAGCTCTTTTTCATTGATGTTTCTCAAGAAGTTTTGATTGTCTTATGGCCACAATCCTAAGTGTGTCTACTCAGAAGTAAGTCCTATTCTGTGCAATGGGGCTTACTCCCATGGATTGCAGCCATGTGCTTTTTCCTCCCCATGAAGTCTGGTTTTTGATGCAGCTGATGAAGAAACTGAGGGATGGGAGACGTGTGCACATGGACTTACTAGGTCAGTTATAATATACAGAAAGTGTGTGTGCTGTGATGTAACTTCCGGATCGTTTAACACAAATCAATGGCTTGGTCACAAACAGAAGCTTCTCTGGTAAACTCGCAGAGCTGTTTATTTCCAGACTCGAGGCCTAAGTGGAGAAATATGTTTGGATTATATGCAGATATGCGCTCTCCAGATCAGCCTCGCTGTTATGAAAATACTGCATTTACTCAAATCTAATGTGCCATCACATCTAATGTGCATCCCTGTTTTAAAAGGCTTGAGATTTAAAGCGCAATCCCAACCATGTCTACTCAAAAGTAAGCCCCATTGTGTTCATTGTATCTTACTCCCAGGAAAGTGTCTTTAGGATTGCAGCCATTAAAAAAAGTAGAACATTCTGGGGAACGTTTTCCTCTTGACTCCATAAACTGGAGTACTGGGCAGGGCTATCTGGTCCCATAGTGGTTGTTGAATGTAATGAATGTAATGAACAATATCGTAATGCAGTGAACATTTCAACGTGCAAAATTCAGGCCTGTTGCATATGTTTGCAATGTGCATATGTTGCATATGTGCATATGTTGCAATGTGCATATGTGCATATGTGCATATGTTGCATATGTTTGCAATGTGCAAAATTCAGGCCTGTTGTCCTTATAACAAGAACGCTATAGCAGGTGGTGGCCCAGAATTGGCGCTCTAGTGATCAGCAGATTCACAAAAGGTCGCTCATTTGTGATGGTGGAATCTCAGGTTGACCAGGCTGCAGTTTCCTCCCTTCAACCACACCAAGGGTTGGGTTTGGTGCCTGCCCTATAAAGCTGGATCAGGCCTGTTGCACTTGCCAAATGCACTTTCAAAGCTAAAGCAGAGTAAGGTGCAACTGGGGTGATGGCATGTTGGAATTTCAGTTGATGGAACATGAAACTAGCATGAAACATGTGCACTGTTGTGCGCTGAGATCCATGGGAGGTATGGCTGCGGATGTTGGAAATTTGGTGACTTTCAATAGAGTTGCTCATCCAATGGGTAAAGGGCTGAATGGGTTGTTCTTCTATACCTTTCAAAGGCCCCTTTATACATTCCCTCTATATGATGCAGAAGTGCTGTCTTGGGTTTTTCCAAAGGGTCTTGGTTTTCTGTATGCGGAAAAGCCACAACTTTGCTGTGCATGGGAATGTTTGCAAAGAGATGTTTTATGTCTTTGGCATGAGGAGGGGGTCTTGCATCCACTCCGACCAAGAAGGGGTGAAACTTGAAACTTGCAGAGAGAGAAAATGTTTTGGTAATATTTGCAGCTGGATTCGGTTGACGTGCCAGGAATGCCGGTCTTTCAGACAGAGGCTGATGTTGTTCCACGGCAATGTAGCTGTATCGTCGGACTGTTTTCAGGGCTTTGAAACTATGCCTGGAGTTTCCTCTGAATGCTTGGTCTCCTGTACGCAATGCGCTCATGGCCGTGCACTGAGCTGTAGCAACCTGATGAAAACCCCTTCCCAAGTGAAAAGGCTGAGGAGGGTATTTCAAATTGAAGAGGTGGAAGAAAACAAGCAAGATAAAATGGACAGTTGATCCTCTTTGGCACTGAGTTGAAGTGAGTGCATCAGTGCGCACCATGCATGCCCAGAGCTCTAGGCATATGCAGTGGGTGCAAGAAGCTGCTGGCCCATTGCGCATGTCTGGAATCCTGGATATACACAGCAGCCACTGGCGCACTCACTTTGGCGCAGCACCGAAGAGGGGCAGGTGTCCCTCTTTGGTGCTGAACTGAAGTGAGCACACCCATGTGCACCGCACATGTCTGGAATGCCAGGCATACACAATGGGTTCAAAGAGCCACTGGCCCCCTGTGCATGCCCAGAGTTCTGGGCATGTGTGCTGGGCACCAGCACGCACAATGGCACTGTTGTCATCAGTTGGCAACAGTACCAGCGACGTTTGCCACCACTGTTCTAAGGCATTCCTGAGGACCTTTCACGGCACAGCAATGTGCCATGGCAGTGGTTCTCAGAGTGGGGGTTGGTACCTCTTTGGGGAGTTGTGATCTCAGATCAGGGGAGTCATGAGAGGGTGGGATCCATCAATCTGGCACTGGGCTTTCTTAGGAGTAAGAACACAATGGAACTTACTTCCAAGTTGACATGGAGGAGCTCTGGCATCATAGCAATGTCACATCCCGGTAAGTTTGAGAGGGGATCCTGGACAGATTTTAAAGTTTGAAACGGGTCCTGGGCTGAAATGCCCGAGTGTCCCAGTGTCATGGCATCACATTTTAAGACATCCTAGAAATCAGTGGGCGCATGCTGTTTCAGCTTTCTGCCTTGTACGGAAGTACCATAATGTTGTTGCCTGTGAGTAAAACGTGCCTCTAGTTTGGGCATGCAGTTGGAGTAAATTCCATTGAAATCAGCAAATGGAATTTCAGTCCTTTCAGTAAATATGATTAGGGAGGTGATGTGAATGGAGGGATGTTGCACATGAAGGGGTGTTGCGCATGGGGCAGATGATACGCAATGGGGGATGGCATATGGAGGTATTTTCCTCCTGCAGTGCGGGTACATTTCACTAATAACAAGTCTCTTGCCCTGTTTTAAGCCTGCCTTATGTAGGATCTTGCTTGGCAAGCCTGCCATTTAACTTGAAGCTTCCCCAGCCTAATGACTTTCAATCAGTGTGCCATGGCACATTGATGTGTTGCAAATGGTCCTTAGGAGTGTTCCAGAAGTTTGGAGGAAAGTGATTGAAATTCACTGGAAGACTATTCCTGGTTCTGAGGCTTTGTTTCTAGAGCAACTATCTGTAGTAACAAGTTGTTCTTCCCTCCTCCCTACCACACAATCTCTAAGAGTTTCCTGCAAGTGACTTTATAAGAGACAAACAGTGCAATCCGTAGCATGTCCCATTGTGTGGGACATACTTGTGTGGGTAAGTACTTCAATAGTACTTACTCCCAGGAAAGTGTGGTTAGGATTGCAGGCAAAGACCATAAAGAAAATCACGTAGGTCTGTGTGCTATGAGAAGAAAAAGGTTGTTGTGCATGGGGAGTTGATGCGCTTGGGGAGTTGTTGCGCAAGGGATGTTGATTATCGTGGGGGATGTTGCGCATGGGGATCTGATGCACATGGGGGGTCTGATGCACATGGGGGGATGTTGTGCATGGGGGTTGATGCGCCGTGGGGGGATGGTGTACGGGGGAATTTTACTCCTGCAACGTGGGTACGCTTTTTGCTAGTACACTGTATAAAACTAAAAAGTCACTGACTGATGCACTCACTGACTGTCTGCCTCAATGCCCAGATAAAACCACTAGGCCTAGAAGTGTGAAATTTTTTGGGGGGGGGGGTGTTCCTTCTTTGCAGGGAACTTCACAGCAGCAAGTGGTTCCTTTGGAGCGGTGCAAAACAGTGGAAGGAATAGATGCGCTTGTGGATACGTTGTCCTACTCCCCCACTACACAGACATGCCGTACAAATTAATGAGGGCGAACAGAGCACAGTGTATACTTTCAGTTTTTCATGCCTTTTTTGGGACACGGCCTCAGCGAAGGAATGGCAAGTTGGAGACATTTCGCTGTGGAATTTGGTGGTACCGCTTCATGCGCAGGGGGTGTTTGTGAGCCTGAACTCCTCGTGTGCTATTAAATTACAGATTTTCCTCTTCAAAAAAGAAACATACTGAATGTCTTTTCTGTGCCCCAAGTGGATGGAAAACAGATCATCAGGGCCTGAGGAGGAAATACAAGATTCTTCTTGGTTATTTGGTTTGCCCAGAAAACTCCAGGCACGTGGTTTGCTTTACCCAGAAAGTGATACGTGGGCTGCTGATCCC
The DNA here is from genome assembly GCA_030015325.1 of Cryptoblepharus egeriae. Classification (NCBI taxonomy): domain Eukaryota; kingdom Metazoa; phylum Chordata; class Lepidosauria; order Squamata; family Scincidae; genus Cryptoblepharus; species Cryptoblepharus egeriae. The sequence continues at coordinate 5,104,343 of JAREYC010000004.1, read as the reverse complement.
CCCCTCCTGCAAGAGCAGGAGTGGATATTCTTATTTTTTTTATTGTGGCTATACTGTATTCACTTGAAACTAATGCACCATCGAATCTAATGCACACCCCATGCTTATAATCAAAATACCACACTTACTCAAAACCAATTAACCATCAAATCTAATGTGCACCCTGATTTTGAAGACTAAATTCGGCTGGAAAAGGTGAGCGTTAGATCTGAGTAAATACAGTATTTATTTTTATTATTGCAAATGGTTCATTAACATCCATTGTTTCTAGGATCCAAAATATTGGTGTTCAAATATTGGTGTTCAAATTTATCGCGAGGAAAATGAAAGCACTAGAGCCGGTTTGTAGCAGCAAGCAGTACATTGGCTTCCATGATAGAGTGAAGGTTCAATCCTAACCAATTTAGGCCGGTGTAACTCATCAGATCCCAGTTCCTGTGGTGGTGTGGGTAGGACAGCACATGCCTGTGCACTGGCCTAACCTTCCCAGGAGTGATGTTGATGTGCCTTGCAGCACTTTTCTGACACCCCCAGGCCAGCACGAGACTTGTGCCGGGACTTATGCCGGCCTAACAGGGGTTTAGGATTGCAATCTGAGTAATAGCTTTGTAACAACCTGTTGTAACAACGGATCCCACTCTCTCCATCTCGCAACATCAGCGCTTACTTGCAATAGTTCTGATGCTTTCTTTACAAGCTTAGGGTGAAGACTGATTGTTTGAATAGTGGGGGTGGTTTGGAACTGCTCTGCGCAAACATTTCATTTTCTCTTGGTATTAGCTGCAAGAAGCTGATTCTACAAGTTTGCAACTGGTAGAAGAAACAATGCAAGAAACAACTAAGAAATCATCAGTAGGATCACTTGCTGGCTGGTTCCCCTCCAATTCCAGTTTACTGGACCCATTTTGCTAGTAATAGTAAATTGTTTTGTGTTTTTAGCGAAGGTGAGCATACAAATACACAAGTGTATGGCTGCAATCCTAACCACACTTTCCTGGAAGTAAGTACTATTGAACACAATTGTACTTCTGAGTAAACATGCTTAGGATTGTACTGGATCCCTACAGTCCAGAGTAACTACGGGAAGACGTAAGAGACACTTAGACTCTGGATTGCTCTTTGCATATCTCATACGTTTTCCATAGGTGGTACTGTAACTAAGTCGGTGTAAAAGGTCCTGTAGTTACTCTGGATTGTAACCTAAGTGTGACTGTTTAAAGAATTCTTTCATAAGCGAGTGGTGGTGGGGAGATCAGATTGATAGTACCCTTGTGTATATATGGAAAAAGCCAGCTTCAGTCCCTGGTATTTGCAAATAGGGTATTTACACCCATGAAGGGTGACACACGTCTTATACCAGGTGGGGGGTGATACCAATACTGATTAAAATAGTTAAAATTTTGCTTTTTAGAAATAATACCATCTGGTTAGATTTCACTTTGATGTGTGATTTACAACAGAATGCAATGAAACAAACTGCTTTGAAATTATTCTATCAAATGTCATAGCAAAACAAAACAAAACTATTGATCTGGGGCGATGATGTGTTGACATGTCCACCACCCAGGACAGCGCACTGCCCACTGTATGAGATGAGTGATGCACACTGTACAGTGTCCACTGTAGTGATGCCACTGGATCAGGCTGACCTTTTCAAGCCCTGAAGACCTTCCAACCCTATTGGAAAAGGAGTTGCATGTTCAAGCATGTTCCCATGCCTCCTAGAACCGGTGCTCTGAACCAGTGGAGGGTGCGCCTCTTTTCTGATCACTTCCTTTTGCCGAGTTTCGCCCAAGATGCATGGAAAATTTTCATTTGACTGGCAGCAGGTGTCAGGTTTTCAGGTACAGTGTAAATCTTTTCCAGGTGGCTTAAGAGGGAAGGTGCCCTCTTGTTTGGAAATGATCCCCAATTTTTAAAGGATTAGAATAAGCATGTCAAACATGGCCCCTAAAAGCATTGGTGGCGCTTGCGGAGCACTGGAAGTGACACCATTAAGTGTTTCTGGCTCGAGCCTGAAATGATCCTATTTTTCTCACATTGGAACTCATTAGCTGTAAATGACAAAAGAGAAAACATGCAAATCTTGTTTATAATTTCGAGGTCAATTATAACGGGGCCCAATTATAACAGGGACCAGATAAATTGCTTTTAGGGACCACATTGGCCTGTGGGCCCCTAGATCAGAGACCCAGTTTTAATGTATTTTCATTCAGCTGCCTCGAGTCCCCCAGGAAAAAGGTGGGATTTAAATAAAGTATATTATTATTATTATTATTATTATTATTATTATTATTATTATTATTATTATTATTATTATCCATGAAGCAAAGCATTTTCTGAAATGAGGGGTGCATGTGCAAAAGTGACTTTGTAGTCCATGTGGGCCAGAATGTCCATTTAATATCTGCACCAAGCCAAGGTGAAGATGAGACTTTTGAATTAGCTCATCCACCTGTTATTTATTTTTAACCATTTTTATTATGGTTTGTTGCTATTGGTATTGCTGCTTAATTATAGTATCCTATACTAGCTATAGGCAGGAGAATGGATCTTCACTGGCGCTTCCCTACCCTGCTTGGAAATATTTATTTAATGTGCGTCTCAGTGCAATCCTAAGCATGTCTACTCAGAAGTAAGTCCCATTGTGTTCAATAGTACTTCCTCCCAGGAAATTGTGGTTAGGATTGCAGACTTTATCCCACACTTTCTCTAAGGAGCTCAAGTCAATGTAGGTGGTTTACCCTTTCCTCACTGCAGCCCTGTGAAATGGACTTGAGCACAATCCTCATCATGTCTACACAAAATTAAGCCCCATTGTGATCAATGGATCTTACTCCCAGGAAAGTGTCTTTAGGATTGCAACCTGAGATGGAATGATCAGCCCTAGAGGCCAATATGGGTGTTCCCCCAGACCTGTTCAACAGTGTAACATTTCATCAGTGGTGATGATGATGGATGATGATGATGAATTGAATCAGGAGAATTTGGACTGTCTTAGTGATATCATATACTCCTGTCCTACAGCATGCCTTGGGTGCCCCTTGGGGAGAAAGGAAGAATACAGATCAGTCAATCAATCAATCAATCAATCAAATACATACATACATACATACATACATACATACATACATACATACATACATACATACACACATCAAATTTCAACTGTTGTGGAAGATTGCAAAGAATATGCACGTGCGCCACAGTAGTTTGGGGCAGATCAATTGGAAATAGCTGGAAAACTCTGGGATTCTGTGGCTCTGTTTGTAGGACAACTTTCTACAGTAGAGATTTTCAACCTTTTTCATCTCACAGCACACTGACAAGGAGGTAAATTTGTCAAGGCATACCATCAGTTTTGTTGACCATTGACAAGGCACACCATGCTGCAGGAAAGGGCTCAAATCCCACAACTGTCCTACTACTGGCTGTCCCACAGACCATCTGTGGCACACCAGGGTGTCACGACACTGTGGTTAAAACTCACTGTCCTATATAGTTACAAATAGTCTGTCCATCTTCCTCCACCGGTGGCCTGAAAACAAATTGCAGAACCCAATAATCTTCCCAGAAGTGGGAGCCAAAGACCTTAGAGGAAGCCATAGGGGTCAGTGTGCCATGAGAAGAATAATGTTGAAAATTGCGGTCCTACAAGACGGAGACGAGAAAAGAGAGAGTCAGAATGCAAGAGGGTGGAGTGAGTCAGAAACTGGGCTCGGAGCCAGGATCAGAGTGTGGGACAAAGTCGACCTGACAGTGCGCGCTTGCTCAGCTTTTATGCTTGATGCCGTCCCGGTGTGCAAACTTGAGCAGGTAAACCTTAGTGGCGCTCCATGCCAGAAACCCTTTCTGGGAAAGGAAAAAGAGATAAATGTTATTAGGATGCTCGATGCAGTCCTAGATGAAGACAGGGCTGTATCAGTGGCTCATGTCGTCGTCTCCGCCTGAAGTTGCCAGAGAATTGATCTTGCCAGCTGTGAGTCCCAAGAAGGTGCAGTCTTTGGCTGTGGAGCAACTGGATGCATGACAACACATGTTCAGCAACTCATGTGTCAAGATCCTTTCGACTCTGGAGTTTTGGGGCTGTGTTTTTGAATGCTACCCCATGGGAGAGCCCAGCACGTCAATGAAGAAACGCCTTGCCCAGGTTTCTTCTTGGTTTGCATTTTTTTATTGCGGGGGGGGGGGGGGGGAGTCTGAAGAAAAAAAAATATAATTCAAAATATAATTTTGAAACACATATGAGGTGTTTCAGCTAATGCCACTGGATTTGAAAAAAGAGCATTTCTTTCTTGTATTCTTTAATATAATTTTTAAAACCTTTGTTTTCAGTTGGAATTAAATTTTGGGGTTGTGTACAGGGGTCTCTCCTTATCCACTAGGATATGCCATGGATAAAAAATCCACGGATTAAAAAAAATGGAAAGTATATTTAAAGACTCACTGCCAGGTTTCTTGCGTCTCCATAAGGTCGTTCCTCAGTATCTGTAATGGGTTTGATTCTGGGACAAAAGGATGGGACAACTGCTTGCATGACTGCCTCTCTACAACAGTAGAAAAAGCAGTTTTGTAAAACTGTGATTTAGGTTGCAATCCTAACCACGCTTTCCAGGGAGTAGATACTATTGAACACAATGGGACTTACTTCTGAGTTGACATGTTTAGGATTGCGCTGTTATAGTGGCCATTCGTGTTGAGTCAAATCCAAGTAAAAAAAAATCAGTGCAGAACAAGGTTGGACCTATATTGTTGTTCTTCCTCCCGTTCTATGTTCTGCCCCCTTTGTTGTTTCATGTCTGAACAGGGCCTTCCTTGCAAGGTTCTCTCTGCGGTGCTGAGCACCCAGCTGTGCCTCAGCGCTGGTCTTGGCAATAGTGAGCACCGTTCTGCCCACCTTTCGAGCACTGCCAAAGCCGTGTCAGTGCGGCATGTGCTGCATCCTGCAGTCATGGGGCAGTCACAGAGGCCTCCTCAAGCTAAGACAGTGTTTTTTCCTTTACCTCAGAGTTGTGCTGCCCTTACCTCAGTACCGGAAAGTTGGTTATGACTGTGCCAAATGAAGGCTTAAACAGAAAGTGCTTGCAGTCCCACATGGGTGACGAAACCCAGGGAGGGGTAAGCACCTTTTGGGGAACAAGTGGATTGGTGCTGAGCATGGAGACGGTGACAGGAACGGTCACTCTTTTCGTTGACAGAAATGGCCTCATGCATTTTTGTTGCACCTCCACAAAGAGCTGGGCTTCAGACTCCCTGCCCTGAACCACCACTGACATTCCACTTGAGCATGTCTCTCCACCTCACACAAAGCCCTCTTCATACCTCCTACGGTGTTTCTGCCTTTGCACCGTTTTGACATTTTTAAAGCCTCTGCGCTCAGGTCTATGGGCTGTGGGTGGCGCAAGTGGTTAAGTGGTTAACCAGCAGGCCAGGGTTCGAGACCCGGGTCGGCTCCACAAGACAGGGTGAGCGCCTGTCCTTAGCCCAGCTCTGCGACGCCAGCTGGATCCAATCATATCGGCTCTGCCTTTCCATTGGACTAATTCAGTGGCGTGGAAAGGGGGGATTTGCTGCTTGGGTAACAGCCTATCCTCCATAACAATCTAACCCAGGCTTTTGTGCTTCGCATGCAGCGTATGCAGCGCCGAGCACGATACCATAGTCTTTCGAGACTGACGGAGGCCTGAGCTCAGGTCTGGTTACCAGAGAGACATGTTGTTTCTCCCTGGACGGCCATATATACACCAGGACAAGACAGCTTAATAGCTCAAGGTGTCATTGGCCATAGCCATCCTAGCTGTCCAAGAGGTGTTTAAGTTGCACCAAACGAAGGTGGCCATGTGCAAGTGCAGGCAAGCCACACGTTTTCTTGTCCCTGTGGCACTGTGATGCCAAAATGTGCCAGTGAGCACTTTGGATGTGGAAAATTGACACCAGGACCCAGGTCCCTGTCTCTTTGTGTCCCCGCTTCCTTGTGGCTAAAATGGCTGGCTGCTGATCCTTCCTGCTCAATAGCACCACCATTATGGTGGCTGGAAGGTGTACTGCAACTCATCTGCCTAGCTGGATCAAGTGATCTCAGGAGCCAGTAGGAGCCTGCCCACTCAGGCACGTCTTGCCAATTGTCAACCAGTTGTCAACATGCTCTGCCCTATGTCTCTTCATATCAATCAACAGGTAAATCAATCAATTAATCAATCAATCAAGCAATGGTATTTATATACTACTTTTCAATGTAAAGTTCCTTATTTCTTTCTATTTCTCTCCTTTGGATTGCACCTCCAATCTGTCTTTTTTGGAATTGTACTATATTGCCCACAACTGGCCCTTCAGACTGGCAACCAGTACCCTGACTGGGCTGTGGTGGGCATTAACAGATGTGATGAGCTGCATCTTCCAATGCATCCGTTACAATGAAAAGGAGTCCTACCTGCTATTGTATTTTCTACCCGAAGTGCAACGCACAGGGTTTCAATCATAAGCCCTGTGAGCTGGATGCGGCCCAGGGATGCTCTTTATCTGACCCTCAGGTTGTCCCAGCACCACCAGTGGCTGATCCCAGCTGCTTTGCTGTGCTGGGGTATCATTACTGAAAGAACAGCCTGAGTAATAATTGGGCTGATCATGAGCTGCATATTTTCTCTATCAGTTAATTGGAGATAACGAGTTCCTAATGAGTACAGCAGAAGCTTGGATTGAGAGTTTTGGAAGACAAGCAAACATTTCTAATTAATTTTGATTTGATATACAAGTGATGTCTTGAGCCGCCTTGAGTCGCTCTACGACCTGAGAAAGGCGGGATACCAATTTTTAAAATAAAATAAATAAAATAAACATGCAAAGAAATAGTCTCAGCTGGGATAAGGCCAATTTCTGCACTCCACCAGCACCTGCTCAGCCTCTCATAAAGACCACCATATGCATGTCTACTCTGAAGTAGACCTATTATAGTCAATATAAGGGGGGCACTCCCTCCTGTGTAAGGAGGGCAATGGAAAGGAGCCTGAAAGATCCAGCCTTGAATGTCTACTCTAAAATAAGCCCTATTCTAATCAGTGGGGCTCACTCCTGTGTAAGGGGGGCAGATTGCAGCCTGAGAGACTAGCCCTACAATCCAGAGTATCTACAGGAGCACGTAAGAGACATTACGTGCACCCGTAGTTACTGCACCACCTAATGAAAACCTATGGGAAATTCATATTGCAATCCTGAGCAAATTATTCTTACACCAGAGCAAGAACTCCCCGTAGTTACTCTGGATTGCGCCCAAAGGCTACAATCCTAAAGATACTTTCCTGGGAATAAGACACATTGAACCCAAAGGGGCTTACTTTTGAGTAGACATGGTTAGGATTGTGCTCTAAGTGCAGATTTGTTTTATTTTCCTTTATATTTTGTTTTTTCTTTATTATTTTGTATTATGACAGTCTTGTAATAATTTTTATATGAATATTTTTGGGTTGCGGAACAAATTGTTTTGAGTTTCCATTATTTCTTATGGAAAAATTTGCTTTGGTATACAAGCACTTTGAATTACAAGCATGCTTTCGGAACGAATTATGGATAATCCTGTACTTATTTCTGGTCACGACCAGCTTGACTGCATCTCTTCCAGCCATCATGAATGCAGTTCAGTCCACTATGTAATGTGTTGGACATCAGTGGCCAACATATGGTCTATATGTTGGGATTGGACAGATTAGGGGACTGGACAAATTTCTGGAGGAAAAGTCCATCATGGGTTAGAAGCTGTGATAGGTATGTGCAGTTTCCTTTAGTTGCAAAATGCCAGATGCAGGGACGGCGTCAGATGCAGGTCTTTTGTTGTCTTGTGTGCTCCCTGAAGCATCAGTTGTGCCACTGCGAGATACAAGAAGCTGGACTAGATGAGGCTTTGGCCTGATCCAGTAGCGCTCTTCTTATGTTCTTAGATCACCCCAACTTAATATGTACTTGCATGTTGTTATCCCACTAGTCTGTACCTAAAACACAAATAAGCTCAACATTTGCAAATAGCCATGGTATCTGCAGGGGTTTCTTGGTCACTGGCCACCAGGGTCTACTGGCCACCAGTTGCACTCACGATAGAGGCTTCTCCTCCTGGGGCTTCATCCACCAAGGAGGTCCCGAGAAGGGCCGTTCAAAGGTATTGAATCCCTCAATACCACTTGCACGGTTTTTTCATGGCGCATAATTTCTTGACCAGTTGCACCCCTCGCCTGTTTGTTTTTGCAAAGTGTCGGAGGATGCCTTGTGCAAGACGGCCGGCCCAGGCGCTTGCTTTGCAGTCGCCCAAGCAACAGAGCCTCTCACTTTCCATGACTCATGAAATACCAGCTAAGAATGGATGAGATCATTATTTGGGCCGATCTGGAGCATCTGGTTTCTTTAGCGAAAGGCTGGGTTGAAGAGTGACTGGGGATTTCCAAACACACACACACGTCTATATTTTTGGCGGATCTTTTTATTTGCTCTCTCACGAGGAGCCCTTTTGCACAGCGCAAACAGAATACAGGCCGCGGTCTAGCGTTTGCGTGCGACTCCTTCTCCTCTTAAAATGAGCAACAGCTCATCTTTCTACATGAAAGCCTTGTGTGTAGGGGTGTCCGCATCTTCTGGCCAACATTCCATGTCAATCAAGCTGGCCTGAGGAGATGCAACTGTCAACATTCCAATAGTCAACTGATAACAGGCCAGCCTGAGAAGAGCCATTAAGGAGAGAGTTGAGATGCTGTGATGGTTTTTTACTGATGTATGTTGTTATATTGTACCTTCGCAAGCGACAGTTGTGGGCTGTTATTAGTTTGATTCGAAATGGTTCATTCATGCAGCTTCAGTCCTAGAAATTGGAAATTCAGACACATGAATGAATATTTTCAGAAGAAACAAAAACTTGATTCGGCATCTCTCCTTTCTGTATGTTTCATTTTTTAAGCCAAACTTTATGACTCCAAAATAATTTGAACCCAGGGCACAGTCATGGGAACCACATGCTACAGTTTCTTTATTGCACCCACAGCTAAGAGTTATCTAGAGCAGTGGTTCCTGACCTGGGGTAATACCTGTATGTGTTCCAGGACCATGGGGTACTCCAAAAATAAGAACAGAATAATTGCAGAAAAAGGACAGGTCTGTCTGTCTGTCCATCCAATCTATCTATCCAATCTATCCTATCTATCTAATCTAGGGGCTGTGGGTGGTGCAAGCGGTAAAGACGCTGTGCCTGTTAACCAGCAGGCCAGGGTTCGAGACCCGGGTCGGCCCCACAAGACAGGGTGAGCTCCTGTCCTTAGCCCAGCTCTGCGACGCCAGCTGGATCCAATCGTATCGGCTCTGCCTTTCCACTGGACTAATTCAGTGGTGTGGAGAGGGGGGATTTGCTGCTTGGGTAACAGCCTATCCTCCATAACAATCTAACACAGGCTTTCATGCTTCGCATGCAGCGCTGAGCACGATACCATAGTCTTTCGAGACTGACGGAGGCCTGCCTGGTTTTTTATCTATCCGTCTATCTATCTATCTATCTATCTATCTATCTATCTATCTATCTATCTATCTATCTATCTATCTATCTATCTACCTATCTACCTATCTATCTATCTATCGCAGGATTAAGGATTGCAAATTAAGTATTGCAACCTTAGTAATAGCACAAGCCTAATCATGTCTACTCAGAAGTAAGCCCCATTGTGTTCAATGGGTCTTACTCTCAGGACATGGTTAGGATTGTGCTCTTACCCTACAATCCAGAGTAACTACGGGAGCACGTAAGAGACTTTACGTGTACCCATAGTTGCTGCACTACCTAGTGAAAACCTATGGGAAATTCATATTGCAATCCAGAGCAAATTGTTCTTACACCGGAGCAAGGACTCCACGTAGTTACTCTGGATTGCGCCCTTAGTCTCCTTCATCCTTAGTTTGCAAACTGGTTAGTGCAAACCACTGCATTGTGCAGTGTCCGTCCTTAGCAGGTAGGGACGTCCCCAGCAAGGCTGGGAAAGACCCCTTCTGAGAAATCCCAGCGCCACTACCTGTCAGTGCAGAAGCTTTCCTGTGAGACGGATCAGTCGTCTGACTCACATATTATATACTTTCCTATGTACTATGACCAACTTAAGTAAGTAGGTTGAAAATTCTCAGGACATTTGCACTCATACATATAGTGCAGATAGATGATCTTCTAGTTAGCAAGGACTTGCAAATCTGGGAGATCTAGGAGAATCTGGTCTCCATCGTGCTGTATTTTTGGCAGATCATAACAGTAAAAATGTCAGTATTTTCCATCACTGTGATGCTGCTTTGGGGTCAGACAGTGGCCTGATGTATTTGTGCTTGTCATTCAGTTGTAAAAGGCATAGGGATTCCACCAGAAAAAAAGATGGCAACCTGAGGCCACCATGTCCTCTTTGTGTTTGCGTGTGTGCATGCGCACACACACATACACCACAGGGTTTGGAGAGGGGAGGATCTAGGATTCCACTCACTTGGCACATTGCACGCAAGTTTCAGAAAGGAAAGGTATAGATATCAACGGGATCCTTGCCCTCCATGTTTCCACAATTCATGGATGTCTCTGGGCAGAGGAGTTGAACTCTGGAAATCCAGCAAGAAGCCTTGCGGAACCCAGTCTTGGTAGGTCATGATGGCTGTACAGGACCAACCTTGTTGTAGATGGACTTTTATACATGGATTTGATTCAACATGAATGTCCCCTGCAAATCACAGTTCAAAAATTCCTTTTCTAGTGCTGTAGAGAGGCTGTCATACAAGCAGTCATTCAATTCTTCAGCTGAACCATGCAAAGGTAGGGTGTCCTTTGCAGTTTTAATTGCTGACTGCCTCTACAACAGTAAGAAAAGCTGTTTTTAAGCAATTTTAAAGAGACAGTTTTAATTTTTTTAAACTGCTTTTATTTAATACATTTTTGGTATCAGCAGTGAGTCCCAGAACCAAATTTCTGCTAATACTGAGACACAATCTTATTCTGTTAGGAGCATTGGAGGAGCAAGAAACCTGGAAGTGGATCTCTAAATCTAATTTTCCACTGGCTTTTTATCCACTGATTTTTTAATCCACAGGAGGGTCCAGAAAGGAACCTTAGGGCACAATCCAGAGTAACTATGGGGAGTCCTTGCTCCGGTGTAAGAACCATTTGCTGTGGATTGCAGTATGAATTTCCCATAGGATTTCATTAGATGGTGCAGTAACTACTGGCACACGTAATGTCTCTTACATGCTCCCGTAGTTACTCTGGATTGTAGGGTATGTGGATGGACTGTTTTGATGGACTGGAAATGCTACTTCCATATTTTGAGACAACTTTGGAACCATTTGCTGGGGGGAAAAGGAAGAAGGGGGCCCACTAGGCTTCCTGGAGATGATCGGCTGGCTCCTGCAGGAAAGAGAATGCTGGACAAGCTGGCTCTCTAGTCTGATCCAGCAGCTTTTATAATAATTTTTAAAAAGATGTGCAAAGGCAGCAAATATCAGCAGCCAAAATAATGTTTGGCTGCAATAATGTAGAGCAGGAGTGCTGTGATTTCCTTCTTCTCCTAAAGATGATCGCGTTTAGCCCCAACCTCTGGTTCTTGCCAACAGACAACAGCATCACTTCCTTTCTGTTAGTCATGTGCATTGCTTGTAGGTCATCGTTTTTGGCTCCTGTTCACACCAGCCTAGGAAGCAAATGGCCAGATATAGCGCTTTCTGGTGTGTGTATGTGTGTGTGTGTGTGTGTTTTGTGACATGGTTATGAACAACCTACAGTGGTACAAGGTTGGACTTGATGAACCTGAAGGTCTCTTCCATCTCCATCCCATGCAACATGAATCAAGCCAGGACACCTTCATCACAATCCCAAATTTTCTTGGTACTAGGAACTGGTTAAATGTGCAATCCTAACCTAAGCTAGCACAACTCATTGGTATTCCTTTCCCTGTGATGATGTAGGGAGGCAAGCGCATGTCTGTGCATTGGCCTAACCCTTCCCTAGGAGTGGTGCAGAAGTATCTTATCTTACAGCATTTTTGTGACTTCCCCAGCTCAGCACAGGATTTATGCCAGGGCTTAGGCCAGCCTAACTGGAGATTAGGATTTTGTCACTGTTCATTGATAGATCTGTTACTCTTCATTGTTCTGGGCACTTTGGCTCTGAAATCCAGGCCATCCCCTCTTCTGATTACCCATTCCAGATACATGCCAGTCCTTGGACCTCAGAAAACATCAAATTCACTTAATGCTTCACCTGCCTACCTGCAAAAGTGAGCTGGGGAAGGTATAGATATCAATCAGCAGTAGCATTCCCATGCTGTGTATTATGTGAAAATTCTCCCTAATTTTTGAATTTGCTACTTTGGGGTCAGAGAAACACATTAGAAATTCTTGTGTGTGTAGGTAGGCCCTTCAGATGCTTCCTGGTGGTGGTGGAACATTTCCCCGGTAAAGGCATGCAAGATCTATCCATCTCTCCAACTATCCATCCATCTATACATCCATTAATCCATCTATCTACCCATCTATCTATCCTAATCTATCCATCCATCTATCTTTATCCATCCATCTATCCTAATCTATCCATCTATTCACCCATCCATCTCTATCCATCTCTAATCATCCATCTATCCTAATCTATCCATCCATCTCTATCTATCCATCCATCCGTCCATCCTAATCCATCCATCCCTAGTTGTGTGTCTCTGATCAGGCTTCTTATGCAATGCATATCATGTATTAATTATTGTCTGAACGATTTCTACTCCCCTTTTTGAAAACTAATTGCTCAGAGCAACTTATGGTAAAATGCACTGCTTGCACACTGCAGTGAGCCTCCCCTGCATAACTTAATGCTTTGCACCCCTCCAGCTATGCCACTTGTTTCAGCAAAAACCAGTGAACGGTCCTGTGACTTCTTGAAGGCTCACCAATTAATTGGCGCATCAACTTCTGTAGGCAGGAAGCCTGTTTCATCATACACTTCATTAGAGGGCCACGGTTATTGCAGATTGATTAATCTGGCGTAAATGTACCTCCTCGTGCACAGTACAGCCTTTTCCTTCGCTGTGCCCTGATTGCTTTTCTGGTGTGCAAGTGAAAACACGTGTCAAAAAACCATCCCTGCAAGCATTAGACATGTCCTAAAATGGTGCTGAATTTGTGCCTGTCGATAAACTTCTGACATGTTTGACCTTGGCAGCCAATTCTAAGCCACGCTTTTAACTAGTCCGATATGACACACTGGAGCCTCGAGCTTGTTAAGAGACCTTGTTGTGCTGCGTTACGCAAATTGGAACATGGCTTCAAGTATTGATCAAGACGTTGAAGGAAAGTGTGCTGTTTTTTTTAAAGTACCAAAACAATGCAAGAAAACTGTATTAGGGAAATTGTCAAAAACATCTTTTTCCTTCTATCAACCAGGTGTTTACTGGATCATCCCACTAAACCTGTTTATGTTCTCCTTTTGGGTTTGAAAAAGGTGGGCACCTGGAATAGTTTTTATGTTTTTACCCCACAAACCATTAATAGGAGCATGTCCAGATAGACCGGCTATTACCCTTTTTTGTGGGCTAGTATCTAGTGGGTGTTGTGGCTTCGATGTCCTTATATGGAGATCAGAGAGATTTATGGAGGTAAAGTCCATCACAGCTTACAAGCTAATGGTGAATATATGTAACCTCCAGGTTTACAAGGCAGCAAGGGAGTGGTAATAAGACATGTATTTTATTCCCTAGTGCGTAGGGTTGCCATATGTCCCCCCAAAACAGGGACAGTCCTAATTTTGGGGGATTGTGTTCACATACTGGCAAATGGGACAGAGGGTCCTGTCCTGGTTTTGTGGAAGAGAATTATGGTTACCCTACTGGTCAGCCACTGTGGGATGCAGGAAGCTGGACAAGAAGGCATCTTGGGCTGATCCCAGCAGCCTGATCCAACAATAAAGTAATAATTTTTGTTATGATGTTCATATAGCTGTGAGTTGGAGTGGCCTATGCCGTTGCTTGCTGATGTAGAAATCTGCAGAGGATTTTTGCAGGTGATGCTAAGAGCTCCATTTAGTTTGGAAGACGTAGGCTTGGAATTTTCTGGCAGGAGAACAGAGAAAAAATAAAATATTAACTGACCCTGCATACTAACTGGAGTAAATTTTGCATTCCAAGGTCAGAACAGGAAATATGGAAAGAAAACAAGCACTATTTCTAAGTTGGGGCAGGACTGATGGGGTGGGAAGGACGCTTAGGGATAACTCAGGCCTCCATTCTGAACTATCTACTTTCATTTTGCCAGGAACAGCAAAGAATAGCATTTGCCAGGAATAGCAAATAGCATTTTTGTTTGGGGTCACACCAAATACGAGGAAATGTGCAGGCAATGGTAGCAGCGCTAACGGGGGCAAAGCATTAAATTTTTTAATTAATTATTTTTTAAATGCCATGCAAGTGAACCCCAATTCCCTTGAAACCATTCCCTGCAGGGAGAACATAACGGAGGTTCACACCAACGTTTTGGTCTCACCCAGGGTGTCCATACAGATTTTTCTGTATTTGTCCTCTTTTTTAGTCTTCTGTCCAGGTATCCTCCAAAAAAGTTTCATTGTCCTCCATTTTGGCTTCATTTTGGAACTTTGCTATGGTGTGCAGTACCCCATCGTGTCATATGTCGTTGGATTTGTAATGAAGAGCAGAATCCAATGCAAAAATCGGTTTTGAAATATCTCTTTCCTATCAGAAGTTATGGCCATAAAACTAAAAATAAAAAATATGCATTGAGCTCTATGGGAAAGTGAAAATCCCAATATTGCAGCTTTACTTGTGAGTAGGCAAATGTGCCATTGTCCTCCAGAAAGGCCAGGATGAGAGGAATCCAAGACCTTGTCCTCCTTTTTAGGTTCAGGTCACCCTGGTCACACCGCCATGAATAGGCTCCAAAGGGGAGAAGGAGCAGCCACTTGCAAGTATATTTAGGTACCTGCAAAACTTACTATGCAATCCTATGCATGTCTACTCCAAAGTAAATTCTGTTATGTTCAATGGGATTTACTCCCAGAAAAATCTGTATAGGATTGCAGCCATCGTGCTTTGCACCCCCTCTAGCTATGCTACCAATACTCATCTACAGGGTGGCCTGTTAAGTCCCTACCCTATAAATTTCTCTGTAAATCATAAAACTGCCCCTACACTTTTAGTGTTTCTGACCAATTAAATGTAGAGTCTTTGGGATGATTATCAGTTCTTGGGTGTGCAAATAAATGCAAATAAAAAATTAATTCCTAAAATAAGCTGATATACTGATCTGAACATCTTGCATTGCTTGTCTTGTATACCTGCTGTTTTTGATGCATCGTTAAGTCAAAGCAGATCTCTCTTTCCGGACCCACAACATTCAGAAGAAAAGCCTGGTTTCCTCCCTCACTGTGAAATCATTGGCTTTTGGGTTTCCACATCGGGATTTTGAGGCCTGAGTCACTGTGGCTGCAGCCTTAAAAAATTTCCTGTGTTGTTCTGAAGCGGATGGGGGAGTAAACCTACAAAACGGCAAGGAATGGGTTTGCTCCTTGGGCACGACATGAAACAGCAGTTGCATTTGGCCAAGCATTGTGTGGAACATGGTTAGACCAGCCGTGATGTGTTAGTGCAACAATCGCATGCAGTGGCATAGCTAGAGGGGGTGCAAGCACTACGTTTTGTAGGGAGCCTTGCTGCAGAGTGCAAGAATCCCATCCCCGTCTCTAGCAAGGACTTGCAACTCAGGGCCTGAGAAGGTTTTTGGGAGTTGGTTCAAATCTGGTTCAAATCTCCACTCAGCCGTGAAACTTTCTGGGTGATCTCAGGCCAATCGTACTTTCTCAGTCTTGCCTACCTCACAGGATTGTTGTGAAGACAAAAAGAAGGGAGGGACGATGCACCCTAAGCTCCATGGAGGAAAGATAGCATGAAAATATGAAAATTAAAAAATAGATAAGTTTTTTTAAGAAATGTCCCCACAAATTTCTGTTATTGTGATCAGATTATTTTGGGTTTTTTGCAGCAGTTACAGCAGTGGTTCTCAATCTTCCTAATGCCCCTTTATAAGTCCTTCATGTTGTGGGGACCCCAACCATAAAATTATTTGCGTTGCTACTTTATAACTGTAATTTTGCTACTGTTATGAATCGTAATGTAAATATCCGATATGCAGGATGTATTTTCAATGTTACAAATGAAATGTATGTTCTATGCACACAGTGAACACAATGGCACTTATTTCAGAGTAGGCATGCATAGGATTGGGCCCTGAAGCTGCAATCCTATCCATATTTACATGGGAGTAAAGGCCACCCTGACTATAATGGAATTTATTTCAGAGTAGGCATGCATAGGATTGGGCCCTGAGGCTGTCAGTCAGCCCCAGTGTGCGAGCAGCTGCAGCCAGAGGTCCGGCAAGCCTGACCTGGCCCCCTGCACCAGGGGTCTTTAGGCGACCCCCAGGAAAGCTCTAGGCGACCCCCAAAGGGGTCCCAACCCCCACTTTGAGAAACGCTGAGTTACAGGCTCAGAGACTGGGAGGGTTCATTGGCTAGCCAAGTAGGTGCCACCAGGTATGCCTTTTTGGCTATGGATCTTTCAGGATTTGGACAAGACACTGATCCCTGTAACCATGATTCTTAAGGTCTCCATTAAAGGTGAGAGCTCAGAATTGGGGAACAGGCAAGGAACTGGAACCTTGTTCTAGATCAGGGACTGGCAACCTTTTCAATCAAAGATGTTTGGGAAAAGAGATGGAAAGTGACTGTACCAAGTTGGTCTTGGGAGGTTAAGCCTATATGGCCAGACACAATCTGGCAGGCCTACAAAGTCCTGTGCCGGATGTGCATCAAATGGGGCAGAAGGCTTCATGTTCCAACCCATGCTCCATGTGGGTTGAATGACTTTGGGTGGCAGGCCAGATCCAGCTACTGGGCTATGTTGCTGACCCCTGATCTAAGCCCTTTGTAGCCAATGGCCAGTCTGGATGGGCAGAATCATTCCAGATCCTTCCAGATCATCCCAGAATCATTGCACATTTGCATGTGCAAATGTGGGCAGAATAATTCCAGATCATTCCAGAATCACTGTGCATGTGCATGTGCAAATGTGTCATAAATGCATGTGTGTGCCTAGGAGCAACTTTTTACTGCCCCAGAGATGTTGTTCACTTCCTCCATGGGAGAGATGAGGGGATCCCACACTTCCCATCGGGAGCATGAAGATATGTAATTTTCCCACCTGCAGGATAAAGTCCATTTTGCTGCATGTTTTAGGAGCAAATGCAAGTGTTGCATTTGCATGTGCAAATGTGTGGCTAATGCATGTGTAGCAAAATGCGGTCCATTTTGCTGCAAATGCATGTGTAGCATTTGCATGTGCAAATGTGTAGCAAATGCATGTACTGCGTAGCAAAATGCAGTCCATTTTGCAAGACTAATCCTTGTCTTTGTAGGTGGAGCTTGTAGTCCTGCATGTACATACACAGAAGGAAGTAACCCCATTGAAATGGATAGGGCTTCCTCCCAAGTAGATGCGCAGCCCAGTTCCAACAAAGTGGACTCCAAAATAAGTCTCACTGTGTATCTGAGAAGATAATAAAATGTAGAACTACATACTTGGAGTGCTATTAAGAAGCAATAACCACTCAATCAAGGAACTGCCAGCCCTTAAATATGCGCGCATGCACATATGCACATACACATCAACCATAAAAAACTCCTCTTTGAAACCACAAATATGGGAAGCTCTTGTGGTATGTCAGAATGGCAAGAGCATTGCCAGGAAGAAGTTTTCACCTCCACACTGAAGATGTAGATGAGAATAAAGTCCCTTTTATTGCCTTGGAGGCAGCCATAAGAACTGGAAACTTTTAAATTAATTTTAAATTAAAGATTTTTCTGATTTTGAATTGGAATATAATTAGAGGGGTGCCCTGAACATGCACTCGGTGAAAGCAAACAAGGTCCACAATGATTTTGTGACATTCCTGCATTCAGTATGCTGGAAACCCATAACTGTGAATCACTGTTACTCATCAAAAGAACTCTACGAATTTAAACCATATGAATCAGATCTGAGAGACTGCCCACACTTTCCTGGGAGTAAGTAGTATTGATCACAATGGGACTGATTTCTGAGTAGACATGCTTAGGGTTGCACGGTGTGTGCACCAACCCTGTGCATTCTAATGCTCGCTGGGCAGTGGGTTGAATGCAATGGTTCTCAGGTCCCTTCCATTTCTAACATTCTGTGATTCAGCGCAGCCTGTGCGTCTTTCATGCTCAAAAGAGCATGCAACTTGCAGAGTAGCCCTCTTCCTCCCGAGCAACCACAAAAACACCACCTGCAAGGAGAAGAAGCGAATGAGGCATAACCCTTCTGACCTGCGCACTCCTTCTCTATTGAAATTATTTTCCTGTTGTTTGATGTTCTGTAAGTCTCTCTGGGAGCTTTGCCAGTTGAGGAACAGGGGGTCGAAATGCTTTAAATAAAATAAATGTATATATACCGAGGAGCATGGAAATTTTATTGCGGGACCACAACATTGTTTGGAATCAACAGGTGCATTTCATCCTTTACAAACACTGCCTCATGCATATCACTATGGGCGCAATCCAGAGTAACTACGGGTAGTCCTTGCTCCTGTGTAAGAACAATTTACTCTGGATTGCAATATGACTTTCCAATAGGTTTTCACTAGGTGGTGCAGTCACTACGGGTGCACGTAATGTCTCTTGCGTGTTCCCGTAGTTACTCTGGATTGTAGGGTATGTCTTCCTGCTCTGATGATTACTGACCAGTGCGCTTATCCAACGTGGTGGTTTAATGTGGTTGCATTAATATGGACTCCAAGAAGGTGTCCTAACTTTTCAAGGCATGCATCTTCCAATCAGCTCCGATCATCTTCTTTGATGGCTCTTCGGAGCATGGCACCAACGATGGTGCCCTCGCCATGCGCTCTGGGGAAGCTGCCACACAGAGTTCCATGATCGGGAGCACCAGTTACTACTCGATGATGTCTAGCTATCCTTTTTGGGTTCTTTTGTACATCAAACCAAGCAGTTTGTATCTCTCAATGTGCAAATAGACACACTTCTCATGGGAATCTGCATGTGAAACAATGTCTTGTTATTTGGTGATTGCATGTGTTAATTCCACCCTGTCGCTGGCCCCCTCCATTTCTAGAAAACAGCCCTGAGAATAATATTTTTGAACATTTCCATAGTACATTCAAGCGCACTACTCTGCTGTGGCTGGCGGGCCTCCCGGAAACTTGCTGAAACCTCGTGTGGTGGAATCTTTTTAAAGAAGAGATATTTTCCATCTGACTCTTTTTATTTTGCTTGTTAAGTTCTCCAGGCCTGGCATGTTGCTTTGAACCACTTGGGAAAACAAAGGAAAACCCCATTTTATTATATTATTTTTTTAAGGGTTGCTGAATTTGGATGATCTCTGCATTCCAAGCCAACCTGCGGAAATGCTTATGGAAGGAGAGTGTAGGTTGTGTAGAATTGTCTTGGTGTATGTTCTCTGCAGACACTGATACACAATAATACGGGCTGTTTCTTTGCTAATGCGCTGCCAAAAATCTATACATGCATTAAATGGTCTTGAAAAATGTTTGTATGAGATCAGATGCACCACCGTAAGTACCTATGTTGACTATTGCTTGAAAATTGTCTGTACAAAGGATTCCATCCAGCTATCGTATATCTGTGTTCGTAGCATGAAAGTTACATGTCACAATGTATTGAGCATGTTAACGTTAGACCTTTAGAAGGGACTGAGATCCTGTTGTACAGGCAAGAAAGAACAGAGTATACAGTGGTACCTCGCTTAACAAGCGTTTCACATAACAAGCAAAAATTTCCAAGAAATCTTGCTTCATGTAACAAGTTCTGCTTCACTTAACAAGCAATTGCACTATGGGCACATATACTACAGTCCTGATGCTCCGCACAGAGACTCTTTAAAAGGGCTCCCGGCTAGCACTGCTGCCTCTAACTGACCCCAACTTGGGGCAGTTGCCTGGAGGTGCTTGAGGTAGCTGCCCCTTAGCACCTCCACCGACCACCTTGAACCTCCAGCAGCAGCCCAAGGAAGCCTCCCAGGAAAGTGTCTTTGATTGCAGTCTCCTAACTATGTCTACTCAGAAGTAAGCCCCATTGTGTTAAATGGGGCTTACTCCCAGGAAAGTGTCTTTGATTACAGCCTCTTAACCGTGTTAAATGGGGCTTACTCCCAGGAAAGTGTCTTTGATTGCAGCCTCTTAACCGTGTTAAATGGGGCTTACTCCCAGGAAAGTGTCTTTGATTGCAGCCTCTTAACCGTGTTAAATAGGGCTTACTCCCAGGAAAGTGTCTTTAGGATTGCAGCCCAAGTAGACTTCATAGGATCATGCACATTGAATGCATGTGTTAAATTCAATTCCAGTGTTTTGTCATCATTTTTACATCCAGTTAATCTTTTTATATGAATATTTTGGGGGTTGTGGAACCAATCGTCTGAGTTTCCATTACTTCCTATGGAAAAATCTGCTTCACTTAAAGAGCGTTCCACTTAAACAGCATGCCTTTGGAATGAATTAAACTCTTTATGTGAGGCACCACTGTACTAGGTAGGCTGATTCAAGGTTTGTATAGCCCTTCCAAATCAGGAGGAGCCTATAGACTATCTGATGTGGATAGGAGGGAAGATATGCATTGAGATCATCATTGTGAGATAATATACTCCCAGCTGGTACATGCATTGTGTGATATTCTTCCATATCAGCTTGTGTACATCGGCTTACCTTAGCACAATGGCATGTGCTGCCCTTCTGTTAGTATCTGCCCATCTAAAGCAGATACTTAGGACCAACGTAATATATAAAGCAGCCAGGTATATCTTCATAAAAACATCCTGCCCGGTATGTGTTGGAGGAAAAAATTATGATCAATCCCATTTCACTGTATAAGTGTTTGCCTGGGACAGCCAAGCACTTTGGGAGTTTGTCGGGCACTATTGTTGGTTTAAAGCCAATTCCCGATGCGCTTCTAATTTCTGTTCCTGTCGATGTTTGTAGGAACTTGTCATGTGACATTTTTGGAACGGTATCCAGTCCTAAATCATTTTCCTAATTTAGATCAGGTTTGTCGCCTTCCCGGTCGGCGCATGCATGAAATCTTACGTGCGCACCTTGCTTTCTCTCTTCCTTTAAAGCTAGCGAGTGCACGAGGGCTCTGTTCAGTTTCTGTTGCCAAACAAAGCCGTGTGGTTACTCGAGTAGGAAGCAACAGCGCGCAGAAGGAACAACATGTTTAGCTTCAGATGTCCATTTCAGATGATCGACTTGATGCATCTTTCGTCCCTTCCTGCCCAAATCTCTCAAAATAGGCTTGGGTAAATATCCTTGTACTTGCCGCCGCTGCAGTCCAAAGATGTCGTGGATGTTTATAATGCTGTTTCTGGATTGTACATGGAAGTGATTCCTGCATTGCCTGCAGTTGTCCCAAGTGTTTGTGAATGTGTTTTTTTTGATACTTGGGCTGCGGACAGTGGCTTTGCTAGAGGGGTGCATGGTGTGCAGACACCTCTGGGAAAGATGCACAGGAGGAGTGACACCACTGCTGACCAAAATTTTTAAAATCTTCATACTTTTGAATAATACATCATGTTATATATCAGTTTATATAACATCATGTTATATATATAGCAGGCCTCCGTCTATAGAGACTATGGTATCGTGAGAGACTATGGTATCGTGCTCTGCGCTGCATACACTGCAGACTATGGTATCGTGCTCTGCGCTGCATACGCTGCATGCGAAGCACGAAAGCCTGGGTTGGATTGTTATGGAGGATAGGCTGTTACCCAAGCAGCAAATCCCCCCTCTCCACACCACTGAATTAGTCCCATGGAAAGGCAGAGCCAATATGATTGGATCCAGTAATCATGTTATATATATATCTATATATCTATATCTATATATCTATATCTATATATCTATATCTATCTATCTATCTATCTATCTATCTATCTATCTATCTATCTATCTATATACACACACACACACCCCACACACCCCACTATATTAATCACTATATATGTGGAATGCAAGGAAACTTTGAAATATCTCTATTGTATCAGAGATTATAGCCACAAATTCCACTGTGGGTTGGGTGATGGTACATCACTGATGGGAAGAAGTCCATGATAGGGGCAATGTTCTGGTCTCCCACGCCAGGTGGCATCAACCCTAGTGATACCACTGGTTGTAAAGGAATGTACACAGACCTATTTTTGTAAGAGTGAGCTAGTAAATATTCTCAAGTTTCTGTAGTTGGTTACCTGGTTAGGATCCCATAAGCTTTGTTGTAAGAAGGCTTTCTTTTATTTTAGGATAGTGTTTACCACGTCATAGCGGTGTTGCAGTGCTTGATGTGTTCCTTCACTTGGTGCTGCCAAAGTGGCGTTAGTTGTGCCATTGGTTCCAATGTGCAGAAATGGCACTTCAGTGACACACAGATTGTGGGGTGATGCAACTGTTAGCATCTAAAATGTTATTTTGGTATAGGACGTGGTCTCAGCTCGCCCTGTGCCGATGAAGCCACTCATTATCAAATAATCTCTCTTATTTTAGGGGCAACCCGTGCAACTAAAGACCAATAGTGTGCAAGTGCTCTCAGTCAGTGGGATACAGACCTGATGAAGATACAACCATGGGTAAGCCACATAGTTTTCCTTCCTACTTTTTACAAGCTTCCTTTTATGACGGTAGGGTGTAAATTGGACATTCTTAAATTTTTGGCCCTGCAGTACATATGCTGGTATACTAGTAAAGTTGTTGTTCAAATAAAAAAAATCTATAAGTCAATCAATTATATCAATGAATCATTACTGACTTTTAGTATTATTATTTTCTTTATTTATATCTTGCCTTTTTCATAAAAGACTCAAGGTGGGTCACAACAATAAAAATAAACATAGAGTCCATCAAAAAATCATCATTAAAAGTATCAGCATTAAGAACATCAACATTAAAAACATCAACATTAAAAAGAACATTTAAAACAACATAGAAACTATAATAAAATATTGTAATATATATGTGGCTATATTATAAAAATAGCTAACAGGAGAGACTGTAGCATCTTAAATAATCCTACTTTTAAAAGCAAAAGTATTAACAGCATTTAAATCAATTGGGTTTGAGTTTGTCACTGAAAGTCCATGCTCAGAAGTTGTCCTGAAGTTGGATATATTTGCTTAGATCTAGGGCAAAATCCAGAGCAACTACCGGCAGTCCTTGCTCCGGTGTAAGAACTTACTCTGGATTCCAATATGAATTTCCCATAGGTTTCACTAGGTGGAGCAGTAACTATGGGTGCATGTAAAGTCTCTTACGTGCTCCCATACTTACTCTGGATTTGGGGGTTACTCTAGGTATGGTCAAAAACCTGCAAGAGGTTGATTCTGCAGCTCCTTCCAGATTTCAGAAATGGAGTATTTATGGCATAGACATAATATGGCTGAACAACAATTTCCTTTTCCCATAAAACTCTAGCAACTGTTGTTTGGTAATGGGGAACACCAGGATTTTTTCACAGAATTCTCAATATTCTCATAAAACTGTAGTAGTCAGAATTCAATGGAGAAGGTTGAGATGGTTAAATTGGTATAAAATGATAAATGCTTATGATGTAAATATATCCAAACAAGAGTTGGGGGCACAAATTACAATGTTCACTGGTTGGAATACAAAACAACTGTCATTTCCAAAGGACTTGGAATAGAACCTGTTTGTTAAAAGATGGATGCTGATTTGGGATGGCGATGGCCACAGAAAGGAACACCTACCTGTGGCCAGCATTCCCTTTACTGAGCGTACTTGGTCATGTACATGCAGCATCAGCACACCAGCATTGCATCCCCTTGATTGTTGGCTTGCACGCACACAAGCCGGAGTCCAATGTAACAGCACTGGAACAAAACACTTGCCATGTTGTGATTGCTCTGGAATGAAGGCAGACGAGGGTCAAGCAAAGCAGATGAAGCCCCTCATATCTGCAGTTTTAGGATCTCCAGCCCTCTTGCATGGATCATCAAGTGAACTTCAAGGAGGAATATTCAGGAGATCCAGTTTAGCGCTGCAACTGGAGGGACAGGATTTGATGGGTGTGATCATTCCATAAAACGTAAAGCAACTAGTCATAGTTCAAGTGTTGGCACCGGATTTTGTTTCCAGGTGAGAGGGCATATTTCAAATAAAAAGAGAGTCAGGGTTTGGCACATGGATGGCGGACAAGGGAGCGATTGCTGATCAGCAGCTCAGCCTAGTGATTTTATTCCACATTGACCCGTAAAATATAACAAAAAACTTTGTTTTTGTTACATTTTTATCCTGCTTTCCCCCCTCAAAGTGCTTGCAGATTTTTTTCTTCCTCTCTACTTTTATCCTCACAACAACCTTGTAAACGGGGAGAGGCTGAAAGGATGATATGATCAGATTCTCAGCTTTAAGGTCAGATTATATGGTAACTAGACAGTGGTGGGCAGAGCCTCCCCCAAGATCCGGTTCGCTGGAAGTTGGGGGGCGGGGCAGGGTCAGGAGGTGGGGGCGGGGTCAGGGGGTGGGGCTAGAGGAGGATCCCACCCCCGACACACTGCACATGTGCCAAACCCCGGCGCATGCGCAGTGCGTCTTCTCCGGCCGGAGAAGACGCAGTACACAAGCACCGACCCCGGGGGTTGGCACGTGCGCAGTGCATCTCCTCCATCTGGAGGAGACGTAGTGCGCATGCGCCAAGGCCGGCGCGTGCTCAGTACGTCTCCTCCAGTTGGAGGAGATGCAGTGGGGGAAGATGGCAGCCGGCGCGAACTGGTCTGCCCTCTTTTTGCTTTCCCTGCCGCTGGCGGTGCACCAGCGTCAGGGAAATGGGAAGATCCAGTTCGGGCGAGTAGGCCCGAACCGGCATCTGCCCACCCCTGCAACTAGGGATTTTAGTGCAGGCTTCCCCAGTTCTAGTAGACCAGCTATTTTCAACAGTGTGCCACAGCACATTGGTGTGCTGTGAAAGATCCGCAGCTATTTCACAAGAGATTAGCGGTTGAAAATACAGATGTTTCCCAATATCTGTGGATCCAGACACCTAGATCTCCTAGCATCTGGTTACCTGGTCACTAACCCTACAATCCAGAGTAACTGCGGGAGCATGTAAGAGACATTTATGTCAACGTAGTTATGGCACCACCTAGTGAAAACCTATGGGAAATTCATATTGCAATCCAGAGTAAATTGTTCTTATGTTGGAACAAGGACTCCTCATAGTTATTCTGGATTGTGCCCCTAGAATCACTTGCATGCTCTGATGAAGTCTCAGACTGGTTCAGAGGACACAGAGCAACGATGGGAGGATACTCACCAAACCGGTCCTTCGTGAAGACTTCCACCTCTATTTTTAAAAATGAGTGGGTGTTTGTTTGTTTGGCATGTGGGCAGCTCATTAAAGTATAAATAGCAACCTGGATAATTAGTAATGATATTAACAATTGCCACTTACTGGATCCTGAACCAACCAAACGAGGAAAAAAAACTAGACTTAGTTTCTAACTAGAATCTCTATCACCAAGTGAATAAATTGTGCCAGGAAGTGGTGACCAATTTTGTTGACAGTCTGAGGGCCCAATCCTATCCAAATTTCCAGCGCTGATGCATCTATATGAATGGGGCATGTATCCTGTGGTGGTGGGGCATTCATAGAGGTCTTCTCAATATAAGGGAATGTTTGTTCCCTTATTTTGGGACTGCATTGTAGATGCATCAGTGCAGAGAGTTTAAATAGGATTGAGCCCTGAGAGAAGGAGAGTTCCGCAGGATCAGTCCAGCATCCCCATCTTATTCCAGGTAGCCCTAGCAAACGCCCTGTTCGCCTAACAACAGTCCTGTGAGATAGGCAAGGTGACAATGTCTGCCCCAAGGAAGCTTCATGGCTGAGTGGGGATTTGAATCTGGAACTTCTAAGTCCGAGTGCAACCCCTGAACCACTACTCTGTCCCGGCCACCACACCAATAGGGTACCAGTAGTCAGACTTAAGTAAGTTAAGCATAACTTTCAAACAAACCCCTGGAACCTAACCTGCAATTAAGTAGGGGAGCCTCTAATTATAATCCTTCCTCCCTTTTTTTGGAGGAAGATTGCAGCGATTACGGGAGGGGGGTTTGCACAGTTGTGGGCATGTTCAATTCCAAACCATGGCCCTCTTCCCATCCCAGATTCCAGCAGTTAGGCCAGATGTCTGAAGCAGCCCAGATGCATCATCATTTTGGGAAGGAATGCAGTGAGGTGGGAGTATCTTGCGTGGTGCGCTGGAGTTGCAAAATCTTCACACGTTCACTTCTCACTGCTTTCCAAAGTGAAGGACGGGGATGGACAATTTGCAAGAAATGCGGTCCTTCCTTCCGTCCCCCAACGCTGTGTTTTGGTCAGTTTGGCTATGGCTGTGGCAACCAGTTATGAGCCCTTGGGATCTGTGGTCTTACTGTGGCAATACATAAGAGGGAAAGGGATTTTAGGAAAGAGGCAAGATAATCCCTCTGAGAAATCAGAGGTCTCTTCAAAAGGATCGGAGAAGAAGTACCATATTTACTCAAATCTAATGTGCACCTTTCCCAGCCAAAATTAGTCTTAAAATTGGAAGTGCACATTAGATTTGCGGACACATTAGATTCAAGATATACTACTACATTAGGTTCAAATAAATATGGTGTTTCATATTGTATGGTATTTCAAATAAATATGGTATTTCATACTTTTCACCCTTGCAGGATGTGTTGTCCAGCAGAGAGATCCATCCTTCCAAAGTGCGGTGCTGCCATTTTCCAACTTTTATTATTTATTATCACTGATGCATGACGTGCACCCCAGTTTGAGAATCACAAGTGTGGCAAGTTGGGGTAGCGTAAGCTTCACCACAGCATTTCCTTTCAAATTCCCCCTCCCACAGCCGGTTTGCAAATTTGCAGTGGTTAAGCTTTTCTGCAGTACAGTTGCATATAATCCATACATACTGTTTATTGTAAAACTTCTGCCACACCTTTTGCCCTAAAGTAGTAATTTTATGTAATAGTAAAATACTATTAAACACTAAAAATAGTAAAATCATAGTAAAGAGGTAGTTTGCAATAATAAGGTGTTGTTGAATCCTCAAAGGTAAAAAAAATTAAATAAAAACAAAGAGTTAAATAAAAATTGCCTTTGAGCATTGCTACTCAAAGGCAAATTCCATTCAGTTCAGTGGGACTTACTGCCAAGTAAGTGTGCAGATTTCAGCCTAAGGTCTCGTGCAAGATTACCTGGGAATACATTTCCTTGAGTTTAATGATACTTGTATGATGACACACCTATGTTTGCACTATGGGTGCAATCCAGAGTAACTATGGTGAGTCCTTGCTCCAACATAAGAACAATTTACTCTGGATTGCAATATGAATTTCCCATAGGTTTTCACTAGGTGGTGCCATAACTACATCATCGTAAATGTCTCTTACGTGCTCCCATAGTTACTCTGGATTGTGGGATATGAGTCTAGTAATTCTACAGCACTAAGTATGCTTCTTCAGGGGTGAGTACCATTGAATTTAATTAGGCTTACTTGTGATGAGACCCACCTATGACTGCACACTAATTTCAACTTTAGCCCTCAGCATAGGCTGAGGTATGCTTTGTAATCTGTTCTTATGCATGGGCTGTGGGTGGCTCAAGCGGTTAAGATGCTGTGCCTGTTAACCAGCAGGCCAGGGTTCGAGACCTGGGTTGGCCCCACAAGACAGGGTGAGCTCCTGTCCTTAACCCAGCTCTGCGATGCCAGCTGGATCCAATCATATTGGCTCTGCCTTTCCATTGGACTAATTCAGTGGTGTGCAGAGGGGGGATTTGCTGCGTGGGTAACAGCCTATCCTCCATATCAATCCAACCCAGGCTTTCGTGCTTTGCATGCAGCGTATGCAGTGCTGAGCACAATACCATAGTCTTCCAAGACTGACGGGAGGCCTGCTGTTTATGCATGGAAATTCTTCACTGTATGCAGTTAGGTGCAAACACTTTTAGGTGGTGCTTTTATCTCAGGCTCTGATATGCTACCATTTCACAGATAAAAACTGAACATGCTTGCGACATCCTGGTCTCAAATCAAATACCATTCAGTACAGGCATCACCCACTGGTTAGGGACCAGAGCTCTGGTGAAAGGGGAATCTGGTCTGTTTTTAATTTACAAATGTTATTTCTGATGCTTTTGCTAATTGCAAATGCACTTTAATCTTGCAAATTCCTGATGTCAAACAAAGATTTATGCACATGGGTTGTCATTAACTCCTTCTGGAATGGGAACAGATCAGAAGCTAATGTGCGATGCATGCTCTCTCTCTCTCTCTCACACACACACACACACACACACACACAGAGCACAATCCAAATCAAGACTACACAAAAGTAGACACCATTGTGTTCAATGGGTTTTACTTCCAGAAAAGTGTCTTTAGAATTGCAGACACACACACACACACACCACAAATAGTCTGCATCACCACGTCAGAGGCAAATCATCATGGAGCAGGGTAATTTTAGCCTTTGAAACAGCAGAGGTTGAAAGTGCAGAACATGCGTTAAAGGAATAATTTCTGTATATAACTGAAAGGTGTTGAAAGAACAGGTCATAAGAAAGCAAACTGTCAGAAGGCAGGGGATACTTCTTTGTGCCTCTTTGTATTTTGTTTGAAGCCCCTCCTGGCTTCATTTTCCCAACAATTCTGTCCTCCCCTCATTTAAATTCAAAGTTAATTAGTTGTCCTTAGAGAAATGCTAGAAAAAACATTGTTGACTTACCAATAATATGTTATCAAGAGTTCAACTTATCCTGCAGGAGCAGATGAAGCTCCTGTGATAGCAGGATATGCCCTGGCTGTCATTGGCTGCCTGCACATTAAAAGGACACATTCATTTCTTTCTCAGGCTGCCATCCCATGCCCACTTACATGGCAGTAAATTGTTGACACAGATATTTTTATGCCACTTTGCAACAACAATAAAAATGTTCTACGGGGAATAAATAAGTAAATCCCTGTAAGGGATCACAATCTGACATGATGCAAAAGAAATCCTAACAAAAGTCACAGGAAGAGACTCTGGTGGCATAGCTAGAGGGGGTCCAAAGCACTACATTCTGCAGGGAGCCTCCACTGACCATGCAAGGGACCCCCTTTTTGTGCTTTGTACCACTTCTCTGTCCCTTATAATTATAAGAGATCCACCATTTGTACCCAGGTTGTAAGCTCATTATTGCCAACTTTTGAGTAAACACACCCAGAAGTGCTCTGATCAGAAGTTTAACTTGCAGAGTTTGAGAGCTGAGTCTTCTGGAACACGTCCACCCACAACCCAGAAACAAAAATATAATGAGACGTCATCAAGAGGCAAGAGTAGGTACAAAAGAGGAACTTTCCCAGTGATAGAGTAAGAGTAGAAAATAGGGACCATCCCTAGTATATGGCAATAGCAGAATGAATGCTCTGATACTGTGGAACACAAATAACTAGCACCACTTCCACAAACAGTCCAATCCTATAAGTCCAATGCATATGTCCAGTCCAATGCCATTATAATCAATGAGGCTAACCCCAACTCCAGAGTAACTTTGGGAGCACATAAAAGACTTTATGTGTACCTGTAGTTACTGTACCACCTAGTGAAAACCTATGGGAAATTCATATTGGTATCCAGAGTAAGTTGTTCTTACACCGGAGCAAGGATTCCCCATAGTTACTCTGGATTTTGCCCGTAGTGATGCTTTCCTCTCCTAGTCTCCTCCTCAATCTTGCTCAGTGTAACTCTTCCCCCCTTCCATTGTTGATGAATGCCGGTTTTTGGAATATCTTCTCAGTAATAGTACACTAGCCAAGCCAACAATAACAGAGCTGTCTAGACCATCCGAATGTTGCTAAGTTATTCCTCGGTCTCTCCCTCGTTCCCCTCACATTTGTCAGCTGAGCTCTTTGGGTGGTCCAGCAGCAGGACCTTCTCGCTTTAATCCCTCTTCCAAACTCTGATGTCTATCTAGAAAGACAAACTCTTGTCACTTTTTGCCCACCTATTATTATTATTATTATTGGCATCCTTCAGTCTGGAAAGACTATGGTATCGTGCTCTGATTGGAGGTCCTGAAACAACATCTAGTGTGACTAAAGAGGCCAATTGGAGAGTGTCCATCCCTTCCACACTGAGGACAAATAAATTCCGTCCCCTGCCCAGGCCCAGGTTTCTCTGCTTTCGGGTCTGTCTCTTTGCTTCAGCCTGCCGAACAAGTGTCTCTTCCAGTTGGAGAAGGCCATGCTGGGTCTTTTGCCTCCACGCTGAGCGGTCAGAGGTCAAGGTTTCCCAGCTGTTGATGTCCATTCCCAAGGCCTTTAGATCCCTCTTGCAGATGTCCTTGTATCGCAGCTGTGGTCTCCTTCTTGGGCGC
Source organism: Cryptoblepharus egeriae (assembly GCA_030015325.1). Taxonomy (NCBI): domain Eukaryota; kingdom Metazoa; phylum Chordata; class Lepidosauria; order Squamata; family Scincidae; genus Cryptoblepharus; species Cryptoblepharus egeriae. The sequence continues at coordinate 5,073,844 of JAREYC010000004.1, read as the reverse complement.
TTTCCCTGCACTAATTCTCCATATAAGAGATCTTTTGGAATCCGACCACCAGCCATTCTCACGACATGCCCAAGCCAGCGTAGACGCCGCTGTTTCAGAAGTGTGAACATGCTAGAGATTCCAGCACGTTCGAAGACTGCATCATTTGAGACTTTGTCACGCCAGGGAATGCCAAGAATACGTTGGAGACAGCGCATATGGAAGGTGTTCAGCTTCCTCTCCTGCCATGCATAAAGGGTCCAAGACTCACTGCAGTACAAGAGTGTGCTCAGGACGCAAGGTCTATAGACCTGGATCTTTGTATGTTCCGTCAGCTTCTTATTAAGCCATACTCTCTTTGTAAGCCTGGAGAATGTAGTAGCCGCTTTACCAATGCGTTTATTCAGCTCAGAGTCTAAGGAGAGAGTGTCAGAGATAGTTGAGCCAAGGTACACAAAGTCATGGACAACCTCCAGTTCATGTTCAGAGATTGTGATACAGGGAGGTGAGTCCACACCCTGACCCATGACTTGTGTTTTCTTCAGACTGATTGTTAGTCCAAAGTCTTGGCAGGCTTTGCTAAAACGGTCCATGAGTTGTTGAAGGTCTTCGGCAGAGTGAGCAGTAACAGCAGCGTCATCGGCGAAGAGGAACTCACGCAAGCATTTCAGCTGGACTTTGGACTTTGCTCTTAGTCTGGAAGGATTGTAGAGTTTTCCGTCTGATCTGGTCTGGAGATAGATTCCCTCTGTTGCGTTTCCAAAGCATGCTTCAGCATGACTGCAAAAAAGATCCCAAATAAAGTTGGTGGAGGACGCAGCCCTGCTTCACTCCACTTCGGATGTGAAAGGAATCTGATGTTAGGCCATCAAAAACTACAGTGCCCTTCATGTCCTCGTGAAAGGACCTGATGATGTTGAGGAGCTGAGGTGGGCATCCAATCTTGGGGAGGATTTTAAAAAGGCCATCCCTACTAACCAAATCAAAAGCCTTTGTAAGGTCTATGAAGGCTACAAAGAGTGGCTGTCTTTGTTCCCTACATTTCTCTTGCAACTGTCGAAGGGAAAATACCCTATCAGTGGTGGACCTGTTGGCTCGAAATCCACACTGTGATTCAGGATAGATCCTCTCTGCAAGCACCTGAAGCCTCTTCAGTATGACTCGGGCAAGCAGCTTCCCTACAACACTAAGAAGAGAGATGCCACGGTAGTTGTTGCAGTCACCCCTGTCGCCTTTGTTCTTGTACAGTGTGACAATATTAGCATCCTTCATGTCCTGTGGTACTCCACCTTCCCTCCAACAGAGGCAGAATATCTTGTACAGTTCAGTGGAAATGGTCCCTCTACAGCACCTCAGAACTTCAGCAGGGATGTTATCTTTCCCGGGTGCCTTGCCAAAAGCAAGGGAATCCAGGGCTTCATTTAGTTCTTCTAAAGTTGGTTCACTGTCGAGCTCCTCCAAGACAGGCAGGCACTCAATGTTGTTTAATGCTTCTTCAGTTACTACATTTTCTCTGGAGTATAGCTCAGAGTAGTGCTGCACCCAGCGTGCCATCTGTTGTGCTCAGTCCTGGATGACCTCACCTGTAGCGGACTTAAGCGGGGCAGATTTCCTCACTGTTGGACCTAAGGCCTGCTTGATGCCATCGTACATCCCCTTGATGTTGCCTGTGTCAGCTGCTACCTGGATCTGAGAGCAAAGCTGCAGCCAATAATTGCTAGCACATCTCCTGGCAATCTGTTGGACTTTGCTACGGGCGGCTCGCAGGGCTTGGAGGTTGCGCTCACTAGAACAGGCTTTATATGCAGTTAGAGCTCTCCTCTTTTCCTCAAGGGCTGGTGTCAGCTCCTCCACCAGGCATTTTGCCCACCAGGCATGTGATAAAACAATCTGATCCAGGTTTGGACCTGACAAAGGTATCGCCGGAACCGGTTTTATGACAGTAGCTGGTTCTTGGGCCAGTTTGGTGACTCTGGCCTCATATTAGGATATCAAAAGCCTCAGCGTAAGAGCTGGGGTGTCACAAAAGTGTCATAAGTCATTTCTGCCCCACTCTTGGGGGTAAGGTTTATATTGATTTCAGATACAGGTATAGGACAGATTTATGGGGAGGGGATACATAGGGTACACACATTAGGACCATTATTGTACATACATTATTAACTTCTATTTCTTCAAAATATCTTCACTTAAATCAATCAAATTACAATTTTCCAGTATAAACTTATCATAATATCTAGATATTTTAAACTCTTCTCTTAATCTATACCTAACACATTGATATATAGTACCCCTCTTGTTATAAAAAAACCAGAAAAGTACAAGAAACCAAGCACAGTATGTCTTTCTTAACCTTTCTGGTACTATATTCCATACATACACTTCATCATTGATAGGGGTTTACCCTTTCAACCTTCTTAACTTATATTTATTTCAATTTACAAAAGCCTTGCTGTGAATAACCATTTAGCGTTTAATTTGCAGGGCTTAGGACACTTCACAGGCATAAGCCAACCTCCTCACACCACCATGGGAAGATATGCTGGCTGAGTTAGGCCAGCCTAAATTGGTTAGGGTTATGATAGTTTTTGTGGCACTGGTTTGGAGGATTGAGCTGAGTGGTATGGTCTTTATGCCAAATGGATAGAGAGCCAACAGTGGTCTTTGAAATGCAGTGGCTTGGTTCAGAAGGTCACCTCAACCATGGTTCAGATCAGCCCATTACCACATGTCCTCTTTTTCCAAGACATTTTGTGACCCCCACACCGTCATCCCTTTTTTTGCTGGTGTTTTGCTTTGGACCCTTTTACTGGGTCTTGGAAGGCTTTCTGAAGTTTCTGGAGGGCCTAAAAGCATTACTTTTAGTTTTTGGCAAAAATCCCAAGAGTTTTAGGTCTTCCAACCACTCCAGAAGGCACAGTGGAGGGTGGGGGTGCTGTATATAACCTCTCAGGCCCCCAGAATTTCTTTCTCTGAAAACCAGAAGTTATATTTTTGGGCCTGTGGTCTTCATAAGGGATGGCACTTTGTGGTTCTGGCCCCGAAAGGCACAGGGACCCCCCCCCCCCATTGCAATTGTGAATGACCTGTGATAAATCTTGGGCTTCCACATTCCCCCTTCACTCTCCTCCATACAGGAGGAAGAATACAGGTATTCCTTGCTTTCCAACAACTTGATTTCTGATGAGCCACTCTTTCAGCACCTTTAAATCATAACCAGAATGTCAATACATTCATTCAACGCATGTTCCGCTCTTTCAACCTTTCTCCGCTGTTCTAAAGGCCAAATGTTGTAGCTCCTGGTCTAATCCCACTCCTAAAGGAATTTTTAATGAGAATTCATTTGCAGAAACTTGGTGTGGCAGGTAAAAGATAAAAATTTAAAAGATAAAAGGGGCATTTGCAATTTACTAACTGATTTAAAAACTAAAAAATTGGGGTCCCCCTTTCAATGGTTTTCACTTTTGGATGGTGCTTCAGTCCCTAATCCATTCAATAAATTGGGGGGGGGGGGTGCCTGAGAGAGTTGCCACTCTCTCTTTTGAATTTAGGTTTCCCATTATGTACCAAGTTTGGAGGAACTGGTTTCTTCTAACTATGGTTAGTTCAAATACACCAAGCTCAAACTGGTTTTTGATTCTGGTTTGTTAAACCAACCAGTTTATTAAACTGGTTTGTTAAACTATTCAGTTAGAAAAAACTAGAAAATTTAAAGGTTGGACATAGTAGGAAAATGTGATTAATTTGAGACCTGAAATGTGGAGTGCCCAATTGCGGCTCAGGCTACAATCCAGAGTAACTATGGGACCTTTTACAGCAACATAGATATGGTGCCACCTATGGAAAAGCTATGGGAAATGCATAGAGCAATCCAGAGTAAGTGCCTCTTACATCTTCCCATAGTTACTCTGGATTGTAGGGTCAGTGTGGCTTGTTCATGATACTCTAAACTAAAGCATGGATTAGACTGATCATCTGAACTGGACCACTGTACATTTTAGTCAATCCACCATTTATCTCCAATGTTGCCAACTTATCCAGTTATCTTTCTCTTATTTTCTGCTTGTTTGCTTTTGCCGTGTAAAAAAAATCTGACACTGAAGCAAAAAAGTACAATGACGGAAGAGGATGACTTTCAAGAAACCTTAAACCAGTGGTTCTCAACCTTCCTAATACCATGACCCTTTAATACAGTTCCTCATGTTGTGGGGACCCCCAGCCATAAAATGACTTTTGTTGTAACTTCCTAACTGTAATTTTGCTACTGTTATGAATCGTAATGTAAAGATCTGATATGCAGGATGCATTTTCATTGTTACAAATTGAACATAATTAAAGCATCGTGATTAATCACAAAATAATATTTAATTATATATTGTGAAATATTTATTTCTAATTACAAATAAAAAAGGTGCAAAATACCTGGCAAGGCACCCTACACAAGGGGTCTTTAGGCGACCCCAATGAAAGGGTCAGGCGACCCCCCAAAGGGGTCCCAACCCCCAGTTTGAGAAACACTGCCTTAAACAGTCTCTGCCTGTTGGTCTTCTCTAGAACAAATAGAATGATCATCTCTTTCAGAATATTGTTTGCTCTCATATTAGTTTTGATTCTGTTTGTGCGCTGCTTTGTGACAGTGGATAGGTATGTGCTGTGGTGAAGCTAGAAGGGGTATCCCCTTCACATCCCCTTTGGAGCTATTCTGAGCAGCATTTGCCTGTTATTTTCTCCTTTCTAACCCTCCCCAGACTGGCTCTGAAGGGAGCGTGAGGAATCACTTGCACATTACAGTGAGGATCCCTGCAAAACTTAGTGCTTTGCACCCCTCTAGCTACTCCACTCTCTGTACCCATCCTGCTGTCCCCTCTTATTCATGGACATGGACATCCTATTTTTCTCTTAACCACACCATTTTGCAGGACCCAAGCAGAGATATTAAATTCAGCCTTGGTAAATCCTACACTTCCTCTCCTCTCATTAACCACATATAAAAACAGTAGTTCAGGCAAAAGACGGAGAAAGGGGATCAGCGTGAGAAAATGATCCACAAGTTCTCAAGAACTTGCGTAAAAAGAGTAGTGGGAGCCAAGAAGTGATGTGAAAGTCAGAGGGGGGAAGGGGTAGCTCGGGCAGTGGTCGGCTGGGAAAGATGTGTGTCTCACTGCCATGGTTGTCATAGTTTATTCCAAAGAGGCAGAGCTGCGCATGGTAGGGGTTTGATGGAGTTCCCCCACAACTCACTTGCATGGGTGTGTTTGCAGGAGAACTAAGAGCTAGGAGAGGGCTCTTCCCCCCTTAACTAAATTTCCCTAAAGTTTGTGGATATCATCAGAGGAACAGTGGAATAGCTAGAGGGGGTAGAGCAATCTGTCTTGAAAGGGGTGTGTAATGGTGCTACTTTGGCTGCTTCAGTAGATCCCTAGGTACCTATACAGTCAGCTGCCCCACAAGGCCCCATTGATCTGACCCTGTTGCTAAGTTTGGACTGTCCCAGCCAGGTTCACTTTCTGGGTCACTTTCTACCCTTGCTCTCTCCAATGCTTCGAGAGGCTTGTGAAGAGTTGCTGCCTTCCTACCAGAAAGAAGGTAGCATATAAATAAGAGTATTTTTATTTTTTATTGATGCTTTTATTTTATTTCCAATAAATGGAAAGGCCTTATATGCTACCTCTGAGCAAACCTTCCCTGTTCTCTCCCCATTCAAGTCCTTGAAAGAACCCATGACAAAGAGGCACAGAGAACTGAACACCCATCTCCATGCTGGGGAAAATATGGGATGGGGATGGTGGGATCATTGCAATGATGTCGGCCTGGCAGGCCTCCCCAAGCGTTGCTTTAAAACAAGCAGGGCACGTAAAACGTGCCCTGCTTGTGCTAAAGCAACACTTGGGGAGGCCTGCCAGGCCGACATCATTGCAATGATCCCACCATCCCCATCCCATATATTGGACCTGATCTGAAATTGTCTGGACTGACTCTGCGAACAGCAGTCCCCACCCTTCCAGAGAAGCCTTTTGGGGGATCCCAAGAGCCGTAATGAGCACTTGCTGGGAAGCATCATCTTCTGCGCAAGGACGCTTGCGAAAAAGTCTACTCAGATGACAGCTCTGCACACCATCTGCATGCAATCCCTGGATTGCTGGATCGCAGCTGCCTTCTGATTTTTAAAAAAATCACCCTAAAACTGAGAATTTTCCAATGATGCTTAAGGATGATTTCTGATTTGAATGGCAAAAACAGATGCATACCATCGCCCCGCACTCCAGACTGTCTGAGGAAGCATCCTGTCATCTTATTTTTGTTTGGAGAGTTGAGGGGGAAAAAAGAGTTTCCTGAAACGTTAATGCTTCTGGAGTTCAAGTGGAGGGGAAGTGGCCCTTTATACATCTAATATGGCTACATAATCTGCTCCGTTCCTGCAGGGCTGCCTGCAAAGCTCTCTCTCTCTCTCTCTCTCTCTCTCTCGCTCTTCGTGTCCGTCCATCCCTCCCTCCCGCCCTCCCTCCATCCGTAACTGTATTGGTATAATATACAGTGGTGCCTTACATAACAAGTTTAATACATTCCGGAAGCATGTTTGTTATGTGAAACACTCTTTATATGAAGCGATTTTCCCATAGGAAATAATGGAAACTCAGACATTGGTTCCACAACCCCCAAAATCATCTTCTTCTTCCCCTATATATACGAGAAAAGAGAATAAAAAGAGAATAAAAGAGAAAAGTATAAAAGAGAAAAGTCACTGACTGACTGACTCACTCACTCACTCATCAACGCCCTGCCAAAACCGCTGGGCCTAGAAGTGTGAAATTTGGGGTGGGTGTTCCTTCCGTGAGGGAGGGGTGCACTAAGAACCGGTTTTCGGAAATTCCAACCGGAAGGGGGTGAAATGGGGTGCAACGCGTTTTCCTCCCTTTACTTTGCATTGAGAATTGCTGACTCAGCAACATTCCGCCCCAACTGCTGGGCCTGAAGCATGGAATTCTGGGAGTTCCTTCTGTCACCTGAACTCCCACCAAGAACCATGTGGAGACATTTAACCCTTCAGGGGCTGAAAAGGGGGCAACGTGTTTCTGTCCTATACTTAACATGGGAGACTGAACAACATCCAGCCAATTTGGTGCTCAGACCCTGGTGCACTGGGGGATGTTGTTCAGAGGAAGAGGTCGCGCTGGCGAGGATGCTGTGCATGGGGGAAAGTTGCGCATGGGAAAAGTTGTGCATGGGGGAAGTTGCACATGGGGAAGTTGTGCATGGGGGAAGTTGCACATGGGGAAGTTGCGCATGGGGGATGATGCGCATGTAGGAAAGTTGCGCATGGGGGAAGTTGCGCATGGGGTATGATGTGCATGGAAGAAAGTTGTGCATGGGGGGAAAGTTGTGCATGGGGATAGTTGCGCATGGGGGATAGTTGCGCATGGGGGTATGATGCATATGGGGGAAGTTGCGCATGGGGAAAGTTGCACATGGGGGTATGATGCGTATGGGGAAAGTTGCGCATGGGGGAAAGTTGTACATGGGGGGATGATGTGCATGGGGGAAGTTGCACATGGGGAAGTTACGCATGGGGGGATGATGTACATGGGGAAGTTTCGCATGGGGTTTGATGCGCATGGGGAAAGTTGCAAATGGGGGGGGGATGATGCGCCCGGGGGAATGTTGTGCCCGGGGGAATGTTGCGCCTGGGGGAAGTCGCGTATGGGGAAGTTTCACATGGGGGATGATGCACATGGGGGAAGTTGCGCATGGGGGAAGTTGTGCATGGGGGACTGATGCAGATAGGTGATGTTGCATATGAGTTCAGGTACATGGGGGGATGATGCGCATGGGGGAAGTTGCGCATGGAGGAAGTTGCGCATGGGAGGAAGTTGCCCATGGGGGAGTGTTGCGCATGGGGGAATGTTGCGCATAGGGGAAGTTTAGCATGGGGGGAAGTTGCGCATGGGGGAAGTTGCGCATGGGGTGTTGATGCGCATGAGGTGTTGATGTGCATGGGGTGTTGATGCGCCTTGGGGGGATGTTGTATGGGGAAATGTTACTCCTGCAACACGGGTACGCTTTTTGCTAGTATTTATATAAAAATATTAACTGTATGTAAAAATGATGATAAAACACTGGGATTGAATTCAAAACATGCATTCAATGTGCATGATCCTATGAAGTCTACTTAGGCTGCAGTCCTAAAGACACTTTCCTGGGAGTAAGACCAATTGAACACAATGGGGCTTACTTCTGGGTGGACATGGTTAGGAGGCTGCAAACCAAGACACCTTCAAAGTGTCTCCCCACTTTCTCCTTCTCTCCATCCTGAGCCTCTCTCCCCTGCTCCCTTCTGGCTAACCCTGAGCTGCTTCCCTCTTCCCCTCTGCTCTTCTCTCCCTCTGCCCAGCGGACGCCCAGCCACAGGAGGAACAGCATGGAAGTGTTGCTTTCGCTAGGGTTAGGCACGCTAGGTAGCTCTGATGCTTTTTAAAAGGGCTGCCGGCCAGCGTGTCTGCCCCAATTGCCAACGAGTGTGCTTGTTAAGTGAAGCAACAATTGTTATGTGAGACAACATCTTAGAGAAATTTTTGCTTGTTATATGGATCACTTGTTCAGCGAGGCACTTGTTAAGCGAAGTACCACTGTAACTCTCTCGTCCATGACCTTAGCAATCACAGCACAACACTTACCCAGGAATAAGTCCACTTTACCTGGAGAAAGTGTGTAGAAGATTTCATCCGTAAATCCCACATGTCATTCCCATCTCTCTTTACCCCCATTGCTCACCATTTTAAAGTCTAGTTATTTGTAAACCTACAAAGTGGCATTGGAATCAACTGCATAGAATAAACAGATAAAAGCAAATTTGTTGGTTGTCACGTATGTTACGAGTTTTTTTACAAGTTACAAGACCTTCTCCAGAGGTCACATTTGAATGATTGGAGTGGAAAAGATCATAGCTTAATGGCAGAGGGTATGCTGTACTATGTACATAAAGTCCCTGGTTCAGCATATCTGCTTTGCTGTTAAAAGCTATAGGAGGTCATGGTAAGGATTGTAGGTGCTCCAATGTACTGCATAACTCGCCCCTCCTGCTCGCTGTCAAAGCCATCTTGGGCAACGACAACAATACGTTGCCATCACTGCCTGGAATGACTCCAATGGTGTGTAGGAGCAATTGGCTATGTTGTTGTGCCTGCAATACTTACTGCGCTACTCTGCAATTCACAAAATCGTAGAGTTGGAAGGGACCCTGTGGATCATCTAGTCCAGAGTTTCTCAAAGGGGGGGTCGGGACCCCTTTGGGGGTTGCCTAGAGGTTTCCTGGGGGTCGCCTAAAGACCCCTGGTGCAGGGGGCCAGGTCAGGTTTGCCAGACCTCCGGCTGTAGCTGCGCAAGCACTGGGACTGACTGACAGCCTCAGGGCCCAATCCTATGCATGCCTACTCTGAAATAAATCCCATTATAGTCAGGGGGGCCTTTACTCCCATATAAATGTGGATAGGATTGCAGCCTCAGGGCCCAATCCTATGTATGCCTACTCTGAAATAAATCCCATTGTGTTCAATATGTGCACAGACAACACATTTCATTTGTAACAATGAAAATACATCCTGCATATCGGATATTTACATCAAGATTCATAACAGTAGCAAAATTACAGTTATAAAGTAGCAACCAAAATAATTTTATGGTTGGGGGTCCCCACAACATGACGAACTTATAAAGGGGTCAAGGTGCTAGGAAGATAGAGTACCACTGATCTAGTCCAACCGCCTGCCTATTGCAGGAGATCCTTGTCTTGTGGGGACCCGGGTACTCACTCCTGTAACTATGCTACTCACTCCTGTAACTATGCTACTCACTCCTGTAACTATGCTACTACTGCTTGGAAAAGATTTCCTAACATCAGAAGTGAAGTTGAATTCTTGGTCCATCCTTGGTCAGTGTCATGAAAGCAGGGGCTCTCCTGAGTATCCAACTGGGGTCTTTCCCAGATTTATCTAGAGACAAGATTAAACCTTACACATTGTGCATGCAAAACATGTGTTCTGGCAGGTAGCAGCTGATAGGAAAGGCCTTTAGATCTAGGATGGTTGCAATCAGTCCAAGGAAGAGAATCTCTGTATCTGCACAATAGCAGGACTTTACTGCCCCATGCTGGAAACCAAGGGAAGGAGATTCCTGGTTGCCCGGAGTAATTCTCCTTCCTGTTTTGTGCCAGGAAGACCTCCTCATCCTCTGATTAACCATCAATGCACGTCAATGCACTCCCTATAAGTTGCTTAATGTCTGCATGTCCAGATTTCCTAGTTAGCTGAACTGACTCAATTCAGCTAACTAGGATTCTATGTGCACATGGATACTGTGTGCTATGGCTAGGATACTATGTGCACAGGATACTATGTGCAGATGGATACTATGTGCTATGGCTAAGTTTGGCTCCCCCACCTGGAAAGGCTCCAATGGGGTGAGTCTCCCCCCCATTCTGACTCCTCCACCCCCCGTTAGCTACACCACTGGGGTAGCTCTTTCCATTCCCCATGACGAGCCTCTGCATGGCTCTCTGCCTAATTGCTGGTATTGGGGAGAAATTGCATCACTTAGAACGGATGCAGAACAAAAACAGATGGGCCTTGAAGCAGCCCAAAAGAGAAGGATCACTAAAAATGCCCATAATATTCACTTTATTCCACTTCTTTCGCAGACGAAGAGGAAGCTCTTAACTCGATCATGAAGGATTTGGCAGCCTTAGGAAAATGTGGCGGTCTCTTGGACAGCAACCGGAATAAAAACAACACCTATTCGCACAAACAGGTGAGTAATACCTCCAACACTCCCCTTTGAGTGTGTGTTGTGGGTCTTGATACTATGATTATTATGTGTTTAACCTATTTAACTATTTAAACTATTAATAAACACGTATTTAACTATTAATAACTATTATTATTGTGTGATTATTATTATGTGTGTCAATGATGGTGCAGAAGCATAATCTACCTGGCATCTGAACTTTGTAACCCTTGGCATGGGAGTTCTTTATCTGTTGTGGCTTGGCTCGCTCACTCGAGGCATTGGGTGCATGGGAGATAAAAGTGTTTTTTTGGCATCACATGGGCAAATACTGTAGTTTTAGCCTTGAACCAGAGGTTTGTTGGATAAGGATGTGTTTTCAAATCTTCGTTTGCCAAGCTAATTATGGTTCTATTAATCAGAGGTGTTTCCTAATTTTATTCTCCATGATCCTTTAGATAGGGCTCAAACTTGGTCCTTTCCACAAGGGGGTTCCACAAGTCAGAGTGACCAGATGCCCAAACCTCAAAAGGAGGACAAGGTCTTGGATTCCTCTCTGCCTGGCCTTTCTGATGGACAATGGCAAATTTGCCTACTTACGAGTAAAGCCATGCTATTGGGCACGTTCACTTTCCCATAGAACTCAATGCATATTTATTTATTTTTAGTTTTTTTGGCCATAACTTTTGATAGGAAGGAGATATTTCAAAACTGATTTTTACATTGGATTCTGCTCTTCGATATGAATCCAACAACATATGACATGATGGGGGACTGCACACCATTACAAAGTTCCAAAATGAAGCAAAAATGGAGGACAATGAAGCCCTTTTGGAGGACACCTGGACAGGAGGCTAAAAAAGTGGGCAAATCCAGAAAAATCCATTTGTATGGTCACCCTGGATAGAGTGTAGCATGGTACAGTGAAATCTGAGTTCTAACGGTTGCCCAATAAGCCAGTTTCGGCCACCTGAAGATGAACGGAGGGTGTGTTGGTGAACAGACATAGTAGCATCTTGGATTGAAAACAAAGATGTCCAACAAATTGATCAGTCTCTTACCAACTCTTCAGTGCCTGTTTATTCCTGTAAAAAAAGATTTTGCATCTTTTTTATCTCACGGAAAACTGACAAGGTGCTCTTGTGGCACATCTGTGGCTCAGAAATGTGCCGTGGCATAGTGGTTAAAAATCACTGCTATAAAGCATTGGTTTTGCTCATGGGGCAGTGAATATTTTATGAAAGAGGATGTGGGGAGACAAAGAATGATAGGATCTTCCTGGAACAGCCTGGGTTTAGGAATTTGTTGACCAAGGGTGCAATCCTAACCCTAGGCCTGCACAACTCATTGGTCCTCCCATTCCCATAGTGATGTAGGAAGGCAAGCACATGTCTGTGCACTGCAGCCAGGAGTGGTGCAGAAGTGCTTCAGAGTACTTTTGTGACACCCCCCAAGCCAACTTGGGACTTTCGCTGGGGCTTAGGCCAGCCTAAGTCAGAGTAAGGATTGCAGCCTAATGTTTTTGGAAAGACTGCACATTCCTTGCTGTCTTATTTCCAGATTAAGAGTGTTTAGAAATTCTCAAATGTTTTGACGCACCTCCATCATTTGCGCATTATTTGCGGACGCATGCAACCGTAGCCCAGTGGCCTTTTTAAAATGGGTAACATCCCCTTGGAGAGGAAGTTGATGCAGGAAGAGTTGTTTAACTCTTTCTCCCTCGCCGTCTTTCCACGCCAACCTCCTCCCCGTTGCTTTTCCTTTGTTGCATTTGGAGCATATATTTTGCTATTGCAGGGGGCAGACCATATTAGGAAAGGGATGGATATGGAGCAAAAAAGTGGTGGGTGGTGAGGATGGCATATGACCCTGCCCCAGGCTTCTCCGCAAGGGACAACCCCGTTCCAAAGTGGCTGTACTGTTATTATTGTGGGTGCATTTTAAGAAGTCATCATTACATGTCATTTGTGTGTGCCACCCATCAAGCACTAAGTTTTGCAGGGAGCCTCACCAGGGCATGTAAGCTGCCCCTTTCCTCCCTTTTGGAGTGATTCCCAGAAGTGGGAATAAATCAGGAGGCAACTGGATACTGCTGTTTATAACGAAATGTGGAATTTAATTATATTCTGTTTGGCTCCCACCGCCGGGGATGGCTCCAAAAGTGGGGGGAAGAGGCCATCTGCATGCCACAGTGTGGCATGCTGCAAAAACGAGTGCTTTGCACCCCCTCCAGCTATGCCACTGTTTCTCCATGTTCTGCTTTAACTTCAGTGCGCTCTCTGCATTTCATTATAAACAGCCGTCTTTTCTTCAGGGAATGCCGCATGAGATCATGATTCACCTCATTCGGAGACGTTTTGTTATTATTTTTCTGAGTTTTCCAGCCTCTCTCTTAATGCAAACCAGCCAGCAGAGCTGCCTTTCGGAAATCCGTAATGAAAGTTAAGCAGAGATTTGCTAGCTCCTCTGGTGCATTCATGTGCGTGTGTCCAAGCGCATACAAACGTCCATCAAAACAGTCCGTTACCAGGGATTTTTTTCTCCCATGGGGGCAAATCTGCCTTCCTCCTACCCACCCCAGAGGTACTTGTCAGCGTTTCCAATGCTTAGTCAACTGTTCCATCTCTCCTGACCCACTATGATTTAGGTGTGCTGTCTCCCTTTAAGTTTTGTTTTGGTGAAGGGCCACAGCTTTTTATTCGATGTTAATGCTCATTTATTGTTTTAAAATGATTTGTACTCAAAAGCTGATTAACTCCTAGGATTTGAGGGAAGCAAGACTATCCCCCAAATCCAGAGTAACTACAGGAGCACGTAAGAGACTTTACGTGCAGCCGTAGTTACTGCACCACCTAGTGAAAACCTATGGGACATTCATATTGGAATCCAGAGTAAGTTGTTCTTACACCGGAGCAAGGACTCCCCGTAGTTACTCTGGATTTGGCCCTGTGACTGCACAGCTGCTGGCCAGTCAGTGCTATGCACAGCTGATTCCAGCTACAACACCGGCAGTTTGGGTCGAGAATTTCTCAAAGTATGCTCCTAGGAGCCATGGGGCTTCCTGTGACCCCTTCAGCACTCCATGAATGTCTGCCGTCTGTCCCTTGCCCCATTTACTCATCCATCTCTCCTGCCCCAGATCTTGCGTCATTCCCCTCCTGTTCTAGATCTTCACCAGTTTTCAACATTGGAGTTGGTGCCGCACCATTCCACTCATGTATGTACCAAACCTTTGGGGCAGGGTGACCAGATACTGAACCCAAAAGCTCCCCAAAATTCCTACCTCCCAAGCCAAAATTCCTATCTGGTTCAAAAAAATGAAGGACACCCCCCCAAAATGTAGGACATGTTAAAATAAAGCAAAAATACTCGTATTGCTTTCCTGTAATTAATTTCAACACTTTAAAATTGAAAACCTTTTAACATACATGATCCTGACACATACATGTAAGATGCCCTCTAAGCAGTTTGCAGCAACACAACACATGAAAGTGACTTCAACATGCATGATTCTGACATGCACTCCATCACACACACCATGCTTCCTGAGAGGGGCTTCCTTAGAATTTGTGCATGCACTGGTGGACCCCTCAAAATTCTGCGGAGAAATATAATGGGCCTTGGATAGGGTTGCCATATGTTGCAAAAAACCAGGTTTGTCCCAGATCTAATGGACTGGGAAAAGGTCCTGTATTTGGGACAAATCCTGGATTTGTACAGCTCTGTTTTGTTCCCCTTGCCTGGAATGACTCCAAAGGGGTGAGGATCCCTTCAAGACAGTCTTGGAGGGATCCTCACCCCTTCGGAGTCATACCAGCCCCTCTAGCTATTCCATTGCTGCTCTATTGGGCAACCTCTGCAACTCAAAGTAGCACAAAACTATCCAGTTGATTGAATCATGCTGGCTCTTGTCTCCTGAAAAGTGTGGTGCTTTGGTGCCATGCCATTGGTTCTAACATGGTGTGCACATGCATGTGTGCATGTGTCTGTAGAATTTACACCTTGCCATTCTACTCTTCTAAGGGTACTCAACGGTTCTCAAGGCAGTTTACAAATAAAACAATCAACCTATTTTAGTGTTGGCTCCTTACTGTTGGATGGTGGAAGTTTAGCATCCGTGGATCCATATTGACATGGTGAAGAATTTAGGACCATGCCCAGGAAGGTCCTGGTGCTTCTTCAGGAAGCAGCCATCCTTGCCCAGTTTTAATCCCAGTTTTAATCCCAGATGGGATTCAAAGCCTTTCAACAAGGAAGTGATACGGAACACTTTAATGTCCATAAGCAGCTGGTCGAGGAAGTTAGACAGAACACTTTCATCATGGGGTGTGTTCACATGTGTGGATGTGAGCTCCTTTTTCTGTAGAGTAGTTGCATTCTGTGTTGCAGTTGTGTTGTAGGGCTATTTATATGGCACGTGCAATACTTCCCATGTTAGTAGCTACGCTACTGATTTGATCTGTTTTTTTTTTTTATCCTTCCCAAAGATGTTATTTATGGTGCAACACCATCCAACTTTACCATGTCAATGTGGCAGCAACGGAGCCCCCAAAGTAAGGAAACAAATGTCTCCTTACCTAGAAGAGGCCTCCAAAATTCCTCCGCGTTGCAGCATATGGCATATGCCCTGTTGGCACAGCTGCATCAGCACTAGAAATTTGGATAGGATTGAGCCCTTAGGATTCTCCTTCTCAAAGCTGTGTTTTAGACAACTTATGGGGGCATCCTTAGCTCTGCAAAAAAAGTTTTCGAGTGCATCTGCCTCACCTCCCACCAGCTAAGTGCTGTTATGTGAAGTGGCTGCTCTGTTTTCTTTGGCCACCGGCCATCGGAGGTCACTGTTGTTGTTATTGTTCGTAGAGAAGAAAAAGGATGCAGTGATTATTTTTCCCCTCTTCTGAGGCTCTTCCGGGGCTTTTTCAACAAGTATTTTGTCGAATTCCAGCAACAAATTATTCCTAATCAGAGATGGTTTGGTCAGAAAAAATACTCTGCACTGATCTTCGGGGTCTCTCTTCTGAATTGTGTTTTCTGTACGCCATTAATCTCTGCAACCAACAGGATCCATTTGATATTATGGAATATTTTGCGCACATCTTTTTACTTTCTATCAGACCCATTCTGCAATCAGGGTCAAGCAAGCCCTAGGATTCCTAGTGCTTTATTCTCTCCAATAATATCCATTCTGATTTTAAATCCAGAGTAACTATGGGAGCCTGTAAGAGACTTTACATGCACCCATAGTTACTGCACCACCTAGTGAAAACCTATGGGAAATTCATATTGGAATCCAGAGTAAGTTGTTCTTACACCAGAGCAAGGACTCCCCGTAGTTACTCTGGATTTTGCCCTTTGTCAGACAGTAACCTACTCTAAGTAGGACAGCTCCACCACTTCCATTTCCAATTTTTGGTAGGCATTTTTTAGATTATTTACATGTAAGGTAAGAATATAGTTTTTTAAAAAACCAACCATGACGCCTGTCAGTGTACTCAGATTCTCCAAGTGAACCAACATATTTTCAGATATATAGGTTGGGAGCATGGAAACTGCTGATCATGCTTTGGGGAAAGCTCAGCTGCAAGATAAGAAGCATTTTCAGGAAGAGGCATCAATTACTCGCCCATCTAGGAATTCTCCCTTTGAGATACAAGGAGCGAGTGAGTGATCTTTCCAAGCTGTGCTTGCTCCGGCAAGGGGATGCACTTTTTCCAGGCTGAAAAGAAAGGAAGGGAGGGAGAAAGATGAGGTTTTAATTTATTTTTGCATATATGTAAAATCTATTTATAGTGGCACGCAGGCCCTCTAACCACTGAATTTTGTTGGCCGGTTTCATACACCAATATACAAGAAATACATATAGTTTCCAATAAGCTGTGCCTGTTGGACGGAGGGCAGAATCACATGACTACTTCAGTGTGTCAACAAAATGGATTGAACATGTGCCCGTGTCTCTGTTAGGAACTGTAGCTCTAGGGCAGTGGTGGCAAACCTATGGCATGAGTGCCACAGTGGGCAAGAAGAGTCTTCTCTATGTGCATGCAAGCCAAGTTTCCCTGGCCCAAGGACATCACAGAACTGCGCATCATTTGGTGTGTCAATTAGGGTATACTTGGCACACTGTGCATGCCCAACGTTCTGGCAATGTGTATTGGGCACTGGCACACATAGTTGGCTCTTCTCTGAAGAGGAACAGGCTGCTGGTACCCAGCATGCATGCCCAGAGCATGCTGATGCCCAGAATACTTGCCTAGAGTTCTGGGCATGTGCACTGGGCTTAGGGTGCACATGGCCCAATGCGCATGGCCAGCATTCCAGGTTTTGAGTTCATGGTCTTGGGTTGCAGTTTGGGAACACGGTGTCTAAAAGGTTCTCCATCACCATATGAAATGGTGTCTAAAAGGTTCTCCATCACCATCTAAAAGGTTCTCCATCACAGTGTCTAAAAGGTTCTCCATCACCATAAGGTTCTCTATCACCATAGTTTGGGAACACGGTGTCTAAAAGGTTCTCCATCACCATCACCATAACATTGAAAATATATTCAAAGCAATATCAGAAATATTGTAAGCCATTAAGTCGACATGGAAAGAGGATTTCAATCACCAGCTTTGGGAATGAACAAAACAGGAGTATCATTTGATATGCAAAAGAAATCTCATGCGGAATGCAGTGAAACAAACCACATTGAAATATTTAAATTCTTGCAAAGGTTATAGCCAAAATACCAGTGGGGCAGAGCAATGGCTCCTAGCCCTGCATTTAGGCCAGTGCAAGTCACTTGCACTGTCCCAGGGTGTCAAAAACATGCAGTGTGGCACGTCTGCACCTTCCACACAGGAGGGAGAATGATGGAGGGAGTTGCGTTGGCCTCCTTGTACCGTTCCTGGTGGCACAACAAGGTGAAGATCTTGGTCAGCGCAAGGGTTTGGAGGGGACATTCGAGGGCTATGGGAGGGCAGGTGGGAGGCATGCTGGCCTGCCCATTCCAGCGCAAGATAGAATTGAGCTGTTTGTCACGTAAAAAAACTGTATAACAAAGCTTGGTGCTTATTGGGCCTTTCTCTTTCTTCCCCCTTAGCTGCGAAACGCCAGAATCAAATTTGAACATGATGGAGAAAAAAGGTACGTCCCTGTGTGCCTGGTGAAACCAAACATGCCACTCCATTTTCTATGTTGTGCTGGCTGCTTCCCATTCAGTCCAATGCTTTTCGTTTCCAAATGACAATTAGAATGAAGAAAAGAACGAAAGAAAGATTCAGGCTGCAAATCTGATCCCCACTTAGGCTGGCATAAGTCCTGGCATTAGTCCCGTGTTGGCCTCGGGTTGTTATGTAAGTGCCATACTTCTGGGGGTCTTAGGCTAGACATGCACCAGTCTCCCTGGGAACAGGTTAGTTATGCCAGCCTAAATTTGTTAGGATTGCACCGAGTCCATGCACCAGATAGAATTTTAATATCTTTACTGATATATTTAGTATTGGTAATTTTAATATCAGAATGTTAATATCTTTACTAATGTTGGTGCTACTCCACATTTGAGAGTAGATTTTGGAATATATGCTCAAACATGTTAACCTCCAATGCTGTGGTTTTCAACCTTTTTCAACTTGTGGCACACTAAAATTGTCAAGACAAATCTTCTCTACTGGAAGTTTTACATCAGCTAGCACCAGTGGCATAGCTGGAGGGGGGTGGAGGAGTCAGTCTTGGAAGGAGCCTCACCCCTTCGGAGTCATTCCAGGGGAAGGAGCAAAACAGAGCCATACGCCTGGAATGACTCCAAAGGGGTGAGGCTCCCTCCAAGACTGACTCCTCCACCCCCCTCTAATTCTGCCACCACCTACCACCAACACTGGGGATGTGGTCGTTGTGGACACCATAGGATTGGACCCTAAGGATAACATCTAGCAAAATTTATCTCTAGTCCTGATTCCACTCATTCCACATCACAGGCTGGAAAACATACAATATGTTTGTGACGACATGTGGATTTAGTACATGTTACTGCCTCAAAATGGACCTGATTCAGAGGCAGGTTTCTGATTTTTTTGTACGTCATGATGGTCCTGACCCGATAGTTGAAATCAGAGCAGATTTATCTCTTGAACGTGGGTCTTCCACGGCTTCCAGTGGTTTTTTAAAAAAGCCATTTGCACTCTGGTTTCAATACGTGACGCACATTTCAGAGTCACGTATTGATCGAAAACGGAGATGGGCTGCCTTTTAACAATAATTGGTCTGATTGCATTGTTGCTTTGTAGATTAGTTAATTGATTCTGGTCAAATGGAAAGGTGCTGCCAATTAAACAAACAGTAACTGTAAATTATTTTTTTTGCTAGTACTTAGAAAAATTGAAGATGGGAAATGTTACCTTAAAATCACCTTACAGTGACACCTTAAAATGTTCTCTTCTGCACTTCTTGATCTTCTGCACTTCCAATGATCCTTGTGCGGTGCAAGTGCCAAGCTTAATTGATAACCTTAATTATTATTTGGAGCCCCCGCACCATCAAAATAGAAGGAATGTCTGCTTGCAAAAGAAATATTGCAATCCACCCCTCTGGCCTTCCTTCAAAGGAATCTGTATTGTGAGTTTGGTACCTATGGAAGGAGGTTCATTCCTCTAACGCAATGATTTTCAACCTTTTTCATCTCATGGCACACTTAACAAGGCACTGAAATTGTCAAGGCACACCATCAAGTGTTTTTACCATTCACAAGGCACACCAGACTGTTCAAATCCCCAATTTTCCTATTAATGAATGTCAATCTCCAAATTCCCATGGCACACCCAAGAACTATCCGTGGCACGCCAGTGTGCCATGGCACACTGGTTGAAAATCACTGCTTTAACAGGTTGTTTTTAGTCAGCAGAGCATCGCACAGGCTTCTATAATTAACACTAACCTTACCATGTCTACTCAAAAGTAAGCCCCATTGTGTTCAATGGGTCTTACTCCCAGAAAAGTGTTTTTAGGATTGCAGCAACAATTTCTGATGTTCCACAAAGGTCCAGAAAAGAAGTTGTGGTTGCTAGTAAACATGCGCAACATTAGTGGAGTGGAATTTTAAACCAGTTGTATGTATATCCACCCCTACAGGATTATTCAGTTCCAAAGGCCAGTTAAGTTCAAAGAAGTTCTGCAGAAAGTCATGGATGCTTTTGGACAGATGATGGACTTGCACTACGCCAACAATGAGGTATTTTACGTCATTGCTTTCTTATTCCGCGTCTTCCCTCCATTCTTGAAGCTTGAGTTCCATTCCTTGAGTTCCTCCATTCCTTGAGTTCCTCCATTCCTTGAGTTCCTCCATTCCTTGAGTTCCTCCATTCCTTGAGTTCCATTCCTTGAGAACTCCTTCCAGCAAGGAGTTGAACAAGATTTTCTGAAATATACGTAGGAAGGAATATTTAAAAGGTTGGGTTTGGTGGTATCCCATTAAGAATGCCTTTCTTTGGGCACAATCCAGAGTAACTACAGGGAGTCCTTGCTCCGGTGTAAGAATAATTTACTCTGGATTGCAATATGAATTTCCCATAGGTTTTCACTAGGTGGTACTGTAACTACAGGTGCACATAATATCTCTAACGTGCTCCCATAGTTATTCTGGATTGTAGGGTTACTCTCATCTATGCTAGTCAAATTTTCTCTTAAACAAGTACCGTGATCAGCCTTTGATAACATTTTGAAACATGGTTCTTGAAAAAAATGGGGGAAAATATGTCAACAATCACAGTGTTACTATTACATGAAATAGACTGTTCTACTCTCAGTGGCATAGCTAGAGGGTGTGCAAAGCACTATTATTTGCAGGGAGCATCACTGCAGCGTTCAAGTAGACCTTCCCCTTTGGAGCCATTCTAGGAATGGGGAGCCAAACGGAGGCAAACACAGGCTGGTGTAGATATACTAGCGGTATTATTCATTCATTCATCCATCCATCAGTTCATTCATTCATTCATTCATTCATTCATTCATTCATTCATTCATTTACTTACTTACTTACTTACTTACTTACTTACTTATATATTCATTCATTTGTTTGTTTGTATCCTGCCTTTCTTCCTTAACAGAAGGAAACCCAAGGCGGCTAGCGTTTAGTGTTATACGTTCACATTCTTCTAAATGTTCACCCCTCACATAGGGTGCAATCCAGAGTAACTATGGGGAGTTCTTGCTCCGGTGTAAGAATAATTTGTTCTGGATTGCAATATGAATTTCCCATAGGTTTTCACTAGGTGGTGCAGTAACTACAGGTACATGTAATGTCTCTTACGTGCTCCCGTAGTTACTCTGGATTGTAGGGTTAAACACACAGATTGTAAAACATTTGCACAAAATTGCTGAAATGCTGGGAAAAGGTATGTGACTTCACAAGCGCTAGCCAATAGACACTTAATACAGCCTCCTTCCCCTACTCCTGCCCCATCCAAATCAAACTCTGCAAAATCCTACAGAATCATTTGCCCTTTTCTCCTTTTAGCCCTCACCAGAAAAAAGTAAATCAGTTTAATTGAAAGACAAGGATATGTCCCTGAGCCTTCTCTACCACACTTTAAAATGTTGTGCCATTTTCACCATTTTTGGTTCAAAGCAAGCACCCAGCAGAACAATTTCCCCTTTCCCCCCCATCACGGGCACCATGGCTCATTAGCACTGCTATTCAGTTTACCGGCAGCAGGAAAGTTGTGCTCCGTTTCCTGAGCGTGCAACCTGCCGGCGAGATCTCTGGTTGACGTGTGTCTATATTTAGGCCAGTGTCTGGTAGAGAATGTCCTTGTACCCAGCAGCCTAGTTGGCAAGTGGAGCCAAATTGCCAGGTTCAGGCAATAGGCAAATCTGAATAACACATGGAGGAACATTCAACCTTGTGGCATAGCAGGAGCCAAACATGTGCAGAACACTGAGAGACTAATGGGAAGGTTGGAGTGCCCTATAAGACATTTTATTTCAAGCCAAGGCAGATTTTGGAACATGTGCTTGGAATGGCACTAGGTAGCTTCAAGAATTCAAATCCAAATTGTAGGATAAGAAGAGGATCCCCCAAATCCAGAGTAACTACAGGAGCACATAAGAGACTCTACGTGCACCTATAGTTACTGCACCACCTAGTGAAAACCTATGGGAAATTCATATTGCAATCCAGAGTAACTTATTCCTACACCGGAGCAAGGACTCCTCGTAGTTACTCTAGATTTTGCCCAATGTCAAAAACATCCAAGGACACTGTGGCTTTGTGCTTTTCTATGGAAATGGGAATTTTTAGCATTAGAGGACAGGTGAATGGTTTTCTGAACTCTAACAGTAAAGTTGTCCTCTGCAGGTTATACTGCTAGTTGTGACTAGGATGTAGGATGTAGTGTGTGTAGGATGCAGTGCTCATCCCCATTTCTAAGCCTTAAGAGCCAGCATTGTCCAAAGAAACTTCCGTGATCATGAGGCCGGCATGACTGCCAAAGGCGCACATAATGCTGTTTTCTCAGCGATTCATTTATGAAAATTATGCAAATCCTATAGCTGGGAAGGACCAAGAGGTCATCAGGCCTAAACACCCACCCTTTTGTACCTGCATTTATATCCAAGGCATTTTTTGTAGAGATTTAAGATGTCCGTCCCTACCATGAACCACAAGCAAAGGGCAAGCAGCCACCATCCAAATATCCTGCCATGAATTCAGATCACTCAAATAAGTAAGCCAAGTTGCACTTTTGCAGAGAAAGAGCTGGGGTCAGGCTGGAAGTGATATTTAAACATGACTCAGCTTACTCCAGCTTTTAAAAAAACTTTAAAATAGGCAAATAAAGAGATGCAGCAGCTCGAATACCCAAAGGTAGCAATGGAATTCAGCAATTGCTTGCAGGTAGGGACACATTTTGGTATGAAAGTGGCGTTTCCTCTCTGTACGCCGCAGTCCCCATCTAGATCAGACTCTTGCATGGCTGCTGTTGTGAAGTTTTTGGTGTTAAGTCAGATGATGACATGATATATTTTGCGTCTCGTTGAGCAGACGAGGATTATTTGTCCAGTCCAAACTGCTGGAACAAATTCTTCCTGACTTCAGAGGGTGATATAATGAAAATTAATCATTAAAAATTGATTTAGATTGCAATCCTAACCTAGGCCAGCGCAACTCATCGGTCTTCCTGTTCCCTAGGGATGCCAGCACGTGTCTGTGCACTGGCCTAAGCCTCCCCCAGGAGTGGCACAGAAGTGGTACTTTTGTGACATTTCCAGGTCAGCATAGTACTCATGCTGGGCTTAGGCCGGCCTAAGTGGAGCTTAGGATTGCAGCCTCAAACAGTTCTTGGGGCACACAAGCAGTGGCGTAGCTAGATGGGATGCAAAGCACTAATTCCTAAGTTACTCCTTTTGAAATGTGTTTAGACAATCTGCCTGCATGCAGGGACTTGTATGTGGTGGTTCATGTTTAGGCACTTTTATAAAGGATGCTGTCATTCTGTATCCACACATGGGGTCCTACCAGTTGGGATGCATCACCTGTCGGGATCCGGTTTGCCGAAGTTTCAGTTCTCCTGTTATTTAGGTCTTCCCTCCGGCTGAGTCAGCAACACTGTGGCCTTTTGTAGGCAATTGTTTGGATAACTTTTATTTAGTTCCTTAGGGAATGCTATCTTGGAAGAAAAGGTTAAAGCCCCCAGATGTTTGGTTTCTGTTTTCCGCCAGAAATCTTCCCTGGCTTGATGCTGTCCTGGGTTCGCCTGCCGGCCTCCCCGCTGTTCCCAAGCCCCCATGTGCTCCGCGGCTTCCTCTGTTTGCTCTTGTTTGTATCTCAGCTGCATGGACGGTGTTTGTTCAACCTTTCTTCCAGCTCCTGATTCCCCTGAAATCCCAGGAAGACTTGGACCGAGCGGTGGAACACTTGGACCTCAGCCCTTCTCTGAAGAGCCTGAGAGTGTTTGTGAAAACTCCAAAGAAAACAAATGTGAGCTGTGACTTTTTAAAAAAAAAATCATTTGTGTACAAAGCAAAACGCAGTATTATTGTCTCCAGGAGTGGAAACACTTGTAGGTTTTAATGATGGATCAGTTGGTGAGATAGTCATAAGAACATCCTCTTGGAATTTGATTTTAGTTGTTTATTCACCCTCCTCTGTTTGGGAACCCTTTCATTTTGCAGGCCTGTGCAGGAAGATAAATCAAAAATAATCCTAGACTAGTTGCTCTAGAATCCTTTTTTGGAATAGTATAGAACACTTTTTAGTTGTAGGATTGCGTTAGATTCAAGTAAATATGGTATATTATCCAATTCTACCTACCTACAGTATTTATATACCGCTTTTCAACTGAAAAGCTCACCAGCGGTTCACAAGAAAATGAAAAAAATTAATAGCTAATTAATAACTAATTGGTGCCTGTCCCAAAAGGGCTCACAATCTAAAAATCTAAAATTCTAGAATATGTACCATATTCTGTATAGAATAGAATGCCATTCTATATGGTAAATACCATATTCTATTTGGTAAATACCATTCTATATGGCAAATATCTGTACCATTCTATGTGGTAAATATAGGACACAATCCAGAGCAACTATGGGAAGTCCTTGCTCCGGTGAAAGAACAATTTACTATGGATTCCAATATGAATTTCCCATAGGTTTTCACTAGGAGGTGCAGTAACTACAGGTGCACGTAATGTCTCTTATGTGCTCCCATAGTTACTCTGGATTTGGGGGCTAGATTCAAGTAAATATGGGATTTTATTCTATTCTACATATAATAAATATTCTATCCCTACAATCCAGAGTAGCTATGGGAGCACATAAGAGACATTACATTCATATTCCAATCCAGAGCAAATTGTTCTTACACTGGAGTAAGGACTTCCCATAGTTGCTCTGGATTGCGTCCTATATTTACTACATAGAATGGTACAGATATTTGCCATATAGAATGGTATTTACCAAATAGAATATGGTATTTACCATATAGAACAATTTGCTCTGGATTGGAATATGAATTTCCCATAGGTTTTCACCAGGTGGTGCAGTAACTACGGGTACACGTAATGTCTCTTATGTGCTCCCATAGCTACTCTGGATTGTAGGGATAGAATATTTATTATAAGTAGAATAGAATAAAATCCCATATTTACTTGAATCTAGCCCCCAAATCCAGAGTAACTATGGGAGCTCATAAGAGACATTACGTGCACCCGTAGTTACTGCACCTCCTAGTGAAAACCTATGGGAAATTCATATTGGAATCCATAGTAAATTGTTCTTTCACCGGAGCAAGGACTCCCTATAGTTACTCTGGATTTTGCCCTAGTTATGCTCATCTATTTCAGCCAAATTTAGTTTCCAAAATTGGGGTGCTCATTAGATTCAATGGTGCAAATTAGATTTGAGTTAATACAGTATTTTGTTTATAGGTCAGTATTTAACAGTTTACTATATTGTAACACAAATCCATTGTTGTTTAATAAAGTAGAGCAATTAGGTAATAGTCATAACATAAACATAATTATAATTATTGTTCATAATTATAAACATAACATAATTATTGTGCAGGGATGCCATAATTCTCTTCCACAAAACCAGGACAGGATTCCATGTTAAATTTGCCAGTATGTGAATGTGACCCCCAAACCAGGACAGTCCCAGTTTTCGGAGACATATGGCAACTCTATATTGTCATATAACTCATTGCTGTATGCAGTAAAATTCAATTTTGCATAGGGCCACGCAAGCCACATCCCAGAGGTCGGATCTGGCATTTCAGCAGATCCATCCACACAGTGTGCAGACTTTTTGGTTCCACCTGGGCGCTGCGAGGTTTGGTCAGTTGGGGGACAGGGATGCTCTGGACAGCCATGGCTGCCAGGTTGCATAGAATCATATGGATAGAGTTGGATAGAGTTGGAAGGGACCTAGTAGGTCATCTAGTCCAACCCCCTGCCTGCAGCAGGAAATCCCCCTAGAGCATCCCCGACAGGTGCTGGTGGAGCCTCTTCTTGAAGATCCCCAGTGAGGGAGAGTCCACCACCTCCCTTGGCAATCTGTTCCACTGCCGAACTGCCCTCACCGTCAGGAATTTTTTCCGGATATCCAACCGGAATCTCCTCTCTTACTTTGATGCTCTGTCAAGTTGTTTTAGGGACACTGGCAAACAATGTGATTGCTCTGAGCATCCCTGTCCTCCAAACAAGGAGCACTTCACGTGGTACCCAGAAAGAAAGCTCGGATGCAGACCAGATAGGAACCATATTCTGAGCACACAATAGTTGTGACTCTCTAAAAAGAGAGCCTGCATGTTTCAGTGATATACTATATAAAATTGTGTTCCATTGATTTTTAATCCCTGCACTCCAAACTCCTGCAGCACATCTGCGCACCTTTTATAGGATACCAATGTGCCGAATCACTGTTGAGAGCATTGAGGAGTACTGGAACCCTTCAAAAAGGAATACCTCTAACTCCCTTTGTGCTGTCCTTGTCTAGTCTCTCCAGCCCAACAGCAAACAGCATGAAATGAGAATATCCAAGTCCATGGGAGACATCTTGGGATCCCTATATAAAGATGCCGAGAGGACACGCAAGCACTCGACAGGTCGGTGGCATGCATGCAGTGCCTTTTCGTCCTCAGCCCCATCAGAGGCACAGCAGGGGCCACCTCCGGTCTCAACAGTTATATATACAGTATATTGATTTTGTGCCCTGACTTTCTTGAATGGTTCTGCCCAGAGCAGTGAACAACAAAATAAAATTATGGGGCAAAATAATAGCTAAGATGGGTATGGTGTTTTTTGTTTAATGTGTGTTTGGATAGAGATCTTGGGTTGGAGAACATGTTCTCAGGTCTGGTTGTCTGAGGGTTGTCTCTCATAGGACTGTTGGATCATGACACCTCATATAGGGTATGTTCCCTTACTCATATAGCATATGTTGACGCCTCATATAGGGTATGTTCCCTTACTGGTACCCCAGACTGGCGGCACAGCTAGAGGGATGCAAAATACTATGGTTGCAATCTTAACCACATTTTCCTGGGAGATACAATTGAATACAATTGTAAATTGGGAGATACAATTGGAGAGTACTATTGAATACAATGGGACTTACTTTTGAGTAGACATGCTTTGGCTTGCACAATAAGTTTTGCAGGGGACCTCACCACGGTGTGCAAGTATCTCCTCCCTCTTGGAACCATTCATAGCAAAAAAGGATATACAGTATATGCAAAACCTACTGCTTTCACTCCCCACTGCCCCAGATCCTTACTTTGGGGGTGGATGGAATTACCATATATCGATTCAGATTCCATCCTGACGAGAGATAATAAACCAAAAACATGTCAAGACTTCTCTGTGCTTTAACCCACTGTTGATCATCTGCCCAGAGTTCCGGGAGGCCGTGGGTGGTTGTTTCCAAAACAAAATGTGCTGGTTGGCTGTTACATTGAGTTTCTGCAGCTGTACTTTGGACTTGAACAAAATTAGTATTTTTGTAGCTTTTCTTTGGATCGCCTTCCCATGTTCTCTCATTTGTCACACCAATAAACCAATGGAATTTGGAGTTCATGTGTTTGGAAGAAATCCTAATTCTCCTGTGCAATGCTCAGAACAGAATTTCTGGGAGGGCTGCAGTTTATGGTAGATGCCAATTTTATACATCAAGAAGGAAGAAGAAGGAGTTGGCATCCATCCAAGGAGATGACATGCCATCTCATTCTTATATGATGTAGGATTCCTACACCTTATTTGATGTAGGAATCCTACATCGTATAAGAATGAGATGGCATGTCAAGGACCAAAAATGCACAGGACACCTATAGGATATGAAAGTGTTCATAAGTGTGCAGTAATGGGCTGTGGGTGGCGCAAGTGGTTAAGACGCTGTGCCTGTTAACCAGCAGTTCAGGGTTCGAGACCCGGGTCGGCCCCACAAGACAGGGTGAGCGCCTGTCCTTAGCCCAGCTCTGCGACACCAGCTGGATCCAGTTGTATTGGTTCTGCCTTTCCATTGGACTAATTCAGTGGTGTGGAGAGGGTGGGTTTGCTGCTTGGGTAACAGCCTATCCTCCATCACAATCTAACCCAGGCTTTTGTGCTTCGCATGCAGCATATGCAGCGCAGAGCACGATATCATAGTCTTTCAAGACTGATGGAGGCCTGCTTTTTTATGTGTGCAGTAGTGTAGCTGGTGGCATTGCATAAGAACTGGAGATGCCACAGTGGGCCATGTAAGTAGTCCCTACCTCTTGCTGTTGGAGCCATTTGCTGCTCCAAATGGCTCCAAGAAGAAGTAGGAAGGACTGCTTACATGACCCGTTATGGTACCTTCAGTACTTGTCACATCATCCTGCCTTTGGCTATATTACTGCAGTTGTGATAGTGAGAACAGCCCCCAACATAAAATCTGGAACTCTTGCAAAATGGTGTAAACCAAAATGGTGTTTCATTAAAACAAAGCAATGTCCCTATCCTGGTTATAAGAGGGGAAAAATTCTCTTAAAATTGTGTTGACGGGGAAAATGTCTTGTGAATGAGAGATGGATAACTGCAGAATTTGAAGATGTCAGTTCAGAATTCAATCTTTGTTCATATTTGTTCAGTACAGCCAGTGTTTACCCAGGAGCACAATTTGGGGATAAGTTTAGGGGTAGTAATCCAACCTGAAAAATACATAACTGTTTTGGGATTGCAGGCAGTGCATTATGAATAATCTGCGCCCCTTTTAGCCACCAGTTTGGGGTATGTGGGGTCTCCACATGTGCAATTGGATCTGAAGGACTGACTCAGTAACGACTCCACATAATGTCCAGCCTAGTCATAGAAATCATGGAATCATAGAATTGGAAGGGACCCAGTGGATCATCTAGTCCAACCCCCTGCCTGTAGTAGGAAATCCTCATCTTGTGGGGACCTGGGTCTCGAACCCTGGCCTGCTGGTTAACAGGCACTTGCACCACCAGAGGACATAGTCCCAGTGTCCAAGCTAGGCAAGACCTTCTCTGAATAAGATGGATTAGTGTCAGCCAAGTAGCCTCCTTTTCCGGCCAAGGCCATGGTGTTAAAAGGTGGTGAAGAACGTTCCTTTCTACCTGATGCCCTCACACTGATAGTAACAGGCTCAAAGTCACCCAGGAAGATTTATGGCTGAATGGGGATTTGAACCTGGATCTTCCAGATCCATCACCTAAACCACAGCACCATTCTGCCAGTCAACTTATTCTGCCTAGCCGTTACCATCAAGGATCCCTGTGGCACCGTCATTGCCACCTGTCTCTGTCAACTCTACTGGATCTCACATGGGCACTTTTCTAATGAGCAGCTTTTGAATGCCATGAAAATCCAGAGTAAAAGGAAGGAAATCAAGCGAGGTGTGTGTGTGTTGTGTGCACGTGTGCGTTTGGGAACAGTCGGGCCATGCAAGGTCACAGTGGATTTGGCTCTAGATGTCATGCTTTTCTATATGGGCTGCATATGAAAATTCCTAAAAAATAACATAGTGGAAAGGAACATGAAAGGGGCCTGGCATGTGCCTCCGGGGAATGGCAGCCTCTCTGTGCTCACTATTCTGCTTAAAACATGCCGTACTCTAAACATGACCCCAAAGCATGGCAGAGACTAGTTTGTTTCTGTGCTGTAAAGTCTAGTGCTCTTTTGAAAATTAGATTGCTAGAGCTGAAATTTCAGTTTGAGAGCACGATCCTAGTCTGCTCAAAAGTAAGCCCCATTGTGTTCAATGAGTCTTACTCCCAGGGAAGTGTCTTTAAGATTGCAGCCTAAGCCTGTTGAAAGGCTGTTGAAAGTTGGATTGCAACTTTTATTCGATTAAATATTTCTATTGACTAGAACGATGTCCCAAATGGACCATGCAGCAGATTAAAAGTACATACTGTATATCTTTACTTAAAGAGTGTATAAAAACTGCAGCTATACAAGTACTGTACCACCTTCAAAGAGGTAGTTTCCTCCCTTCCTCATCCCCAAGACAGCTACTGCTTCTTCCAAGATTATTAGACTATCGTAATGACACTTTCCTGGGAGTAAGACCCATTGAACACAATAAGGGCTTACTTTTGAGTAGACATGGTTAGGCTTGTGCTTTGTGTCAGTTACCAGTCATTTGAATGTCCCCTAAAAAGAAAGGTAGTTCATGTCTTGCTTTATAACTACAAGAAAATTTATAATTTCTTTATAATTATGAGAAAATTATACGGAAAGTTTTGTTCCGTATGTACATATATTCAAATATAATTGATGAACAATGTAAGATTTATTTATCACGGAGGCTGCCCCAGTTCCTTGTGTTGCTGCAGGAGATTAAATTAGCAACTATAGATGATTTATTATACACTGGTACTCAAGCACCTGTGTTCCTATGTCCAGTATATATCAGTAAGGTTGTGTCTATTATTTTCACATGCCTACCTGCCCCTTTCTTCTGAGTGTCCCAAAAATGTATGTTGCATGCAATCTCCAGAGAAGGGATCTCAGGTAGGAATGTGGCAGTGAGTCTATGCCTAATGATTCTGGAGAGATCTATGCTCAGAAAAACAAGATCACACTTGGTTAGATGATCTGGCTCTAGGAGAAACAACACCTTCCTTACTTATTTAGTGCATGGCAAATATATGGACTTATTGTAAATCAGACGTTAACGTTCCATTGCCATGTATTTTGGGAGCCAGGAATTCCACATTGATGTCTGGCTGCCATCTGTTGCCCACTCCCAATTCTTCAATGTAGTCTGGCTGACGGTTGTTTAGTTCACACGTTTGTGCTATCCGGGGTGCACCACAAAGAGGCGAACTAGCATCACACCCATCACAGTTTCCTATAATTCAGGCATCTTGCACAATGCAGACATGTACAAGTTTGTGTGGTGTGTGTGTTATTTTTTTTTACAAAAGGATTGGGGTGTGTAAGGCCATGGCTAGGGCATGTGCTTGTCTTCTTGGTTTTTCTCCAGCATTTTTTTCTGTCCTGTAGGCTCCCTCCACACAGGACGGAGTTCCCCACCCCCTGGGAGCGTTCCTGAAGAGCAACAGCAAATTGCCCGCCAGGGTTCCTACACCAGCATCAACAGCGAAGGGGAGTTTATCCCCGAGATGATGGACCAAAACGTAAGTGCTAACATCATAGGAGTGCTATTCTGGCTCTGTCCGTCAGTACATTCTGAATGTTTGAAACCACCGTGCGTCAGAAGAGCAGCGCATGTAGGAGCAAGTATTTTTACACTGAGCCAAGGAGTCGTGCGATAGAGGCCAGGGGGAGAATGAGGGAGCTTCCCCCATCTTTTGCCAAGTTCCTTAACTGCTAAGCCAAGGAGCCAGAATGGAAGGGTTAACTCAGTATTTCCATGATGAGGTTGCATTATTTAATATGTATTGAATTTGCAACAATGAAATCAGAAATTGCTCTGGGTGAGTTTTGGCACAGGCCACGCACAGATGTGCATCGTAACACTGCCAGAAACGGGTTTTAGTTGTTCCTACAATGTTTTGAGTGTCTCTTCTTTTCTCTTCTCGCCTCTCAAAAGATGTTGGAGCCGTTTATCAGTCCGGATGACTCTTTATCTGGAAGTTGCCAATCCCTGGATAGATCTGTAGACAGGTAAACTAGGTTGTAGATCATACACAGATGTAAAGTGAAGCACATTTTTTTTTACTCTTTTATATATTACACATAAGGGGGACCCCCTTCTGGCTCTGTGGTTAAAGGCGCTGTCCCTGTTGATTTGAAGATCAGCAGGTCAGCGGTTCGAGACCCAGGTGCTGCATGAAACAACATCCTGATGAAAGGATGTCACATCCATCGTCTAAAAAGCGGACCCTGCCAGGAGCAGGAATGCTAAGAAAATTGTGCATAAGAATATATATTTTTATATCATTGCACATAATGTATATATTGCACATAGTGTTATGCCATCCCAAAGAACTTGGCGTTCATGGTTCTTGCCCACCTACCTATCCCAGCCTCAAAACAGCCCTGTGAGGTTGGTGAGGCTGAGAGAGAATGAATTACTCCCAATTACTAAGTGGCATTTCTTTCCTCCTTCACATAGCCCATCCTTTAACCAAACCTCAGTGCCAAGAAGGAAGAGCCAAGCCAAAGACAGTCTGGATAGCCTCGGTAAGGATTTTTTCCCCATCCAGTCCTCTTAAAAAAGATGTCTCTGTGCCTAGAGAGAGGCTTGGATCTCCCACAGTACATGCAAAATTTCATGTTTTGCACATCAACCCTGGCTTCATTTTTAATCAGAGAACCAAAACCAGCAATCCTGAAATGCCACATTGTGTAACCATCTTAACCAGTTTAACCAGCTTTAGCTTAACCATCTTAACCAAGTCATCTGTCGCCCCATGGCATGGGGAGGCTGGTGCATGTCCATGAGCCAGCATATTCTGGGGTTGTGCAAAAGTGCCAGCGTAAATGGGGTTTAGGTTTGCACTGATGGGCACTTGCATCTAGCAAGCCCAGAGATTGGACATCTAGCAAGCCCAGAGATTGGTCTATGGGGCAGGGAATGCCCATCAGATGGATAACCACAAAATCGGACAAGTAGTTTGCGGTTTCTTGGGTTGAAGCCTTTGCTACATGCCCAGTCTGTGAAATCATGGAAAATTTCATCCTGATGCAGTGACCTCTGTTATTAAAAATGAATACCTGGCAAGGGGCCCAGAGGATGAAGAGACAATGTTTGGCCTGATGTGGTGGTGCTGGGCCAAGCCACGGAAACTGATCTTCAAATAATGTGAGGCAGATATGGGAAGCCTTTAAAACGTTGCCCAGGTTGCAGCGCACGAGTTTCCCTTTCATAGGCTGCTCACCCACACTCTCCAATGCGCAGCTCACATGGCAGACTCTTGTTTGCTGTTTATTTGAGCCATACAACATATGACTCCTTCTAAACAGGGATGTCAGAGAAAAGCTGTTGCAATACTCCAATTGCTGTCTTCTACAAATAGTGGCATAGCTAATGGGGGTGCACAACACTAGATTTTGCAAGGAACTCCAGCATGGCATATAATCCCCCCCCCCTTTCGGAGCTGATCCCAAAGGCAAAAGCCTCCATTTTTCCCACTGTGGGGAGGCCACATGCATGCCATGGTGTGGCTCCTTGCAAAACTTAATCTTTGCAAAACCAATCCCAAGCATGTCTACTCAGTAACTAAGCTCCATTATAGTCAATAGGACTTACTCCCAGGAAAGCGTGGATAAGATTGAAGACATAGAGCTTTACATTCCCTCTAGCTAGACTGTGGACTATAAGTAGACACTGGTGTGAAGAGGGTGGACTCTGGTGGCAAAAGCAGAATGTAGGATTTTGGGGATGTTGAGAAATACTTCAGTAGGTTCAGGGTTAGGGTTAAGATCAATGTAAAGATTTCCCTAAGTAAATATGCAAATAGGATGCTTTATTTGAACCCAGAGTTTGCAGTTCTAGCAGATCTGAATGATTATTTTTTTAATGTATTCAGTGGCATAGCTGGAGATCTATGTTTTGTGGGGAACCTCAAAGTTGGATGCAAATGGAACCTTCCCCTCTCCTTTGGACCTATAAGCCTGCTTCTCAACACAGTAGGGTTGCCATATGTCCCCCCCCCCCAAAACAGGGACAATCCTGATTTTGGGGGTTTGTGTTCACAAACTGGCAATGGGACAAAGGGTCCTGTCCCAATTTTATGGAAAACAGTTATGGCAATCCTACATCACAGGCACAAATGTATTGTTGGGCTAAGGCTGTAATCTTATGCATAGTTGCTTGGGTGTGTTATGAAAATGCAACTTACTTTTGAGTAGCTATGCATAGGATTGTAAAATGCCTCCCTTTTGCTCTCTTTCCTCTCTGAACGGGAGCGAGAGGGACAGCTTGCAGGCCACAATGAGGCTCTCTGCAAAACCTGCTGCTTCGTCTGTCTATCTACGCCACTGGGGCTGCAATCCTAACCAGTTCAGGCCAACACAATTCAGCCATCTACCCTTTCCCAAAGTGGCATGTGGAGACTGGTGCATGTCTGTTCACTGGCCTGATCCTCCCAGGAGTGGCACAGAAGTGCCTTTTGGCACTTTTATGACATCCACAGGCCCGCATGGGACTTGTGTCAACCTAACCAGGGGTTAGGATTGCACTGTGGGTGTATTTCATATAGCCACAAAGATTGACATCCCCTACAATCCAGAGTAACTACAGGAAGACGTAAGAGGCACTTACTCTGAATTGCTTTATGCATTTCCCATAGGTTTCCCATAGGTGGCTCCGTAACTACATCGGTGTAAAAGGTCCCTTAGTTACTCTGGATTGTAGCCATCTAGTATGTTTTTGAGGTGGAGCTATGTTTTAGGTGGGAGACTTGCATGGGAAAAGGAGAGCTGCTTTCTCCTTGCACCAAAACAAATTTGAGGAATTTATAAAAAATATTTTAAAAAATACTGGAACATATGGCTCAATACAGGAAGATTTTCTTTCTTGTGAATCCTGAGTGGGAACAGTGTGATCAGCACAAACCATTATGAACTTGGTCCTGTCGTCTTGGGTTTTACTGGAAATCATAAAAGGATGTTTCTTTTTTTAAAAAAAACTTTTGCTTCTATCCCTTGTCAGATTTTGACATCCCATTTTGTGACCGATTTGGGAAAGGAGGGACCTTCCCAAGACAGTATCATCTTTCCCAGAGTCGGAAGGACTACAGCGATGGTGAGCCTGTTAAATACAAGGATGGCTATGGACAAATTGTGCTGAGTTTCCCTGGCATACAAGCCAGAGATTATGGGAATGGTCTCAGGAGAGCCGAGCCTAGTGCAGGGGTTCCCCTGCTGTAGGAGAGACCTCTCTAGGTGGGTACCAGGCCCCTTAAGGAGAAGTGCAAGAGTGGGAGGGGGTTCTGAAGTGGTTCCCATCCATTGGCCAGAACAAAGATAATTTAATTATTGATTAATTAGTTATTAATTAATTGATTTACATCTATTATTTATTTCAAAATTTAAACATATAGATATACATAACGCCTGTTAAATATACATGGATCAAACTTTGATGAATCACAAAGGGGCCAGATGACAATGTTTATGGGGCCATCTCAGATCTGCTTTAAGTGGTGACCAAATGTATAACATGCTCCAGGCCATGCTCCAGGCATGTCTTTAGACAGCAATTTATATAGCCATGGATTGAAGGGTTTGCCATCTACACCTATAAACTGGGATCTAGGTAAGGTCCATGTGAGCATGATGTGAGGACAGGAGACCACATTGCACAGAGGTCCTTAGGTAATTCCTAATGTCCTTTCTTATCCCTCTGTGGCTCTCAAAGGCCGAAGAACTTTCCCTAGGAGTTACATTCCTCCAGAAAACCTGTTCCAGCTTGTGCCATCCAGCCGGACGAAAAGCTATAATGGAGACAGCAAGCTGGTTACCTTGCGGTACGAGGAACGTGGGGGCAACAAGTGGTGGCACAACTGTGACAAAATCTTCCAAAGCTTTGGTTCTTCTCCTGCCAAGACGAGGAATAGTAAGTGGTTCTCAGTGCATTGCTGTGAAATGGATTCGTGTGCAGTTTCTCAATGCATCAATTGGTCACATGAATACATGATGGGAATAGCTTGTCCTTATTAACCCAGGCCTTATTAATCAGGGGTTGAGAAGTCTGCTAACAAGTTATTCAAATGAGGTAACTTGTGAACATGCTTTCCTAGTGGTTAAGATGGATAAACCATATCACAGCACAATGCTAACCCCGGGTTAGGCTGGCACAAGTCCCATACAGGCCTGGGGGTGTCACAAAGATGTTGCAAAGGTATTGCAAAAGTTTGTCACAAAAGGGTGTAAGGATGTTGCTAGTTCTGCACCACTCATTGGGGATTAGGCCAGTACACAGATATGTGCCCACCTCCCCATGCCACCGTGGAAAAAGAGAGATGGGTGAGTTGTGCTGGCCTAAATTGGTTGGGCTAACACCTTCAGTATTTTTAGGAATCAAGGCCTGCAAACCTATATACCCCATGGTCAAATAACACATGAATTTAATCATAATATTATTTATTATTATTATTTATTGGATTTGTACTCCGCTTTTCTCCCCAAAGTGCACCCAAAGTGGCTAACAATGAATAATATATAATAAAGCAGTAAACGTAGATAAAATGATAAATACATGTAAAACAATAAAACAAATTGGAATTTAAAATATGCCAGGCGTAAGCAATAAAAACATAAATAATAGCAGCATGAAACCCATTGAGATCTCAAAGGCTTTCCTAAATAAATAGGTCTAGGAGCATCCAGGAGCAGCTGCAAATCCAGGATCACCCCCAAGCTTCGAACCTGCTCGTTCAGAGGGTTTGGGTGGGAGTGCAACCCACTTTATTAGCATATACTGTACTTAATTTTTTCTGTAAATGGAACACACAGTGGAATGCAGGCCAAATTGGTGGGAGAATAGGGGGCTTTAACCTAATTCCCCCACAAATGGTCCTGATCCAACCCTCCCCTATTACACTATTTGCCCTAAAAATTTCCTTGGTTCCAGTGTGAACTTTATTCCCAGTGAGAATAGCACATGCAAAGGCCTTGATCTAAGTTGGATTATGATCAGGATAAGAGAGAGACCATTGCTCTCTATCTCTGGTCAGAAAGAAACAGGCAACTAACTTGTAAAAATAATATGGTATTGTTTATTGTAAAGTGTCTTGAGCCGGCTTTTGTGAAGGAAAAGGGCAGGGTATAAACCTTTTAAGCCTGCCTAGGAAGCACTCGTTCTTTTGCACTTCCTTTGGGTACC
The DNA here is from genome assembly GCA_030015325.1 of Cryptoblepharus egeriae. Lineage (NCBI taxonomy): Eukaryota > Metazoa > Chordata > Lepidosauria > Squamata > Scincidae > Cryptoblepharus > Cryptoblepharus egeriae. Next base: position 5,037,334 of record JAREYC010000004.1, on the reverse strand, counting down.
TCCAAGGGCTGTCCTTTTTGCCATCAAATGCTGGCAGAGATCTTGGAGGGTCCAGGAGCATGGATGGCAAATGTCCCATATTCTGCCTGGGGAAAAAGTTTTTATTTCCTGGTCTGTAGAGATGGGGGGAATTTGGATTCTGTGATTCCCACCCCAGCTCACTTCTGACCTTGTTTCTGCCTAGCCCTGCAGGCCCCAGTGAACTGGAGGCTTGGGAAACTGCTGGGCCGGGGTGCCTTTGGAGAGGTCTACCTTTGCTACGATGTGGACACCGGCCGAGAGCTCTCTGTCAAGCAGGTGCCTTTTGACCCCGACAGCCAAGAGACCAGCAAAGTGAGTGTGTTGGCAGGATAAGGGGAATTCTTGTGAAGCGCATGAGCAATAGTGCTGAAAATGTGCTCACGGGGTGTTGGTCGATTGCAGCAGAACATCATTTGGAATTTCGTTCTCTTAACAAACAAATCAGTTTGAGCATCGTGCGGAAATAAATTGGTTAGGATGTTACAAGTGTCTGTTGGTTTGGCCTTGAAAGAAACAAAACATTGGGAGGGGGGGTTGAGTATATTAGAGACAATAAGCCATGACAGTGAAGCCTCCATATTCAGACACACTGTACCTGTAAATACCAGCATTGGGGACAAGCATATTTTAACCATGCCCATACCCAACCCAGCTGTGCCATGTGCACTGCAGGAGTTGGTCATGCCTTTCCTTTTCCTCTGTAGCTGTTTCTGTCTTGCTCTAGGAGGTGAATGCCTTGGAGTGTGAGATCCAGCTACTCAAGACCCTGCACCATGAGAGGATAGTTCAGTATTATGGCTGCTTACGGGACCCCGAGGAGAGGAAACTGTCCATCTTTGTTGAATACATGCCAGGGGTAAGGCAGCTTGAATGGGTGAGATCTTCAAAACTAAGGGTGCAATCCTAACCTAGGCTGGCACAACTCAACCGTCTTCCCCTTCCCATGGTGATGTAGAGAGGCAAGTGTATATCTGTGCACAGGCCTAACCCTTGCCCAGGAGTGGTGCAGAACTGTCTTACTTCCCCAGGTCAGCACAGGACTTATGACAGAGTTTAGGCCAGCCTAACTGAAGCTTAGGATTTCGACCTCAGTCTTTTTTCTGTAGCTTCCAATAGTGTCTTTGCAGCAAATACTGGTCAGTTCCCACAGGAAAAAAACCTTCCCATATAAATGCTTGCAAGGCACACAGGGTTGCATCTTGAGTTCCTGACCCATCTGGGGTCCTTATGTACAGGGCCAATGTCTCCATATGGTCCCCCTAGTTCCATGCATGGAATCAGAGCAGTTGTATAAATACCACTGACGTGGTGATGCTCTTATCAAGGTTACCATCCATATCATATTATATATCATATCATTCCACCTGGATTGTCCGCCTCATGGATTCCTGCATTGCATTCCTGAAAAGGCCCAGATCATCCTCTTCTTCCCTGGCCAAGGGGGTGCAAGAACAGTCCTCCGCTTTGCAGTTCATAAATCAATCTTTCACTGCCCAGCTTTAGCTTTGCTGCGCCTGACTCATGTTGCCTTGTTGTCTTGCACACATCAGGGCTCCATCAAAGACCAGCTGAAAGCCTACGGCGCTCTGACGGAGAACGTCACCAGGAAGTACACCAGGCAGATCCTACAAGGCGTTTTCTACTTACATAGCAACATGATTGTACACAGGGATATTAAAGGTAGGTGAACATGAAGATGAAACCTTCAAACTGAGATGGTAGGAGGCTAATAAGGCTGTAGGCTTGGGAAAGAGGGCTGTTAAAACAACCACAGGGAACCATGTGCCCCACAGACCTTCTTGTTCATCTTCTCATGCCAGTGGCCAGAAATGAGAAGAAAGGGTGCAGCAGAGCTAGGCAGGTGCCATTTTGTGCTGACTCAACGCTGTCCTTGTAAGTTACTTGTCTTTCCGTTCTAGGTGCCAACATTTTGAGGGATTCTGTTGGGAACGTGAAACTCGGAGACTTTGGCGCCAGCAAACGCATTCAGACCATTTGCATGTCTGGAACTGGAATGAAATCTGTCACAGGGACTCCGTACTGGATGAGCCCAGAGGTGATCAGCGGGGAAGGATACGGAAGGAAGGCTGACGTGTGGTAAGGCTGACCTCAGTTAAGGGTGCAAAGAGAGCTCTGTAGACCCAAACCAAAGGGAGTCCATCTGCGCCAACACTTTGGATCCCTTAGTGGCCAGTCAACTCTCTCTGTGTCAACCTCTCTTTGGCAGTGAGGCTTGTTGGATGGCCTTGAGAAAGCCGTTTTCTGGGTATTTTCTGAGATAAAAATCAGATAAGTACACAAGGGTGTAATCCTAACCTAGCCTGGCACAATTTATTGATCTTCTCATTCCCACAGTAATGTAAGGAGGCAAGCGCATATCTGTGTACTTTCCATGGGCAGAAGTGCACTTTTGTGACACTCTCAAGTCAGCATAGGACTTGTGCCAGGGCTTAGGCTAGCCTAACTGCAGGTTAGGATTGTAGCCTTAGTTAGGGTGCAATCCTAACCAGTTTAGGATGGCAAAAGTCATCTGGCATAACTTCCTGTGGTGGTGTGGGGAGACTGGCGTGTGGCCTGTGCTCTGGCCCCACTCATGGGCAGAGGTAAGCCAGTGCACAGACGTGCACTGGCCTCCCCACACCACCACAAGAAGTTATGACAGATAAGTAATGCCAACCTAAATTGGATAGGGTTGTGCCCTAAGACTTCCTTGTGTAAAGAGTTGGAGAAACTGTGGTGACTTGTGTGGGCAGGGCACCTCATCCTTTTTCTCCCTCACTATTCTGCAGGAGCGTGGGCTGCACCGTGGTAGAGATGCTGACCGAAAAACCACCCTGGGCGGAATTTGAAGCAATGGCTGCCATTTTCAAGATTGCGACGCAGCCCACTAAGCCCCAGCTTCCAGCTGGCGTCTCGGACTACTGCCGCAACTTCCTGAAGTTGATTTTTGTGGAGGAAAAACAGAGGCCTACTGCGGAAGAACTTCTCAGGCACCCTTTTGTGAGCTTTAGCCCCTAGCAGGCCTTCTCCAGGATCAAAGGGTCGGGCCGGATGTCTGTTCAGTCACTGTGGAGTGAGCACACTTCCAATCCAACCTCAGTTTCCTCTTTGGGTTATGTGCTGTGCCATTGTCAGTCATGTGGTGTTGGCCAAGTGGCAGCCGTCTTGCCTAGTCTCTGAGGTGCACTAACTGCCACGCTGATACAACTTAAGTCTTACTCAAAATGGAGAAATTTGGAGAACTGAGTGGGTGCCGGCAATGGGATATCCTCTCCTGCGGCCACCAGTGACTGGTCTGATCCCATAATTTTCTCACTAAGACCTAATGAACTTAAACTGCCATGAAAGAACAAGTTGAAGGAAGATGATAGTTTGTTTGTTGGCCAATAAAACACCCTGTTGGGAGCAACAAATGTGCTGGATTGGATGGCCGTGAAAAGGGAATCCAAAATGTAGTAGAAATAAATCGAAGGGTCAAGGGCAGTGGCGTATGTCTGCTTCTCTCCACAAATGGAACTAAGTTGGGAGATGAATGGTTTGATGTCTGATGCACAAAGAGCTTTCTTGGACCAAAGTAGGGTGCCTTGGAACTTGGGTGGTGATTGGAACCAAGAAAGAAACCTACCAGATCTAGCACCAAGCGATCAAGTCTGGGCTGAAATTACAAAGTAATCGTGCCGAACAAAATATGGTGGAAATGTCAGATTATTTGCTGTTCCTCCAAGACTAACTACCTTTCCCTTGGACCCAGCAGGCAATTGGGTATATCGAGCCAGACTACAGTGGAAATATTTTGTTTAACCTATTGGTAAAAATGCCTAGTCACAGAATAGTCCACCCCTGCGGTAGATTGTGCTATACTTCTCCAGCTTTCTCAATGTGTAAAGGTAGTGGCCACAATCTTCTGTCTGATCCCCCAAGTGCAGTTGTAAAGGGCTCATTGAGGCTGCAGTCTTACAGTATTTACATGGCTATTGAATGTAATGGGGCTTTTGGGAGTAGACATGCATAGGATTGGGCTCGAAACCCTTAAGGGCCTCTCATGAAAGCTACCAAAAATCATTTTCTCAAGACAGATGCAAGATTCAAAAATTCTTCTCTGGGTCTGCAACATGTAATCAATGAATTATTCAGGCATAATTAATCTGTTAAAACATTCTGATCATCGGTTAATCGGGCAACCTGGATTGGAAACCTGAAAAAGTTAAGATCCTTGCATGGATCACCATTAAAGAATTCTTTTTCAGTAGCTTTTTCCTGTCCTTGGGAGGGTGGGGAAGTGTTGTAAGGCATGTCTGGACCACTCCTGGCGGGTGGATTAGGCCAGTGAACAGACATGATCAGGTCTCTGCACACTACCACAGGAACAGTGAGATGGGTGAGTATGTGGGCCTAATTTGGTTAGGGTTGCTCCCTCAAAATGATTGCCACTGCTCAATGTCAGTGTTCGGAGGTTAGTGTATCTCAGGGGCTCACATTGCTAGATTATACTCTCCCTCCAAAGTCAGTCTGGATTGTGTGATCTCAATTCAGGTGGGCAGTTGAAGCAAATGAGTGTCCATATCTGTGTGGGTTTTGCTTATTTTGCATAATGTCTTCTTTTGACGTCGGTGGAAATATAAGGAGTTTCAAACGGCACAGCCTCTTGAGTCTCTGCATTTAATGCTCCACTGGGCAGTGGTCACGTATTTGGTTTTTTTGCTCATCTCCAGGGCCATAAAGACAAAAAAAGTCTACATGGAGATGGTCTAGATCAGGGGTCTCCAAAGTTTTTGGTAGGAGGGCCACATCATCTCTCTGACACTGTGTGGGGGGGCCAGCAAACTGATTTACATTTCAAATTTGAATAAATTCATATAATAAAATGTATTGGAGTGGATTACAAGGCCTGCCCAAGGGCCGGATAGAGGGCTTTTGCCGGGGGGCGCATTGAAGCTTTCTGAGGGGCGCATCTGGCCCCCGGACCAATGTTTGAAGACCTCTGGTCTAGATGATATAAAAGTGTATTATTTCCACCATGCAAGTTAAAATGCATAAAACACCACCGCTCCTCGCCCAAAATAGAATTCACATTCTTTTCTTTTTCAGTGGATTGAGACTGCACCCTAAATCGCTTCCATCTAGGCACTCAACTCCATTAAATTGGTAAAATATACAGAACCTAGACTTGGAACCAAAGATCTTCTAAGTGGAACAAGAATCACTTGTTTCCATATAGATTGGTTTTCTCGTTTATTCTCGTTCCATCCCACTTAATTTGATTGTTGAGATTTGTTTCCATCCTATTGCCATCTGGATTGAATTCTCATCCCATAAAAATTTTGGGGAGAAATCTTGTTGGCAAAGGATAGAAACATCGAAAGGTTGATGTTCTGCACAGGCTTTGCCTTTTTTATTGCCTTCTTACCCGCACATGCGCAAAGAATCTGTTTTCAAGTTTTGAGATGTTGACACCTGCTGGATGGTATCTTCTGGCAACATCAACAACAAATTTAGTGGTGTTTGTGTTATCCCTCTTTGCTTGTTCATTGGGTCGTTCACAGGTTTCTAGGCTTTCATTGCTGCTGTGAACACCAACCACCCCAGATTTTGTAGGTTTTAAAAGGTATCCAAAAAAAGGGGGAAATGTAATGAAAACACTTGATATTAAGAAGATCCTTCCTTCTCTCCGAACTCACCTCTGCCTTCAGTTTCCCCTTTGAATTTATTAGTAGGTCTAAGGCTAAAATGATTTAAAAGGTCCATAAGCAAGGATATCAGATGGTCTGAACATCACTACTTGTACTGTGTGTTATTTCATGTCCGCTGAATGTGCCTCTTTAAAATGTTATTCTCATACCTGATCTAGATTTGAGAAAACATGAAGTTATATCTTTTTTTATCCTACAGAAAGTCCTTCCAACCAGACAACTTCTGCAAGAACCAGTGGCATAGCTAGAGGGGGGCAAAGCACTCTGTTTTTCAGAGACCTCACCATGGCATAGATCCATTGGGGAGAGGAAGGGCCACCTGCACAGTCTGTTGAGACTTCCTGCAAAATATAGTGCTTTGTACCCCCTCTAGTTATGCCATTGGCCTAAATACACATGGACCTTTTCACTAATATCCTTTTCTTTCCCCTTGGTTATCTGTAAATGTATGTGAATTACTCCTCAGGTGCCTTCTCTTCTATTTTATCAAATTCTGGTTGCAATGGCAGAAGTGTGCATAGAGAACGAGATCTATAAAATGTCTAGTATATATGCAAACCCTGTACAATTGTTTGAAAAGATACACCATATATTCCTGCTGAAAAAATTGTATCATTCAGAAACATTGCAATCCATTTCCTAGGACTAGTTGTATATGGCTTGTAAGTTTGTTCCTTGTACAGGAACAGGTCCAGAAATGAAACTGCATATAACCTGACCACATACATAGTCCTTTAAACGGAGTTCAGTGCACATCCCTTATTGGCACTTTTAATTTAAACCAGTTTCTGGCTTTTTCCACACACTGGGGTTGTTACTCCACAGTCTTCTAGTATTTCATGCAATATTATTACCCAAAAATGGTCCATGTTGTTCCGTAATGTTTGCGCAGAAGTAATTCATTTACAAATGTTCCCTTTTGTACTTTTAAGAAGTTTCTTCCATGTGGCTTCTTTCCGGATCATTGCTTCCTGTTGCGTCTGTGATATTGCAGGGGAAATGCACTGTGGACCTTGATTATTGTTTGCTTCATGCTACACCATCTGTGTGCCAGTGGCATAGCTAGAGGGGATGGAGCAGCCAGCCATAAAAGGGACCCCTTCCCTTTGCAGCCATTCCAGACAGGGGGACCAAAACGGAGCTGTACGGCAAACTAAACAGAGGCATACCCCTGGCTCTGAAAGAGGGGCTGCTTGCATGAAGCTCCCTGCAAAACATAGGGCAAAATCCAGAGTAACTACGGGGAGTCCTTGCTCCGGTGTAAGAACAACTTACTCTGGATTCCAAAATGAATTTCCCATAGGTTTTCACTAGGTGGTGCAGTAACTATGGGTGCACGTAAAGTCTGTAATGTGCTCCCGTAGTTACTCTGGATTTGGGGGCTTGTGCTTTGCACCCCCTCTAGCTATGCTACTAGTTCCCATCTCCAATCCAGGGTGGATAATGGGCAGAGAGGGGGAGATAAGGAGGCCGTTCAGTGCTATGGTGGGCCCAAGCAGGTTCGCTCCGGTTCTGGGGAACCAGATATTCCAATCCCCCTGCCACTGGCAAGCCGCCAGCAGCAGGGGGCTCCCAGAACCATGCAGACCGGTTCAGCGCTCTCCCAGCAGAGGAGGGTGAGAAGCATCCGCACGGCGCCTCCGGGCTCTCCCAGCCTCTCCCAGCTGGCCAGGGAGGCTGAGAGGGATCCGCGTGGAGAGGATTGCAGCCTCAGAGCCCCATCCTATGCAGGTCTACTCTGAAGTAAGTCCCAGTATAGTCAACAGGTCTTACTCCCAGGAAAGTGTGGAGAGGACTGCAGCCTCAGAGCCCCATCCTATTCAAGTCTACTCAGAAGTAATTTTATTTTTTATTTTTAAATTAAAAACCTCCCCAGCCCCTGACCCCAGCGCCACCCCTGACCCTGGCCCCACCCACTCCCAGAGAACCGGTTCTTGGGCCAGGCTGGGCCTACCACTGGTTCAGTGTTTGGGGTGGATCCGGCTGGCAACAATTTGCACAGGGGGGATCCTATCCCTGATCCTGTACTGTGGCGTGCCATCTTTCTTCAGATCTGAGATCCATAGACCACCTATTGATGGAAAATTTCAAAAGTTTTTATTAACTTGTTGGCTTTCTTGTCCCCCCCTTACCCTCACATGCAGCAATACTTATTTGGCTCAGCTGCATGCTGCAGATTGGCAGTGGATACATGTGATACATGGGCAGTCAGTTACGGAAAGACGTTATTTCTGCAAATGCAGTGGTGCTTGTGGTGGTGGTATGTGTGCTTTGGAAAAAAAACCACACACCATGAAATTGTGCGATTTTATGAGAAAAAGAGTTTAACAAATGCATTTATAAGAGAAGCCCAGTATTTGTCTTTGGGAACAGGAACAAAAATGGCACTTCTTCCACTATGCAATGGCTGTGCCGAACAGGAAACAAATTCCAGTTGCTTGAAAAAAGGCTTGAAACTGGTTTTAAATTCACACTGTAATCATGTCCGCAACCTCTTTACTTAAAGGGACCAAGAGATCCTCTAGTCTGTCTGTCTGTCCATAGGCAAGGCTTCCTACCTAAAGTCCAACGCTGCATGGCTTATTCAGGATTTGGAGCACAATCCTAACCATGTCTACTCAGATGTAAGCCCCGTTATGTTCCATGGGTCTTACTCCCAGGAAAGTGTCTTTAGGATTGTAGTCTCAGTCTTATAACTCTTTGCACTACCCAGCTGTTGCAGAGACGGTTTCTTTCCTACTTTCGACAAAGAATTATCTGATTTAGCTGGTAAAAGTTCTGGGATTCCTTTTCTATAAGGCTGTGGAAGGAACCAAAAGAGCTTGGGGATCAGCAAAGGATGGTTTCTGAGCCATAAACGACATAAGGCACCATCCCATAATTCAGATTGCAAGGCAACTATAATGGGTTTTTATGGTTTGGGGGTGGCCTCCATTTTGCTCCCACTACCCAGAATGGCTCCCATGGGCTCAAGGGGGCTCCATTTGCACAATGCAGTGAATCTCCCTGCAAAACGTAGTGCTTTGGCACCCCCTCTGATATGCCACTAAAATACAAAAACCAGTTCATAATGATCTTTATTTAATGTACAATATGATGTTTTGTAAAGTACATATAAAGTAAACTTTGAGTACAATCCTAAGCAGGTCTACTCAGAAGTAAGCCCCATTGTGTTCAATGGGTTTTACTTCCAGGAAAGTGTCTTGCGGATTGCAACCTAAATAAAGTATTACAAAGTTTGATAAAGTACATATATAAACATTATACTTTAGAATGTACTTTACAAAACTTCATATTGTCCTTTAAAAAAAGATCTGTACTATATGATCTGTAAAGATCATATATGATTATATAAAGAGCTGTATTTTCAAAATACTATCAAGATATGTACATATGAAGTTCTGAAACTTGAAATTTGCATCTTTGGCCACTTTTGCAGTATATCCTTAACTGCGAACCCTTATTATGGGATACACACATAAGAAACTAGGAATGGAGCAAACTGGCACAAAGGTGGCTCATCACTGCATCAATATTGGAGATAAAATTTTCTACCCATGTGTTTTGTTTAGTTGTGTCTTTATCTTGTTGATAAATGGGTTTCAAAGGATCAAATGTGCTTTATTCACATGTTCATGGAGTACCGTATATACTCGTGTATAAGCTGACCCGCGTATAAGCCGAGGCACCTTATTTTACCACAAATACTGGGAAAACATATTGACCCGTGTATAAGTCGAGGGTGGGAAATGCAGCAACAGCAGGAAAGTGTGGCTGGCCTTGTAGCCTCAAGGCCCAATCCTGGGCATGTCTACTCAGAAGTAAGGCCCACAAAGAAGTACCTGAGTCAGAGGAGGGGCTTGGCTGCAGTGGGCTCCATGTCTTGCCGCCGTGCGCCTCCTCCGCAGCCCAGAGAGCCAGCGCCAGCAGCGGATCAGCAGGAGATTGCGCCCACCATTTTTCTTAATTTTTTTTACTGACCCGCGTATAAGCCGAGGCGGGTTTTTGAGCTTATTTTTGGGGCCCCCAAAACTAGGCTTATACGCGAGTATATATGGTACATTTCCCTTGCCTTGGCCACTTGATGTGGGTCCTGCCTGAAAAAAACCATTGCATTTCCTCATTCATTTACAAACCCAAAGAGAGCAAGGAACACATTGGTTTGCAGTGCCACGATGGCATATTAAATGAACATTGTGCACAAACAGAGCATGGGCTGCACACTGACACCCCCTTCTCATGATCTCAGTACCACTGTTCGCTCTTGGTTCATGAGATGTGTTCATACAATTATAAATATTGTAAATTATTACAGCTTGAGAAAGCTTTGTCCATAGGAAAGAGCTACTGCTGTTTTAGCAAGTAGGACACGGTATTGAATGTAGTGTTTTAAATGCTGTAAATGCTTGATCTTTGGTTTCTTTATGCAAGATGCATGAAATAAAATATTTTTAAATTTTGTGGTATTATGAGACCAACTTTCTTATTTGGAGTGGTGGAGGGAGGCAATAAAAGACACTGGATTACAAAGGGAGGTGAAATGTTTCCCCTACTATCCCCCAAATCCAGAGTAACAACGTAAGAGACTTTACACGCACCTGTATTTACTGCACCGCCTAGTGAAAACCTATGGGAAATTCATATTGCAATCCAGAGTAAATTGTTCTTACACTGGAGCAAGGACTTCCCATAGTTACTCTGGATTTTGCTCAAAAGGGAATTACCCTATTTAATCTAATGCACCATTGAATCTAACATGCACCCCAATATTAAAAGGCTTGAGATAAAAAAATGTTTTGTGCAGCTGCAAAGCAGGTGCAAAATTTAATTTTACTGCATACACCAATGAGTTGTATGACAATAATAATATGACAATGGGTTTATGTTATTGTTTTTACCTAAATGTACTACCTTATACAACAACGGGTGTATGCTACATTTTTATTACAATATATGAAACCAGTGATTTTCAAGCAGTGTGTCGAGGCACATTGGTTTTCCGTAAATTCCGCCAGTGTGCCATGGAAGTTTGGAGAATTTATTTATTAATTAAATATCATTTATTAATAGGGTCATTAAAGGATGTGAATGCTGACCAATAGTACGGTGTGCCTTGTCAGTTGTTCAGATTGATGGTGTATGCCTTGACAATGAATTTTAGCATCTGGTCAATGTGCCATGAGATAAAAAAGCTTGAAAACCACTGTGTTAAACTATTAAACTAAATTTTAACATATACTTATAATCAAAATATATTTACTAGAATCTATTGCGCTATCAAATCTAGTGCGCGCTCCAATTTTGGAGACAAAATTTGGCTGAAAAAGGTGAGCATTAGATTCACGTATATATGTTATATATAAAACCCTAAGAGTCCTGTTGGATCAGGCCAAGTGCACATATAGTCCAGCTTCATATAGACCCAAATCCAGAGTAACTACGGGAGTACATCAGAGACATTATGTGCACCCGTAGTTACTGCACCAGCCAGCGAAAACCTATGGGAAATTCATATTGGTATCCAGAGTAAATTGTTCTTACATCGGAGCAAGGACTCCCTGTAGTTACTCTGGATTTTGCCCATAGTCTCAAGGAGCATTCAAGACAAAATATCCATATCCAGTTATATCTGGCATCCTGAGATCTCTAAAAATCAGAAATATAGTAATGGTGGCTATAACCTGTGATGGACTTTTTCTTTATAAATCTGAAATCCCTTTATAAATCTTAGAAAATCCCATTTCAAAGGCAATTTATATAAATATAAATATAAAAATATAGTTTATCTAAACCAGTGGTTCCCAAACTGTGTGTCAGGACCTACAGGTGGGTTATGACCGCCTTGGGTTCCCTCTTGTAGGAGAGGAAAGGCGGGATATAAAATAAATAAATAAATAAACAAACAAACAAACAAATAAATAAAGCAAGCTGATTTTTGGTGGATCTCCAAAGGATGATGGAAAGATTTGGTCAATGACTGCCTCAAGCCCTACTAAAAACTCAGATACTGTTAATAATTCTGCAAAGAGCTCAGCTCCTGCAGTTTGCAAGATAGCTGCTAAGTGCCCTGCAAGGAGTTGAGTTCATGAAGATCTTTTTTCTGGTTATTGTTACTCATAAAATAATTAAATAAATCCATCCATCCATCCATCTCCATCCATCCATCCATCCATCCTAATATCCTAATATCCTAATGTAATCTAAATCTAATCTATATATATAAAAGAGAAAAGTCACTGACTCACTCACTCACTCACTCATCAATGCCCAGCCAAAACCAGTGGGCCTAGAAGTGTGAAATTTGAGGGGGGTTTTCCGTGACAGAGGGATGCACTGAGAACCAGTTGATGCACATGGGGGGTTGATGCGCATGGGAGCTGATGCGCATAGGGTGGAAGAACATGTGTGATGTTCAGTGGTGGGCACTTACCGGTGTAATAGGAATGAAGTAGGTACCAGCAGGGAAAACTCAGGAGACGCTGATGCAAGCAAGAGATTTCTTATTGGAGCTCCAGATCTCAGTCTTTTTGTAGGACGAATCTTTCCGGTACGGGCCTACGCGCCCCTACCGGTTCTTCCCGTTTCCCTGCCGCTAGCGTACCGCCAGCGACAGGGAAATGCAAAACATGGCGGACCGTACCATACCAGGCGGACCTGGCAGGCCGGCTTCTAAGCAGGCACTGCGCAGGCGCCAACGTCGCCCCGCCCCTTGCCCCTCCCCAGTCCCACCCCTCGCCCCACCCATACCCCCTGACCCCGGCTGGCCCCTCCCACTTCCGGCGTACCGGATCTTGGGATGGGGCCAGCCCATCTCTGGTGATGTTGCACATGGGGGTGGATGCACATGGGGTTGATTTGCATGGGCAGTTAAAGCACAGTGGGGGGATGGTGTACAGGGAATTTTACTCCCACAATGTGGGTGTGCTTTCGCTAGTCTATCTATAAAGGGGTGGGTTTACCTCCAAGACTGATTGCTTTGCCCCCCTGTAGCTATGCCACTGACAGGGGGGCTGGGAAATTTCAGTGCAAAATCTATACAAGGGACCCCCTCCCCTGACCATCGACTTGACTTATGAGCATAATCCTAAGCATGTCTACTCAAATATAAGTCCCATTGTATTCAATGGGTCTTACTCCCAGAACACTTTCCTGGGAGCAAGATCCATTAAACACAATGGGGCTTACTTTTGAGTAGACATGGTTGGGATTGTGATCTAAGCTACCTTCAACTATGACAATCCTAAATCTTGGAGGGGGGGGGATAAATCACAGATCTGGGATGACCAGATGTCCTAATTCCTAAAAGAGGAGAAGGCTCCCCAAAATGTAGGACCCCCAAGAAATATGTAGGACATAAAAACTCTCCTGCATGTTGCTTGCATGTGGTTGATTTAAACATTTGGTTACTTTTTATTAACTTTATAACTATTATCTGGAATTTGTTACATAGAATTTATGAATTCCAAGAAGGCTCCATGCCTGGAAGAGGCTGAAAGAGAGGAAGTGTCCTGGGAAAAGAGGACACTGGCTGGTTGGGGAGGAAGAGGAGGGCAGGGCTGCCCAGTGGGGGATGCCAAAGGGAGCAGCTGAGCTCCTGCGTAACTTCCTTGGGAGGAGCTGAGCCTTGGCAGCCAATGCAGAGCCTGGCAGGGCAGGTGGCAGGATCTGGTCCCAGCAGGAGCCCCTTGCTTTGCAGCCAGCAGCCTTGCCCCCCTCCAGCTACGCCACCGCCCCCTCCCCAGCAGAGGATGCAGCGCCTGCAGAGGGTCCTGGGGCACCTGTCTGGGGGGCACCAGCCCCAGAAGAGCCCCTGCAGCGCCCTGTCGGTGGTGGTGGGCAGCCCAGAGGACGTGGTGGTGGTGCATGGGCGCAGGACCCCCATCGCCAAGGGAAAGAGGGGGGGCTTCAAGGTAGGGATGGGATGGGATGGGAGGGGGGACTGAACTGGAGGGAAGGGCCCAGATCAGATGTGGGGAGAGGGTGATGCAGCAGGGGAGGGTGGGGTAAGGGGGGCAGATCAGATGTAGGGAGGGTGAAACTGCAGGGGCAGATCAGGTGTGGGGAGGGGGTGAAGCTGCAGGGGGGAGATCAGATGTGGGAGGGGGGGAAACTGCAGGTGCCAGATCAATGTGGGGAGGGGGGAATCTGCAGGGGGCAGATCAGAGGTGGGGAGGGGGTGAAGCAGCAGGAGAGGGTGGGAGTAAGGGGGCAGATGAGATGTGGGGAGGGGTGAAACTGCAGGGGCAGATCAGATGTAGAGAAGGGAGAATCTGCAGGGGACAGATCAGAGGTGGGGAGGGGGTGAAGCTGCAGGAGAGGGTGGGAGTAAGGGGGCAGATGAGATGTGGGGAGGGGGGAAACTGCAGGGGCCATATCAGATGTGGGGAGGGGTGAAACTGCAGGGGAAGATCAGATGTAGAGAGGGGGGAATCTGCAGGGGACAGATCAGAGGTGGGGAGGGGGTGAAGCTGCAGGAGAGGGTGGGGTTAAGGGGGGCAGATGAGATGTGGGGAGGGGGTGAATCAGCAGGGGAAGGGATAAGGGGGGCAGATGAGATGTGGGGAGGGGGTGAAACTGCAGGGGAAGATCAGATGTGTCAGTATAGAAATAGTCAGCAGTTCTTGGTTTTTCTCTCCCTCTCAGGATACTTCACCTGATGAACTACTTTCTGCTGTAATGACCGCTGTCCTTAAAGACCTCAGTCTAAGTCCTGAACAGTTGGGGGATATCTGTGTTGGTGAGTCCTTTCAAAGCTGGACTTCTTTTCTTTCTGATTTATTTCCACCTGCTCCCACTAACATTTTTTTTTTTTGGGGGGGGGGGGGCTGAAATAATGAGATTTAATTGTTATTTAATTATATATATAATTATATGTAATAATGTGATAATATGATATATGCAGTATAATAGTGTGATATCACTGACTTAGAATATCTTGGTCTGTCTTCTAGGAAGGGGTGCATTTCAGTGGTGTAGCTAGCAGGGGGTGGAGCAGTCAGTTATGGAGGGAGCATCGCAAAAGCGTGCAAGGGGTTCCTCCCTTTTGGACCTATTCAAAGTCAGGGAGAGCCATGTAGCTCCACTTGGGATTACTCCGAAAGGGTAAGAGCCCTTTGCACTTTGCACCCACCTTTTTTATCTCTCTCTCTGCATAATGCTGGGGCTGTTGCCACTTTTGTTGCTTTAAATATTTTTTGGATAACAAAACAGATCAATTTCTTTTGCATTTAGGAAACGTACTTCAACCTGGTGCTGGCGCCGCAATGGCGAGAATTGGCCAGTTTCTAAGGTGAACTTTGTTCTTACTTTGTGTAAGTCCTTGGCACCTGTTTTCCCAATACTAAGTACAGAGTTGCAACTTATAGCTGGTGCCAAAGTTCAATGCTTGCAGCTCTGCAAGTTCGTTCTATTTTTTGGTGCATTTAGACAGGTCGGCGTTACATGGTCAGTGTTTGATTTCTGATTAGTTTTAGTTTATACAATCCATGAACAAGACATGCATTGAGAGGCATGTAGTTGGTGCTGAGTAGTTGGTGCTGAGTAGTTGGAGAGCAGACAAACCAGTAACCAAACAACCAACTAACAGGACTGTTTCAGGTTTATATAGATTCCCCTATAAGTTTCTGTATAGTTTTCCTATTGATTTATTTTTTATTTTTTTATTTTTATTAATTTGTTTCCCGCCTTTCCTCACCTGCAAGAGGGAGCTCAAGGTGGCTAACATCAGAATAAAACACCATTAAAATGATCATAAATAGAGATAAAATATAATTAAAATACAATTAGATTTTAAAAACTAAGAACGAATTAAAACAGACTAAAAATTGTTAAAAACAGTAATATATAAAACAATAAAACTGCCTCCCAACCTCTATATTTTCCTATAAAACTTCTATAGATCTCACTATAAGTTTCCATATAGTTTCCCTGTGAAATTTCTATAGATTCCCCTATAAGTTTCCAAATAGTTTCCCGATAGATTTCCCTATAAGTGTAAGAGTCTCTGGCATAGCTAGAGTGGGGCAAGAGCAGTCATCCTTGGCGGGAGGTGTAAAGGGGGGCCCTCCCCCAAGGAATAATTTTGTACATCTCCTTTTTGCTGCCTGGTCTGGAACGGCTGTGAAGGGAAGGAGCCCCTTTCCTGCTCCCTCCAACGCTGACTGCACCACCCCCTCTGGCTATGCCACCGGTAAAAGTGTGACAATTTAGAAAGTCCCAGTTCAGTTGGTTTTGTGAGCACTTTAGTAAAGATATTAAAACACTGTTAATTTGGCTTTAACCATCCATTTCACTTTTGATTTACATAGTCACGTGTCTGAGCTTCATTGCAGGGTCTCTGCATACCATGGTATGACCATGGTCCAGATGGTGTGACAGCTGTGGTGTAATTGCACCTCCAGTTAGTTTTATTTAAGAGGTTGGGGAGGAACATAGGGATGGAGCTGGATAGCCACGCCATGGGTCAAAGTACAATTACAGTAGTATCATGTTAGTTAGTGGGGTGTGGATGGTGCAAGTGGTTAAGACGCTGTGCCTGTTAACCAGCAGGCCAGGGTTTGAGACCTGGTTCGTTCCCCACAAGACAGGGTGAGCTCCTGTCCTTAGCCTAGCTCTGCGACGCCAGCTGGATCCAATCGTATTGGCTCTGCCTTTCCATTGGACGAATTCAGTGGCGTGGAGAGGGGGATTTGCTGCTTGGGGAACAGCCTTTCCTCCATATCAGTCTAACCCAGGCCTTCGTGCTTTGCCTGCAGCATATGCAGCGAGCAAGATACCATAGTCTTTCAACAGGTGCCTGCTTTCTTAGTTAAAAATGGAGTGATCAGGAACATTTCTGATCCAGCCTCCTTGTTTTTTTCTGTAACATATGGACTGCAGGACCGCATCATATGCTTCATCCTATAGACCTCCCTGGTTTTAGCATGAGCCTCCTGGCTCAAGTGGGTCGTTTTTCTCAGAAATTGTAATTTTCTCTCCATAAGCAATTCCTCAAACTAGCTATTCCATCAAATTAAGAATTGGCAATCCTGTGAAAGAGTTACCAGTCCTGTACTCATGGTCATAAACTACTCTGTGTTTTGATTCAGTGGCATTCCAGAGACTGTGCCCTTATCGGCTGTTAACCGGCAATGTTCATCCGGGTTGCAGGCTGTGATCAATATAGCTGGTAAGTAGGGGACAAGTGTCTGTATTCTGTGTCAAGAAAGCATTATCTACTCCAAATGGCCCTAATGGTACAGTCCTAACCCAGGCCAGCTTAACTCATCAGTCTTCCCGTTCCTATTCCCCAGTGATATATGGAGGCAAGCACATGTCTGTGCACTGGCTTAACCCACCCCCAGGAGTGGCGCACAAGTGTCTTATGGCACTTTTGTGACACCTCCAGGTCAGCGCAAGACTACCAGGGCTTAGGCTAGCCTAACTCGAGGTTAGGATTGCAACCTAAGCAACAGAAATATAGTGAAATTTAGCATATCACTTACATGCTTTGCATCTGTACCCCAATATTCAAGATTTATAGGAACTGGAAATTTTGATGGATGGAAGAAGATGGGGGCCAAAATTAAAATGTGGAAGTGGGTTTCAGAAGTTCTCCTTGCAGCTACTGATGAGTAACCTTTGCAGCCACAATGTGCACATCTCTGAATACATTCAAAACCATAAGGATTGGGAACATGACTTTTATAAATAAAAACTCAGAATATCAGGTGCCCATATTTGGTCGCAAATATGAGACTCACAAAAAATTCTTCTTGTGTAGGAGCAGAACAGGGATCAGGACTTAGGCTCCAATCCTAAAGACACTTTCCTGGGAGTAAGACCCATTGAACACAATGGAGCTTATTTTTGAGTAGACATGGTTAGGATTGTGCTGTTAGGCTACAATAAATAGTAACTACGGGACCTTTTACACTGACGTAGTTACGATGCCAGCTATGGGAAACCTATGGGAAATGCATGGAGCAATCCCGAGTAAGTGCCTGCTACGTCTTCCCGTAGTTACTCTGGATTGTAGGGTCTTTTGATCAGAACAGGTGAAAAGTTGATCTAAATCTGCTAAAGCTGAGCTTCCAGTGCAACACAGATAAAACTGAGTTCACTATAGGGCATCCACGGAAGAATTCCTGGCTCTCAAAATACATGGCAATGGAACATTAACATCTGATTTACCATAAGTCTATGTATTTCCCATACGCTAAATAAATCCAAGGAAGAAAGGCGGGATAAAAAATTGAATAAATAAATAAAATAAATAAATTGCACATCAATTTGTGTGCATCAATAAATTGCACATCAGACACAAGGACAGTTTTTTTCCGAGTGCCAATAATTTGTCGAATACTTAACTATATAGCAAAGGAGATTTAATTTAAATTGAATGTTGTATATAGGTAATTGTTGTATATTTGATGGTTGTCAACTGTGATTGTTGTATTCATTGTTTTTATTTAATAATTAATTATTCATTGCTTTGTTGTTCGCAAGTACATCGGAAGCTCTTAAGCTGGAGTCAAATTCCATGTATGGTGTTCATGCTCCGCCAACAAATTAATCTAATCTAGGCTGCAATCCTAGCCATACTTTCCTGGAAGTAAGTACCATTGAACACAAAGGGACTTACTTTGGAGTAGATATGCTTAGGATTGCACTAGATGTTGCTTTCAGAGTGAGTGCTTTTAAATTTAACTGTATAGGAAAATCTGATTTTTCCCCTATGTGCAGCACTGGAAGAAGTTACCTTGGGTTAGTTTAAAATGTTGATTGATTTTATTTATAGGTGGCATCAGAAATGGATCTTATGACATTGGCCTGGCTTGTGGGTAAGACCATTTTGGTTGCCTGTTTTCTTTCTTTCCATGGCATTCCCTTATTTCTCTATATACTCATTTGTACAGGCCCTATAAGCGGATTGTGAGCTATTATGCGACAGCTGTTGGGGGAGGAGAAGCTCCCTTCGAACATTTACAGTAACATGTAAAGCCATATATGTGTTTTGACATGTTAGTGCTGGCCATGGGGCAAAAAGTAACATAGAAGCATATCTTATCTTTTATCAGATATTTGCACAGAAGTGTTGCTTGAACTCGGAGATCCTGTTTAACTTGCTTTCTAACTCTGCTTGTGATGTTTCATATATTTACCAGCCATCCTGGTATTGCCCACATCGGCTTGTGGGTTTTTGGGAGAGGTTGATCCTCGTTGTATTCATCAAATGAGAAAAACATTTGATGTTTTGGGCGGGCATTTTTAGAGATGAATATGTTGAATGCTTTGTATACTCGCGATATGCTGGCATTTATTTTCATAGTTGTATGTAAAATCAATTCCTTTGGTTATATAGAGTTTTTCAATTCCTTTTGTTATATAGGGTTTTTCATGCAATCCTAAGTCTGCTCAGAAGTATGGGCAAAATCCAGAGTAACTACGGGGAGTCCTTGCTACGGTGTAAGAACAACATACTCTGGATTCCAAAATTAATTTCCCATAGGTTTTCACTAGGTAGTGCAATAACTATGGGTGCACGTAGTCTCTTATGTGCTCCCGTAGTTACTCTGGATTTGGGGGTATGTCCCATTGTATCCAGAGTGGCTTACTCCCAGGAAAGTGTGTATAGGATTGCAGCTTTTAGCAGTTTTCTTCTCTTAGGTTTTTTATATGGTCCTCACCTCTTGTGATGCCACAATTTCATTGCCCTCGAAACCAAGCGGCAGGATTTTTCAGTGTCTCTTAACCGCATTGCTCCAAACACCTGTGGACCTTCTGAAGCACGTTGCATTAGAAAGATAATATCTTTGGAGGAGGGAAAAGATAATGAGGATCTGCATCTCGTTTTACAGCTGAGTTGGGTGTCCAGGTTTCAGTTTAATGTTTCATAATCTGCCCGTGCTGCGGAAAGTCATGTGCAAACTCCCGTGTTTGGAAATGTAGGGCAAAGGTTGCACTAACGCGCTGGCTTCTTGGATTTGAGCTGCTTTCTGTTGCGCAGTGTGAGATGGTGGTTGCCACTTGCTTGTGTGCTGACTGATTTTGGAAGCATGTGGTCCACTTTGAGAAGCTGGATGGCGTATTATTTTAGCAAACTTTGCATCTGACTACTAGGGAAACTTAAGACCCATGCGCTAAATGTGTCCTCCCGGAAGCAATTTATTTGGCCCTTGTTATAAGTGAACTCTCTCATATATATGTATATGATATATATATATATATATATATATATATATATATATATATATATATATATATATATATATATATATATATATAATGTTATTCATTATTGGTTATTTATTTATTTATTTATTTATTTATTTATTTATTTATTTATTTGTATCCCACCTTTCTTCCTTTAAAAAAGGAAACTCAAGGTGGCTAACAACATATAGGGTAACCAAATACCATTAAAACCAGATGGAACAATCAATAGGAGTAAAATACAACTAAAAACATTTCAACTATATAGGACAATTAAAAACCCTATTTAAAAATAGACAGTGATAAAATGACCTGTCATTTGCAACTGATGAGTTTCTGTGCATGAACAAAGTGCTGATTTCTGGCCATCCTCTGCTTAACGATGTTACTTTCTTGTTAATGATCCTCGTCAGGCACCACAATGTCAACTTTGGCCCTCTGCATGAAACTAAAAATTTGACATCCTGGAGTTTGGTTACAAGAAATTTTAGGTTCTGATCTGGTCCTAATTCACTGGGGATAAACCTTGATCCAGTTTTGGGTTTGGATTCAAGTCAAGCAGTGAATCCACATTTGTACCATGGGAAGTTGTGGAATCGAAGGGTTCCTTGTTCCATGGATGGCCTTTTATAGGGGTTCTTTTGGGGTGTTTCATACAAACGAAGTTCACAAAAGTGCATCTGCCTTTCTGCTCTTCCTCCAGAGTAGAAAGCATGTCTCTGAGGAGCAACGAACTTGGAGATGTTAGTTCCCGTCTCATGGACAACAGCAAAGCCAGAGATTGTCTGATTCCAATGGGGTAGGTGTCTTTTTCTCCTATCGTGCAGGGTGTGTTCCTGATTACATTTGGGGGAAGTGAGTGGGTGAGAACATTGGCATTGGCACTATCTGTCTGTCTGTCTGTCTGTCTGTCTGTCTCTCTCTCTCTCTCTCTCTCTCTCTCTCTCTCTCTCTCTGTCTCTCTCTCTCTATCTGTCTCTCTATCTCTCTAATCAACACCCACCTAAATTTACCAGACTTTAAAAAAGAACATCTAGAAATAAATTATTTTTTAAAATGTATAAGTAGTATTAACCAGAATAAAAAAGATCCTCCAACTTTTATCTCCTTGTATTTACACAAGCTTGAAAACTTCAGGAGCTGAGCACTTTATGAGTCAATAACAGCTGCAGTATCTTATTTTAGAATAGTCTCAGTGCTTGAAGTAATTAATTATTTGAATTTTACATTATTCTTTGGCAACCCATCAAAAATCACAATGGATCCACCAGTGTGTCCTGACCCACAGTTTGGGTCATCACAGGACACAGCGTGTCATGACCCACAATTTGGGAATCACTAGGCTAGTAAATTCCTTTTTGAGTATGAAAACAACAGCTGTGGTTCTTGAGATGTTGCATCTTGCAAGTTGTGCAGTATGAAAATAGTCTCCACGTCTGTTTCCTTGCCCTGCCTGGTTCTTCTGAATTGTTCCCAAAGGCAGGACCAGTTGAAAACCAGGGTTGTCTCATTCCCTGTTGCTTTGATTTGTGTGGGATAGCAATAAACCATTGATCCGAAAAGATAATGTGTGCTAATCTTGTTTTCCAGAATAACCTCGGAGAATGTGGCAGAAAGGTTTGGTATATCTCGGAAAAAGCAAGACGCCTTTGCCTTGGCTTCCCAGCAAAAGTAAATACAAAAAATATAGTTTTTTTCTCCCCTGTAAACATTTGACCACAGAATATAATTCAGGTCTTTCCCTTCCTCTGGGTTTTATAAAGTTGTCCACAAAAAGGGTTGTGAATTTTGTGGTTCCAGAGCTTCTCGAGCCCAGCAGATGGGATGGTTTAGAAACGAGATTGTGCCTGTGACAACCACTGTCACTGATGACCAGGGCAATAAGAACACCATTACTGTGATCCAGGATGAAGGGATCAGGCCGAGCACCACGTTGGAGGGACTGGCCAAGCTGAAGCCGGCCTTCAAGGAGGATGGAAGCACCACAGCTGGTAGGCATCCTGAGCAGGAATTGGAGAAGAAACATGGGGCGCTGGGCAAAGATGGGGTTGTTTGGGAACGAAAGGGTGAAAATTATTGGGAAGGAATGCAATACAGATCTAACTTTGTTATACACTGATTTTTTTAGACATGGATTTGACTCAACATGACTGGCCACTGCAAACCACAGCTTAAAAAACTGCTTTTCAGTGTTGCAGAGTGGCAGTCATGCAAGCAGTCATGCCATTCTTCAGTCAAACTAGCCAAAGGAAGGCTTTGCATTTCTAATTGCTGACTACAACAGTAAGAAAAACTGTTTTAAAACAATTGTAAAGGAGCACATGTTAAAATTTTTTATTTAACACATTTTTTGTATCAGCAGAGTGTCCCAAAATCAAACCCTGGCAGATATTGAGACACAATTTTATACCATTAGGAACAATGCAAATACAAGTGCATCTTTAATGGATCTTTAAATCTATTTTCCCACTTTTTTAAAAACCATGGTAGGTTCCAGAACAGAACCTGGGTTGATCATGACAGACACCTATATATGAAAGATGAAGAATCCAGGAAACCAGACCATTTCTGAGTGAGAATCTTCTGCACCCACTGGATTTTTCAGAGTGCATCAGATCCCACCTTCTGATGTCCCCCTGATCCAAGGTTATGGTCCCCCAAAAAGGGTCCTGATCCCCACTTTGAGTACCACTGCATCAGATAATCTCAACTGGAAAAGCATTATCAGTCTGAAGCTGATGGGTTGATCTGCTTGGAACCACTCTGCCTAAGGCTGCAATCCTAAAGACACTTTCCTGGGAGTAAGACCCATTAAAAATGGGGTGTACTTTTGAATAGACATGGGTTAGGCTTGTGCTATAATTCTGGCAGTTCTGAATGAGTTCCTGATTCTACTGGATTCTTAAGTCAAACTTTACTATCTGTGGAATTGGTGAGAGATTGTTCCTAAAACAACACAAGTAGCAGAAACTTCTGGACTCCATCAGATTAGGATGGGGAACGGATTCCGTTCTTGTAACTGATTGGCCTGGATTGTGCAACTATTTAATTGCTTTCTTAAAGCTAAACATGCCATCGGTACTAGTCTGCCCAGGTGAACCCAATAAAGTATTGTGACATCTCCTCCCACAGGTAACTCCAGCCAAGTGAGCGATGGTGCTGCTGCAGTTCTCCTGGCCAAACGGTCCAAAGCATCACAACTGGGCCTTCCTATTCTTGGGGTGTTAAGATCATATGCTGTGGTTGGAGTCCCACCTGATGTTATGGGCATAGGGCCAGCTTATGCCATACCAGCGGCATTGGACAAGGCTGGTAAGAACTGGTATTACAAGGCTGGGTTTGTCAAACACTCCAATAATGTTTCTGGTGGTTTCGGGAATTTTTTGATGGAGACATAGGGTTGTGGTGATGAAGAAGGTGTAGGACCCTTCAGGATTTGCAGATGCTTTGAGGGAGAAAAATTCATGTTTACATAAATATACCATATTTACTTGAATCTAATGCACCATTGAATCTAATGCACACCCGGATTTTAAAAGGCTCGAGATTAAAAATATTTACTGGCAATTGTAATGCGCAGCTGCAAAGCAGGTGCAAAATTTAATTTTACTGCACTAAACAATGAATTATATGACAATAATGACAATGGGATTTATGTTATGATTTTTACCTAACTGCACTACTTTATACAACAATGGGTTTATGTGACATTTTTCATTACAATAAACTGTTAAACTAAGTACAGTGACACCTTGCTTAAGGTACCTTAAGGCACTACGTACAGTGGTACCTTGCCTTGCATAAAGAGTGTTCCACTTAAAGAGCAAAAATTTCTGTGTGGTTTCGCTTTGCTTAAAGAGCATATTTTCGCATAATTGGCTGGACTCTTGCCCCCAAGGAAGTCCCCCCTGTCTGGACCCCATTACAACCATCCCTCTGCCCCCACAACCTTCCCTGCCTGCACTTTTCCTTTCCTGTAAGTAAGCCCCAGTGTATTGAATGGGGCTTGATTCTGAGTAAACAGCATAGAATCTTACCCTTTTGATGTTGCTGCTGCAGCTTGCAAGGAGCATGCAAACAGCAGCTGTTGCTGGAGTTTGCTGGAGCATGCAAAGAGCAGCCCACACACTTTCCTGTGAGTAAGCTCCAGTGTATTCAATGGAGCTTGATTCTGAGTAGACGGCATAGAATCTGGCCCCTTTGCTGTTGCAGACTGCCTGTCTAGTTTGCATAGATAGATCTTCCTTGTGAAAGTTGCTCAGAAAGACACCAGTGACTCTTGGTGAAAATCAGTCATCCTTGCCCATAAAGGTTTTCTTCACTTAAAGAGCATTTTGCTTAAAGAGCATGCCTCCGGAACGAATTAAGCTCTTTAAGTGAGGCACCACTGTACTGACCTACACTTATAATCAAGTCATTTGGAGACCAGTCAATTTGACTTCAATCCCAGGCAAGATATTAGAACAAATCATAAAACACACAATGTGTGCACCTCTAGACAAGTACTCCGTGTTCCAAAGAACCCAGCATGGATTGACCAGGAATAAATCTTGCCAGACAAATCTGGTCTCCTTTTTTGATCGGGTTACGAGCTTAGTGGACATGGCAATGCTGTGGATGTCATTTATCTTGACTTCAGCAAAGCATTTGACAAAGTCCCACATGACATCTTAATTGGGAAGTTGGAAAAATATGGGTTGGATGAGGCAATTGTTAGGTGGATCCGCAACTGGCTTGATGGCCGCACTCAAAGGGTTTTAGTAAATGGTTCTGTGTCAACCTGGAGGTCGGTCTCAAGTGGGGTACCCCAGGGCTCTGTCTTGGGACCGGTTCTCTTTAACATTTTCATCAATGACTTGGAGAAGGGATACGGGGGAGCCTGATCAAATTTGCAGATGACACCAAACTGGGAGGAGTAGCAAACACAACAGAAGAAGGAGAAACCTCCAGGAGGATCTGGATAAACTAGAATTCTGGGCTGGAACAAACAGAATGAACTTTAACAGGGAGAAATGCAAGGTTGATATAGAAGTGCTAGATGACCTACTGGGTACCTTCCAACTCTAGGATTCTATGATCAAAATACTCTATTTATTTGAATGTAATGCACTATCAAATCTAATGCACACCCCAATTTTGTTGATTAAATTCTGCTGAATAGGGTGAGCATTATTAGAGTAAAGCAGGTAAGACAGATTTGAGTAAACACACAGCAGCTATGTACTGAGGAGTAATGTACTAGGAGAAATGAATAGTATAACAATTTGCGAGATAAATTGTGATAGTCGACGTATTTGGGGCATTCAAATCTTTGACCCAGATAATCACAAATATGTGATTAGCTGGACTGAAGTTGTCTCTTTTACTGACATTAGTAGTTGTAATCTTGTGTTAACAGGAAAAGCTCATGGTAGTTTTTTGCCTTCTCTAACATGCAGGTTTGACTGTGGACGATATTGATGTATTTGAAATCAACGAAGCCTTCGCTAGTCAGGTGAGTTTTGCAATCTTTAATTTCATTTCCTTGGCAGGGGTGGTGGTCCCTTTTATTTTCATATTGGAAGCACTGAATGGAGGTAGGCTCCAGCCACAGGTGACCACAGGCTTTGTTAAACCAAAGAGCTAGTTGCCCATCACCACCACTTTTTTTGCCTTGGCAGCAGATAGTGTCTCGTTCTTGGTTCTCACTCATTATTCTTCCTGACAACTCCTGCTGTAGGTTGACAGAAGTGATCCAAACCAGATTGTAAAGTCTTAGGATCTCTTTAGATTTTATTAATCTGTCTACCTGTTCCTATGAAGTGCTTTCTGCCTGTGATGATGGACCAGAGTATAACTGGCGAACGGGCAGTTCCCTGTAACGGGAGTTTCAATGGGAAGAAGATCTGATTCAATGACACAGGGATTTGAAAATCCTCCTTTTGGGTAGTGATATTGTAGGATTTTCCACCAGTTACTCATTCCTGGCTTTTATTATGCAGCTGGCTGTGGAGTACCTTTAACAGCAGTAGATACGCTCCTACATACATTCTGTAGTTTGGAGAGATATTGGATATGTGGCGTGTAAAAACGTCACATCCATTGAGAGTACTTTATGTTCCTTAATAATATAGAGCACAATCCTATCCATGTAATATAGTAATAAAGCAGGCCTCCGTCAGTCTTGAGAGACTATGGTATGGTGCTCGGCGCTGCATACACTGCATGCGAAGCACAAAAGCCTGGGTTAGATTGTTATGGAGGATAGGCTGTTACCCAAGCAGCAGATCCCCCCTCTCCACACCACTGAATTAGTCCAATGGAAAGGCAGAGCCGATATGATTGGATCCAGCTGTGTCGCAGAACTGGACTAAGGACAGGAGCTCACCCTGTCTTGTGGGGCCGACCTGGGTCTCGAACCCTGGCCTGCTGGTTAACAGGCACAGCATCTTAACCACTTGCGCCACCCACAGCCTTTTATTACTGTACAGTAATATATTACTATCTTATATTATCTTATAGTAATATCTTATATTACTCTATAGTAATATAGAGTTAGTAATATAGAGCACAATCCTAACCATGTCTACTCAAAAGTAAGTCCATTTTGTTCAATGGGTTTTACTCCCAGGAAAGTCTTTAGGATTACAGCCGAAATCATATATCCTTCAGTCATGCATGGAAGGATGGCGATGCTAAATAAAAACTGATAATGGCGAGGCATAGCAAAATACATTTATTTAAAATACGATGTCTCCATAAAAATGTTTGGAAGTCTTTGAAGAGAAGCTGTTTAATGATCTGGATGTTAAGATCTTCAGCCAAGTAGGTTCCTGAAGATGTTCTTGGTCCTGGTGTCCCTGCAGGCTGTCTACTGTGTGGAGAAACTTGACATTCCCATGGAGAAGGTGAACCCTTGTGGTGGTGCCATTGCTTTGGGGCACCCTCTGGGTTGTACTGGGACTCGCCAAGTCGTCACTCTTCTCAACGAACTGAAACGCAGAGGGAAGAGGTGAGTGCTGAACAGTCTGCAGTGAATAAAATGTTGATGCTTCAGCCTATAATTAACACAACATGTTATTGGCAAATACTTGAGATAATGCTTAGGGTGCAGTCTTTACCTAGGCTGCCACAACTCATCGGTCTTCCTGATCCTGGGATGATGTAGGGAGGCAAGCGCATATCTGTGCACTGGCCTAACCCTCCCCCAACAGTGGTGCAGAAGGGTCTTACAGCATTTTTGTGACATTCCCAGGCCATTATGGGACTTGTGCTGAGGCTTAGGCTGGCCTAAGTGAAGGTAAGGATTGCAGCCTCACCTGGATCAGAATGTAATGTGGGGGAAAGCTGTAGAGGAAACTGAGAAACTCCCTTCTAGTATCTCAAGCAGACCAACCTGTTCTGGGGTTGGAGCTATTGCAAAACTTGGTTTTCTGCCAGTTCCGAACTGGCAAGCAAGAGCATTCTCGTGGCAAAATGAGAGGAAACTGACATGTTTGCACTAACATGTGCTCTCTTTGCAGAGGGTATGGTGTGGTCTCCATGTGCATTGGAACTGGCATGGGAGCTGCTGCCGTGTTTGAGTATTCAGGGAACTGAACCAAGCTCCAGCCTGCTCAAATCACCCAATACCTGAATGTCTGTCATCTTCTGGCAACTCTGAATGGTGAATTGGTGAAGCCAGTGGTTTTATGAATCAGTCCAATGACAGAGCTCTTCTTCCACCCTGTCGCCCTGTGTATGCAGTGAAGACACTGCCACTACAGCATACACTTTGCCTCCTGAGGCATCCATCCCTGCGCTTCTCCTGAAGACACACTTGTCCAAGGAAGGAGAGAATTCAGATCTCACAGCGTTGGCTGAGCCACCCTTGTCTTTGAGAAGAACTTGTCTGACGCACAGTGCCTTAAGAAACCAACTGTCTGCTTGGGAGTGGTATTCGGCAAACTCATGGGCTATTTTGGTTAGTCATGCTAACTGGGTGAGAAAAACAAGGCCTTTTACAGATTAGTTCCTTTTTAAGCAATATGCTGAGCAAAGGTACCTGTAGTGGACCAACTAATGAAGAGGACTGGGTTGCTTTGCTCAGAGAAGCCTTACTGGCAAGTAGTTCTGCAGGTTGTGATGTCTAATAGTCCGTCCTAAGTGCTGGCTAGTATCCTGTACTTAACCCTGCCTCTAACCTGGGCTGATCCCAGTGCTTCACAACCTGTTTGCTAATCTGTACTGATAACTGGTTGACTACAAATTCTTTCACTTACTTTTGAACTAAGTGATTAAATCAAGAAAACCCTCGTGAGTTTGCTTTATTGAGATTCTAAGAAATGTGCAAGAGAACTTAGATAAAAAAGCTATTTTGTTCTTTTTCGTTCTCTATACATTAATACTTCAGAAACAAATATGCCTTAACTTGCATTTTGTACCAGTCAAATCATTGAGATTTTATTACTTTTTGACACATTTGTGTAGAAAAAATTCCAGGGAGGATCTAGAACTCCATTCTCGGCACTGGTGATGGATGGCTGGCAACCATAACTGACTCCAACGTCCCATGGCCACGTGCAACTGCTGGGTGAGTCCAGGCAGTGCTTTCAGAGCCCAAATCTGACTCTTGTTTTTCTGTAATGCCTGCTTGTTATTGGGCAGCTGCTCCTTGTGGGTTGGTGGGGCAGCTGGTTGGCCACTGGGAGCTTTCTCCTCTTGAGAGGCCAACAACTCTCCCAACTGGTGGAATCTCCACTGCTTGGCCCCACTGGCTTTTCAGAAGGAGGGAAGCACTTTTGTCCCACCACGAGGCCAATGTGCCAAGGGGGCAACTTAGGAAGTAACTGCTCTTGCCCTTCATAATCCAGTTACCCTACAATCCAGAGTAACTATGGGAAGATGTAAGTGGCACTTACTCTGGATTGCTCCATGCATTTCCCATAGGCGGCACCAAAACTTCATCAGTGTAAAAGGTCCCTTAGTTACTCTGGATTGTAGCTGGGCTTGGAGGCAAGCAGGAAAGCAAGACACCAACAGGGTCCAGAGCAGGTCAGTAAAGGACTTATGCCAGCCTAACTGGAGGTTAAGATTGCAGGTTAGCGTTTCTTTGCCCAGCTTCTCCTTATTTCCAAGATCATACTTACATGCCACCTATAGCATAAAAAAAAAACTGTTCCCTATTTTCTAATACTTCATCAAAAATATATAGAACTGCTTACCACCACACATGGACATCTTCTAAGTGACTGCCTCCCATCAGCTGGTGGTCAGCTTTTGATCCTTTCTTCATATTTCTCATCGTAAGAGCCTCTCCCTTTGACTTGAAGCACGCAAGGCCTCTCGCCCAACACTCCAACAACTGTCACGATAGCTTCATACACTTTGTCCTCCCTGTTAAAGGAAGCAGGGGTGCAGGAGTGAAGGGGCTGACTCTGCTGAAGAGCTACCTGAAAAGCGTTGGTCCTCTTGTTCCTCTGGATCACACGAGCCTGCTCTTTCTGTACACACGTTCGAATGATCATTTAGAAACTAGTGGGCACATTGGGTTGCCCAAAAATAACAGGTAAAGCCACTTTTTTCACATGTGTCTGGATTACTTACAGGTATGTGTGAAACATGCATGATTTAGTATCCTTCAGATTTCCCAACTGCCAGCTTGATTGCAGATTGAAAGTTAAGAGAGGGTGCCATCATTACACATCGTTACATGAGCCCCGTGTTTGATGGTTGCATGCCCTATTCTGCCTGCTTCACTACTTTAAAAGGTATGGGAGCATTATGGGTACCCAACTGCACATGCAACGATAATCATAACTCAGTATCCTACCTTGGTGTAAAACGGACCAACAGAGGTGCTTTGGTGGGCAAGCCACATTTGTGTGCTTCAAGAATGCCATTGCAGGGGGAGATGGAAAACACTTCGGGTTCTTTGTGTCGTTCTTCTTTCTCTATAAGAGGACAGAGTCAGTTCCAGTAAAGGTAGAAACTGGCATTTGGAAGGAAAAGGCCACTCGCTCTCTTCTGACATCCTTTGCTGACCATTGCCGAGAAAGACATGCGACCGCTCTTGAGTGGTCTGACATTGCTTTCAGAAATGGCTCCGGAACTACAATATAAATCTAGGAGGGACAACGTCTTTGATCGTTCAGTTTCCACAATAAGCCAATGGACTTTTGCAAAAGGGCAGCATTAATACTTGTATTTACTCAAATCTAATGTACCATTGAATGTAATGAACACCTCTTATTTTAAAAGCCTTGAGATAAAAAAAATGTTTAGCGGGGCTTGTAATACACAGCTGCAAAGCAGGAGCAAAATTTAATTTTACTGCATACAAGAATGAGTTATCTATATAAAACTGAAAAATAACTGACTGATTCAAAAATGCCCAGCCAAAACCACCAGACCTAGAAGTGAGTCATTTGGGGAGGGTGTTCCTTCCATGATAGAGGGACCCACTAAGAAATGGTTTTTGGAAATTCCAACTGGAAGGGAGTGAAAAGGGGCGCAACGCATTTTCCTCCCTATACTTTCCATAGTAGAATCCCTGACTGAAGGATCCTCTGCCCCAACCCCTGGACCTAGAAGTGTGAAATTTGGGGAGGGTGTTCCTTCTGTGACATCAACACCCACCAAGAAATGATTTTGAGAAATAATCCCTAAGGGGCTGAAAATGGATGCAATGCATTTTCAGCTTATACTTAACATTAAAGACTGATCAACACCCAGACCAAAATCTTGCACCTACCTGGTAGGAGGGGTGTCCATGGTTATGGGGGGGTTGTATGGGGGGTAATTGTGGGTGGATATTGCAGGGGGTGGGGTTAAAATGCATGGGGCCTTTTACTCCTGCAATGCGGGTACACTTCGCTAGCATGATAATAATTTGACAATTGGTTTATGTTATGATTTTTACCTAACTGTACTACATAATATGTCAGTGAGTTAATGTTACATTTTTTACTACAATTTAGTAAACTATTTCCTAGAATCTATTGCACCATTAAATCTAATGCGCACCCTGATTTTGGAGACTAAATTTTGGTTGAAAAATGTGGGTGTTAGATTTGAGTAAATACAGTAACCTGCAGAGTCAAGAGAATTAATTCTCCCCTGATTTAACTTTCCCCCTCATAGGGTTCTTATCAGAATTACAAGGATCAACTTTATCATGTCTCTTACCCATAAAAGCAGTCCAGTAGCTCCTGGATTTGCTCTTGTTCATCACCAGGACAGCTTCAGATCTTGTTTGGCCAATAAGGCAGGTTTCAAAATCAAGTATTTCACAAGAAAGCTCTAGGACTGGAACTGTCAGGTATGCAGTCATGGGCAGCACCTGCCAGGATATGAAACAGTGAGGGCAGGGCTCATTTTGAAGACTTCACCGCTTACGTCACAAGGTCAACCCGTAAGAAGAAAGTCCGTTCCACATCAGTAGAAGTCTGAATGCCAACTAGAATTGGATCTCCATGTTGTGTGTAGGCTGAGTGTGGGCTATGGGATTGCACACTTCCCTTTCCAGTATGAATTCCTCACACATGCTAATTGTGATTGGCACCAGTGTCAACTGGGATCCTTTCGATTTAATCTTTGAAAGGCTCCTATATTACAATTGAAGGGATGTGAGAAAGCCAGAAACTGATTTTGGTTGAAGCAGCTGAAAAATTTAACCAAGTGTTCTGTATAGTGGTGGTCAAGTCCCTTTGACTGTGTGCAGTTTCCACCTCAAAAGCAAGTGTATTTTGACTGCTCTGGATTTTACACACCTGTCTTGCTTTGTTACTGAATTCAATTTTAAGATCTTGCTTAAACTCCAGTATTTTATCTCCACTTTCAAGTTGAAGTATTTGAAGCCCAGGCAGCAGCTGGTCTTCAGGAAGATGCTGGTAGGTTAGTATCTCCAAGGTTGTGTGGAATGAGATGTTCACCTATGGGGACACCAGGAAAAGGAAAGTGTTAAAAGAGGAAACCATGTTTGCAGGAAAATTGATTATACAAAATAAGCAACTTGATATTTTTCACGGAGTCAGTTTCTGCTGGCATACAAATATACCGGCTCTTGAATCACTTGTGTCCTGAAGGACAGTATCAGTTACAAATTGAGTGCTTTATAGATAAAATAGCAAGTGACTTCTGATCACCAAGATTAACCAACCTGCATGTTTTGCAGTGCATAAAGCAGGAAGTGGTTTACTCCATCTGCAGCGTCACTGTGATTTGTTATCAGACTCTTGATGGGGTCCACTCCGGTCACAGAGAAGGGCGTTTCTAGAACCAGTTTGAAGGTCAGAGGGGTCTCTGTATCATTGGTGAGTTTCAAATTGAGAGTAGTGGGTGAGTCTGTCAAAACCTAAAGCAAAATATATGCAGAAATTTCACAGGCTAGCCCAGAACCTTTACAGTCCATACTGATGCAGAGGTAAGTCCTACTGTATTTGATGGGACTTACTTCAGTCATTCCAGTTTTTGGTCAGCATGCACTCACAGTTGCAGTCTGGATCCCAAACCTTTGACCATTTCTAGTACAATTGTGTTTTAGGCTCCGAATCGTACTGAAACAAGTACAGCTAACAGCTTTATGCTATAAATCGGCATTCTCCAAACCGTGGACAGCTGAGTTCAGAAAAGACATCCTTTCCTTCCCCTGCACTGCTGCTTCTCATTTTCCTAGCCGATCTTCTCAGAATCTTAGGCTGTGCAGCTGCTTCTGCAGGCTCTGTGACCTGCGGGTGCAGGCTCTGTGATATGCGGGTGGAAGTGGCTGCCCAGTGCAAATTTCTAGAAAGGTTAGAGACTGTGGCGTGGGACAGAAAGCACATGGGGACAACTTTTTTCCTATGCAGGATCCGGCCCATGGGCCACAATTTGGAACCTGCTACTGGAATGAATGTGTGCAGTTTGAGCGGCAACATGCATTATTGCATCAGGTTCTTGCTGTAACTATCAGCAAGGGCATGGTCTGACAAAAGCCACCCCTGCAAGCTCTACCAGTTTGCCTAATAGTTGCATAGCTCTGTTTGTAAGGCCCTGCACAAAGGATATTTGCACCCTAGGTCAGCACAGGACTTATGTCGGGGCTAAGTGGAGGTTGGGATTGCAGCCTAATATTAGCTGCTGGAAGCATAGTTAGCTGTCTTTCCACATTCAAACTTATGGCAATTAAATTCACTGTCCTGTTTTTGTCATGAAGTTTGGAAATTTTGCATTATTGGGATAAAACACTGTTTGAATTGGCTGACATGGGTGAATGAAAAGCACTACCAGGGCTTTTGGCAGAGAAAGGGGACTGGGCATGACAGTGAACTTCTGCCTAACCCACCTGTGCTTACTAGACAGATTTCATGTTTCCAAGCTTTTCTGTCTTGGTATAAACAGGGAAGCCTGGCTTTATGAAAATGTCCCCCAGACTTGCACTGCACCCTCCCAACCTTTTCTTTCTTTTATGATTAGGCTGCAATCCTAACCTCCACTTAGGCCGGCCTAAACCCCAGCATATGTCCTGTGCTGACCTCAGTTTGCAGGTGCAAACTCAGGTGCAAATATCCTCAGTTTAATCTGCACACAATTCAGGTTTTTATGCTGTAAACCCGAAACATGAAAACAGCTTAACATGAAACATGAAAATAGGAACAAAAGTGTCCATGCCTTTATTACCTATATGCTTCTAGTATGTGGATTCAAGGCACTAAGAACATAAGAAGACCCTCCACTGGATCAGTGGAGGCCAAAGGCCCATCTAGTCCAGCTTCCTGTATCACCACCAGATGTCTTGGAGGGCACAACACATAATACACCTGCATCAATAACTGTTATTGGCTCACATGGAATCACATGGAGATGGGGGGTTCAGTGAGATATAAGTAACCCAAACTGTCATTAGATGGTACAATGGTGCAATGCTTAGTTCAATTTCATAAATTCCTGTATCGTGGTGTGTGGATGTTTTATGGTTAATCTCTGAAACAGTCCAAGAAAACAACATCTGAAGAAAGGCACTGCTTTTCCCCAGGAGTTAAATTTCAAAAAGAACCAAAAAAAATGATAAGAAGCACTTACACCCAGGAAGGGCTGCTCTGGTATAAGATCACTTGCCATTGCATGAAACTCCAATCCTCTCTCGTGATCCATTTCGATTGTTAGCCTGCAGGCAGGAAACAAAAAATTGTGTTCCACATTTGAACAGTGTGTGAGATCACAGTCGAACTCCCCTGCAGTCTATCTTGTTAACCTCCAAGAAGCCTTTTAAGCAGTCTTGCAAGAAGTCCACAGGGTTTGAATATACAGTAGTAGCCTACATATCCATATAGACCAACAGCAGTCATTTGTGGTCTGAAGAGAGCTCCTAAAACACTTCCCAACAGAATACTGTGACAAGAAAATGATTTCTCCCAGAGGGGCAGTGCAGGAAAAAATATGGATTCATAAGGTCTTGACCAGGGTGGCCATATGACCAGATTTTTCCAGATTTGCCCTCTTTTTTAGCTTTCTGTCTGGGTGTCCTCCAAAAGGGCTCCATTTTGGAACTCTGCAATGGTGTGCAGTACCTTATCATGTCATATGTCTTTGGATTTGTATTGAAGAGCAGAATTCAATGCAAAAATCGGTTTTGAAATATCTCCTTCCTATTAAAAGTTATGGCCAAAAAAAAATATGCATTGAGCACTATGGGAAAGGGAAAGTGCCCAATATCGTGGTTTTACTTGTGAGTAGGCAAACATGCCACTGTCTGCCAGAAAGGCCAGGCTGAGAGGAATCCAAGACCTTGTTCTCCTTTTTAGTTTCAGGCATCTGGTCACCCTGGTCTTGACACACATTAAAATGCTGCATTATTACTTTGAATCATTATATATGAACCAACTTTCTCTGTCTACGGTACTGACTAGCTCGAGACATGCTGGTTCTTCAGGAGATGCCCTTTTATTGCCTGGTCTCTACTCTGACCAGTGTGCCTGTTTTTCAGATGGAGTAATTCACACTTCCACAACTGTAACAAAAGGCCTTGAAGAGATGAAGGTAACTCTACGTACAAAGCAGGTTTTACAAATGCTTGCAGATCTATCCTCAAAGGTGTAAAAGCGTAGCCATCTCCACGAGTCACTTTCCCAGGGATCTTCCGATCATCCTAGTGAAGGAAAAACAAAAGCATCAAACTAGATCCTCAGAGTCAACTTGTAGATCTCAACAGTAGGCTGGGATGGGGCTTGTTTCAGATTTAGTGCAGCCAGGCACATTCTTGAAGGCAACAAGAATCTCTCCTTCCGACCTAGGTGACTACGTGAAGGGTTGATGATGCTCTCATCCCTGCGAACCTCTTTAATTCCCTGCAGAGTATTTTAAGATACATTTTCTAAGGAGGTCGATCACCTTGGGGCAAAGGTGCAAGAAAATATCATGTTGCTTTGGGCATGCTTTGCACACTTTGAATCAAATCCCAAGCCTCAGTGACATCCTATTCTGTCTCCATGGTTGGGCTGGCCCTGGGGAAGACCCATTGGACGTTTGGATCATGCTCATTGTCTGCCTAATTGGGACCTTCTGTATGTAGTATGTAACAGTTTTAAAGTTAAATAGGCTTAGCTTATTATGTAACAGTTTTAAACACCTTTCCCTAATTTTATCCAATCACCAATCTCTGTTTTGTCACATTAGTCTCACCACTTGCTACTGTTGTTACAGAAAGCCCGCAACTATACTTTGGGGTCAAAAGGAACATTGTCCCAGATCCAACAAGCGATCTTGAGTGGAAGAGAGAGATGTAGATTTCACCTTTAGCATGTGGATTAGTGAGTCATCTGGAACGGTGTATGTGGGGGGGAGAATAAACGTTGTCTAAATATATATATAAAACCAAGAAAAACAGCGTTCTCGACCTTATAAATTATGCAACAGATAAAGC
Source organism: Cryptoblepharus egeriae (assembly GCA_030015325.1). Lineage (NCBI taxonomy): Eukaryota > Metazoa > Chordata > Lepidosauria > Squamata > Scincidae > Cryptoblepharus > Cryptoblepharus egeriae. The sequence continues at coordinate 5,001,571 of JAREYC010000004.1, read as the reverse complement.
AGCCTATTTTATCTGCTGCAGTGTGTTCTGTAGTGTTCACTATTTAACATAACTTTTTTCTGTTCTGCTGTTCATGGGGCAAGGAATTAGCCAGATTTGTGTTAACCTATGAAAAATTCATATTGCAATCCACAGTAAAAACTACATCCATTGGAGCAATGACTCCCTTAGTTACTCTGGATTGGGGGGGGGGGGTAAGGCTGCAATCCTAAGCACACTTTCCTGAGAATAAGACACATTGAACACAATGGGGCTTATGTCTGAGTAGACATGGATAGGATTGTGCCCATAGTGCAGTTTAATTTGTTTTATCTTTTGTACTTTGTATTTTCTTTATTATTTTGTAATAAATTACAGTATTGTAATCATTTTTATATGAATATTTTTGGGCTACAGAACGAATTGTCTGGAGTTTCCATCATTTCTTATGGGAAAATTTGCTTTGATATACATGCGTTTTGGATTACAAGCATGCTTCCTGAACGAATTATGCTCATAAACCAAGATACCATAGCATGTCCTTTTCTATGGGAAGATTGTGCTGGACAACCCAGTGGGGGCAGAAATATGCCCGCACAAGGAAAGGAATTTTTTTGAGGTAGGCTGGCAATGAGATGAAGAAGAGGGTGGCTACTACATGGTCCGTATGCCATGCTGCATTTGAAGGTGCACCAGACTCTAGTTGCCCAGACTCTAGTTAGACTCCACAAAGAAGAAAAGAGGAGTGGATGAATGGTGAAGGTAGAGCCCTCTCATATCAAGTATTTACCTTTCTGTCCAAACTCATGAAGCCCAGAGAGAAACCTTCGCATTCAAACTTATTAATGATCTCTGGCAATATAAGAGGGGTGAAGGATATGTGGATGGCAGCAGAGCCCCCTGCTGGGATGACCTGGAATCAAGCAAGTTTGTTTTGTTAATTTCAGCGGAAGCACAAAAACTTCAAAGATCATAGAATCATTTTCATAGAATCATAGAATCCATAGGATCCTAGACATAGTGGATCATCTAGTCCAACCCCCTGCCTGTAGCAGGAAATCCTTGTCTTGTGGGGACCTGGGTCTCAAACCCTGGCTTGCTGGTTAACTGGCACCGTGTCTTAACCACTTGTGCTCCAGAGGATATAAGAAGGCCTGAACCACAGTATAGGTCTTTCTGCATGTAAGTAGGTCTTGTGCCACATGACAAACATAAAGCTCAAGTAACTCTGAGCTGCTTTCAAGGTCACTTTTCGATATGGGGATGTCCAGTTAATTGTCTGTTGGTTAAAAGAGGGAAACAAACATGCCCGCTTGCTGGCAGAGAGACCTGAAAAAGGTCTCCAACGCAGAATGGAGGGCAATCACAGGGTATTCTGCTCTCACAAGAACTCAGAGCTACAAAGGCAAAAGCCTGTATCTTAAATGTAAGTACAAAGCAAAGTGAAGCTGGTGCAGGATAAGTATGTTATGATCTGATCAAATGGCCCAAGTCGACACAATGCCACCTCCATCTGAACCAACTGAAGCTTTTGGGGTGTCCTCCAAAGTGGCACCCTTCCTGTTCATCACGGGTGGCCCACTGCAAATGAAAGAAAACTCACAATTTGCTTGGGAGTGATGCAGAAGGGGTAGTCAGATGGGACACCCTCATGAGGTCGGATGACAACAGAGATAATCTTCTTTTGAGTTGGTAACAGGAACGACCCATTGCCAATACTTGCGCTTTCATCGTCCTCTAAAATTGTGTCCAGACCCTACAAGAATGAAATACATGTCAGCTTAAGGATCTCGAAGGAGGAAACATTAGTGTGGCATTTTATCCAGCAAATACTTGGAGAAAAATATTTAAATGCAAAAAAAAAAAAAACCAGATGAAATGCAAGGGAGGGAGGTGCATCTTCATTCTTGCACTGACAGAGCATCTGCCATCTCCTCAAAGAGGAGGTTACTAATTTATAACTTGCATACATGATCTAATCTGATTCCATTATCTCTCTTCAGTCCTTCATCAAACCTGGGCATTTTTGTCTGGTTTGCTCTTCAGCGGCTTAAGATCTCATACATTCTTTTGCTGTTGCTCACTGCATTCTGGAGGGGAAGGGTAGAGATAATCACGATTGCACCTTAAAAAGTATCCTGCAGAGTTTCCTCACTTGATTTTCCTTCTGGGATACTGGTGGGTTTGCATATGAAGTATAAGATGTTCCAATTGAAATGGTTTCATCTCCCTCCCAGAGAACTTCAATCTCATTGCCGTCTGCGTCTTTAATTGGAAAAGGCGGACCATAGAACACCAGGAGGTCTATCAACTTGTCATCATCTTTATCCTGATTAAAACTTTCCCAGTCCATGCGAATATCTGAATTCAAGAGGAGGAAAAAAGAGCCCAAGATCACCAAAAATGTTTCCATGAGCTCAGATATATATGTGTATCACTAAGTGTCTGCATCACAAAGCACTACCAGTGTGAACTAAGCATCACAAGGCTTAAACCGCAGAACAAAGTTTTCATACAACCTCAGAATCAGTACTCTGAAGGTCATGTGTATTTCACATATGTTCAATCTTATAGTGTGCAGGGGTTGGTACTGCATACAGAACTAGGCAGTCTTATGCATCCTTAACTGGAAGTAAGGCCTTCTCAACTCAGTCTGTCTACTTATATGTAGACAGGCATAGGATCACAGTGAGAACACCCTAAGAATCTGAACTTTTATTCTTAAGAAAGTTTCGAGTCCTTAAGGCTGTTATTGTAGTATTGAATTTGAAAGCATGTGGGCAAAGGCAGAGAGACATCCAGAAGTCAGGGAAAGATTAGGATAGCATACACTCCCAGGATATCTTGAGCCCCACCTCCCTATACACAGTAAAACATCTGGCTATGGGCTGCCTAGAGGTTTCCTACAGACCATAAAGCCTTGGAATGCGAGGCTGCTTGCAGCCTACGGCTGGTGTAACTCATCTGATACTTCCAAACCTGCTGCAATCCTTTCTGAAAATTCTCTTCCTTCACTTCAAGCAAACAGCACAGTTATAGACGATAAAAAGCTTTAGGGAATGATTTTAATACTGTCTTGGTATTATCTTCAGGAAAACCATATTAAATTGCCTCCTGTAGTATAAAAACCACACTCGCTTACCAAAAGGAGTCGGGTTGTTGAGCCGAATATAGCGGGAGACCGTATCCCCTCCAGAAATGTGGGCTCCAAATCTGGGGAGGATAAAATCACTAAGGTTAAATTACTGATCTTTTATCCCAAAATGGGTAATGGATGAACTGGCTTGATATACATGCTTGAAGGGGTAAGGCACAACCACAAGGGCATTGCCAGCATTGCACTACAGACTTAGGCGGCAATCCTAAAGACACTTTCCTGGGAGTAAGATCCTTTGAACATAATGTGACTTACATTTGAGAAGACATAGATAGGGTTGTACTCTTAGTTTAACAGTGATTCAGAGAATCCTGGAAAGTACCTGTATATACTCGAGTATAAGCCGAGGCACCTAATTTTACCACAAAAACTGGGAAAACTTATTGACTCGAGTATAAGCCTAGGGTGGGAAATGCAGCAGGTACTGGTACTAGTCCTTTTCCTTGTAGCCTTCTTGGAACTCATAGGCTGCAATCCTAAGCACACTTTCCTGGGAGTAAGCCTCATTGAACTTAGTGGGGCTTACTTGAGAGTAGTCATGCATAGGACAGGGTGAGCAGATGCCAAACCCAAAATTCCTGAACCCCCAGGCCAAAATTCCTACCCGCTTAAAAAATGTATTTTTATAGGTTTTTTTGTTTTTTGGCCATAACTTTTGATAGGAAGGAGATATCTCAAAATTGATTTTTGCATTGGATTCTGCTCTTCAATACGAATCCAACGGTATATCACATGATGGGGTTTGATCACGCCACCTTTCAGTTCACCCAATTTTTGGCCCAAAAACCTCGGCTTATATTCGAGTATATATGGTAGTTGCATATGAGAACCTATGAAACTAGTTGCATGGGTCTAACTAAGAATTCCAGGCACCCTTACCAGACCATACACTCAGGAATATTTGAGGGAAAATCCATGAATATGAAACTGGTACAAAATGATGAACCAAGGTGAGAGCTGTGCTACAGAACAAGACTAATGACTCCCACAGGTGTCAAGTTTCTGGTGTGCTGGGTGTCCCCAGAAAGGAGTTCATCTAAATTGAGCACTGCCTCCATTTTTCCAAATGGAGTCTCCACAGGGATGTGGAGTTGTCTAAAGACATCAGAAGAGTCTGGTGGCTGCATCCAACCTATTGTCAATTAAGTTCAGCATCCTGTGCATCCCATGGTGGCCAATAAGATGCCCCCAGGAGGCCCACAATCAGGGCAATTCTTCCCCAACAGTACACTGCCTCAGATCAGGGAGCTTCCACTCCGTCACTCATGAAATTTTACTTTCATTTTAAATTCAGCAAAGCCTGTGATCCACATCACCACATCCTGCAGCAGGAAATGCCCTCAACCAATACAGCTGAGAAGGTCAGCCTATGCTTTGTGGAGTTGGAAGGAAGTGGGAAGAACTGTCTAGTATATCAGTCAGGAATGATGTGGTGCTGCTTTGCTGCCACATTCTGCCACACAGTAAAGAGAGTTACCAGCACCTTACGAAGAGCAACTGGACGGTACCTGATGACAGGAGTTGAAACAGGATGGTCCGGTCCTGTTATCTGCAAGAAGATTGGACAGCCTTTCACAGTCATTTGCATTGGAATCAGAACAGGCTCTCCTTCTCCAACCTGCAGAAGAAAGTAATTGCAAAAAAATAAAAACAAAAACAAAACAACACAAATGATCAAGTAGCTAAATTCTAAGAGACCAAATGGAGCCAAATGGACTGGAAATGTTCTTTCCTTTTAACATAACTTATGATAACGGATCCGTCTCACACATGTGCCCACAGCATAGTACTGCTGTGGATCTTAACTGGAGAATCCTGGCTGGACTTGGTTGTTCAGAGGCAAACAATACTAAAACCTCTGCATAAGAAGAGAGTAGTTGCCACATAATGACAAAAAGAAGTCAAGTTCTCCATAAATCCCATCTTTTCCATGAAGTCCATGGCCCACTCTTGGAATACTATACTAACAGACTCCACCTAACAACAGTTGTGTCTATCCCACATTTACCGTTTTATCTACATGGATATATAGGAGACGGTCAAATTCCTTGCTGAAATCTATGTTCGTGATGTTCCCATGATTTACCTGGGTCACTCTATCAAAGAAGGAGATGAGATTTCTATGATACAACTTGTTCTTACAAACCCATACCGGCTGGACAAATCACCCCAAAGTCTTCCCCTTCTCCCCTGTGACAGCCCTTCAGATATTTGAAGAGGGCTACCATGTCTCCAGGCTAAATATACTGAGCTCCTTTAACTGTTGCTCTTAGGATTTTGATTCCAGACCCCCACCTACTGGTCTTTTTAGCCTTCTGCCACCAAGACTAAATATATGAATCAAACAAATATTCCCATGATTATCTCTGCCACTGCTTTCCTCCCCTATCACTGTTCTCTTATGTCCTCCCTGAGGCATCTGGTGGGCTGCTGTAAGATAAAGAAAGCTGGACTGGATGAGCCTTTGGCCTGATCCGGTAAAGGATCTCATGTTCTTATGTCTTCCCTTGTCTTTTGCAGTCATATTGATAGCATGACATTAATCAGAATTCTGCAGATGCCCAAATTTCTTCTTCTACACAGTTCAGAAAGTGTTCAGATCTCTAATCTCTCATCATCAGTCAAATTGCTACTGTGATCATGCTACAGATTCTGTCTGCCTTCAGAAGATGTGTTATTTCTGGTTTACTCCATGACATACCTGTGTGTTAAAGCATTTTGTACATCCATTGCGCAAGTTCAGCCAAAGTCCTAATGAGTCCTGAGGGGTCCCTCATCCTTTTGGTGAATAACAGAGACCCCTGACAAATCCAATGGGTGTTTTATGCTGGCAGTACATGTGCTCTGCCAGCAGAAAGTGCTTTACAGCAGCCACAAACGTGATTCTGAGTGTGACCTGGTCACCACTGCAAACACTGATAGATGGGGGACACCTGTTGGTACAGGTAAGGCCATGCTGGTTGGTGGAATAGGAGCGGAGGAGGGCAGAATGGGGAGGAAATGAGGAAGATGGGAGGACTGAAGAAGGGGGGCTAAACCCCTACCAAGATCCAGTCCACCTTCACAGATCAACATGGTTTTGTGCCAGCAATATCACTGACACTGGTCCAAGTTGACCCATCACAACTGCTGGATCTTACCCAGGGGCAAGGGAACAAATGCTGCCTTACCCCAAGGAGGTCTCAACATGCCAAAACTTCCTCAAATGATACAGTGAATGCTTGTGAGACAGGCATGACTGAGCTGTTCATGGGTAGAAACTACACAAACCCATCAAAGACTCAGTCCTTCAATGTACACATCAAGGCTCCAGTCACTGGACCCCCTGGCAAGATCTAACCATGACACCTACCTCACAGATGAGATTATCCTGGTATTCACCCCACATGTTGTTATAGGCTGTTATTTCAACCACAAGCTCCTCAAAGGGGTTCAAGATTCCTGAAGAGGGATGCACATGGAAAGCTGCTCCCTTCCCATAAGAGAGCATGGCTGCTCTGAAGGCTGAAACAGCACACAGAAGACATGAAACTGGTACGTCTGCTAGGCTCACATGCATATCCAGCAGACTAACACAAAAGACCTTTTTGCTACACTGTCCCAATCTATAGCTGTTTATTCACTTTTTCCTTGGATAAGCTTCCTGCAAGCCTCCATCAGTCTTGAAAGACTATGGTATCATGCTCGGCGCTGCATACGCTGCGTGCAAAGCACGAAAGCCTGGGTTAGATTGTTATGGAGGATAGGCTGTTACCCAAGCAGCAAATCCCCCCTCTCCACACTACTGAATTAGTCCAATGGAAAGGCAGAGCCAATACAATTGGATCCAGCTGGCGTTGCAGAGCTAGGCTAAGGACAGGAGCTCACCCTGTCTTGTGGGGCCGACCCGGGTCTCAAACCCTGGCCTGCTGGTTAACAGGCACAGCGTCTTAACCACTTGTGCCACCCACAGCAAATATAAAAATACTAGACTTTGCCTACCTGACTGTCTTCTCTTCACAATCTGCCTTGTTATTCGCCTGGCTTTCTCTGGGTTTGAGTCAGTGAAGCTTGGAAAAGCAAACAGCTCAGTAAGACTTTTGAAAGGCATACAGATTTTTTGCACATAATGTGCATAGTTTTCATATGTGCTTAAAATTACATGTATGTAGGGTTAAACTAGATGCTTCTTTAAGGGTGTGTTGGAATCTCATTACTGTGATTCTTCAAAACTTCTGACAATAATGTAGCACCTAAAAGACTCACCAGTTTATCAATACAGTACAGTGTATATAAAATCAAGGAGTTACTGACTAAAATCAAAGCATCATACACTCACTCATGTCCAGCCAAAACTGCTAGACCTAGATGCATGACATTTGGGAAGGGTATTTCTTCAATGATGTGAGCACCCCCTAAGAACCAATTTTTAGAAATTTAACCCCTACAGAGGTGAAAAGGGGTGCATATGTTTTCATCCTAAACATTGAAGACTGACTGATGAACCCCCACCTCATCCCCTGGACCTAGAAGCATGAAATTTGGAGAGCATATTCCTTCTACGATATAAAAAGCCACTTTGGTGTCCAGTGTTGCCCAATGATGCTCGGTGCTTGTTACCCAGCAGGTGCTCACTGGTATTCAGTGGTGCCTGTTACCAGCTGATGCATGCTGCCCACTGGTTCTTGGTGGTGCTTGCTACCTGTTGTTGACTGGTGCCCAGTGCCTGGTAGTGATGTGCGGTGCCCAGTGCTGCCCGGTGGTTCACGGTGCCTAGTGGTGTCAGTGTCCAATGCCTGGTGGTACCTGGTAAGGATGCCTGATACTCAGTAGGGATGTCCTATGGTTCTCGCTGCCTGCTGCCCTCTGCCACCCCGTGGTGCCTGGTGGTGCCCGATGGTCCCTGGTGCCCACTGCTCACAAATGGTGACCACTGATGTCTTTTGGTGCCCATTGAATGTTGGTGCCTGCCGACCGCTGGGGCATGGTATTCCCCAGTAGGGATATATGGCGCTCAGTGGTGCCCAGTATTTGGTAGTGCCCACTGCATGGTGTTGCCTGGTGGTGCCAGGGAGAGATGCCCACTGCTCGGTGGTACCCAGAACCCGGTAGTGCCTGATGCCTGGTTGTTCCCAGTAAGGACAGTCGGTGCTCAGTAGAGATGCCTGATACCCACTGGTGCTCCATGGTGCCCGCTGACTGCTGGTACCTGTTACCCAGTGGTACCCAGTTGTTCCTACTGCCTGCTGCTGCCCAGTAAGGGATGCCTGGTGCCTGCTGCCAGGTGTTGCCCACTGCCCACTGGTGCCTATTGATGCTGGCTGTCTGATGGTGCTGGTGCACTGTCTCCTGGTAACCTCCAGTGCCCAGTGACTGTTGGTGCCCAGTGGTATTCCACCTGTGCCCACTGGTGCCCAGCTGTGCCTGGGGTCCACAAATATTCTTGAAATTTTACTTTGCAACAGCAGGAAAATTTTTCTAGTATAATCATAAAATGCAGCTTATGTAAGGCTACAAGACACCCTGTTGTTTATATTCCACTGTTTGGTAAATTCCTCCTATCTGGTCAAGTTTACATGGATTAAAACAAGACTTACACTTTTGGGGCCTTTTCATCTGGCGAACCAGTGGTGAAATACTCAACCTTGATGGTAAACAGAGCCGATAACTCAGAATGGTTGGTAACCATTAGCTGACGTTTTACCACACTCTTCAATGGCACTTCAGAGCCAAAGTCTAGCTTCATAACTTGAGATTGCTTTGGTTGCTCTTCCTCACTGCAGACAGACAAAAACAGATGCTAAAGGGTCTCCCTCCTTAACCAATGAGATTTTTCCAACTGATGAAGACAGTTTTCTATAACATTGAAAAAATAATATCAGGGTGATGTCACCTTACTCCAAAGACACCTTTAGCAGCAAAAAAAATACCATCTGTGGGATGCAGTGATGCCAGTGCCACTTCATCGCTGCACGGGAATCTACATTGGACTGGGCTGTAAATGACATATTTGCCTCAAAAATTAATAAGTGCTAGAAAAGAAATATTTTTACACCCTCATGAAAATAAACTTGAAACAATCTAAGGCTGCAGAGGTGATGATCAGCAGGCAGAGGGTGGAAAGGGAGGTGGTGGATTCTCCCTCACAGGGCATCTTCAAGCAGAAGCTCAACAAGCACCTGGTGGTGATGGTCTAGGAGGATTTCCTGTTAAAGGCTGGGGGTTGGACTAGATGCCCTTTTATGTGCCTTCCAATTCTGTGTTTCTATGATTCTATCTATGATCCTATACACAATAACCTGGGAATAAATCCCACTGAACTCAATGGAACTTACTGCTGAGCAGACATGCAGGATTACGTTGTATGTAGTTACATCTCAGTCCAATATTGTGACAAGCTGCTTATCTACTGCCTTCTCTTACCTATCAAAGGGTACTGAATAAGTGATATGCAGACCCTTTACTTCTCCAGAAATAGCCAGAACAAGTGGGTCTTTCATATCTTCAATGTAACAGAGCAGGTTAAGGTTGCTCAACTTGTCCTAATGGAAAAAAAATGAGACCTCTTTGTGAGAACACAAAGGACAAAAGGCCCCCACAGGAGAAACATTAGTCAGGGTGATGCAGCCCTACATCACAACCCCCAGACACATATGCACAAAACACAGAGAATATGGAAGAACTGGACAGCTAACAACTGACCTTAGTATGGGTTGTTAACTCCACCAAAAATTCTTTTTCTTCATTTGGTCCCAAAGTGCCCTCCACTGGAGAGATACTAAACACACAGGAAGAAGCCTGATTTCCAAGTAGCTGCCAGATAAATAAGGATCACCAGTCATTCAACAGTAACCAACTGGACCTGTCCAATGCAAACATGCATTATGAGTCTGGACTAGGGACAGGAGAGAGAATAGGATGAATCTGTTGCCCTTGAATGTATGCTATTACCCACCTCCAGTGCTTTTTTTCTAGAAATAAAACTGGGGGTACTCACCATGAAGATGTTATTTGTAATCATAGGAATGTCTACTTTGGACCAACAGAGGTGGCAGTACTCACAACAAAGGTGCTAGTACTCAGTACCAGTGAGTACCCCAAGAAAAAGACCCCTGCCCGCCTCTCTGCTTAATATTCAGTCCATCTTTTTGCAAGCTTACTAAGAAAACGTGCCATTAAGTTTAATGAGATTACACCCAAGTACATGAGTACAGAACTGCAATCTTAGTAACATAAACTTGGTTCTTACTGATTTATTTGGCTTTTTCTAATGTGCCAGATTTTGCACCCTTGTTCGATAAAGCGCCTGCTTGTAAAATGAAGAGCTGACCAAAGGAACCTTAGGGCGCAATCCAGAGTAACTACGGGGAGTCCTTGCTCCAACGTAAGAACAATTTACTCTGGACTGCAATATGAATTTCCCATAGGTTTTCACTAGGTGGTACCGTAACTACGGGTGCACGTAATATCTCTTGTGTGGTCCCGTAGTTATTCTGGATTGTAGGGCTAATCTCTGTTCCTCCCATTTCCTATTCCCATCCCGGTGACTCTTACAACCACAACCCAAGCGGCAGCTTCCACCCTGATATATTCTGCTCAAGTTGAACCAGAAGTAATTAACAGATACCAAGATTTCTCAGACACAAGCCCCTCTCTCTCTCCTTCCAGAGAGAAGTGGCTAGCTGCATTAAGACCACTATACGTATGATATCTTGAACAAATGCCTTTTTCCCTGGTGGATTTGTTGGCACTGAAAGTTATCCAAGAGATGCCTGGTGCGAACATCCATCACAGTTATAGTTCTTCCATCAGTGGTTTCCTGGATGGGGTGGGTTAATTCCAAGCATTGGATTATGTGAAACCACCCACTTAATCATGAATGAGCTGATAACCATGCGGCATAAGACACCATAGTATGAATTATCAGGGATGACAAGGGCAGGCAGATCCCACAAAAGACACAAGCTTATTTTGGGGTGACAAAAAGCACTGACCTCTCCCCATCGGAAGTGTGTCGGAAGTCGGGTTTGGTTAAAAAGCCGGACAGTTGATTTTGCAAGAATACCAATGGAGAGTTCAAACTCTAAATGACTTGATATCAGGCAGGCTTGAGGAGTCTGAACTTCCACAGACACAGGAATGTGACTGGAAATAGAAAACGTCATATGCTCTAGCATCACTATTGATAGAAAACAGAAATTGAGGAATCCAGCCTCTTGTAGAATATGCTAGCTTGTAGAAGGAGCACTGCCTTCTCTGTGGCAGCTGCAATGTTAGTCTAAAATATTCCTCCAAGTGAGGTTCAGAGGTTACTCTTAGGTGTTTCAATACAAACAGCAGAAATTTTACTGCTTCCTTTTAGCAAAAGCCAGCTAGTATGAACACACTTTGAAAACCTAAGAAGAGCCTCCACTGGATCAGCCCAAAGGACCATCTAGTATGGCTTCCTGTATTACACAGCAGCCCAGGGAACACATAAGACACCTGTACCCAGGTGCCCTCCTCTGCATCTGGCATTGAGGTTGTCCTCATCTACATCTATCTATGCACACATCTATGCACTCTGTGTACTCTAGCGCACATCTATGTGCTCTAGCTATGCAGTAGATAAGTCACAGTGGCTAAAGAGTCACCTTCACTTCTGCGTCTGAGCATCTCTATCTGTCAGTCTCCAAAGCCCACTTTTGCATTTCATCTGCTCACCTTCCTTCTCCATTTTCCACTTCCATCTCCAGCACAGTCTGCAGACGTTGACAGCAAAGTGGTTTAAACAAAACTGACACCGTGCACATGCCCAGAGGAAGCAGCTCCCCACTAGCTGGTTGAATAGTGAACTGAGAAGCCTGCAGAGAGAAAACCAAGGACCAACACCGCTTAGTGAGCAGAGCTCAGGGATTTCCAAATCCTGCATTTAACCCTTTACTCAGCCATAGACTACCTATGGTTGTTTTTGGACAAGGTTAAAGCCACGTGGGAACAGATAGTCAAACAGCTGGTTAGACTTCAGAAAGGAAGATGAAGAGTAACTTAACTGTTTCGTTCCTCTCAGCAAGGCAGGCAGGGCTTTCTTGCATTTTCCATTTTCCACATAGCTGGCTTTGATTTGCTATCGTGAAGGTGCTCAACACTTTCTGTCCCAGTTTAAGCAGGCCCAAATCGAACGACGGAACATCAATGGAAAGTGCAGGTCCCTGGAAGGAAATAAGTAGGCCAATGATCACCCCACGAGATTCAGTGGAAGATAATCAGTACAAAATAATAGGCAGCAGCCGTGTTCTGGTGGTTGAGTGAAGGATTGCTGAAAAAAGCTAAGCAGGAAAAGACCTGGATAATTCTTGGATGGGAAACTAAAAGCTGATAAAGCTGTCACGAGGCAACAGAGACAGGAGGTATCACTGTTTACAGCTTGGCCCTGTGCCAACTGCCCAAGGTCCCTGGTGCCTGGTAGTGCCTGCTACCCACTGATGCCTAGTAGGGATGCCCAGTGAGTGGTGCCCAGTGGTGCCCAATAAGGATGGCTGGTGCTCAGTAGGAATGCCCAGTGCCCACTGGTGTCCTGTCCCCTTTTGTACCTACTGCCTGTTGCCCAGTCGTGCCTGCTGGTGCCCACTGCTCACTGGTGCCTGGTGGTGCCTGCTGCCCAGTATGGGTGCCCGGTGGGTGCCCACTGATGCCTGATGTTGACCACTGCATCAGGCCACCTGGTAGGGATCCCCAGTGTCCAGTGGTGCACATTGCCCACTGTGTGGTAGTGCCTACTGGTGTCTGATGCCTGATGGTGCCTAGTAAAGATACCCGGTGCTTGGTTGGGATCCGCGGTGCCCACTGGTACCTGTTGACTTGGCATCCATCAGTCTTGAAAGACTACGGTATTGTGCAGACTTGATGCTGCATGCAAAGCATAAAGGCCTGGGTAGATTGATATGGAGGATAGGCTGTTACCAAGCAGCAAATCCTCCCTCTCCACACCACTGAAACAGTCCAATAGAACAGCAGAGCCGATACAATTGGTTCCAGCTGTGTCACAGAGCTGGGCTAAGGATAGGAGCTCGCCCTGTCTTGTGGGGACCCGGGTCTCGAACCCTGGCCTTCTGGTTAACAGGCACAGTGTCTTAACCACTTGTGCCACCCACACCCCCGGTGCCTGGCAGAGATGCCTGGTGAATGCTGCCTGTTGGTGCTTAGTGGTGCCCGCTGCCCACTGCAGAGTGGTCCCTGATGGTGCCTGCTATTCAATGGTTGCTGATGCCCACCAGGGCCCAGCTGTGCCCAGGGCCCACAAATATTCTTGACATTTTACTCCTGCAACAGCAGGTAAATTCCACTATTAAATAAATAAGACTTGCAGGCTCATGTTTACTGAAGAACAGCCTCCACTGGATCAGGCCAAACGCCCACCTAGCTTCCTATATTTCACAGCAGCCTACCAAATGCCAACAGGAACCCACAAGACACCTGCATGTGGGTGCCCCCCTGCATCTGGCATTTTGAGGTTGCACACACCTTACATCTGTCTATGCAAACACTCACACACAAACACCCATCATGGCTTGTAACCTGTGATGGTCTCCTCCTCCAGGAATTTGTCCAAACCCTTCTTAAAGCTAGATGCCATCACCACAAACTGTGGCAAGGAATTCCACAGATTAATTACATGCTGGGTAAAGAACAAAGGCCTAAGAAAAAAGCAATACTTGAAAGTCTGAACTTCAGCCAACCCAAAAGAAACATAACAAACATTCACAGATGGGCTACACGTTGGGGTGCATACATGTAGAAGCTGATAGCATCCTATGTTAAATGGATCTCAAGCAGTAGAGCTAAAATAGTCCCTGCGAGGAAGGAAGCCTTTGGATCTTTGTCCTCACCGAAAGAACGTGGCCTGGACCCATTTCACTTCTTTCTCAACCAGAAGCTGGGGAACCAGTCTAAGTAATTAACTATTTCTACCCTGTATTTTGGTCCTCAAAAGGACCCACCAGGCAACTTACAATAAATAACATAAATAAAAAGGAAATTAAAATATATTAACAACTAATAAAAACAAAAACATGATAGTAGAACCTTTACTACTTCTTTACTGTAGGGCTCTCTGACTCTATTACAAAGCCCTCAATCCATGATGAAATGGCAATATTGCTGCACATGCACAGAATCCACCCCACATGCTACAATCTCCACCCCCCCCCCCCAGGTATGACAGAACAGACTCCATTCCACCGAACATACTTTCATTTCACGCTCCACAGATACTTCAAGTTAAATGATATGTTTGTATTTATCCCGAGGACAAATGGACTGGTAGGTGTAAGACATGTTTGAGGTTTAGGGGTTCATTCCCACCTTAAATGCAGCTTCCACATGCAGGACTACTGGCTCTTTGGAATACATGATTTCACAAACCACATCGTGAATGGAATTTCCAGGTTTCCCTCCAGTCATCATGAACTCAAACTCACGGTATTCATTTGCCCCTGCAGAAAATTAAGCGGTTAATTTTATCGGGAAAAAGGAATTATTTTTTCCAGGTTTGATGACATCATCCCACTGAAACCATCACATCTGTCATTTTTATCTTATGGTCATAGACAGTGATTGACTGTAGGGCGTTTGCGCCAAGTCCAAGAGACAGAAAAGCTTTACCTAATTTTCCTGAAAGTGGTAAAATTTCAATTATATCAAAGTCATTTATATTTGTCCATGTAAATTTGATAGCTGACTTGCTGTTGTTATGCATCTGAAAATTCAAAAATAGAAAGATTAAACATGCAATTCAATATGAAAAACCCGAAGGAAGCCAAGTGCTTAGGGTAGATCTACAACTATAGACTCGGGCAGGGATTTTCAACCTTTTTCATCTCATGTCAGACTAACAAGGCACTGAAATTGTCCAAGCACACCATCAATTATTTTTACCATTGACGAGGCACACCATGTTCAAATCCCCCAATTTTCCTATTAATGAATGTCAATCCCCAAATTCCCACGGCATATCTGAAGACTATCCATGACACACTGTTGAAAACCACTGGACTAGGAAAGACTTCAAACTGGATGACAATTTCTATGCTTTTTTCAGCATCTGCCTTAGCCCTTTTAACTCATTCAAGGTGCAATCCTAAACAACATTCCAGAACTGAGGTATGAGAATGCACATTGCCTTCCTTTGAGGAGGCCTCCGTTCCTGCCCTTCAACTGCAGGATGAGGCACATGTTCCTCTAGCACAGCTGTGCCAAAGCTGGAAAGCTGGTTTTGATTCTGGTGGATCCTTATATGTTCTGTTTCAAGGCATGAAAAAGAGATAGAACTGGAAATGGGGCGATAATTAGAGCAGCAAACCAACATTAAAGGACAAGGAAGAAATCCTATGCTTATTTTCCTGAAAGCCTCTAAAAAGTATGCATACGATTGCTACCTTGGCTTTTAGTGTCTGGGATTGGGTGGAATGGGAACAGGTATCCTCCCAAACATACTGCCTTATCAAAAGGCATCCCCCGGCACCCCCCAATATCTGGCACCCCCCCAAAAAAAGATTTCGGCTGAAATTCTAACCTGTACTTAGGCCAGGATAAGCCTGGCATAAATCCTATGTTGACTTGGAGATGTTACAAAAGTGCCTTATAAGAGTTCTACCCACTCCTGGGGGGTTAGGTGATGAACAGGTATATGTCAACAGAAAGGTCAAGCGAGTTAGTCTGGCCTAAATTTGTTAGGATTGTGCCCATAGGCTGCAATCCTAAGAGCACTTTCCTGCGAGTGAATCCCATTGAACTCAGTAGAACTTATTTCTAAGTAGACATGAATAGAATTGCATTGACAATTTGTAACACAGAATGTAACCAAACCTACCTGATAGGAGAAATGGTACAGGTTGAATATATTTATTTATTTATTTATGAGACAATTTTGTTCTGCTTTTGTTATTTTATATATGCAGGGTGCAATCCTAACCCATTTTTCAGCACCAACGTAAGGGCAGTGCAACTTCAAGGTAAAGGAACAAAACTGCCTTACTTTGAGGAGGTTCTGTGACTGCCCCACAACTGCAGTTTGCAGTACATTCCTCACTGGCTGGAAAGTTGGTTAAGACTGCAACCCCTGTTGTTTTGAATTATTTAGCATAAATGAAAAAGATAAAGGGTGTGAAATAAAAACAGACAAACTCTTTTCCTTTGTGGAGTTTTCTTCCTGAGCATAAGAGTCAGAAATTTCTATTCAGAAACTTGAATTCAGGACAGCAGAACAATTATATTGTACTAATGAAAAGTGTACCTGCATTGCGGGAGAAAAATCCCCCCCGTACGCCATTCCCCCACGGCACATCAATCCCTCACACACATCAACCTCCCATGTGCAAAATCTCCCCATGCGCATCAGTCCCCCATGTGCATCAACCCCCCCATGCACGTCATCTCCCCTGAGCATCAACCCCCAATGTGCATTATCTCCCCATGCACAGCAACCCCATGTGCATCAAACACCAATGTGCATCAAACCCCATGCGCAACATCCCCCCATGCGCATCCACCCCTATGTGTATCAACCCCCCACTGCACATCATCTCCCCATGTGCATCATCTCCCCATGTGCAACCCAATGCACAGCACCCTCCCTGGTGCAACCTCTCCCTACGAACAACACCCCCCCTCCACTGCATCAGGCACTGAGCACCAAATTGGCTGAATGTTCGTCAGTCTTCCATGTTAAGTATAGGACAAAAACTCATTGCACCCCTTTTCAGTCCCTTAAGGGTTAAATTTCTCCACATTGCTTCTTGGTGGGTGTTCATGTGGCAGAAGGAATACCCTCCCCAAATTTCATGCTTCTAGGTCCGGGGGTTGGGGCAGAGCATCCCTCAGTCACCGATTCTTCAATGCAAAGTATAGGGAGGAAAATGAGATGCGTCCCATTTCACCCCCTTCTAGCTGGAATTTCTGAAAACCGGTTCTTAGTGCACCCCTCAGTCACGGAAGGAACACCCACCTCAAATTTCATGCTTCTAGGCCCAGCGGTTTTGGCAGGGCATTGGAGAGTGAGTGACTGAGTGAATTTTCTCTTTTATATATATAACTAGCGAAAAGCGTACCCACGTTGTGGGAGTAACATTTCCCCATACACCATCCCCCATGTGCATCAAATCCCATGTGCATCATCTTCTCATGCGCAGCAGTCCCCCATGCGCAACTTCCCCATGTGCATCATCCCCCATGTGCCTGAACTCATTTGCAACATCACCCATCTGCATCAGTCCCCCATGTGCATCATCCCCCATGCACAACTTTTCCCATGCACATCATCCCCCCATGCGCATCATCCCCCCGTGTGCAGCTTTTCCCCATGAGCAACTTTCCCCCCATGCGCAACTTCCTCCATGCACAACTTCCCCCCATGTGCAACTTCCCCCATGCGCATCATCATGCAAACTTCCCCATGCGCAATTTAACCCTTAAGGGGCTGAAAATGGGTGCAATGAAAAGGGGTGCAATTTGACCCTTAAGGGGCTGAAAAGGGGTGCAATGAGTGCAAACTTCCCCATGCGCAACTTTTCCCATGCGCAACTTCCCCCAATGTGCAACTTCCCCCATATGCATCATCCCACCATGCGCATCATCCCCCCATGCGCAACTTCACCCCATGCGCAACTTCACCCATGTGAAACTTCTCCCATGCGCAACTTTCCCCCAGGTGCAACTTCCCCCATGCGCAACTTCCCCCCTGCGCATCAACCCCCCATGCGCAACTTCCTCCCATGTGCAACATCTCCCCATGCATAGCATCCTCCCCAGTGCATCCCCACCCTTCGAACAACATCCCCCCCAGTGCACCAGGCACTGAGCACCAAATTGGATGGATGTTGGTCATTCTCCCATGTTAAGTATAGGACAGAAACACATTGACCCCTTTTAATTAAGGGTTAAATTTCTCCACATGGGTACTTGGAGGGTGTTCAGGTGACAGAAGGAACTCCCTCCCAGAATTCCATGCTTCTAGGCCCAGCAGTTGGGGCGGAATGTTGATGAGTCATCAATTCTCCAATGCATAGGGAGGAAAACGTGTTGTGCCCCTTTTCACCCCCTTCCGGTTGGAATTTCCAAAAACCGGTTTTTAGCGCACCCCTCCGTCATGGAAGGAACACCCTCCCCAAATTTCACACTTCTAGGCCCAGCGGTTTTGGCAGGGCGGTGATGAGTCAGTCAGTCAGTCAATGAGTGAGTGAGTCAGTGAGTGACTTTTCTCTTTTATATATATAGATAATTTATATCTATAATATTGCATAAGAATTCTAGAAATACACAGACTACGTACAGTCACTAATGGTAGTAAGAGACTTAAGCAAACGTACCTTAAAATTTCTCCTAATGTTGACACCAATATAGTGCTCTCCTGGGATGATAATGGCGTATGGCTCTAAAAGGAGCTGAAATGGCTCTGTCTGTCCTTTAATGTCTATTTCCAGAGCAATCACATCCTCTTCGCGGCCTTCTACAAAACCATATTGCTCCTGTTTTCTAGGACTAAATGATGAGCATGATTACAGCCTATCAAGTTGACTTTCTTGTATCTAAATCAGGCTTCTTGCATTTTGACAGCTGCTGTTTTCATGGACTTACAATGATAAGATCTATCCACACCTTACGTGATCAAGGCAACTTATTCAGCGTTTGTACCATGTGAGACGGTGTTCACTTGTTGTGGATTGAGTTTCCTCCAATCCATGATGGAAGCAACATGGGGATACCTGGCCAGCCTGTTGCAGGGGCCTGTTGCCAGGACGTGCATGTTGCCTGTTGCCTCTCCCATCAAGGTGGTACCTGTTTATCCACTTGCATCTGCATGCTTCCAAACTGCTAGGTTGTCAGGAGCTGGGCTAAGGATGGGAGCTCACCCCATCTTGAACTGCCGGCCTACTGATGGAATTCCGGTCAAGCAGTGTTCCAACTCCAGCGTTCTAACCACTAAACCACTGAACCACATGTGATCATTGTTAAGGATTACGGAGATATGCAAATAAAGTGCTCCTAATATCCGAAAGCACTATCAAAATTATAAATAACATCACTGTCACCTGATAAGACCTTGTGAGAAAGATTATGAAGATAATGCCAGTTCAGACAATTCTACAAACCATGATCTTTTGGTTCAAGGATATGGCTCCAAATCTTCCAACCCCATGCACTCTCTCCTACCCATCCTTCAGGGGTCTCCAAATCCCAGCCCTGGGGCCAAATGTGGCCCTCAGTGAGCCTCTATCTGGCCTTAGTAAACCCCCTCCATCTGGCCCTCGGGCAAGCCCTCCAGTGACAAGGGGAGCTCTAAACCCCTCCATCTGACCCTCCAGTGACAAGGGGAGCTCTGCTCCCCACACCGGGTTCGGGAGGCCAAACACACCTCCAGTATGAAAATACTTATGATCTGGTTTGAAGATTACCCTCTCAACACCCTCTATGCTGGAAAGTGATTGTGAACTGATTTGAATTCATTCATTCACAAGTTCCGTCACTAATATATTTGTATTATACATTTGAAATGTAGAAAATAAAAGAAGATAATAAAAGAAAATAAAAGAAATGCAGTTCTTTTTTTCTTCTGGTTCCCAACACAATATCATCAGAAAGATGATGCGGCCCTCCTGCCAAAAGGTTTAGAAGACCCTGCTCTACTCCAACACATATGGAGTAGAGCTCTGATATGGGTCTGATATGGGTCCGATATCTCTGATATGGGTCAGAGCTCTGATATGGGTCATTCTAGTTAAATTATATAAGGGCTCTGCATGCCAGTGCACCTCCAGCACTGTTGTAGATTAAGCATGAATGTCAGTGGCATATTAGTGAAGAAGGGAGGAGCAACATGCATGTTCACAGCAAGCATCCTCACATCCCAAATCATCTGCTGGTCAACTGCACTTGCAGTGCTCAGAGAGCTCAAAATAATAGATAGATAGATAGATAGATAGATAGATAGAGAGAGAGAGAGAGAGAGAGAGAGAGAGAGAGAGAGAGATCGATAGATAGATAGATAGATAGATAGATAGATAGATGATACGTAGTTCAATGAAAGCGGATATCAAAAACAGATAACAGGTTCTTAAGGTTCAGACATATTCAAGTTCCAAGTTCAACTGAGCTCTTCACTCGAACGAAGCACAGATGAGATCGTTCTACACAATTTCATTTGAAATGATGAAAATTCAGTGGCAGTCAAATTGGTTTTCTTTCTCTAAAAAGTGCTTTCAGATTTGTCAGTAGGATTTTGCCTGGTAAGGTGACATTCAGTGGTTCATCTGTACCCCTGCTGATCACTGAAATCTAGGGCGCAATCCAGAGTAACAACAGGGAGCTCTTATGTTGTCGTAAGAACAATTTACTCTGGATTGCAATATGAATTTCCCATAGGTTTTCACTAGGTGGTGCTGTAACTCCATCAACGTAAATTTCTCTTATATGCTCCCATAATTACTCTGGATTATGCTCCTAAACTGGAAGAGTGGAGTCTAGCAAAAAAACAGCAGTCTCAAAATGCGACTTCCCTAACCTCCCTCTGCACTAATTGATACTTCTTATTCGTGTTCGTCTCCACCCTTTCACCACTAACATGTCAATGCTAGTGGCGATTCTGTGGTGCTACAGCAATCATAGAATACGTTAACACCGAGACACCTAACACCTCTATGACCAACACAGAAATCAATATCTAAGGCATGATTTAGACATATTTTTATATATTGCCCATTGCAGAAAGTTCCACGTACTCAGGTAGTTCTGGGATATCCTCTAGCACAATCTGAAGCACACTGTGATATTCCTTTAGCTGTAAAAATAAATAATAATTTTTTAAAAGCTGGTAATTCACTTCTTTTTATAAAAATAACTGTGATTCATTTCTAGGCCTTTTGTTAGAAATGTAGAAGTGAGGAAGCCCAAAAGATGTCATGGGAGCTCCCTCCTGGGGCAAATAATAGGACAGAAGACTTTGGCTGCAATCCTAAAGGCTGCAATCCTTACTCCTGGGAGTAAGATCAATTGTACACAATGGGACTTACTTATGAGTAGACATGGTTAGGATTGTGCTCCAATTCAGTTTAAAATGGTGGCAAAGGGCTTAAGCCCTGCCTATCCAATGCTGTGATCCAAATGCTAATGGCCTTTTCCTCACAAATGCTACTTAAATTAAAACATGCAGAGAGAGAGAGAGAGAGAGAGAGAGAGAGAGAATTTAAGACTTTACCTCCGTTGGAGCGTAAGTGACGGTAAATGCATGGTCGGAATGGGGTTGCAGAACTCCCATAGTAGGAGATACAGAGAAAGCTGACTCTGTCTCCAAATTATACTTGATGCTTGCAAGATCCACTTTTCTTTCTAACATTAATGGTTGAAGATTAGGCTTCATTATTTGCCAGAAATAACGAAGTTCCACATGGCTGAAACATGGAGAAAAATAATAAGATACACATTCAATTTTTGTCAATTCACACTTCCATGAAACGGATCAAAGAAATATCAGGTGAGGTTCTTTGCTGCAAAACAATTAACACTGTAGAACTGGAAGACAATGTGCTTTCCAGGTTTTCGGCAAATCTATTAGATTTAGAGCACAATCCTCATAAGGTCTACTCAAAAGTAAGTCCCACTATGTTCAATGGGTCTTACACCCAGGAAAGTGTCGTCAGTACTGCGGTAAATATTTATTTATTTACTGGATTTGTATCCCGCCTTTCTCGGCAAAGCCGACTCAAGGCGGCCAACATCAACAACGATGGATGTAAAAACATTTTATGTTTTAAACCATTTAAAAATTTACAAAACATTTAAAAATTTAAAACGACCCATCACCATAAAAATTATCATTAAAACATTGGCTAAAATCGGGAATGTTTTAAAAAGGAAACCTGCCTGATTCCTGCTACCTTCAGTGGAATTGTGTTTTATGTCTGGCCTAAACTCTGAAAGTCCCTAAACAATTTTATAAGATATAAAATATTCACAACTAATAATAAAACATTGGTTCAAATATGACCTGGACTCTTATTATTTTATTACCTCTAGAACTGTCTATGTCAGATACTAGGACTTATAGAAACGTCATTCCCACCAGCATTTGGACTTTTTTTCCCAGGGCAGGGAGCACCTATGGAGCCTCTTTATCCAGACTTGGGATCACAGCATAGCCTGTTAAACCCTCCCCTCCTGTCCTGATATTAAATCCCCTCCTGTTAAACCCTCCCCTCCCCTCACTCTGTCCTGATATAGCTGCTTGTTACTGTCTGTGATCTGAACCACATGTATAATGTCTAGGTTCTTGCTTCAAACTACTTTCAGCATTATAGTGCCCCTAGTTAGAATTTACTCTTGAGTAGCAACCACACAGAGCTACGATTCAGATCTGGACAATGGTATGTAGGCACAAGATTTTTAACCTTTTACTCCTGCACTGCCTTCCCATCAACAATCTTATCCTCCCTAAAAATTTGATTTGATACAATTGCATTTTGGGGGTTCAATAGGTGCTTTAGGTAGGTGTGATTTTTGATCTTTGCATAACAGCTACAATTACACTAGATTCAAGTAGGTTTTCCTGCTACACATGCAGAGGGTTGGACTAGATGATCCACTGGGTCCCTTCCAACACTATGATTCTAAGTCAAGGCCCTAAGCAGCTGCTTCTTAGGCAGCAACTCATACCTCTAAGTACATGATGAGAAATTTAACATGTATCATTTGGATCTAAATGAAAGAGACAACTGAATTTAATGTGATGGGCATTTGAAAGTTTACTGCATGGTTTTTTGATGACCATGAAAGCTGCACCCCTACAGTTTCCACACATCCAGCCAAACCTGCTCCTCCACTTGGCAGGCGCAAAGGGGCCAAAGCTCACTAACAGAGCATATGTTTTGCATACAAAAGGCCCCAGGTTCAATTCTTGCCATTTCCAGTTAAAGGATACAAGGAAGTAGCCTGGGTAACCTTGGCCTGAAGGAACAACTCCCAGATAGAATAAGCAGGACAGGACAAGGTGAAGCAACAAGTCTGACTCAATACAACACAAAAATAGAGCACCAGACAGAGCTACTTATCCCATCCATAAGCATCCCACAATATGGTTTTATATATGGCATGAACATCATACGCACGTCACATTTCTCAGAATCAAAGTTTTTTCTTCTGTGGAATAGGGATTCAAAGGATCAAAGCGCACAAGATGCTGTGCTGTGACATCTGTAAACTCGCCAGGCAAAGGGCTGCTTTCTCCACCAGTGACAGATAAAAGCTTCAAAGCTATCAGCTGCCCCATCCCTAAAAACAAATGAACACAAATTGGGAATGGGGTCATGACTCAATGGCAGACAAGGCAGAAGGTTCAAGCCCTAGAAAATTATTTTTCAACCATTTTCAACCCTGGAAAATTATTGCCAATACTAGTCTAGAAAGAACAAGGATCTGACTCACTAGAAGGCTACTTCCTATGTAATGTACACATATCTACGATCATGCAGCGGATATACTTATCTAAGCCCACAGACTTCAATAGGACTATTGAGGTATTGAGTTGAATGTTGAGTTGAATGTATGAGTTGAATGTATGCAAAGGTATTGAGTTGAATGTATGAATCAGAGTGAATAAAGATCAACAGAGTTCTGACTGGCAGTGGCTAGCCAAGGTTTCAGAAGGGGATTTTTCCTGGGAATGGCCTTTGAACTGGAGATCTCAGGGAAAGCAAAGCATGCTTTGCTACAGCAACACTCCATGATGGGGACAAGCCTAGATGATCAGCTACATAAGAAGGAAGTTCAAACCATTCTCCTGAAGCCACCAGCAGAGCAAAAGACACACAGCATCCTCCTATAGTGCTAGGACTAGATACTGCCCCATAACACATAGGTAATCTAATCTAAAAGAATTGCTTTAGATACCCATAGTATATTGGCCGCAATATGATTTTCTAACATAGGAAATATGATTGCATACCATGTATGCTGCCCTCAGTTCCTTAGGGTAGGATAAATGTATAACGGAGGGAAAAAATAAATAGGACAGCTCTAATTTCTGTACTGTGTTGGTTCCAAAACAATAGTCTAGATTACCTAAGAACACAGTGATACTGTACCTGGACAGCACCAGCACAAAGAACAGTGAAGATGCCCAATCACAAACATTAGAAACCCAAAAATGTTTTTAAAAAAATACTTCGGCATACAGTTTGACTTGCTTGCATGAGTCATCTGGCATAGGACACAGAGTCCTGTTTGTGTGCACAACTCATTATTAGGGACGCATGATAGTTCACCTAGGACTTCCCAAAACACTAAACTTATTTCAACTTGAAACACACAAAGGTAAGAGTAACAAACCTGTCACAGTGATATCATTGATCTGGCAATTGTCACAGGCAATGGTGTAACTCACTGATAGGACTTCAGGAAAAAGGGGAAGAAACACTACCTGAAAGAGAGGTTTCTACATCATTAAGGGCAAAATTCATAGCAGTTACGGGTCCACGCAGTTACGTCACCCTCTTGTGTTATTTTATGGAAAGTCATCTTAACTGCTCCGGACCAAGAGGCTTAATTTCACTTTAGGATATAGGCCTAAGATAGCAGTATGTTCAGGGGGTCACAGTCTCCCAAAGAATCACTGAAATCAATAAGTTCCTTTGCAGTCTCTCTAACTGCTGAAGCTTCAGTGTTAACAAGGAATAATAATTAAAACGTAATACCAAAAACAACTTTTGATGTTTTCAAACTGTAGATATTTTTTTTACATTGGCTGCAATCCTAAAGACACTTTCCTTGGAGTAAGACCCATTGAACACAATGGGGATTACTGTTGAGTAGACACGGTTAGGATTGTGCTCTTAGGGTAACTTCTGGAGGGGTTAAAATGATGCTTTATCTGCCAACTCTTCCCTTGGTTCAGTCTGAACTGCTGAAGACTTGCAGAGATCAGGCAGAACCAGGGGAAAAGCAGACCAACACAGGCAACTATTAATGTATGTTTATTACCAGCACATCTCCTCTCCCCTTGTTCCCACAGTAAAAGTAGAATAAACACATTCCACTTACTCATTGATCAATCTTATCTACCTGTCTAGGAATTTATACCCTGCCTTTTAGATTCCAAAGAAATTCCTCAGCCAAACTGATTGCTCTCTTCTTTTCCTTCCTTTTTATCGAAAACTCTGCTTTCAAGTTTACTGAGTAATTTGATGTGTGATTCTGATTTTTAAAACAAGCCTGTTGGCTCTACTTACTGGTCTATATTTCACTAGCAAAAAGCATACCTCCGTTGCGGGAGTAACATTTCCCCATACGACATCCCCCCAGCACATCAACACCCCATGCGCAAACTTTCCTCCATGTGCAACTTTCCCCCATGCGCATCATCCCCCCATGCGCATCATCCCCCCATGCGCAACTTCCCCCGTGCGCATCATCCACCATTCACATCATCCCCCATGTGCAACTTTCCCCCATGCACATCATCCCCATGCGCAACTTTCCCCCATGCGCATCATCCCTATGCGCAACTTTTCCCATGTGCATCATCTCCCCATGCACAACTTCCCCCCATGCGCAACTTCTCCCATGTGCATCATCCCCCCATGCGCAACTTCTCCCATGTGCATTATCCCCCCATGTGCAACTTCCCCCATACACAACTTTCCCCCAGGCGCATCATCCCCCATGCGCAACTTCCCTCCATGCGCATCATCCCCCCATGCGCAACTTTCCCCCATGCACAACGTCTCCCAAGCACAACTTTCCCCCATGCACATCATCCCCCATGCGCAACTTTTCCCATGTGCATCATCCCCCATGCGCAACTTCCCCCATGTGCATCATCCCCCACGCGCAACTTCCCCCATACGCATCATCCCCCTATGTGCATCATCCCCCCATGCGCAACTTCCCCCGTGCGCAACTTTCCTCCATGCGCATCATCCCCCCATGCGCAACTTCCCCCATGCGCAACTTTCCTCCATGCGCATCATCCCCCATGTGCAACTTTCCCCCATGCGCATCATCCCCCATGCGCAACTTCCCCCCATGCACAACATCCTCGCCAGTGCAACCTCTTCCTCCGAACAACATTCCCACCGCACCAGGCACCGAGCTCCAAATTGGCTGGATGTTGGTCAGTCTCCCATGTTAAGTATAGGACAGAAACACGTTGCCCCCTTTTCAGCCCCTGAAGGGTTAATTTCTCCAGATGGTTCTTGGTGGGTGTTCAGGGGACAGAAGGAACTCCCAGAATTCCATGCTTCAGGCCCAGCAGTTGGGGCGGAATGTTGCTGAGTCAGCAATTCTCAATGCAAAGTATAGGGAGGAAAACGTGTTGCGCCGCTTTTCACCCCCTTCCGGTTGGAATTTCTGAAAACCGGTTCTTAGTGCACCCCTCCGTCACGGAAGGAACACCCACCTTAAATTTCACGCTTCTAGGCCCAGTGGTTTTG